>JAQFVV010006214.1:8277177-8987955 GCA_028023455.1 Epiperipatus broadwayi | reverse complement strand
TTTTGAGCTAGTGGGTGGGATTAGACTTCGAAATCATTTTGACATGATGTAAGGTGATGCGAGTAATTAAAATCAACTTAAATAATCGTATCTGGCGCCCCCTTATGTGGATCGTGAATAACTGTCGATGTAAGAAAATAAATAAAGCCTTACGCTATGTCATGTTTATTTCGAAGCCCGTAATCTCGGTTGTAGAGATAGACGATCCGTTACAATATATAAAAACTCAATTCATGCAAATATAAAAACTGAAAAGCAACTTTATGAACAAAAATATAATACATTACTGTGCTTTTTCATTAAATATCAAATCAGTGTTTGATTTTATTAATTGTATAAATCTGATTAAGTTATTTGCTATTGAGCCATGATTAAATAGTTTAAGCTACATTATACTATTTAAGAAATCACAGCATTGTACTACATGAATCTATTAAGATTTTAAATGTATCCAAGAAATGTTTTAAGATTAACTCTGAGTTTTGTAACCATTATCAAAAAGATTGAATGAATTAAGCATAATAGATTACTTTATAACTTAATATTTTAAAATTTAACAATCTTTTCTTCTATAATTAACAGATTAAACTGAACAATAGCTTTGATTCCCCAATTTGCATAGAAAAAAAAATTGTATCAAATTTTGAAATTATTTTTTTAAAAAAAATATGTGAAAATAAATTATTTTTTAAACTAAGCAAAATTTGAGAAAAAATTTAATATAATTTTCATTACATGCATTAGTTAACAAAGTCTTGATTTTTAATGTGATCTCTCTATAAGAATACTTATTATACATGAACTCATCTCACCTTAGTAGTTATTGATATAGCTAATGTAAGTATCAAAATATTTATTTGAAATTATTCATCATAGTTATTTTAATTGATAAATTATGGGATAAGGCTAAATATGATTTCAATTGCATATAATGTATATTAAAATAATATATCATTGATACAAAGTCAAAAATGTAATATCTTAATACCTATTATACTTACCAGACTAAGACTAAATTCATAGGTTAATGAACGGGCATTGCCTTACAAAGTTTATTTTAATGTATATTCATTAGTTTATCTTTTCAGTATTAATATCACTATAAAATATAGATCTCATTAAGATTTGTGGTTAATTTTTTTTCTTAAAAAAATTCCCATGAAATCATCATTTTAACTTTAGACCAATAATAATATTATTTTCTCCCAGTATGATGATAAAGATGCCCAGTACTCACATGAAACTGCATTATATTTAATAAACAATATTGAGTAACCAGATATCAGCTTAATTAAAACTTCCAAGTTGTTTGATTCTCATAACACAAAAGTTTCAATACTCACATTAATATAATCTGCTTCTTTAAGTGCAAATTTGATTATGATGATAAAAAAAAGTGTTAAAAATTCTATATCAAAAATGAGAACAAAAATCACCTATGCTTTTTACTTTCAGCTATTGTTATAAAGATGTGAACTACACAAATGTCAATTATATATACATATAAAATACAAATAAAATGTCTATTAATTAAAAACTATTCTAATAACAATAAAAATAATATATATATATATATATAATGGTAATTAACTATTATATATAATCTTTCAATACACAAAAGTACTTTCAGTTAATTCCTTATCCTACCTCAACTGTCATTAAATTCAATGGCAGTTGCGGCAGAATAAAGAATTAACTGAAAGTACTTCTGTGGATTAAAGACTGTATGTAATAGTTAATTAGCATTATATTTATATATTTATTGTTATATATATATAATATTTAAATATATGCATATCTATATTAAACCTAATGTAATTATGTATGTGACCATGTGTATCAGATGTATTATAAGATAGAGTGGATAGCTTGTAGGAAGCTTGAAATTTGAATTCAAGTCCCTTTTAATATATATATAGCTTGCAAACAAGTAAATACAAGCTTATTAAATTAGGTCATGTGACATCTGACTTGATTTTTTTTTTTTGTAATATATATATTTTAATAAAGGATGAAAGGATTTATTACAGGGAGACAAAACTCTGTATTATCCAGAGTAAAGCAGAGAATAAAAGAAACTCCCTTTCAAGATCTGTTAGAGTTACAGGATTAACAATTTTTTTTAAAAAACGCTGATATGCAAATGCATATCTAAGATTAGCAGTATCTATATCTCATCATTGATTTTCTACTACAACATCTAAAGTGCAAGTTAAACATTAATGAATCAATCCATTATACTTACATATTTTAACAAGGCTAGCAAGTAGGTTATATGTTCTTATGTTGCATTAATTAGAATGAATAATTATCTCAGGGTTTTAATGACATATAATAATTATTCTTCTTAAAATCATTAACCTTAAAAATTATGAAAATGATTTATTATTGTTATGACTAAATAGCAAAGAGATTTTATTGTATTTACTCATATCTCAAATGAATAAAATATTATGGAAATAGTGAAAGTAACTAAAATAAAGAATATTTCTTTTAAGCAATATGTAATAAATTATAAGATTATGTGACTATATTTTATTTATTTAAGCATGTAGATGATGAGCCTTAACTAATTAACAACAAATAAACAGATAAGTAACAAATATAAAATTAATTTTATTAAGAATAAAATGATTTAAATATTTTTAAAAAAATATATAAGCATAATAACAATAATGATAAGTTCTCTAAAAGATGATAAATAATATGGTAATACTATACTTAATAAATATTAGTTACTATAGTGATAGCTAACTGTATGGAATATAGGAAGGTGATTGCTATAATAAGAACATTCCATTGGAGAAGATTTTGTATCATTTAACTTAATGGCTTAAGTATTGACAATATGCAAAACACAGGTATGTTTTACTGTATCGTTAATTAAAATAACAGTAATATTTTCTTGTAGGTATCAGATTCATAAAGTAAATATTTTTATAAAAGTGTAGAGTATTAACCCACTTATATATTTTATTCTTATAAAAGTATGATGCTATCTTGACCTGATTATCTCAGTTGATGGTGGCATTACATGTTATGCTTATCAAGCTTATATTATGATTAAAATTATAATAAGGTATTGTTAGGAGTTTGTCTCAACTAAACAACAATATTTATATGGTTATCAATACCACAAGTATAATCAAATATTATATATATATAATCTATCAAGACCACATATATAATCAAATATTATATATATATAATCTTCATAGACTTGTATATTGAATATATATTCTAGATATCTTTATTATATAAAACATATTAAATATTATCTTGGCCATAAGTGATTTTTAATTAACTTAAAGTCTAATCCCAACTGGTCTTCAAGGTACAAACAATTTATTAATACACATTTATAACAAATTACACTCATAAATATCATATGTTACCTGTATCTTCTCTATCATACTTTTCTTCTTTGAGAACTTTTATAGAACAATAAAACTTTAAATATTATAAAATTAAACAAATTCAATAACTATATTATATCCTTAGTATCCAATAAATAATTACCCAGGAGCAATCCTTTATGTATTCACAATTTTAAATTATTGGCATTTTAAGGTTGAAGAACTCATAATTGATAAGTTTAGCAATACTTAATCCTTATAGAAAATTTTTAAGAATGGAGGCTGAGTTTGTAAATACAAATTCACTAATGACCATTTTCTAAACAACATTTGACAAATTTATATTCATTTATTTTGTACTCCTTAGGTAAATTCAACAATTAATCCTTTAAGGCATACATAAAATCTCTAAGTATATTTCTGAAGATAAAATATTGATGAATATAAAACTTTATTAACAATCATTTTTCTAATAATTATCCATAACTTTAGATTATTGTGGTCATTGTAGTATTAAGTAGTATTTAATCCACTGAATGCATTAGTTTTAAACTAATATCTAAAGCTTTAAAATAGGCAAAACTCACTATACGTATTGTCACACACAGCAAGATAGAGTAATCAATGGATGCCAGAAGGCTTGTGCATAAAATCCCCATCTAGTGCCTACTCATCCAATATCCCCAGACTAGTTTCTGGCTTGTGGCCTTCGTCAGTGAGGAGCCTTGGATCTGAGAGCACTGCACCTAGATCTTAGGATCTGATGCAACCCTCTAGCAGCCACCTTTTATCTCCACTTAACTACAAAACTATGAGTCTTAAATTGAAAACACCTTAATGTTTCCAATCCAAGCTTATTAGCTTATATAGTCATATGGGTCTGAACTCAGTTCTGTACCCATATATTTTTGTGCCTTTGGTTCTTTAATAACCATAGCCACCGCTATCCTATTAGGCAGGATTGGTTTTAAGCCAATAAACATCACTTGACCACCACTTCTTATGCTTGCTTATAACTGTTTTAAAACAAGCAAAATTCACTATATGTATTGCCACACACAGCAAGCTAGAGTAATCAATGGATTCCAGAAGGCTTGTGCATAAAATCCCCATCTAGTGCCTACTCATCCAATATCATCAGACAAGTTTCTGGCTTGTGGCCTTTGTCAGTGAGAAGCCTTGGATCTGAGAGCACTGCACCTAGATCTTAGGATCTAATGCAACCCTGTAGAAGCCACCTTTTATCTCCACTTAACTACAAAACTATGAATCTTAAATTGAAAATACCTTAATGTTTCCAATCCAAGCTCATTAGCTTATATAGATTCAAGGCTCCTCACTGACGAAGGCCACAAGCCAGAAACTAGTCTGGGGATATTGGATAAGTAGGCACTAGATGGGGATTTTATGCACAAGCCTTTCTGGCATCCATTGATTACTCTAGTTTGCTGTATGTGGCAATACATATAGTAAGTTTTGCCTGTTTTAAAACAGTTATAAACAAGCATAAGAAGTGGTGGTCATGTGATGTTTATTGATCTAAAACTTTAGGTATTTATTTACTATAATATAAAGTCATTTCTTAATCAATTAATTCACATTACTTTTATATTACTCATCTAAAGTTTTTATGTTGGTATAGCAAAAAAAATTCCAAGGAAGTAATTTCTGGTTTGGAGATGAGTAAATAATGCAGTTCAAATAAAATATAGCATTCCATAAAACACTGTTAAAAGTTTTCATAGTTAAAATTCAATTATTTGGTTTTCATTCCTTTTAAATTCATTATTGAATGATGTACATTGTTAATTTCTCCATACAAGACAATGTAGAGGAACATTTGCCATTAAAGAGGCAAATATTTAGTTGATTATCTACTCAGTCATTCTATGGTGGATAATTTTGCATTTAAATCCTATGCAGTACATCTGCATATAATTAGTAAAAGCCTGAACAATTTTTTAACATGTAAATGTATTTATAAGTTCCTGTCATGATTAATGAGATCATAAATTTTACCCAAAATTCTTTACTTTTTTTGGATTTTTATGGGAATATTCAACCACTGATGCTTAGGAACAATGGGAATCGGGTAATATTTTGAAAATTTTCTAAGTCTATACCACCAAAATTTGTGATGATTTCATTTTTAAAAAATTTTAGGCAAATATTCCTTCAAATTATTAAATACCAGATTACATTAATTAATCATTAAAATTACACTATTGAATTAAATCGATTTTTTTTCTTTTCATTTTTTTTTGTTTTCTTTAAACTTCCCATCATAATTAATAATAAATCTAGTTATTATGATTCTAATAATAAATTTATTAAAACATTTTATGATTATAACTTTTAATTTTAAATACATTCAACCACATAAAACATTAATGGATGCTCAGACATGTATTTAAATATTATGCTAAAACTTTTTATTATAAGTGTAGTTTAAATCATCTAATAAAATCACTATTATACCAAAAATATTTTAAAATATTTTATTCCTATTGTAGTTAATATTGGATCTTTTCTTTATGCCTTTATTCTTTCAAACTTAACTTTACATACATGTGTATCTTTTTCAAACAAATTTTAATCTTGATAAAACAAAATTTGATATATATTATTTTTTAAATGCTGTGTATTTATAAAATCTGCATGGGAAGATATCTTTGATAAATTTAATATGATAAATTTAATAATTTGCTTCACTAGATAGAAGAATCAATACTATTAATATTTTTTCCAATCATTTTATTTGCAACAGTAACAGCGATAATAATCAATAGTATTTGCTTTATTGATAAGCCAATAATTTTTTTTTAGAATTTATAGTTGTGACTAGTAATCTAGACATTATATATATATACAGCATGTACCTCCCATATTCATGATTTAAAAAATAGTAGATAAAAAAGTGAGAAATTAATAAAAGAAAAATTTTAATTTTCTACATTTTTTCTTTACTGCATAAACAGTATTCACATATTTATATACATGTGTATTATACATGTTTTCAATAAGTATATACAGTATGTATACACATACATGATTGTATATAAATTCTTAATCTATATGGTTCACTACTATCCATGAATTTTTGTATCTTCATCAAGGCTTAGAATCAAAACTTAATGATATAGCAGAGTTTAGTGTAACTGCAAGTTAAATAATATTGCCATTAATTCATTATATCAATTTTAACCTGCAAGTTGTTTCTAAAAATGAGTTCATTTTTAAAAGTTTTTTTATATTCTTAATAAGATTTTCTTCATCTGCAGATAATAGTTTTAACTAAGAGTTCTTTTCAAAACTTTAGAGTAGCAGAAAAGCTTATTCTACCAATTTTACAAAGCCATATTTATCAAAACTTTACAATGTAGGAAATTTATAACGAAACATTATTCTAATAATCACTGGATAAGCTAACAAAATAAATAAAATTTTGAAAAATAATAACAAGTAAGGTAATTATAATCATGTATCTTTGAAAAACTATATATTTGAATTTAATAATTATGATATCTGGTTAATAATATTCAGTGCATTAATAGCTGTTGGATATGATTATTTAAGAAGTAGTCTTTAATTGTATAACCAAATTTAATGGAATCTAATATAAATGCTCATACAAATGGAAATGATATTTTGAGTGTGAAAATAAGATTAGTGATAATGAAAGTAGAAAATTTAACCAGTGCATTATCACTTCCATAATGCAAAAATAAGTAAATAATCCTTCCAATAATTGCTTCATGTGGTCATATGACATTTAAATACCCTAGTGGCAAAATAAGTATTTAACAGTTTGAGTCGGTTTGAACTCACATTTTTTATTTACATTATTCAGCTAAGAATCAATTCTGAATCTTCTAGCTCTGTCACTCTACTGCTGTGATAAATCATCCCGAATATAAACATTAAAGCTATGACAATATTTTAAAAATATTTACACATTTTTTCTAATCTAATTAAAAATTTAATTAATTTCTCCATTAATGTGAAAGTTAAAAGCAATGCAATAACACAGTACCACATTGATGCTCTTTGTCTGTTGCAAAATAATCTTGATTTAGAGAACAACATACTTATATAATTTGTAGTATTGTGCTAGCCTGTTGTCATAAATTTAATTGAATTGTTTAATGCTTTCAGGAAATTCAAACTTTATTTAATAACTCATGGATTAGTATAGAACATAATGTTTCCAATGGTATTATCCTCTCTTCCTCAGGTGTTATTGTCTGATTGTAATAAGTAGTATGGAAATTGTATTGGCAATCTTTAGATTAGTGAATATGAAATTTGAAGCCTGTATTCTAATCCTTAGACTGTTTAAAGGTCAAAGGCTTATTTTCTGTGTTATTTACTCTTAGTTAATCCAGAAATACCTGAAGAAGAGAGAAAATGTACTATTTGAAACATTGGGTTCCATATTAAGTTGTGTATTATTACTAAGAGTTGAATGTATATAGAAAAGTATAAAGTTTGAATTTTTCTAAAAATATTTAATAATTTATAATTCTATGTAAAGTGCATAGTTTATTGGAGCTCAAGATTATCACAAGCCTTTAGATAATTACTTTTATAATATATATGCAATATTTTCCATCAAAAACTTTCCTTATAAATACTTCTAATTCTTATGTAAATATTTGCTATTTAATAAATTTTTTGTTGAATATAAATGAACTATTTTTTTTGTTTCTATTTATATAACTGACATTTTCATTTATCTTATCTCGTAAGTTCAAAATGTTGATTAATTATAAAAACTTAAAATTAAACTAAGTAGCATTGATTTATATATATAAGGTTTTATGTATAATATTAATAATAATTTATAATACAGGATTTTTTTTCTTCTTACAATTGCTTTTAATTTGATTAGTTCTGTAGAAACTTTGCTTCACTTTATTTGTTTTAAATAGACTTGAAATAATAAAATTGTTTATTATCATTGTAATCATTATTTTTTATGTTATATAATTATGTCATTTTATTTGAAAAAATTACACTGGTTTATAGTTCTCAAGAAGAGTATGAAATTTTATGAGGCCAAGTTCCAAAATTGTGGAAGCCAAAAAAACAACAACATACATCTACATGTACTTCTAAATTTTATTATAATAAATTAATTTTATAAGTACAAAATGCAAGAACATATATATACAATTTATAAGAACACTGGGTATATTATAAATATTATAAAAATTTTCTTGCATTTTTTGATGCACCAAACCCAATGAAGGATTATAGTTTATAAAAAAAAAAAAAAAAAGAAAATGAATACAAACAGATATGAGATTTAGTTGTGATGCAAGCCACCAGAATTCTTTAGTCAGCACAGTCTGCAATTTGATTTACTATATGATATCTATGTGCAGAACTTTAAAAAATTTATGATGAGCTTTTCATGGTTTGTAGGATCTTATAAAACTTGTGACTGGATTATGATAAATATACTGAAATCTGTCTCATATTGTCCCTGCTAGACCTGTTACTAAAATATTACTAGGGTATGTTTGCAATATGATTTCTCTTTCTACAGAAATAAATTCATCATTTTCATATGAAGTCTTGCTAAAATGAGTGTATTTTCACAGAAAACTGGATTGGGGTAATCCATCTCTATTAAAAATCATTGCTTTTCAGGCTATCTCATTAGGAACAAATTATGTAAATTAGCTCTGAATTTCCAAGGAAATTGACAGATTTTGTACTACCTGCAATAATAAATAGTATTGCTATGCTCTAATTCATTACTTAATTGTCCAAACAATTCACTCTATTTTTTGGAAATTATTTATCTTGCATGTTCAATTTTATCATAATTTAAAAGTTTCAATTTCTATTATTATATTAGTAATAAATTGCAGACTGATTTTTTCACTTGATATCATTACTATCAGTGAATTGTTTGAAATATTCAAGTTCCATGTTTTGTCAGAACTATTAGTATTTTCAGTAATGCCACTAAATTCCATTGTCTTTCCTTGGCTTCATTTTTATTCAAATTTTAGAAAACAGAAAGGATTATTTTTATTTTAGTTTTTAGTATTGCCTTACTATTAATGTATGATAACTTTACTGAAAATATGCTGCATCAATTAAATTCACCCTAGAACAATTAACGAATCATTATTTGAAAGTTTCAGAACACCTTGCTAAAAATAATTTTATTAAGATATTATATTTCTTTTTTGGTACTTTTAAATTTACAATGCCCTTTTTAATAATAATAAAAAAGCAAGTCATATATAACGTGACATTACTTTTATAAGCTTGTATTTACAAAAATGCAATATAGAGAGTGCCCCAATAGCTCAAACAAGCTCTTAATTAATAAGTGCAGTATGAGAAAATATTTAAAATCTCTATCCAGAATACTTCCATTTCCTGACCAACTGGTTTCAAGCTTATGGCTCACATCAGTGGAGAGCTAGAATATTCAGACACTAGATCTAAAATATCAACTCAAAATCCAGCACTTATTTCATACGTAATATTTAAGTAGAAACTCATATAGCTATTTAAGTTAGATATCTGGATTTAAAGACATTTTCATGTCCAAAAATTTCAGAGTTTCTACTTAAATATTATGTATGAAATAAGTGCTGTTTTTGAGTTGGTATTTTAGATCTAGCGTCCGAACATTCTGGCTCTCCACTGACTTGAGCTATAATTTCGAAACCAGTTGGTCTGGAGATGGGAGTATTCTGAATAGAGATTTTAAATATTTTCTCATACCACACTTATTAATTAAGAGCTTGTTTGAGCTACTGGTATGCTATCTGTAATGCCCTTTTTATTACAAAAAAAGAACAGTATAATATTACATGTAAAAATAGTCAGAAGAAAATTAATATTTAATAGTTTTATTTTCATTGCTAATGAAATGCATTAATTTATTTCACATTAATCTGAAATTGTAAACAGTATATATAAAAAATGGAATTGCTGGCTTTCACAAAATTTTAATTTAACATTTCAGTTATTGTTTCATCTACAATGCTGTGATGTTTTTAAGGTTAATCATATTAAAGCAAACACAACAAAATCTTTATTTTATATACAGACTGACTACTTTCTTATCACATTATGTTACTGATTTATTTAATATCTGCAGAATTACTTTATCAATTACCTAAATAAAAAAATATCAATGTATATGTTATACAATAAATGATCTTTGGCAGCTATTTATGCTAAAGGTCAATGAAAAATAAAGATAGAGAGACAAGCAATAAAAAATTAAAGATTAGGTCTGTGATACAAATTAATTCTTGAGTAACAAATATGTTCACACATATCACTTGCTGGAATTTTATTTTTTTGACATCGTCAATGTTTTTGCTTCAGCAGCAACTTTTGAAAACCCAACCCTTTCTATTCTATTTATCCTGAGCCATATTTTCTCAATGATTGCACTCAATATTGTATCTCTTTAGATGTTTTTGAAATAAATGCTATAACATAAATGGGAACTAATTTTACTATAAAAACCATGTTAAGTTCATTGTAAAATATATTTTTAGAAACTATAATACTATTTATTGATTTGGTATGAGAAATTTTTTCTTCTTCACAAATCGAAATAATATAAAAAGAACAATTTTGCTTAGAGCACAATCTTATATAAGCAAAAGATGTTCTCACTGCCAGAATAATATGCTTACTGCCATTGCAACACAATTGAATGCAACATCAAGGCTTTTTTCTTTCATTTGCAAAATATAAATAAAAAATATATTAATTTCTAATTTTCAAATGCTATCAGTGATAAAATCTGCATTAAAATAAAAATTAAAATATACCTAAAATATATGATAATTTATTGATATATGATAAAAGAAAAAAATGAAAGAATTGGTCCATTGAAGATGTACTTTGACTATATATATATATATATATATATAGGAATATATATATATATATATATATATTAGGAATGCATGAAGAAGCTGAAGAACATATCAATTAGCCTTATAATCTTATGATCATATTTTTAGAATGCTATGTTATATTGTTAAATAAAATTTGTCCTATATCCTTGTATTAAATTGATAGTGGATCTACGCCTTAGTACTATGCAATAAATTTTAAAAAATAATAATTTTAAATATCACTTATTTAAAAATGATAGTTACATTACTGTAATAAAGTATCCTATATTTTGATATTGGAATCTGTGTTATACCTTAACATTCAAATCTGTCTTTCCATCAAAAAAAGAAACTATTAAGATGTTTCAATTGATTCACGATAAATTTGTAACTTTGAAAATAATAAAATGTGTGATTGATCTGAAAGACAATTTTTCCTCAATATTTTTGTACATGATCACAGATCTTAATAGAACATATATTTTTATTTGCTTGTAGCAAATGTTATCATTATTGAAATGAATCTAGGCAAGGGACAAATATGATATTTTATTTTCTAAAAGTTTAAGGATGCCTTGTAACAAATCTCTAAAATATTTAATCACTGATCAAGTAAGCTGCAAGACATTTGAAGTTTCAAGACATTAGTTTAATAATAAATTATGATTAAAATATTTTAATTGAATGTGTCTGATGCAAATGAATGACTCTTATCTGTTAACTACCCATCTGTCAGAATTGGATAATACTGACATATAATGTACATTGATTGTACTCAATTCTTGAATTTTGGCTTCCACTGAGAAAGAACAATAAAACTATGACCTAACATTATAATTTTTTATAATTATTTTTAGGTACATAAGTTTTAGTAGGTAACAAGTAAAGTAAAATAACCTTAAATAATTTTAGAACAAATGTCTATTCCAAATCCAATAAAGAAGTTGAAGATAATCACCAGATTCAGGTTGCAAGGATTTTAATGGTTTTTTTTTTTTTGTTTTAACTTCTGATTAAAATTTATTAGATAACTAATAGATGAAGAGCTAATTAGATTGGCTATGAGCTGAAAACGAATTTAAACCTGGTTGGAAACTGAAAGCACTTTTTTTTAGCCCAGAATCAAATGCCATATTCTAAACAGGATGTACTAATCTTAAATTTTATTTATATTATTAAAGAAAAAATTATGCAGTATAGTAATGCAGAATTTATATTTGTCCATCATAAAACATTTTTTTTATATTTAGAAGAGCACAATATTTTACAATGTTCATGTGACTCGTTTTTGATTTTAAACAGAATTTTATGCTTATAATTTGTTTAATATTTTAGGTCATGTAATATTTTATACTGATTATTTCTTTTTGTGTTTATTTTTTCAACACATGAAAAATGTATATTTTTCATTTTTACATTAACTAAGAATTTTCTCAAAAAAATTTAAGATTTTCTCATAATTAGGCCCAATTCAATTCATCTAGGCATCCAATATTGATTAACATACATATAATTATTCTTAAAGAATAATATGGACTGATCAGATAAATTTCAGTCCAGAGTCTATAAAACAAAACACAATTTTAAAATAACATAGCTTTCACCACTTATGACAGAGATGCCATACTCTTATAGGGTCGTTATTTAAATGTATATTTTTAGGCAATATATAACAAATTATTAATGCTGGGATAGAATTATATCAAGCACTACAATTCTGTTCTTATACATGAGCAATATAAATCTATATTTTTAATGTCATGATTTAAGGAACTGACATACTCAAACATGCACAAAAAATATTAAACAAGAAACAGAACATGAAATATTCAAAACTAAAAATCACAAAATAATTATTAAGAATACTATTAATAAGAAAATATTATTTTATCTTATGTCGAGTACAAAAATAAAACTAGAATTCTGAAATCTCCCAATTATGTCAACCATTTGTGTGAGTCACTCTGCACAATAAGAATTCATCATCATCTTTGACACAGAAAATCCCAAGTTCAGAATTGATTTGATATGACTAACACTATTCAGACCAAAAAAAAAATGTCTATGCTTGTAATAAAAAACAACTATTGGTCAATGCTGTTGCTGTTAGTATCAGAACTGAACACTGTTTTGAGATGTAATGAAAATTTGAGCAATAAAAGCACTTAAGTAAAAAAAAAAAATTAATTAACTTGACAGATAATTTAAATGCAATATAGTCTTGCATAACAATACTGCTAAAAATTTATTTTCTTCCTTCTTTTCTTATTTCAGTTCATACTTCTAAAGACTCATATTAGCAGAGTATTTGTAACTGTATCTATTGAAAAATATTCACCAATTTGTATTAAATAATTCATGATTCTTTAATTTGTATATACCATAATATGTTTAAAGTGATTTTTTTCATAGACAACTAGGTTCATATTGCTGGAATTGAAACTTTTTACTTTATACAAATATTTAATGGAATTTAATCAATTTTTTATAAAAAAAAATTAAATAAGAATTTAATTTTAAGATTCTCAAAGTTTTTAATATAATTAATATTTTTTCTTAATTTTAATGAATAATGTTGAATCTTTTAAAATAAAAGTTTATGAAATTTATAAGGAAAAAAAAAATTTTTTTTTTAATTTTTCACTTTTATTAGAATTTACGTTTTAAAATTGATGAAAATATATTTAAATTTAGTATCATGCAAATTTGTTTGTTTAATTTCTAGTTTTTACATATTTAAAATATAGTGTCTGCACTTAATTTGTACTTTGCCTTCTTGCTCATCTGCACATATTAGAAGCAGGTCACAACATTGCAAGTTATAGCTGATAATCCAAAATTGTTTTTAATCTATTTTTTTCAAACTTGCCACGATATTTAACTTATTTAATGCATACATATATATTATATTTTCATAGTATTATAAATATTCATAAATTTACTAAACTGTTTTTTATTTGGATGTGGGGTTTTTTTCTAACTAAAAAAATATATTATTTTATTGAAAATAATATATTTGAATGCATTGCAAACAAACTTCATAGAAATAATAACTTGACTATTTCTATTGTTTGTAAACTTTGAAGAATGTAAATTATGAGAGTGTTCTTTTTAACTAATAGTAAATACATTATTAATATTTGGTTTAAAAATTTACTGTAAATATTATACTCAGAACTTTATATTTTAGAATGTTTTATCTCGTGGAAAATTATTATGAGTGTTCTACCAGTTGCAGTAATTTTAATCGTCAGCATTTATCTCATTCGTCGTAAAATAGTAAAAGGTAAATTATTAGTATGTAAAATTTAATAAGATAATTATTTGTAAATACAGTTCTGTACTTACATAAATTAACTTACATAAATTCAGATTTAGAAAATCAATTTCCAGATGTATGAGTATAAAGCAAAAGATTCAAGAAATTTGTGTTTATCTCAACACAGTTTTCATTTCTTATGGATCACTGGCTTAAGTAAAGACTTGTTCAATATTTTAAATGTGCCATAATTTAAACTTTTGAGGTAATGTGGAGATGGGAAAAGGGTATGGTAAATGATGTAAGAAACACAATTAAGGTAATCTATTAGATAAATAATCATTTATAAAAAATGATTTACTATTATTGTATATAGTACAGTCTATATATAATTTGAACAATGATTAAAGTGGCTTTTAGCATATAATAATTGATTTCTTTGGTTTTATATAATTTTTCTCTTAAATTTATGCATGCAGAAAAAAAAAATTGTATACATATAGACTGGGATATCTTGAATTAAAATTTTAATATATTTTCAGAGTAAGTTTTCTATATTTAATTTTATGAAATATATATATTTCATATAAAAACTTTTTTTTTGTTTTTAAATTTAAGAACTTTTAACTTTAAAGTTGTAACTTTTAATTTGTAAACACATACTCATTACGTAAAATAATATATATTAAGGCCTAAATATAACAGTAGGGACCTCTACAAATCTTTAACACAAGATTAATGACTTTAAAAGACAAGAGCGGCCACTCTTATCTTCAACCTAAGGTTTAACTTTTTAAACTATTTTTAATTTTTGATTAAGGAAAAGTGAAAGTATCATACAATGAGATGGGATCTTTAACTGATAGAATATGACTTAGAAATTATTCAAGTACTATGCTGTAAAAATTTTCTGTCATCTAGAGATTTCAATTAAATTGGACATGGATATAGAAAATGATCTAATAAACATGCTTTGATGAAAATATAGCCCAAATACTATGTGTGATTAATCAAAGCATTAAAAGATAAAGTTAATCAAAAATGAATGCTAAAAAGCCATCACAATTACATATGATTACAACTGACTAATTGTAGAATAATGAGATAAAACTTTAATTACCAAACTCACAAATCAAGTTCTTTCTCAATTCATAAGCTAAAAAAAATGGGTGACTTTTATTTGAATTTATAAATATAAAATTAACCATACATTTGCTTAATGCATTTTCTGTAGTATGAAATTAATATGCTAAATGCAACATTGGAAGTTATTAAAAGAAAATGAAATTTAGATATCATTTGCATTTGAAAATACAACAACAAACATGAAACTGTCATTATGCTGAGAAATAGTTGGTAATCAAAATATGTTTAGGTAATAAAAACATCTTATATAGTGAAAATAAAAATGTAATTTATTCAGATGAAACAAACGTTTAGTTTCTAAGAGAATTACATTCTAAAATGAAATTTAAATGTCAGCTACAAAATGAAAACCAAAAGCATTTTTTTACTTATTTTAAAATATATGTAACACATATGTGGGAAAAAATGAAAAAGCCATTTTCAGTTTATAAACTAAAAATTCTGAAAGATGTTACTAAATACCACTTTTTTGAAAGTTAATAAAAAATTTAAAAAAAGTTCTCCATTTTTAAAAAAATAAATAAAATAGTTTTAAATTTAAAGATATAATTGTTATTGGGCATGGAATCAAGATGCAATTTAATTGACCTTTTTTTTTTAAAAGTTAATGGAAAAGAGGAAAATAGATACTAACTTTGTATTTTTAATTCATAGCTTATTGATGTTGATATTATTATTTTCTCTCGCCTAAAACTTGAACTTATTTAAATTATACTTTTATTTATGTTATATGTATAAGTGTGTGTGTAATGTCAGTGCATTATATGTATATAGAACAAATTTGATTGCAAGCTCGAATTAGTTGCATTACAAAGCTGCATGGTTAGCAAAGCTTAATTTAAAAAAGAAATAAATTGATTAATAAATTTATAGATTGTTGTGTTTGTGCATCTCCATATTAGATATAATATATACTGTAACTGACAGAATTGTGCAACCCACATGAAAATCACCGGATGATAATCCACGTGAGCATTTCACATTCTGATGTCACAGATTAATAAAATTTTCTTTTACAGCCTTCTAATTAGGATCAGGGAGAAGCAAGAAACATGAGACAAACACAATTTATTTACATATATACAAAATAACACATTGACAACACTTTCATTAATTGTTTTATAAATTAATTAAAGGTATTTCAATCTTTCTAAATCTTATTAGTATTATTTTAATTTATACACAAATATAGTAAGCAGTAGCTTAAACGTCTTTCAACAATTGAGATTTTATAATTTCTAATTTAGGGTATTACCTTAGATGTTTTTGAATGAATCCCAATCTATTGCATAGACACCTAACCGCTCTCAATTCTCATTATCCATGTTCTAAGACTGAACAACCCTGCCAAATAAGGATAATACAAGATTATAAGCTGAGAAACAAGTAATTGATTGCTGTGATCAATTATAGGCTATGATATTAGAAAGAAATAAAATACTAAAATAATTGTACGATATAGGAAATATTATCTACACTACATTAATTTATACATCTATGCATATAGTAGGAATTAAACTTCTATGGAATACTACTTCTTTGGTACAGCATATTAGTGATTGTCAGTCACAAACATATCACTATCATATATATATATATATATATTAAGACCGGCAGATGATCTATAGTAAGAACTTTTCATGTATAGCATATCACTGTTTAAACAAAATAATGATTGTAAGAAACTATCAATTGCAAATGATGTTACAATCATTTCACTAATTTGTTACATAAGAATGAATTGCAAATGTAACTAGCATAACCTGAATTAATGGATTGACAGTCACCCATTTCTATCAATTATATCACCTCAAAACACAAAATAGTTCACTCAAACTGATGTCTATTTAATATAACCTCTATCCAACCTGTCTATGTAGTGTGGTTGATCTCCATTCATAATTTATAAATTTACTACTTTAATATATTATAATTAAATAAGGTGGAAATAACTTATTTAATCAATACATAATTTTTAATAGCATGGCCAGAGATTATGAAAATATGTTTGAACCGATTATTATAAAATTATTACTTTAAAATTATTGCCGATTAAATTATGGCTTGCTACAGACAGTGATACAGTAATATCTCACCATACATGGTTATAAATAAATTTAAACTAATAATTATTTATTAACATTTTTACTAGATTGGAGATAAATAATGATTAACAAGAAATTTGTTTAAAGTTTATACCGTTTATTATAGCATAATAATTTAATATTCAGTCATTTAGATATTGTTTTTCCCCAGCATTTTTCATTAATCCATAGCTATGTCATAGTAGGTTTAAATCACTATTTCAAATTCATTTGGGATGCTTAGATATCAATTTAGACTTGGTTTGGCAGCTGATTTTTCCAGTAGCATTCGACATCAGATTCATTCACATAAGTTAACACATAGTGAACATACATTCAGGTGGCTTCTTTTTCATGATCATTGGTGGGTTTTCCAGCTTGCCCCTCTGCCAATTTGACAGAGTGAAGCTGATAATAGTTTCTTTACTCTTGCATTGAAGCTCTGGAAAAACAATAGAATGATAATCCTTTTAGTAATGTTAGATGAAGAATAATCGAAACAGGAACAAAATAATAATTGCAGAATGATGACAGAATAATCCCAAATGTAATTTCCAGCACTATTTATAAGGTTTGGAGCTATCTCATCTGTAAAATCTGGATCTTTTGTTGATTGGTTATTGATAACTCTAGAAACTTCACTGGGGACCCTTACCTGCCCAATATCTTTGCAAGTTCTTATCTTTGAGCAGAAATAACAGCCTTTTTAATTAAACCATGTCAATTATTTATCTCCTTAATTTATTCTAAATGGATGCTAGAATTTTATTTCTACTTTTAATTATTGTTAAAAGAAAAACACCTTTTGTTTTTAACTTACTTCTAAAATGAACTTTAATATTAATTAGCTTTTACAACTTTTTAGAAATTGATTTAACAAAATAACTTTATAATTACTATCATATATGTTTATTTGGGCATTTAAAATATATATTTCATTTTTATTTATTAAAATTATTTAAAACATTTAAATTCAAAACTTTTTCATGATTTTTAACATTACCAACATGAAGTACATATGTGTGCATATATATAGCACCATATCTCCAAAGTCCACCAAAAAAAATAATTAAAAAAATGACTTTACTTGGTTAGTAAATTATTTACATACATTTAAAATTAGTATTCAGAAAAAATCATAACTTATTTGAATTTCTGACTTAAATTTTAACTTTGACATTTCTGGCCAAATAATATTTTAATTGTGGTTATTAATATTTCCCCAACTAATTGATCTTATCTGATAGTTCTTTCACTTGTTCTTCCATTCTAACCTTGTGGTATTTTATTAATCTGCTCAGACTTTTTCAACAATATAAAGTCTTCTTAAAATAGCTTTAATACTTTCCTGATTATTTCTATTTCTAATATTTATTTTAAACTATATTTATCATTTGTTATCCACATTAGTTGCATTATGAGACAGCTCAAGTTTATATATTTTATCACTATCATAGGTAATATTGTGGGAATTTATTTGCAAAATTTTCTAATCTGGCCATTCCACAATCTTTGAAAACTATCTATCAATCTGTTCACAGTTTCATTAATGCTATAAAATTTTATATTTTGCTTTTCTTTTATATCATAAATCTCAGTACGACAATATTTTTTTTGCAAATAACCAACAAAATCTGAATCATGTTATTATTTGTATGTTATAAACTTTCTCCTTATAAACCAGAGTTCCTATTCATTTCTAAGTTGTACTAAAATTCTCTATCATACTCTTTTATTATTTCTTTACTTTATATTTCATCCAACACTTCTTTCTGGCTATCTATAATTATATTCTGCTTTTATCTTTTCTCTCATATCACTTGTAAGCAGGTCACTTTTATGACTTCTATCCTATCACTCTTGTGATTTTCTTAATCTCACTAATAATTTATTTCTCTTCTTTTATCTTCTGCTCTATTTCTTCAGTATTTTTACTTAGCTTTTTCTCCACTGCTTCTATTGCATTTTACATGTGATGTGCCCTATCCCTCATCTTTTGCTTCATTTCTTTCATTTTTTATTCATTTCTTTAATTTCTTGATTTCTATTTAACATTTTCATCACTAGGTTCATCATATGCATCCCTGTTGTTTTGTCAGTCTTAATATTTGAATGACAAAGAGCATACAAAAATATAAGCTCTATTTTCCAAGCTTAGCTTAAAATTCTGTTTTAACAATGTTTCTTAATTATTAATTCTCAATTCTCTTTAAACATCTACTTCATTCTGTCTTACTTTAGCTGAGCACATTCCAGATTCCCATCAAATTCCTTTACTTACTGGAATATTATATTCTATTTTCAAATTTTCTTATGTCCAATTAAGCAATATTATCTTTCATATATATATAATATAAGATATGCTTATTTTCTTATTGCTGCAACAAACTTCATAAACCAAAAAAATAATTTTTATTATGCCTTGTGTATATGTATATACATTTTATTCACACTATTGGCAATACTTGTCAAACAACTTTTTCTTTGATCAATCTATTTTCACAATCAACAAACTTTTATAAATCTATATTTAAAATGAACTTTAAAATGTATTTCCCTTCTACCTACAACCTGTCAAACTTATTTTTAAAAATTGAAACAAACTTATTCTATTTAAACTTTTTTTTACATCATTAAAAATCTATATGTATCTCAGGAATATGTGGTTAATTCATTGTGCCTCACATTTTAGATGCTATATTATATATATATATGTAACTCAAGGATTCAAGGACAATACCATCAGGTTCACATTTCAGGTGCTTTCTTACAAAAAAACTGTTTCAGGGATATATGGTTATACATGGGCCCCATGTTGGGCACCATATTCAAAATATATATTATAGCTGACAGAATTGTGCAACCCATATAAAAATCACCTAAGGGTACTCCACATGTGCTTTTCATGTTCTGATGTCACAGACTAACAAATTTTTCTTTTACAGCCTGCTAAAGTCAGGGAGAAGCAAGAAACTCTTTAAGAGATTGATTCCAAATAATGATGATACACTGCTAAAAATAATGAGACAAACAATTTATTTACATATATACAAAATAACACACATTGGCAGCACTTTAGTTAATTGCTTTATAAATTAATTAAAGATAATTCAACCTTTCTAAATCTTATTAGTATTTTAATTTATGCACAAATATAGTATGCAGTAGCTTAAATGACTTTTAACAATTGACATTTGATAATTTCTAATTTAGGGTATTACATTAGATGTTTTTGAATGAATCCCAATCTACTGCATAGACACCTAACTACTCTCAACTCTCATTATCCCTGTTCTAAGACTGAAAAATCCTGCCAAATAAGGATAATACAAGATTATAAAATAAAAACAATCTTACTAATTGACTTCTGTGATCAATTACAGGCTATGATATTAGCAAGCAATAAAATACTAAAATAACTGTACAATACAGGAAATATCATCTGTACTACAATAGTTTATTCATAAGAACAAATACATGTTTAAATTCTATGCATATGGTAGAAATTAAACTTCTATTAGATACTACTTTTTTGTTTTTAGCATATTAGTGATTGGCAGTTTCAGACATATCACTATCAAATATGTATGAAGACTGGAAAATGATCTACAGTAGGAACTTTTCATGTACCATACATCACTTTAAACAAAATAATGACTCTAAGGTGTGAGCAATTGCAAATAATGTACAATATTTTCACTAATTTGTTACATAAGAATGAACTCCAGCTGTAACTAGCATTACCTGAATTAGTGGATTGACAGTCACCCATTTCTATCAATTATATCACCTCAAAAAACAAAATAGTTTGCTCAAACTGATATATATTTAATGCAATCTTTATCTAGCTATCTATGCAATGCAGTTGACCTACCATTCATAATTTAAATTTACTGCTTTAATATATTATTAAATAAAGTGGAAATAACTGATTTAATATCATGGCCAGAGATTATGAAAATGCACTTGACCTGAATGTTATTACCAATTAAATTATGGGTTGCTATATCTAACCATAAATGCTCATAAACAAATTTTAATTAATAATTATTTATTAACATATTTTTACTAGATTGGAGATAAATAATGATTAATGAGAAATTTGTTTAAAGTTCATACCTCTTATTACAGCATAATAATTTAACATACAGTCCTTTAGATATTGGTTTGTTTTGCATTGTCCATTAAACCATAACTATGATGATGGTAGTTTTAAAGAACTATTTCAAATTTATTTAGGATGTTTAGGTATTAATTTAGTCTTGGTTTGGTAATTGATTCTTCCAGTATTGTTGGACATCAGATTCATTCAAATAAGTTAACACATAGCAGCATACATTCAGGTGACTTCTCTATTTGTTAACAGCTTGTCTTTTACAATCATCATTGGGTTTTGCAAATTGCCCTCTGCCAATTTGAAAAAGCGAGGCGATTAATGGTTTCCCTATTCTTGCATCAAAGCTCTGACAAAACAACAGAATAATGATAACCCTTTTAGTAACAGCAGACAAAGAATAATGGAAGCAGAAACAGAATAGTAATTGCAGAATAATGGCAGAAAAATCCCAAATGTAATTTCCAGCACTATTTATATGATTTGGAGCTATCTTACCTGTAAAATCCATATCAATCTCTCATTTTTTGGATTCATTGATTGATTGGTTATAGATAACTCCAGAAACTTCACTGGGGACCACTTCTTATTTGCCCAACACCATAGCTGCAAGTTATTTTTGAGTGGGAACAATAGCCTTTGTAATTAAATCATGTCAATTATTAATCTCCTTAATTTAATCTATCAATCTGTTTACAAGCACTTTAATTACTTTTACCTAGAATGTCATTTCCAGTTTTAATTATTGTTAAAAGAAAAATACCTTTTGCTTTTAACCTACTTTTAAAACTAAATTTAGAATTAATTAGCTTTTACAACTTTTTAGAAAATATTTTTCTTAACTTGATTTAACAAAATAACTATAATTATTATACCATATACGTTTATTTGTGTATTTAAAATATATATTTAATTTTTATTTATTAAAGTTATTTAAAAATTTAAATTTAAAACTTTATGATTTTTAACATTACCAACATGAACTACATATATGTGTGCATATATATAGCTTCAATATGTAACTTAATTAAAGTTAATTATACAATCAAATATTTAATAGAAAAAATATTTTTTGCAAAATTATAATTGATAAAATGATAACTGATATAATGTTAAGGAAGAAAATGTCTTTTATAATTCTTTAAGATTTGCCTATTGGATGGGTATTTAAAGAAATAATGTATTTTTTCTTGTATTAAATTGAATGGCAAATCTAAAAATGCAAATAGAAATTTCAAAGCACTAAAATCAAGAAAGTTGTTTTTTTTTTCATATGTCATGGCATCGGCCAGGACGTGAACCCACAACCATCTGCAACCAACTATTTGCTTGCAAGGCAGTTGCGATGACCTCTCGGCTAAAGTTAGAGAACAAATTTCAAAGTTTAGTCGTGATTTTTTGTTTGCAATTTTTCCATAAATAAAGATAAAAAAAACTATTTTTTTAAATATATAATCATTTGTAAATATAATGTGAAAATATTTATGAAAAAATATATTTTATAAATAAATACATATTAAATCTGATAATTATATCTTGATAAAGATGTTTTTTGAAAGGCATCATGATATAAATAAATGCAGACTTGGTTACATTTTAGGCATTAAAACATGTGAAAAATTAGGTATAAATAGATCTGAAAAGAAAAACAAAGATAGTCTAAGTGATTTAATAAGAACATTGTGCACATTGATTCTATGAAGATAGAAGGAACTGCTAGTTAAAAGTTTCCCTGAGAATAGCTCTTTCAGCTATACCTTACTGACAGTTTAAAAGTATTTTTCAATATTCCATCCATAGCAGCCACTACAATGATAATAGTAAGCAAATGACTATTTACAGTGAGTGGCTAGAAAACAAACCCTAGTCATAAGACCTGGAAGTATATAATTGTTTCCAGACAATGTTGGAATTGCATAGAATGTTAACATTTCCTGTTTTAAAGAAGAAAAATATGCCATAAGTGGAATTCTGACATAACTTATTTTTCTCTAGTGGGATTCATATACATTGTCTACCATCATCAATACTCAAAGGGGATAATCACAATCAGAATTGGATGTGCAAAGATGATCATTAAAGATATATATATAGTAAACATATGATATCTGCAAAAAACCATGGTTAAAACTTTAAATTTTTAAAATATTTGTATTATGATAACCATAAGGTTTTAAGTTTTAATATTTATAATTGTATTTATCTGGTAACAGTTGCAAAAGTATAAGCAGAAATTATATATTTTATTCATTTATTATAAATAAATTGTTAGCTTATTTTTTATTAATCAATTTAATTTGTTTTTGCTTTTCAAACTCATTCAAAATATATGCTATTAATATTCACTAATCCTGAAAATCCTTGCAATCCATTGGGGACATACAGAGATAACAGTAGTAATTTAAAATGATGATAGAATATCCAGAAATAAACTTTCTATTAGAATGTTTGGTGGCTAACAGTTAATTTTTAAATGAATTTAAAAAATAAAAATATTTTGGGGAATAATTATACTTAATCTTCAGTCCTAGATTATTGGATCCTCCTCCTCAGGATATTGGTTAGATTAAATGTATATATATTCAAATATATTTGATTTTGTTAACCATTTCTCATTTTTGATATTTTCTTCATCTGTATACCAATACAATAATATATACATAATAATGTGTTAAAACCTTCTAATTCTTTTTTGTTTCATTTATTAATATTTCAAATATTTAAAAAAATCCATTCCTTATGTATTTAATAATACGCTGATGCGTTGCGGTGAAACTTTTTTATGTAATAATTTGTAGGCTTTTTTTATATATTCTAATTTGCAGACTAGCGCTGTCAGAACCCTTGTTGCTCCATATTCATAATCTTTTCAGATTATTAGTTATATGCAAATGACTTTTATATTTCTTTATTTTACTTACAGTCTTAACTGATCTATAATTTTTATAAGAATTAAAATGTAGTATTAATAAAGCTGCTAAAATGTATTAATAATAATTTTACATTTACATACAATACTTGACTTTTATCAGTTTAACAGTAAATACAATTATAAATTTTTAGCTAAATATAATAATGTTTTAAGATAGATAGATATATTTAACTGCTTAAATTGTTAAATTTACTTAAAAATGTATATTTACTCTCAAACTATTTAAGGCAAATATTGTACATAAAGTTTAAATTATATTTTAATATGTGTATTGAAATTATAAGATTATAGGTCAGTCAAAATTATAATTGAAGTCAGGAAATATAAATTACTATATTCAACTGCATAAAACTAGAATTTTAGAAATTTTTAAAATACCAGTATATAAATTTTATTGTTCCATGATATTTATAAGTATTATAAACATTAATGAATTTGATCATGAAATTTTTTTGGAATCAATCAGTCATAAAAAAATGGAGCAATAAAAATTATTTGTAGAATAGTTGATGTTTGTTATTAATGATATTATCACATTTATAATATTTTATATATTCATTTTAATGCTGTTTTGTAAAAATATATTTGGAGTGAAGAATTCTCTCAAGCACTATTTGTAAAGAAAAATAAGGTGTTGCATATAATTAAAATATTGTATTTGCAGAATTCTTCACTCCCAATATATTGCATAATATTTAAAATTTATAATATTACATATTAACAAAGAAGTTAGACTTTCACAAGTTATTAAATATGAATACTCATAGACTGTCTTGTGAATATTATTTTGAGCCAATTTAATTTGGCATAATTTATGTTATTATCATTCTATAAATTTGATTATAGATTCATTTTTGTCTGCTTTGCAATTAAACATTTGTTGCAAAACTTTGCATATTGTTTATATATGGAGCTTGGAGAATTCTTTGTTTCAAATATATTACATAAAATTTCATTCTATAAATTTATAATATTATGTATAGTGTAACATTACAGGGTTAAGAAGGTCACAGAGTAATGGATATGCAGGCTGATGGAAATCATTCCCAAAACTTCACAATCAATGAGTATGAGTAAAAATCAGCATTAAAAACCTTTTAAAGTAATATATGTTATAAATATAGCATTAATCATTAATAGCCAATGGTCATCCCTTGTGACTGGAAATAAAAAAGGTAGTCTATAAAATCTAGACTAATCATCATATAGTCCACAGGTAAAATTTTTAACATGAAGAACTATTTTGTTTAAATATCTCCCATCCCCAATAAAAGAGCTGCAAGGAAAAAGATGAAAAATGGATTCATGAAAAATATGAATTTCTAAATGATTGTGAATATATTTGAACATTTATTTTAGTAATAGAATCGTTATACATCTTAACAAGAATAAAAATTCTGTTTAAACAAATAAAAACAAAAAATGATTTTGATAGTTTGATTTACTTACAAATTTCTATTACTTAAACATTTATCATATACAATAATTACTATTCTGTAATAAGGCTGAATTCAATAACCAACATTGTAAAGCACATTTTCCCTCTTCTAGAGTTATCAAAATTTTATTTGCAAATTATAGAAGAAAATAAGGTTGTCGTCGATGAGCAGATATATCCCACTGGATGGCTGTTTTCACGCTAAAACACATAAAAATGTCGTTTCCGCGGCCGACACCTTCGAACCTACATTTTCTATAATACAACTTTTTTGTTGTGCTACAGATTGCAGGCTGCTATGTCGCGTCACAGTACAGCATGTATGTTTTACACAGCAAATACATTTTGCGAATTCGCACAGTTTATAAAATGATTATGGCTTGGGGAGAGGGTGTGTTTTTTTGAATTTGATGGAAATGTTGTTTTCATTGGATTTTTTTTTATTTTAAAGTATTGAAATGTTCAGATTTTGTAAAGTAATAATTAACAGACTTTTTACACCGTAGTGTATTGAAGTTTTAAGTAGTAAATGTTGACGAGATATATGAATAAAGTTATTTGGAATTAGGTAACGAGTCAAGTAACGTACTGTTCGTAACATTCCACGAGACATTTTAAGATTGTACAGTGTGTATATTTTTAAAATAAAAAAAAAAGCGTTAACACAAAAATATCCAGTAAGAAAAGTAAAATTAATTGTACACTGTTTTTTTAAATGTCATAAAAAGCATATATTATAAACATTTTATATATATTTGTCATTGTTTAAAAAAGTTTTAGTTTCTTTCTTTTCTCCGACTACTGTTATTCTTTATTGAATATAGTTTACGTTTATTGTTATCATTTATTTTATAGATGTTAGTAAAAAAAAAATATATTTACAAAAATACGATTTTGATATTTTTTATTTTAACCGTAAACCTAACCAAAAACTAATCCTAAACTAACCCTAAAGCTAACCCTAAAACTAACCCTAATCCTAACCCTAATGCTAATCCTAATCCTAACCCTAAAACTAACCCTAAATGTAAATATAACAAGTTTTACTTTTAGTTATCATTCTATTTGAAATAAAAACTAGCGGTAAACAACAACAATAAAAAAAAAGCCGTAACCCCAGTAAAAAAAATCTCCGATAGAAAATGGATTTTTTCTAATAAAAAGAAAACTAAAAAAGACGAATCAAATTGTAATTTGTTTATTTTATCTTACATTTATTATTATCATTTAATTTGTATACGTTAATAAAAAATAATATTTAAAATTAAGTAATATTTAAAAAAGACGATTTTCTTTTTGTTTTTATTTTCACATTACAAAAAACACATCAAAATGATTATAATTAACGGCCCGTGAATGATCATATTTTATAATTTTAGCGTGAAAAGTGCGCCATCGAGTGGGATTTAGCAGCTATTCTATGAGAACCGAAAATAAAAAGTGTATATTTATCGTGATTAAAAAAAGCTATGAGATTAGGATTAAAGAATTAAATGTGGCTCACAAATCACAGTTTTCTCACCCCTAATCTAGCCAATTATTCCTTCAATGCTTTATAAGCTATTAAAATATTGATGCCTTGACATGCATAATCATATATTAATGGAATTTCATACATGGACATATATATATATAACTAATAGTAGGTTTCCTTCATCTGTTTTTCCATGCATGTCTGAAGCAACTCAAATATAAAATATCACACTAGAGTCTGGTTTCCGCACAGCACTGAAGTCTTAAAACAAGCACTTTTTTCATTTCATGTTCAGGATAGAGCAGTAACTTCTTATTGGCATATTTGGTACAGGCATACATATAAAATGAACAGTAAAGGTCTTCAACTCTTTTAAGCTTCTATAATTTGATGGACTGAACCAAGCAATTGGACTAGTACACACATAAGGGCTATGAACTACAGAAAAACTGTGTCTTACTTTTATATGTGTTCAGACTTGTCCAACATGGAACTAGCAGCTGCCTTTTCGCATTCTCTCTGATTTAATAATTTAAATAGTAAATCAGATTATCTAAACCTACTATTTACACTCTGATTAATAATTTAATTATACCATCCTAATTTTTAATAGCCATTCATTAAAATTAATTAGTTATTTTTTTCTTAATCATTTAATTAAAACAGACTATAAAATTAATGTACATTAAAAAAAAACACTTTTTAAAATTATTTTCTTTCCTTAGTTCCATTGAAATATTTTACATTTTTGCTAAAATCAGAAAAATCAAATAAATTTAATAAAAAAAATTCCATTCTATATATTCCTTATATATATATGATTTCAAATAATTAATAGTACTTTTAAAATATCAAAATTATTGTTTAATCAATATTTTTTTTGTTATTCCATGTTTTATAATAAAAAAATATACAATAAATTTTGTGTGTTCATTTTTACTTTGCCTTTTTATCTTTATATACATATGCACACTACTGTATTGTGTGCTATGAGACGAATTTTGTCTCAATATATATTACATAATTACATCTAGTCATTATGGCATACATTTAATTTAAAAAAATACATCAAATACCCTTTCCCCCCCTTTATATACATATTTAACATCATGATTTATATAATATTATACTTTATTATAATTTAACAAGAAAATCAATTTTGTACAAAAAAAATTATATTAAAGTTTATTTATATATATATAAAAGAAAGAAACAGCAATCAATTAGTCACAAAAAGGATCTAATTTTTTTTAATATTTAACTGTTTTATTTTTAAATAAATTGTGAGTTGGTTAATATTTTATTTTTAAAAATTCGTTAATTAAAACGCATTAAGAAAAAAAAATGTTATGATTAAAAACCGTAATTAAATGTAAAAGTAAATATTCTAAAGCCTGTAGATCTTTTTTTATACCAAATATAATGATTTTGATCTTTATGTATCATCTATTTGCAATATATACAGTTTGTAGTAAGAATAGTGAACAAAAATAATGTAATGAAAAATTATTTTCAATGCTAAATTTAAAAAACTTTTATTAAGGAAGTGTTTTTAAAAATGAAACAAGTGAGCAATCCAACTTAACTAGATGACATTCTTTTCTAGAGAATTTTATTGATCGATTAAAGTTCAATATAGATTGCCATCTGCATAGTTTTACATGCAATTATTTGTATTTTATACACAATATTATATGTAATAGCAGAAAACTATCAACATTTTAGCCCTTTTAAACTTATCCCGCATTAATATATCTTAAACTTAAATAAACAATGTCATTCATATTTTCATTACAACTGACATTTAATGAGGGCAATGTTCAAATAAACAGAAAAAGAAGGAAGAAGCAGAAAAAAAAATATTTCAGATATTTCGAGTTAAGTATAATGTAATAATTACATACTTGTTTATATTTATTAATGTATAAATAAAATGCTCAGTAATAGCATATTTAAAAGAAATATACGTGTAATAAAATTAAAACTGAAATTAATCTTATAAAATTTATTTTTCTAATGTAATACTAATTATGTTATTAAATATTGGGCTACATCAAAATGTGTGTATTTTAAAAAGTAAAGAAATTAAACGTGGAAAATTATCTGTGCATTAGAAATGAAAAGATAGTGATATATAATTAAATGTTTTCAGTCTTTGTCAGAAAGTATTTATAATTTTAAATCCAATAAAAATGTTCACAATAATAGTTGATGCTTAATAGTTTAAAATATTTAGTTATATGATTAAAACTGGTAAATTGTATAAGGTTTATTCATGTTATTATGTTATTACATATTAAGAGAAATGCATACTTTCAAGATTAATAAATATAAAAATACTTTCTTCAGCAAGTCAGTTATTAATAGATTGCAAATAGTATATACTCTAACTTTTAATAATATTGATATTTTTTGTGATCAGTTTGTTATGAATGTTAGAAAACAACAATAATTATGAACATATATATATATAATCTTATGTATGTAGTTTGTATTTGCTTATAGTTTTTATTATTATGTTTATTGTGTATTTCTATTAAAGTGTAAATGTTGAAATGCACTATAACGGACGGAACGATGACTACTAGCCCCAAAAGTTGATGACGCCAGATATAACGGATGGAATGATTACAACTAATCCCAAACATTGTTAACACCAGTATAATGAGCCGTACTCTTCATCAACAGTCATAAACTAACCAAGCCCCAGATGTAATGGATGGTCAACTAATTTGCAGACTGTACTACTATGCAGATGTAGCAATATGGTGTGGGGATAAATTAATATGCTCTAATTTATTGCCCCTAATGAAACAATCTGCAAAGACTGACCAGGCTTAGAAGGGAAAAAAGTTGCATCCAACTATGTTTAGACTGTGGGTCATTTGATAGAGTGCTAATGAGACCTGATGAAATGCTTAACCAATGATTGCATACACTTTAATTGACTAACTCTATCCCTATTTAATAATAATAAATGCAATTTAGGTTAGTTCATCCACTTTTCCCCTTTTAAATTCCGTTATGTCCTAATATTCAAACCCAGAGAGAATATTGCTTTTGACTCCTTTAGCAGGTATGAACAGATACACACAGCAACACCTGCACCTATATATAGGTTACTACTAGCATTTATTATATTTGTTTTATTTTCAAGCTTTTATATAATAAGAAAAATAGATGTGTGTGCATGTATACTTATTTATAAACTGTGGAATGTCAGGACAACTCAGTAAACTAGAGACCAGAATAAAACAAACTCTTAAACATTTATTAACAATAATAAATATCAAGTATAACAACAATGGTAATGATAAAAAAAAAATAAAAAAAAATATAATAACCATCATATGAACATGTGTCACAAGTGAGCCTCTACCATCTTACTAATTAATTATCCTCTATATCCAACCCTTATACCCCATGGTAGAAATCCACCTATGTCACTTAAATCATAATTATATAGAAAAATCAACTTTAGTTATTTAATGTAATTGAGATGTTGGCTAGCTAAATTATATATTTACAAATGTTAATCTATTTAACAAGTTTCTCCAATTTATATATATGATAGAGACAGATGCCAGTTGATTAGTCAAACATACTGGAAAATATACGTACATGGTTAATCACAAAATAAAACATATAATATGTATTCTGTATAAGTGTTGTAATTTAACCTATGAAAATAAATTTAGATAATCTTACCTCAATATTTATGTGGATAACCTGATGTGAAGCAGGTGGGTTTACCTAAATTTTATTTATAATGAAAATATAAAAAATATCAAAATGAATAATCCCCCCTTTTCTTCTTTGTTAATTCTGAAAAATGAGGCTTCAGCAACTGAGTGTGAAAATACAACAAATAGATAACAAGATTTAAAAATAAATAAATAAATAAATAAACAAAAATTTACAATATTGATTCTTTGATTTTAAAAAAAATTGTAATTGGAACAAAGTTCATAAAAATCATCATAATAGAAGTAGTAGTAGTTGATATTTAGGCAAGTTGTTCTTCAAAGCAGTTTCACTTAGTAAATCATTTTCCTTAGCAAGGATAGATAGGTACAATGGTGTTTCCTGTAGTTGTGTTTAATGATCCTCATTCAATTCACCATTAAGTATTCCAATCCTTGTTTACTTTGGACTGCAGGCATCTTCTTGTGTTTACAATAAAGTAGAAATATATATATATATATATAGAGAGAGAGGTTTAATGCAGCTGGTAGGAAATACCATGACACACAATAGCATGTTTTGCTCTAGCCCATTTTCATATTAAAGTATAATTTAATAATTATTTATAATCATATATTTGTATTGAAGTGCTTTAAATATATATTAAGAAAATTATTTCATTATTTTTTTTTTCCAATTTTTAACAGACTTAATTCTCGTTATTCTTTTTGAAAAAAAATTTAAAATATTCAAATTTACTCCAATAACTTTTAAAACACGATTTAATTATTTAAGAATTTATCAGTTATTCTTACTTCTTATTTCACTTCCTTTCCTCTGAAGTTGGTAAACTTTTAATTACAGCATTTGACTTTTAAAAATGTTTATAATTTAAATAAAAGAAAAAGTAAAACTCCATTTCAGTGTTCTAAATTTTACTTTAAACGACTGTCTATGTTGTAGCAGCTATCTCTTTTGATAAGAAGAACGATTTGTAAAAAGTTTCTATTTTTATATAAAACGCTGAGAACGCTGATATTTTAAACTGCCTATTGTTTAAATTCATTTAGATTTTTATATGTATTGTTTAAATACATTTCACTTATTACAAATAAAAAAATAATAATAATAAAATCAGTTTTATTTTCACACATGTGTGCACACCCAATTAACTTCAGGCTATCCTTAATTCATTTAACTATAAATTAATATTCAATTTTAAATAATAAAAAAACATATATACATTACAGTTTTTAATCAAATAGTTTTATATGTATATATACAATATTACTTTGTAACATATTGATCATATTTTAATTTATAATAAAATAATCTATTGTGCATTATATGTATATGTGTAATAAATAATAAACAAATAATCTTCCCATTATTCATATAAATTCCAAATGGATTGGTTTCAATAAATAGGCTTGATCTTTTTAGGAATGTGTGCATTGTAAGCTACCCTTTACAACCCCCTCTCCTTACAGGGTTAGAATTTTAATCTGTTATGAAAATTTTAACACTTACACAAGGTTTGCATTTGAAGTTTGATGGGGTTTTTTTTCAACAAATATAAGAAGGGTAGTGAAACCTAATTTTACTGTTTTCTACACTCAACTACACAAATTGCTTTCTATTCTTCTCTACTCACTCACATGAAATACTTTTCAAGGTGGAGTTCAAACATAGGTTGTTTTTTTTTAACTAATGATAGTTATGTTTTGAGCACACTAATAAAAATGTGTTTCTGTTTCAGATAGCACATATTTTTTATTGTTATCCTCTATCCTGCTCCTATTGAGTCTTATTGGATTTTCTTTGAGGACTAACAGAAGATTGAAGCAACCATCACTTAGTGTGGTTTAACTCTTTTAAATAAAGTGGCTCTAAAGTATCCTAACATTTGCTTTGGCATCCATTAGGGAATACTCTCATCATAATTTTTAACCTAACTTCATAATACCTATTTTTTTTACTTATCAGCATTTATCTCTTATTTTTTTCTACACATCAGTTGAGTATGACAATTCTACAATTACTAAGATTGTCCATAGTATGGTTTCGTAATTCAGGTATTATACATGCCCCTAACTTGTCCTTCCATATCCAACCAAAATGCATTAGGACTCAATTGTTTAACTATTGTGTAAGGTCTTTCATATAGATGGTAAAACTTACTATATTTATTTTCAATTTGCTTACTAACATGAAGGGTTTTTATTAAAATTTGATCTCCTACTTTGAAAGTATATGGAGTTCCAGTCTTATTTTTGTTCCTTTTATTGGCCTTACTTACCAATCGAAGATATGCTTTCTGCACATTTTCCTCCATACTACTTTGTTTATATCTAGTCATAGGTTGATATTTAGTGAACAACATGGGAATTGATTGATTAAAATGTAGTTCAATGGGTGTGAATCCAGTGGATTCATTCACACTCCAGTTGATATAATTAACTATCTGTCTTACCCTATCATTTTCTTATATTATCATAAGTTGTATTATATATATATATATATGTATATACACACCATTTGATTTATTCATTCATTTATTTCTTCTCTTAAAAAAAAATATATACATCTCTTGAGAATTCATCCATGGTAAAAAGTCCATTTTACGTGTCCAAAGTTGCACCACTTGAAGTCCTTCCCTTATTATGTACTTTTTCTTTTAAGTACTGTCATTTATATGCCTGATAAATGTGAAGGGTCCTTCATACATGTTACATAACTTATGGAACTGAAAACCTTTCTGTTTGATGAACTCCAACATGGTCATCTCTATTCTCATCATATAATTTTCTATGTTTTGATCATCTTGTTGATTATGGAAAGACTCTAATTTCCATAACGCACAGCTAAGACGATCACATTCACCAATTTCTTTAATACCTTCAACAATGGCATTTGTAGTGTGACAGTTTTCTCCTAAGAAAGCTGTTTGAACTTGTAACAATTCATCCTTGTTATTGCTATTATGCTCACAAATGTCATGTCTGAAAAGCATTTTATTCTTGTTTCGATGGTAAACACGAATGTGCCGCAATGATCTCAAATATGAGTCCAAATCATTTATCATTGAACTTTCTTTTATATACTCTATCATGACATCTTCAGAGTATGATGTGTCATCAACTCCTATGGCTTCATCATTTAACTCGGAATCAATCTTGAAACCTTATGATCTTTGTATCACTTCAATATTGAGAGTATCACTCAATTGCTTTTCTCTCAACTTAAATTCAGTATATTGAGTACTTGAATTAGTCTGGATTTGTTGAGTTTCAACAACTAATGTACCCTTACTCAATTGGAATTCAGTGATTCCAAACCTCTGGGTAATGGGTTTTATCTAAGCATTTTAGTTCTTGTCCTAAGGTTTCTATCTCTGTATTTTGTTTGGTAAAATTTTGCTCCAATTCTGTACAGATAATTTGTATTTCCATCTGAACTTTGGCTTGGTGCCTCCATTGATTTCCATGCACTTCTTCCTTAAAACTTTCTTGATTCCTGCATACCTCATCATATTTTGCATTCAATTGTTCCATGACACTGGATTTAAAATCATCTAATTGCTGTTGGCATTTGTCCCATATCTTCAGATAGTTTAATTTCAACATTATTATTTTTTGTTTCCATTTGTTCTTTTATATCATTCACATCCTTCTTCAATTCTTCCTTTATTTTATTTATATCAGCCTTGGTTGCCATATTTTCCAACTTACTATTTATATCACTTTTCATATTTTTCATATTGCTATTCATACTATTCATATCACTCTTCATTTTCTCCATATTGCTATTTAAATCACTTTTCATATTCTCCAAATTGCTATTTATATCACTTTTTATATTTTCCATATTGCTATTCATACTATTCATATCACTCTTCATATTCTCCATAATGCTATTTAAATCACTTTTCATATTCTCCATATTGCTATTTATATCACTTTTCATATTCTCCATATTGCTATTTATATCACTTTTCATATTCTCCATATTACTATTCATCTCCATGATTACTTGGATTAATTGTGCCAATGTTGTAGAGTCTTGAATAGCATGAGTTACTCCTGCTTTAGGCACTTGAACAATCTCACTGGGAGGAATCATCTGAATTTGAGAAACTGTTTGACTCCCTTCCTGCATTTGTGGGGGTTCAACTTCCAGAATAGACCCCCAGGTATCTGAATCATCACAGATTCTACCCTATTACTCGTAGTATCATCTACTATCTCACTGTCACTACTATCCTTCCCTATCTCCAAATGTTTTGATTCCATATTACTTAATTGATTACCACTTCTGGATATCATAAAATATTTATTTATTTGCAAACTCTTTATAAAATATTTATTTATGAAACTATAAATAATCACATGCCACAGTGCATCATGTCACTCCCAACCATTGCATTTATCTTTACCTCTCTTTGTTTTTGTTTTTAATAGATCTACTTTTAGCCTATGTCCTTTTACATGCCTAACTCTACTATTTTATTATCATTTATTAATCATTTAACTATTTATCATCAGTCTCTGTTTATTGTCCAATCCTTTATACTTCCAATTTACAGTCAATACTTTAGATCTCTTATTGAAAATTGATTCAAGTTTATGTGATCTATTATCACTATTACTATTATTTTAGATGAAAGTGCTAGTTGTTTGTCATGTGTATAAGTTCATTTGGGTTTATGTTGATAGAAAAATATAAAAAAAAAATTAAACACCAGTCCAATGGCAGGACTTTCTTTACAATTAGAGTATATTCATACCTAACATACTGGATATACATTTGGATACATCTATCAACTGTAATATCTTTATGCCTAACACATTGCGTCAGATATAACTATTAGTAAATATACTTGGATACCTCTATCAACTGTAATATCTTCATGCCTACCACATTGCATGCCAGATATAACTATTGGTAAATACTATCCTCTATCAACGATAATATATTCATGCCTACCACATTGTGTGCCAGATATAATGGATGGAACGATTCTCATCATACACCCCTCTAATACCTATCATACCAGTCACATTAGTCACTAATTCGATCTTTAGCGGTGTGTGTAGTCCCCTACACATTGTGCATCCACGTTGGTCGCCAAATATAATGGACGGAACGATTCCAAATAGATCTTTTTAGGAATGTGTGCATTGTAAGCTACCCTTTACAGCACATAATAAATAGATATTGAATTGAATTGAATAATAGTTGATAAAATTTGAATTAATTGTGTAAAATAGTATTTTATAAGAGATGTTTATTTTGTAAAGTTAAGAATATTTCTCTAAAAAAAGTTTTGATTTGTTTTTTGCTTTTATTTTTGTATTTCAGACAAATTTTTAAAATATTTTTGCAGTTTGTGTCTTAACGAAGATTATAACAAAGAATTAAAACATTGATATATAAATCTAAAATGCACAAAACTTTGTTCATATTAAATTAATCCAATAATAAACAAAATAAGTTTAACACTGTCACAAAAAGCAATGATAAGCTATATATTAATATTTTTGAAGCTGAACTAAGTTTGAAAAGAAAAAGAAGAAATGGTTTTTGCAATATAATACTTGATGATAATATATATTATATGAGTATACTCTACTGAGTTTATGATGTTCTTCAAAACAAATGTATTTTGTGTTTTAATTAAATTATGATGTTTATAATAATTGTTCATGTAAATAATGCCACAATATGTAATATATTTTTATTGTGTATATGTATAGTGTGAAATATACACTTGGAAAACTTAAGATATTTATGAAATTTGGATTATCTCCTAAAATTAAAAAAAAAAGGCAAAATAATACATTTTATTGAAACTTTATATCCCACAAAATCAAATTTCATGGCATGGCCGTGGCAGGATAATGCACTTCCATTTCATTCTTTGGCAAATGGTATTTCATCGAAATGTTGGGAATTAATCATAACTAATACATGGTTTAACCAAAAATACTTTTATTTACATCATATAATCATGAAAACATTGAATATAATATTATTAATCTCCTTGGGGAGAAAATGTTTTATTATTTAAAAGCTTTTGAAATCTTTTTGAAAAGTTAACCTTGACAATGGTCAATGCTATTTCATTGAAATGTTGGGAATTAATCAAAACTAACCCATGGTTTAGCTCAAAAACTATTTTATTTACATCATATAACCATGAAAACATTAAATATATATATATGTAACTGAAAGAAATGTAACCATCTTCCACTAAGTTATATACTGTCAAAAAAAACAAATGATTATTTATTATTGTATACATATATATGGTAGTTATAATTTCTTTGTACATGTACATTATATGGTACAATCATAATATCTTGTGATTATTTTTTATTTTTTAGGAAAAATATTTCTCACTCCATCCAATGAAATTGAATTATCAAATGGTAAGCTGTTATAAGATTTTATATGTGTTTGAAATAGTTGCATTTTTTTTAATTACAGTGTGGTGAAATTTATACATATTTAAGAAATTCTAAATTTATTTATTGCAAGATGACTATAATTCATGATGACAGAGTGAAATAAAAAATATTTGGTCTACTATTAATAAAAATAGTAAAAACATTACACAATAATTAGATTATATAATGTGAAACTTACTATATTATTATTGTTCTAACATTATTTACAATAACATTTTATGAAGCCCAACTTGGGTTTGACCAGATTTGGAGATAATGTGAAAGTACTTTATTATTTGATAATGAGATCTCTAGTTCTTATGATATCTAGGAAGTCTAGGCAATAAGATACTAGTTTCTTTGTGTTTGCTTCTCTTTTAACAATTTATCCTATCATCTCAAATTTAAAGATACATTATAAAATTAATTACTTTACATTATTGAAATATAATCTCTGAGTAGTTTAACACAGTGGTGAAGTAATGGACTTAAGAGTTAAAGTTTTTGGGATTGGTGCTCAAATGCCACCATGACCTCCTGACAAATTTATTATTTAATTACTAAAACACACAAATATCTATCATGATTGTATATGCTTAGAGTGATTGGATAATATTAGACTTTGTAATAAAAGATTTTATTTTCAAAATATGTCCCAAGAATATCATCAAATGTTAAAAGACATTTTCATTATTGACTATTTATTTAGGAGTAATCATATATCAAGATGTTATTTCTATAACGTAATTGATGACTGGGAAGATTGAAAAAATAAAAAGATTCTTAGCCTGTAGTTCTAAGGAGAATACCCAGTTATATAAATAATATTCTCTATATCATTTAGGTTTTTTTAATTTGATACAAATTTTAAAAAAAAAAAACTTTTAGTGTGATATTATATTAAAAAATTAACACTTGCTCTAATAAGATTTTAAATGCCTTTCTATATAAAAATTTTAAATTTTAGCAGTCTTTTTTAGGACTTAATGGAAGTATATTTTTTTTAAATTTGTGGTAGCTAGCCAAAATGTAAGATAAAAATAAATAATAAAAAGTCTTTAAATACAATATAACATAAAAATATTTTTTTTACCTCAATGCAATAAAAATCCCAGAAAGTTAAATTTAATCCATTTACAAGTTTTTAATGTTTTGTTAGTCATAATTATTTTATGGTAAGTAAAAAATTTTCTGGACTTAAGTATTCTAGTGTAAATGTAATAATAATAATTAAATAGAAAACCATTAATGTTTCACTTAAAGCATATATTAAGATGTGACATAGATTTGATAATGAGATTTTTAATTTGACCAATGAAAAACAAAATAAGAACTTCATAATTTTTTCTTCTAGATATATATTGTGCTGATGAGTATAGTGTTTTTATCAATACAATAAATGATTTATAGAATATTTTTAATATTTTAAATGCAATCTATGTAATAACCAATAACAAAATGAAAATTCTTCAGCAACTTCTATTTTTGATTGTCCTTTGACCTATTTTGGTAGAAATACTATCTTGAATTTTATGTAAAACAGAGACTCCAATGCACTGTATTTTATTATAATGATATAATTAATTCAACTAAATTAGTTGTATATAGTCATTATTTTGCCAAATGTTTAATATTCTGGAAATAAAATTTTAAGATTAAAAAACTGGTGATGATATTGAATCAATGGTTATAAAGGCACATCTTAATGGAATTGAATGAAGAATAACTGATTCTCTGAAAAGCATTTTACAATTACATAGAGACTAGTTTTTATGGAAAAGATAGATGACTCCAGTTACATTATAAAGATTATCTCAAAGCCATTTTTAAAAAATGCAGTATTGACTATTTTTATTGCAAGAATGGGTCTGAGAATAGGGTTCAATGCTGATAATTTATTGACATTTTTCAACTAAAAGAAGTTTGTTGCATTAGAAAACAACATCTCAGCATCAAATAAACCTATTAAAGGACAACATGGAATTTTTGTGCACTTATTTTTTATTCAAGGATTGTTTTGTATAATCATCGTCAAATGCATTACTTTACTTTTTATTTTTTGTCATTCACCCCTTGCCCCCCCCCCCGTCCATTTTTATGGAGTTAATATAATCATTTTTATGATTAACTGTTAATAAGTGAATTAATTAATATGTCTCATATATTTAATGTCATATAATATGTATATTAATTAATAAAAAGGAATGATAGAATTAAAATAATAGTAATAAATAAATTTAAATAATGTGCACAGAAAAAAATTATTAAACAAATATTCGAAATTTTGAATTCACACTTACATAATTTCTCTCCGGGCCTGAGTAAACTTATTTAGTTGCAACTTTTTATTATTTCATATCTCTATGAATATCTCTTTTTTCAAATATTTATTAAGTATATTTTTTGATTTTATTGCTAAAATATTCAAAGTATTACAAAGGATTTAAATTACCGATAGAATACACATTATTTATAATTCAATTCCCTTATTTGTCAAGTCTTTACTTCAATATCTTTTTTTTTTACTATTCATTAAGCAAGATAATTTCTCATTGTGATATAAATATTTAACATGAATAGATATATTGTCTTATTTTAAAGGTATATTTAATCTTGTGATCAACCTTTAAATTATCTTTTATTTAGTAATGAAGTATTTACCAAGTTCATAAGTCTAAACTGTTTCTCTCTCCTTTGGCTAAATCAGATTCACATATTCATATTTGATAACCATTGGAAATCATTATCATTCTTACAATTGACATTTCTAAATTTAAAAATTTTTGTCTTTAAGTTCTGGGATTCTATAACATCACTTAAGTCTGCTCATTAAAGGGATCTTTAACTTCTTGATATAAGTGTAAAAGTAATATATCTTTCCAAATTAGATAGCATTACATAATCATTGCTAATAAAATATTTTACAAATGTCATCTTTTATCACTTTTAAAGATCTGAAATTTTATCTTCTACATGAGATTAATTAATTGATAATTAATGCCAATTTTAAGAAATATCACTCAATGTGGATTGTCTAGAGACATAAAATACAAACCAGAGAGAAAACCCATAAAGCAAACATAGTTGCTATTTAAAGCAGAAGAATATAAAATAATAGTTCTGAAAGCACACACAAAAAAGCTTTACGGCTAGTCAATATGCAAAAAAGAGATATAGAATGGACTACACGATATTCTAAAAAATGGACTGGTTGGTAGGAATAAGAAATATCTTTAATAACTGAGAAAATATACATCTTCAATATTTATTAAGGCCCTAATTGTTTGAGTTCTTCAAAACAGATTTCAAATTTTAAAAAAATTAAAAACTCAGAATAAATGCTTAGGTTCTATCACTAATAATCTTCTTCAAAGAAATGTTCAAAAGTTGTGAATAGAGAAAGATAGACGCAGACAAGATTTTTTAAAAATTCAGAGAAACCCAGGGTTGACTCAGTGGAAATATATTTCTTAAAAGAATCATAAATGTGGAATGTAGACACTTTTAGATAGAGCTATAACTGCTACTTCATTTAGGATATTGTATAAATTGAAAATCAAATAATTGAAAAATTCAGATATCTAAAGTTACAACAGCTGAGGATAATTATATAAATTTATGAAAAATTATCATAGATATAACCACAGACAGATAATCAGTCATAAGTAAAATAGAATAGAGATTGTTAGTTTTAATTATAGAAAAGCATAGAAGAAGTTATGGAAAGAGTTACCACATATCCAAAAGAAATTTCTTGAGAATATTCTGAATATCAGCAACTAAGGGGGATAAGAATAGGACTTGGATAAAAAAAAACATTTATTAGAGTTGTGAGTGATTGAAACCCAAAAAATAATGAAAGTAAAATAATTTTAGCTGACATACATGGGAACATTCTAAATAAAAAATAAAACTCTAATATTAGATTAGTGATGGACTTATACTCAGATTTGAAACCAGTAACCTAGATAATAATTATTATCAGTAATATTGGTTGGATTAACTGAAACATTAAGAATCATTGATTAAAAATCACTCATAAGTTGAAGGTAACAAGTTGGTAATGATGTTGAATATTAAAGGAGAATGCTAACAATTATATACATAGTCAATTTCTCTCTCTTTTTTGTATATAAATTTAATTTTTATTTTTAAAAAATTTCAACTTACTAAATTGTAAATTGTTTATGTGTTATTTAAAAAATGATAATTGTTCCTTGGGAATAATTAGCATTTAATAATTAAGCATTATTATAAATTTTCAGGGACAAAAAAAATGTATTGTTTTTAAATAAATAGGCAAAAATAACTTATTACATAGCAAAAGTCTCTCCATCAGCTACTCATAGAGAAGGTATAACATAGCAGGTTGTCCAATTGCCATATGGTGAGAGTTTAATTACTTTTATTTATCCTGTCATTAAGAATAGCTATTTACCTATTAATCTATCAATATTTTATGGTTATGTTAGCTATAGGTCATCTGTCTGAAAGAAAAATCTTAAGATAATGGAAATCTGAAAAAGTTGTAAGTTTTTATCTTGTCTTAATTTGAATCCCAAGCCTGGACATGGCAAATGGATATTCATTATACTAAGAGACTTTTCATTGATTTTAAATACCCTTTGATAATAAATAAATGTATATAAATTTATATTAATTATTTAGAAATATAAAGGGAAAGTATCAATATTGCTTCTAAACGGTGCAGTTTTTCCATGCGTAGCATGGAAAAACAGCGCCATGTAGTGGGCTAGATTGCTGGTAGTTACTGGTAGCAGACGATGTAAGCTATATGTGTTTACATATGGATATCAGCGCCACCAAGCGGGCAGTAGTGCTGGAAGCTACTTGATATAAGGTTTATGTGTGTATACATGGTGAAAAGCACCACCTAGCGGCTGGAACTTGCATCACTGCTTTTGGCTCCCTACTCTGAATATTTCTGTGGTTGACACAGGAAACAGTGCCTCTTGCAGCCACATGGGGCATAAGTTGAAAATACTGTTTTTTTAATATAGATCAACTTATTCCTACCTGTGGACATTGGTGATCATATCAGTTCAATTAGTACTTTAAGTAGCAATGTAATAATAGCCAAAAAAATAATAAGCAAGGATTAATGAAATAACTATTTTTACAAAATGTACATACTGAAGTTAAAATATGAAGAAATAAGCAGGCATATGCTGAGACATTTAAAGAGTTAAAATTAAATTTAATGTATAATCATTTGCAAATTACTTGAAATATTAAAATAATTTTTCTGTTGGATGAGGAACAACTCAGAATCATGCGGTAATAGAATACATATTGTAATGGGGTAATCCCCTGCATTTCATAATAAACATACTGTAGGATATTATAGGAATAAATACTCTTACATATAATGTTTAGCCTATACAGTAATATTTCCTGTTCATTATAGAATATATATTTTTGTAAGGCCTGAAGTTACTAGAAAATTTAGTTGTTTTGAATGAATAAAGCCTCAAAATGGCACAACTAGCACCCTGATTTAGACTATACTTTTAAGAATGACATTCGGTTAACTCAACATAGCTCATGAAGCAATGAAAATTATGTGAGACATTGTCCAACTAACACTGTTGAGCAGAATGCATGAATAGAAAAATGTACATAGAAACATAATGAACAATGATGGTTTATTTTACCATATTAATCAACATCGTATAGCAACAACAAAAATAAGAGTAACATAAAATGTATATAAGTAAGTAATATATCTCTTGATAAGGCATTTGATACCCAACTATATTGGTTAATACATTATAGTTTATTAAAATTAATTAATATTTTCCTTTCCTCCAAATGCGTGGCCAATTATTTTATACATGCACATATGATTATATTAAATACAAATCATTTATACTCACCGAATATTTTTTTTCTAATTGATATATAGATTAATCATGGTTAATTAAAAATTAAACCAAAGTAATTTTTACATGAGTCCTTGAGGATGATATGTTTGTCCGTTTATGTATTTTATTTTTTAATCCATGCTTCTTTCTTTTAGGAAAACTAGACTTGATAAGGTCCATTCAAAATGTGAATTTATAATTGTTATAAATTTTCAGTTCATGAAACAGTATGAATCTAGCATTTTACAAAATTCATAAAGCTTTCATTTTTGTGAATGCAAAGTTTAAAGTCATAATTTGTTCCGCTTATAAATGCATAATTCTGTAATTTTTTTTAAAAAATCCACTTTTAAATTTGTTATGGTTAATTCCAGAAGAGAGAGAGCCAATTAAGCAATGTGTATTTAAAGATTACTTCTAGCCATTTTTAAGTTTTGGACTGGATATCTCAAAAATACTGCAGCTACATTTTAGAACTGATTGTGCTAGTTGACAAGGTACCACGAGCTGCCTTTAACCTTCCATTTGACCAAAGACTACTTCTACATTCTCCACAGCCATTGCATACACTTAAACGAATGTGATATATATCCATCTCTGATGGTTTTTTGTTTGAAAGTTTGTATTCTTTGATAACCCCTTCTTGAAAACGTTTAAGCAACTTCCCAATAGCAATTAGAACACTAGGTACATATCTGGTGTAACCCTACTCTGGCTATATAATCGGCAGACTAAATGATGGCTGTAAAACTAGCGAACTGACCTTGACTAAATTTTAAGCCCTATTTATCCATAAGATAGTGCTTTTCAAAAAATACATAATTACTGCAATTGAATCTTTTTCAGCATGTATACCATAGTTATATGTGTTTTTACACGCACCAATCTATAATTATATAGCTCAAGACTATAGGTATATGTGTTATATGTGTTTTTACATGCATCAATCTGTAATTATATAGCTCAAGACTATAGATATTTTTGAATACATAGCGGGAGGCAATGTTATTGAATACAATTAGCTTGAAAGGCTGATATTTGAATGTAATAAAAATAATTAAAGAAATATTAATTTAACATTTCATTTTTTTTCTTTCTTTAGATATTCGCATATTAAAATATAAACTATGCAAATGATAAACATCAACTTTCTAGTTGATAAGTTTTTTGTTATATCGATATTAACGCACGCACACACAAATTAGTAAATAAACCTTTAACAATCAGTATACTCTAGCATTACGATTAAATAGCTATTTTTATATATGTAAACTATAGTACATATATTGTTTGTCCGAAAGTTTGTGATAGTATTTTCTCTGAAATTATATATCGAACTATTTCAATTAGTTAGTTTTAATTGCTAAACGTTTTTTATTTTATTTTACAAAAATTCAAACTTTATTTAAACTTTTTAAATACATTCAACTGTTAATAATAGTACATAGTTAATATATGACACTAACCTGTGTGATATTACTAACAGTTGAATATATTTGAAAAGTTTAAATATTTAAATAAAGTTTGATTTTTTCTAAAAACATTTATAATTAAAACTAGTAATGGTGGGAATAATCCAACATATCTAATATATATATATATGTGCATACGTCTTATATCTTGACTAATTTGAACAAATACAGGATGCGTATTTTTTTTATATATATTCATTATTGATTCAAAACGGTTCAGATGTCAAGAACACAGGAAACTTCATTGTTAAAATTGAGATTATTTTTATTAATTTGATTACAATAGTGTAGCTATCATGAAGCTAATCAGAACAATGTGGATAAATCCTTGAATCCTAGGAAGCAATTTATTTTATATATATATATTCAAAAATGCATTAAAAAGGTCTTTTCTGAAATTTTGTATAAGGACCCCAACATTCTATTTACAGCACTGCTTGATTCTTAAGATTTAAGCAAATTTAGAACTATTAAATTACATCTCCATTGAAAAGGTGAATTCTTTCAATTTTACGAAATTATAGATAGTTCTCTACTTTTGTACAATTCACTATTTCATATAAAGGTCAATAATTATAAATTTTATTAAACGCACATTATTATATTCAATAATATTTACTAAGGCTGTACCTTAGGAATAAGCGTCTGAAAAATTCGAAGGTAGGGACCTCTACAGGTCTTAAACACAAGCTTCCACTATGAAGAAAAGAGGGAATCCTTCTTTACTTCAACCTACTTTTATATATGAATAGGTGAAGCTGAAGTGGTTAGATCTAATCACTTCAGCTTCACCTATTCATATATAAAAGTAGGTTGAAGTAAAGAAGGATTCCCTCTTTTCTTCATAGCGTAAGCTTGTGTTTAAGACCTGTAGAGGTCCCTACCTTCGAATTTTTCAGACGCTTATTCCTGAGGTACAGCCTTAGTAAATATTACATAAAGGTCAATAGAAAAAGACAAAACGTGTTATGGAATTTTTTTATCAAGAAAAGAAAGAGTACAATTCAACTGTCTCTTGACAAATTTATAAAGTAAACAGCAGATACTAATCAATAAAGTGTTATTTTTGTATAGTAAATTCGAGTTTTTGTTCTTATCCATGCATATATTATAATTATCAATCAGCACTTACATACATACATACAGAATAATTGTAACTTATTAGTATTATTAATTTTATTTTTAAAGTTATAATAAATTTATTTTTATTAATATGAGATGTCTTTCAATTACTTTTATTCTTTGAGATTTTCCCCCATCAATCACATAAAAACTTAACAGAGTTTTGGTTCGTCTATCATCAGTGATCACAGCAATTAATTTCTCATACAGTAAATCCTGCTTCAGAAAACATAAAATATAACTAAACAAATTTATCAACCCAGTGAAAAGAGAATTGAATTTTAAACTTTCTGAAAAATAAGTGAAGAAATTTATTTATAAATATTTTTACCATACAAATTTTTTAATGAACCCAATAACTATATATTGTTATACATTTTTAATAATTTTATAAATATTAATTTTTTATCTTATTCATATTTTTGACTGATTTTTTTTGCATAAACTTTTATATTTTTAATATATATATATATGTGTGTGTCCATTTATATATATATATTACTTTTTATAAATCTCCACATATATATGAATATATGAAGGAATGCAAAAAATGTAAAGGAGAAGATTTAAGAATATATACGTGTGTTCTTTTATATTTGTATATCTTTCAAACTTTTAATAATTTATTTCTATCACTTTAATTATTTCATTAATAATCTAATAAAATTTAAGGTAATAAATTGAAAAAAAAATAGAGGGATGCTAATACATCTCATTAAAAAATAAATATTTTAAACTCCTTTTTGATTTTTTTTTTACATTGTCCTATTTTCATACATTTCAACTTTTGTACAAGTTTCAGGAACCAATTAGGTACAATGTTGAGGACTGCCTGTAATGTGAACTTGAAGTTAAAACCTATCATATGTATAAGATTTTAAAATAATTGTATTTGCAGATTCAAAAATCTAAAAAGCATAAAATTAAAGTATTATATATATTTATAATATTATAAATCGATATCTGTATTTCTTCAAAATAATATACATAATCATATAATTAAATATTAGTAAATACAGTAATCAAAAATTTTGAAAAGGACAAAAAATATAATCATCACTTAGGAGCTTTCAACTATTCTCATAGTAGTCTTTGTCAACTAATTCTTTGAAAGGTTAACCTTCCCATAATTCTGTGATCTTAATGTTTGCTGCCTACCTATTGATTAAGTCTTGCTTGTATTTATATATTAGCATAATATTTGCTGCCTGCCTATTGATTAAGTCTTGCTTGTATTTATATATTAACATGAAGCTGTGCTAATATATAAATACCAACAAGAATTAATCAATAGGTAGGCAGCAAACATTAAGATCATGAAATTATGGGAAGGTTAACCTTTCAAAGAATTAATTGACAAAGACTATGAGGATAGTCGAAAGCACTCCTAAGTGGTGATTATATTTTTGTCCATTTCAAAATTTTTGATTACTATATTTACTAATATTTAATTATAAGAGTATATATATATTGTGCCAAGGCCAAATTGGCACATGTATATAAAATAATTTTGTCTTAAAAAAATTATTAAAACAAAAAAATCTTTCGCAAAAGAGTTTGAAATAAAAGTTGAAAAATCATTGATTTAAAGTGGGAAGGGGTTTTTCTTAAAGTTAAACTGAAGGTTTTATAAAAAGGAAGTAAAGGATTTATTATTATTAGTGAAATACAATTTAAAAGCTTTAAAAAAATATATAAATCTCTTCATTTAAATTAAAGAAGAAAAATAATCTTAAAACTAGTTTTGATGTGTAGAGTAAAATTATATATGTGCGTGCGAATGTAAAAAAAAATGTATCAGTATTAAATATTATAAATAAATGAAAAATGTATTTAAAAAAAAAAAACCACAGCCGTGCGCTACTAATTAAAGATATGAAAACAACACGTTTTGAAATAGCTACTACTAATTAAACAATCAATCAAAAAACACGTTATCTTAGGATTAATTGCTAAAGAATTTCAATAACAGATATTTGCCGGAGGATATCAAAAGGAAAACACTTCGTCGGTATAAATACGGAGTATTTTATTGGACAATCAGTTGAGTTAAGAGTTTTATTCAGTCTAGTTTGCAGTGACAGTCTTGATAACAGTGCATTTCTATTATGAATCCAGAAACAAACATGCATTGTTGAGCAGCTTTTGGAAATATACGCTCGTGCTCCTGCCTTTTTAGTCCAACAAGATCATCAAAACCTGCCTGAAAAATAATGTCTGCATAACAACTCAGAAATCCTCCATCAAACATTCAACTGTCTTCAAGAATAAAGCAAATGGTTTCGCATAAAATCTCTTCAAGAAACGTCCAAATCTAACCGGTTAGATATAATCCATCAGAAGCAGCCAACAACAAGCAATATCCATGTTCCCAAAAATCCTAGGTAAACATTTATTTATTATCATTTATACGTAGTAGCCACCACTGTAATTCGTAAATATTCAAGATTCAAATTATATGAACTCTTATCATACATAAAATGAACTATTGATATGTGTGTTTAAGTTTCAAATGCTATTAATGCTTTATTATTATGAGTTAATATGTGCGTGATCATTATATCAGTGTTATTAGTTAAATCAGATAAATACCAGTGTTCTATTATTAAAATCTACAAGAATATTTAAACTAGTCTAGAAATGTTAATTTAAAATGTGTGTGTATTATATTAAATTTATAGAATGTTTAAAATTATTTAATGTTAGTTAATAAATTGTCTTTAAAACTTAAACTTTATTTTTCGGTCAATTCTTTTTACCAACTTTTTATTAATTCTTTCCACCACCAATTTTGTATAATTTATTACTGATTAAAATTAGACTGGGCTAGTTTATGGGATGGTTTCGAGTGCTGGATTATGAGCCTACTGACCAAAGACATTGTTTATTTTTTTGAATAGATAGCTGGCACCTGGAGTTTACTCCAAAACAAATAAAGTGTTTGGATAGTAGGGGTTTGAATCTAGCAGCCGAAATGGGCCATTGTTGATAGTTAAAGCTATCAATAAGATCTCCCATTTTGCTCGAACGTGCTGGTTCGTTCATGTAATCTTTATAAAATTATAAATGTATTATGAAGGAGTTTGAAACCGGCCAAAACTTATATATACGTATAAGTAGGTGGTTTCAGCGGTTCAACCTGGTACAATATATATATTGTAATGGAAACCCGGCGATCGAAAGGCTTAAACTTCCCTTTTATATAGATATAATGGGGAATTCTTATAATTCAAGATCGTCCACTTTCCGCTACCACAAGCAGAGAGAAAATACGGATATAAATGAGTCTATATCCGTACTTGACTGAACCTGTATGCTATATGGGTATAGCCCCAGGTTATATTTCCCGGTCAACCTTCTCCCGACTGCTGTAAGATTTAACAGAGTTACAGCGCTTGGATAATTATAAATTTAATGGGATCAAATACTGCACCACTAGCTTCACATGTTAATTAAGTACTCAAATGCATAATAATTATTTTCCAAACCCTCAGATTATATTATTTTTGGAAGTGGCGAAGAAAGAGATGAAGCAGATTTTACATAAATAAAAGATATTTAATACAATAAATTATAATAAAAGAAACACTCTAAATTATAAACACTCAATATAAAAAAAAACAGATTATGCTATAATACTACAAAAAACAACTAAAATACAATAGATGATTCTATAAATGATTGCAATCTATGGAAATAAATTATCCCTTTATACTCATTTCAAATATTAAAAGAGTCTAATTAATGTCTATCTCATTATATGTGGGATTGGCAATTGCATTAAATTTAATGGTATGTGCACATAAAGTTATATAAAATGTCTTGTTCATAATTACCTAGGTTGTAAAGTCTTCGAATAAACTTGGCATCTTGCTGACTGTCCTGTGGAATTTCTCCACTTCTTTAGCAGGGAACGGTCGCTCTCTGGTTAGATTTGATTGTTGGGACTCCTCCGTATTGTGGGCATCAAGGCAAGGCAAAAATGAACTCTTTGGCAGGCTCTACATCGGCAGTTGTTACATTGAGACACGAATCATTATAGCATGGAAGTCTGGATCGACCGGCGATCGCGACTGGCCCTTAGCTACACATCCTCAAAGCTTCTCTTATGTTATAGTTTGTTTTCATGTTCCCAAAATTTAACTTTTCATGTCTGCTTTCTATTATATTTCTCTGCTTCTTATCAGAGCAGTGTCCTCACTGAAGTCTCAACCAGTACTTTAAAAATGCTTTCAACAACTTATACAAAATTACTTATAATTTGATATAATTTTATAATATAATATTTTACATTTATTTATCAGTCACTTTCTTTAATAAAATTATTTCATTTTGACATGAAATAAACCATACTCTCTTTATTCATACCTTCACACATGCATTTCATTTTCATCAAAATGTGTAATTTTAAGACCAGATCTTTATCTTTTCGTTGCATTCTAAATTTTACTTATATTTTATTACACTCCCCAACTACCGCTTTCTTTTACATTATTAAGTTTCTATTTTATTTATATTTCCATTCTCATTTTTTTTAATCTTACACTAAACACATGATATTGATATTTTTTAACCTTAACATTTCTATTCTTTCTAAAATCTGAACTTTGAAGGGTAAAAAATAAGAATCGTTTCGATTCTAATTTCCTCTCTTTTTTACTTAAACATTTCTTTGTTTTGTAATTTTTTTACTCACTTTTTTTTTATAACCCAAGCAAAATATTTAACATTCTTTAAATGTTAAATATCTATATGTGTGACTGCAGTATGTGCGATCATCACAATATATATATATATATATTAACAGTACAGAAAGAAGGGCTTACGTGGGTAGATTGGAAAACATTATCCTATGATCACAAAAGTGAATAAGAGCAGAGAGATAGCATTTAAGTTGGAAATAAATAAGTTATAAATATAACAATATTACCAACATTAATCGAATAAATGATCATTTTTTGTGCATGGATTTAAAAGAGATACATTATAGAATCTAGCCTAATTCTCTTGCAGTGAATGCCAAACTTAGGACATAATATAAAACAATAATCTTGATGCACATACTCAAGTGCTAAAGTATCCATCATAAAAATAATGTTGGGATACTGATACATGCTGATTATTTATGTTTCCACCATCCAGAAAACTATCTGTATGTCCAAACACAAATCTACACCTCCTCATATAAGTAAATTAACCATTATTGATGTAGAACTGTTCAGAATCAAAAGACCCTAGGGACTGAGACACTAAACAAAAGAAAATATAGATGTATATACTTAATCTATTTTAATTCAAATAGTCTCACTGGGTTAATTTACAACCCCTTTATACACTATGTTATAATGAAATCAAGTCACACACACACTGTCAATTCACTGAACAGGTAGCTGGAGAAATAAAGACATTAACACTACTACCTTTTTAACAAGTTTTATAATGAAATTAACTAATAAATAAGAAAATTGAGAAGATATATGATAATTCCAAATCTAATACATTTTATCAAAAAATAAAATTTCATATAGCAAAATTGGTTGCTATTTGTTAACATTTATTTCCTGGTTTATTTTCCTTTTTATAATAATTAAATGTGAAAAATAACATTTCACAATAAGAGTTAGAAAAATTTTTTAATTAGTTAAACCTCTTTTCTTATGAAAATAAAAAGATTCTATACAATTACATTTTGGAGAGGGAATCGATAAAGAAAAACAAACATGTTTCAATAAAAAAGTTACTAAAAATTATTCATTACTAACAATTATTACTGATATTAAAAATTATTTGGAAATGTAGTTATATAAAAATGTGTAAATAAAAATGTGAACATCAACTATACCTTATTTTACTATGGTTTTATTATTTTAGTCCTTCTTTGTGGTTATATTTTTTGTAAGATTCAATTGTTGAGTTTAAACAATCTTTTTTTAGAAGTTCTATTAACTTTACCTATTGTAGATTCAAATTTCCCTTATAATGATAACTTCCCCATTAACACAGATATCTGGGATAATGTTCAGTTAAATTTATCCATTTTATAATATAATAATTTGCAGGGCAGGCTAACAAACCAAGCCAGTCATGCTTTTGGATTTCTCTAATATTCTTCCTTTACATCTGTTAGAGAACAGACTATATGGTGAGGTTTGGTGATGCTCAGGTTCTAGATAAAGCTTAGCACATGGTTTTTCCAAATCTATTTTAAATATTTTTAAACAAATAGTGAAATTAATCTTACTTCAGATTAAAACTTAACTTATCATTGTGCTTTTCACATTGAGCTGCTACTGCTTTTCTCTCCAAAATTGGATCAATAATTACTTTTCAGAAGATACAAAAGTCTTGCTTTAATCTGCCCTTTTTGGGATATTCTTGTTTTCCAACAGCATTAAATCCTGACCAATTGAGTTTATTTTTATAAAAATGTTATTTCAACTCTTATTTTAATAAAAAAAATTATAATCAATAATTAATTAAGATTTCTTTAAAGTTATTTTTCCTTTTTTTAACTACCAAAACCAGTATAATTCTTTAATTACCCTTTCATTTGAATAGAATTGCCCTTTGTTTTAGATGGATGAAGAGGAAAGAAAGACAATTTTAATTAACTAAAACAGTATTAATAAAATGTTTAAAATCTTATTTTTTAAAAAAAAAAACTGATAAACAGTACATAAAATTGTATCTATTTATCTCTCCTGTTGTTGTTGTTGTTGTTGTTGTTATTATTATTATTATTATTATTATTATTATTATTATTATTATTATTATTATTATTATTATTATTATTATTATTATTATTATTTAAAAAAAGTTAAAACTAATTAATAAATTACAAAAGAGAGAAAGCAAAAAAGTATTTCTTTTTTTAAAAAAAAAACAACTAATGAAATTATTGAAAGGAGAGGGAAATATTTATTTTATTACTTTTTATACTTTTTCTCTCTTTTATAATTAATCTTAACAAACTATAAATATTCATATTCTTATTATTTTCAATATGTTTGGAATTTTCATATTTTTATTTAAAGAATGTAAAATCTTAAATAAGTTAAGTGATTGTTATTAGAAAAATATGAAAGAAATAATTATTCTCATTTCCCTATTCTAAATTTTCTGTTTTTAATAAGTTTGTACCTGATATGGTCAGAGTTTTTTGGCCTCTGTTTACAACATTACAATATATATATACTTAAATCTTATGATTGATAAATTTTTTATTAAGTAACAAAAATGCTGCCTTTTATTATTATTGCTGAAACAAATTCAAAAATAATTAAAATTTGTTATTTTATATATTATTTATAGTAGTACATATATATATACTATCTTAATTTGTTATTGTTTAATACCATGTTTAACATTATTGATGTAAAATTATGCATACACATATTCTTATTTTGAAAATTGAATATCCTTTTATAATTTATAATTATCAAATTGAAGATTTGAATTTTTTAGTTTATATTTTATTTATAACTGAATGTTTTAAAACTCTGTGGTTCATAAGAATTTTAAATACCAGAAGTAACAGTGCTGGGCCAATATCATTGTCCCAACTCTGTCACTTGTGATGCTTGAATTTCTTATGAATTTTAGAGCAATAAATTATTATTATTATTATTATTGTTGTTGTTGTTGTTGTCATTGTAGTTATTATTATTATCATCATCATCATTATTATTATTATTATTATTATTATTATTATTATTATTATTATTATTATTAAAATTCAAATTATTTTTATCATTGGTTCTTCCCATCATTAAATATTGTTCAATCATTTGAAATCCTAGCTTTAAACAGAGATGTAATTTATTACAGTCAGTGTCTAATAAGTTTTCCAAATATGTTTCACTGGGAAATACAATTGTTGTTCATCTTTCTTCTAGAAGAAAATATAGAGATCTTAAATATTTTTATAAAACTGTTAATAAAATAGTTCTTCTATCTGACACAATTTCTACTAATATAATTAGATCTCATGTGCATGATACTCAGTCTGCTTTTGTTTGTTACATTAAAACTTGTCATTTGAATATTCTTAAATTTTCTTCTTTATTTAAGATACAATCTTTATATAATCAGATTTGTAGTAATATTAATCATTTTAATTTAGATTATAATCAATTTTGTAATATTATTAAATTTAAATGCCATTGTTGATTGGTTTAAATTGATTTTGTTTATATATATATATTTGTTAGATTGGTTATTTTTTATTATTATATTATGTACATTATATTTATCCCTTTTATTTATTTATTTATTTATTTTTGTTTTTAATGTGTTAACTGTAATTGGCTATATGCTGGTGTTTGGCACTTAAATAAATGAATGAATGAATTATCTATAATCATGATTTTACTAATGGAAATATTTTACTTTAGATTTTTAAATGTTACTTATCTTTTAAAGAAATATGGCATATAATCATATTAATAATTTGCCATTTATACTCACTTATGTATATTACTGTATATTTGTTTGGAATCCCAGTTCCAAACGAGATATTGTTAAAATTCAATTGGTTTATGATAAATTTTCCAAGTATATTAAATTAAATGACCATTATCTATCTCTATCCGTTAGAAGAAAAATTAGAAATCTTAAAGTTTTATATAACCTTGTCAATCAGAAAATTATATTAACTAATAAAATTTCAGATATTACTTTTAATAATTGTTTGCATAAAACACGTTTTTGTCGCTCAAACTTATTAAAATGTTCACCTATGTTTCGTTTGCTTAATACCTATAATCATGATTTTAGTAATAAAAATATTTTTACCTTAGATTTTAAAAAATTTGTTACTTATCTTATAAAAAAGTATGGCATATAATTATATTAATAATTTGTCATTTTTACTCATTTATGTATATTATTTATGTATATTATTGTATAGTTGTTATGGTGCAATTCTGTAATTGGCTTAATGCTGCAGTTTTGTATAGTAAATAAATTGAATTGAAATATCATCATCATCATCATCATCATTATTATTATTATTATTATAATTATTGTTATTGTTGTTGTTGTTATTATTGTTATTATTATTATTATTATTATTATGATGATGATGATGATGATGATGTTTCAAAGCAAAACTTTATTGAGTCTAAAAAGTTACAGAGTCACATCTAGTACTATATTGATTTGTTACAAATGCAAAACAAATTACAACAACTTTCAGTATATAAGTCTTTATCATTTCTGCATACTTTCTTTCTTGTTTTTAAATTTGGTCTTCTATTTAGTTCAGTTTATGCTTGCATCTCTTTGAAGTTGGAAAAAAGCTGATGTTGAAAATGTCATCATCTATCATATTGGTCTTTATATTTTATAGACTGGATCTTTGTTTCAAGTGTGATTATGTGGCAGCAAACACATCTGGTTGAGCTAGGATGCTGTCTCTTTTTCTGAACAGTTCTAGTTTTATTGAATATGTTTCTGGGTGGTGTCGATGGTTATTAGCAAGTGCAACAGTGCATCTGGTACACCAGTAGGCATAAAGGCTATATGTTGCTGCATGAATAGCAGGGATGTTGCCTTTTTTTAATGTATTTATTATTTCATCAATTGAAATGATAGTCTTTCTGTATGTAGTAAACATTGTGTGACGTATTGTTTCTAGGGCATTGCAGGAATGAAGAAAATGATCTTGTGTCTCTTCTTTTCTATGACATAGCCCACACATGTGGTCTATATTTGTATAGAATCTACGAAATCTAAGGAAATGTGTTGCGGGTAGAGCATTAAGATTAAGCTTAAGTAGAAAATGAAATAATTTTGGTTCTAATGACCATTATCTGAATTGTTGCAATAGTTGCCTGTATTTACTGATTGTAATCATAAAACAGAAAATATGTAATCTAAAAACATCATAAAATATTTATATCATAGATATGTTAACTTGAAGTTATTATTGAATCTTTTGATTTTATACAGTGATATTTCACTTTAAAATTAAATCAGTATAAACATTGATCAATCAATGAACATAAGAATCTTTGTGATTTTTTACATTTTTGGCAATGTGACTTCTACTATCAAGCAATTTAAACTTTGAAGTTAATTGTCTGAAATTTTCAAATAAGCTGATGTTTGGAACCCAAGGCAATTTTTTCCATAGATTTTACACGAGATTACCAACTATAGATGAAGTGCTTCAAAAGTTTTTGACATTTTAAAATGTTTCCACCATTAATATAAATAATATTTTTTTAACATTAGGAGTTCAATAAAATAGCTATAAATAAATAAATGAATGGTCAAAATAAGAGTCATAGATCACATGACCCTATCTCTTAAGCTTGTAAATTATAAAACAATGAGGATTGCCAATTCCTCTACAAGCTTTGTGTTAAATGCTTAGCCAGAGCCAGCACTTAAATTATCTCTGTCAGGAACCCCTCCCCAAATCCCTGACCATGGTTTGTAACTAATAATATCCAGTGTCATTCAAGCCTCAGAAGTGGCAGATCAAGTTTTGATCCAGGTATTTTTAGTCTTCATTTTATCATTCTACTACTGCCCTAAACACACTGGAATTTTTATAATTTTAAAGTTATACAATATATACATCACAAATTTTGCAAGTAATATGTGTAGAACATTTTGAATTATAAAATCTAAGATATACTTTACATGCATTTCAGTGAATAATAATCATGAAGTTGTTCTTAAATATTTTTCTGGTACTATTATTTTCCTATATATATATATAATTTTTATTTTTCCATCTCTAAAAAAATAATGAATCAAAACTTCTCTATAATGTCATCCATTATATTACTGTCATAACTAAGTTGTTAGAAAAAATGAATATTCTCATTGATAAAGTATGAATTAAATACAGAATAGTTGAATATGAAAAGAATAAAAAAGATACATGTTGCAGCAAAGTTTAACGTGTATATATAGATGATATATTTTATAAGAGTATGAACCATAACAACTTAAAAGAAAAACATGTCATGAATCATAAAATTCACGTGTTAAAAAATATAACTGTTTCTTAATAAATTGGCATAATATATTTAATATAATAATGTCTGTCACCAAAAAATTTTGAGATAATAGTTTGGATATTGTACTTGTCTTAGAATCCATTAGTAATTTAAAACTAGTTCTAATAAAATAGTGCTCGGATTCAAATTACAGATCTTTTTGAAACAAGTAGTAAAGATGTGAATATTATATTGTCTAAGTAGAAGTAACTACTTACATAAGATTTTAAAACCTCTCATGTCATAACAGCACTATGGTTTAGTTTTAATATACTGGAAACATATGTAGTGGAAAACTATTGGAAAACTAAATACATTTAGCAAAAATGCTGCATAAGAAATTTGTCATTCAATTAGATATTTATTGCTTGATTTATAGAATTAAAAAATGCCACAAAATCTCAACTTTGCTCAAATATTTATGTGTATGTGGGAACAAGTTTTTGTAAATCTCAAGTTTCTAGTATGTGCAGGATAGCTCTTTGATTAAAAAAACCCTTTTAAAGTATATCTTGAATAATATTTCCATAATGCAATTTTCACTAGGGACTGATGTAATGAAAATTGCACTACATAAATATTATTAATATACTTTCTTTTAGCCGATCTGTATTTAAGAATTTTACTTTGCTGAAAAATGTTTTTTTTTTAAATACAAGTTAAGGACTTTTAAACTTTTATTTAAATATCTTCTGGAAGGTCATTAACCCAAAAATAAATCATTAGAATCTGTTTGCATTGCTATATGATTTTCATTGCTTATCTAGCATTTCTTTGGAATGATAAAGACAAATCATCACCACTTAATTCAAATTAAATGCAAACTAGAAGTGATATGATGCTTTGTTAATATATAGCAAATTTTTATATTGATAGCAAGCTTTATTTGGGTTATATAAAACTTGGTTTTTAAATTAATTATTGAATAAGCAAATAATGTTCAAATAAAACAAGACAGACATGATGTTGTTTAAAAAGAATCAAAATGAATTTTATTCTCTAATCATTATGTAAAAATTGAATCATTAAACATGAAGATTATCTTCTATCATATTTTTTCCTCTCATGAATCTAAATATTAAATGTATCCGTAGTATTCTACTATCATATAAAATTGAGCTGCTTGTGTTTCTGCTAATTAACATTACATGTTAGCAATTTCCTATATTTTAATAATTATAAAATTTGCCATATACAGTAATTGTTCTTTTACTATAATGTATATCTAGTAAGCATAATAGTGATAAAAACTATATTTTTTGGCAATTGAGTGTTGTTTCTTTTTTAATATAATAAAAAAACATCATTATAATTTTTTATGTCTCATGTTTTCTTTCCAAATTATTTTTTCTATTCTATTTTTCATTATCCCTTACTATTCCATCTCTTTTTTCTCTCCATTATAGTCATCTCTAAAATTTCTTTTTGAATTCTCAAATATATATAAAATATTTCTTTCTTTTTTTTTGATATTCATTTCTATGATATTAATGATGACAGTAATGCTATGATATTAGTGATAATATTTTTAGTATAATAGTAGCAATGGTTAAGTATATAGAATTATTATAAAAATTAAAATACTTTAATATATCATTTATTTATTTTTTTCATTATTTTAGAACTAGTTCACCCCAAACAAGTCATTGTTTTGAACTGCAGTGATGTTATGGCACAAACTGAAGAAATTGTAAAAGAACTAAGAAAGAAAACTGAATGTATTTATGTATTATCATCAGATGCTGAATCTTTTAATGTTATCTCCCAAAATGTACCACAATGGATTGTAAATCAGATAGAAGAATCAGACTGCTTCATACTTATTCATTCATCTCTTGCTGAGAATATTTATCTTCATACCAGAAAAAATGAACTTTTATACGGCTTACATGATCATATTTTTTCGATTTTTATTAGACAACTTAAAGACATTAGTTGGTTATATTATAACAAAATATTAATTCATATTTGCTTTAACTATAAACCTTTACATAACCTAGAAAGGATAGGGGGACAGTTAATGTATTGCTGGGATAATTTGCAAGAAAGAGAAAAGTTATTTCAGTTTTTAACAAATTTTAGTATGGACAAGGAAGTAACATAATGTGTGATATGGGTATTTCTATCACTGATTCAGAAAATAGATGTTATGCTGAAATATTATTCTCTCAAAACAAAAAATAAATATTTTAAAAACAAAGAAAAATCTTATTCAAGATTCCAAGATATTTTTTCATATATATATATATGTATGCTTTCTACTCCAAGACAGAGTGAATATCAACTTATTATGCATAAATGATGGTTTGTCTCTTGCTGATAATACTATCATTTGTTCTCCACTACTCTAACATAATATGGGTAATCCAAAATTTTTTTTACACAAGACTACATTTAAGATTTTATTAAAATAAACATTTGAAAATCAATATGTTTTACATTTATATGATTTTTAATTTCATGTCAATTTTATGATTTATATCAATGTACTTTTAATGTTTAACTCCTATATTTTGACTATCCAACAGTGTTTTTTGATGGCTATAAATGACAATATAACTTTATATGAACACATGTACATGAAAATGTATATGGCAATTATTAATTTACATATAAATACACACACATAAATTAGATACATATGCATATTAATTTTAAATGTTTATTCATGCTACATTCTAGTTTTATATTTCAAAATTTCTATTTAAATTTATATGTCATAATTTTTATATAAGAATATGATATTTGAATTTATTAATGGCCCAATTAAGTCCAAATATTTTTATATTAACAATTCACAATTCAGATTGCAAAGAATTATTTTTTAACAAACTCATAAATAATGCCCACTTTTTTATATTAATGTTAATTTATTAGTCAAATGAAAGAATATGACTTTTATCTGATCCCTAGGTTTTAAATGATTAATTAAATATTAATATTTCAAAAATGTGAAACTTTATATTAATAGTGATTATGGTAATTATTAATTTAGCCAGTTTATTGTTTTAAAAAAACGAATAAAATTCTAATAATTTTAATAAACCCATAAACAAATCATGGCTATTAAATATGTAATATTGAGAATATAAACTTATTCATCAATTAAGTAAGTCTGAATATGTTACTATAACAACTCACAAATAGATTGTTTTCAAGTTTATTAAAAAATAATTCTTTGAGATTCTGACTTATGAATTATTATGTAATCTATTTGAATTTAGTTGATCTGTGAATAAATTTATATTCTCAGTTTTACATATTTAATTTATAATCTTATTAAAATTATAAGAATATAACATATAAGTTTATATGAATGAACATCTATGAATCGACTAATACACATATATACACCCACACACTTAAATGAATAATATATTATCGTATTAAAAATTTAAATAATCTACTTATAATTATTTTTATAAACAAATAAATCTCTATAATTATTTAGTTTTAAGTTTTTTACATGAAATATAAAAATAAACAGAAGTGTACATATATAAAAAATCAGTAATAAATATATATATATTAAAAGATATATGTATAAATATACATATGTATAAATGTACATATTTATTTTATTAATATTATAAAAATAATTTACATATAAATATACAGTAATAACCATTTAAAAATATTTTATCATATATGAATATATTTGCATATATTAATTCATAACTATTGTTTATTTACTTATTACTATAACTACATTGATAAATATTTATTTTTTATACAACATAGTATTTATTGTAATATATTCGGAAGTTAATCAATCTTCACATATGTGTGAAGATTGATTTACTTCCTAATATATTATTAATATAACTTTACTATAAATAATCATAACTTAATGATATGAAATTTAAATGGAAGTAATTTGCAATTCCCAGTGAGCTTATATATAAACTTATAGTCAAAAGTCATTAAATTAAGAATCGAATGATACCAATCTATTCTTCTAGCTTTATTGGTATTTAATCATTAGTTTTCTGAAGCTGTTATAAATCAGAGAGTGAAATCTGTATATTAGTTTGATTTGTGTATAGCATAAATGATCTGAAATCACTATTTAACCATTTAGAGGACCAACATTGTGTCTTATTTTTAATAATTCATATACCAAATAAAATGGATTTAAATCTCTGAAAGTTTAAATAGTGATTTCATATTATTTCTGCTAAATATAAATCAAACTAATATACAAATTTCTCTCTCTGATTCATAGCAGCATCAATAAACTAATATTTAAACAATAACAAAGCTAAAAGAATAGATTGGTATTACTCCACTCTTTTCTTAATTTATTGTCATTTAACTTTTAGTTTACAGTAGCTTATTGGGAGTTATAATTATTTACATTTCAGTTATTTTTTGATAATAAAAAAAATAAAAAATTTATTTGTGATATGTTGTAATATTTCCATCATCTACGAGTGAATGTTGAATGTATAGAAAATTTTAAATTTTATTTAAACTTTCCAAATACAAACAACTTGTTGGTAATAACACACAAATACACAACCCTGGTTAATAATTACACAATGTTTCGAATAGTATTATTCTCCACTCTTCTTCAGGTGTTGCTGGCCTATATGCACAGTGACAATATTCACTTAGAAGTTGAACTCGCACCTTTAGGTTCTTGAATATTGAATTTAAGGCAAACGCTCTAGCCAGCAACACGTGAAGAAGAGTGGAGAATAATACTACTTGAAACATTGTATAATTACTAACCTGTGCATTTGTATATTATTACTTACAAGTTGTTTGTATTTGGAAAGTTTAAATAAAATTTAAAATTTTCTACACATTCAACATTCACTCATAGATGATGGAAATAGTCCAACATATCACATATAATAATATACCATCATTACAAACCTTCAGAAAAATATATTTGTTTTAATTATATTTAAGTTTCTTTAAATATTTTATAAAATACTGATTTTTCATTTTTCTTTTGGTTAATTTGATAATTATTTTTAAATTTTGTTAATAATGTCCTCTATGCTATTTTTTCAATTTTTTTTGCAAATTGGCAAAAAAAAATTTTTTTCTTTTAAATTTATATTAGCAATTAAAATTTTTCATATATCCTTATATTTTTTATGAACATAAATAATGCCATTCTTTTATTCATAGATTAACTACTGATAATTAATTTAATGTCATTATCCATCTTTAAATTTAGCAATATTTATATGATTCATTAATCTTTTTTTACTATTTATTTGTTGTTTGTATGATTTAATAATTAATTATTTTCAATAAATTCATGCCCTGTATTTTTTATATGCATGAGTATAAATGATATTTTGAAATCATATTTGTTTTGAGGTAATCAGGTTTTTATTTTATACTTTGCCTCACAATGTAAATGTGGTTTATCTCTCGATTTTGATAATCTTTTCATTTTATTTTATAATTTCCATTTATACTGTTTATATCCTTATTTTATTTAAATATTTATTTGCTTAAACATTTTTTTCTTCTTTTTAAATATGTTATATTTATTTTGAATGTATTTAATTAAACATAAATATGATAAAAATCACATATTCATAAAAAGTATAGAACATGACTTTACTGAAAATAATATCAAAATATTAAATCATATAATAAATTAGAAAATTATTAAATAAATAAAACCTTATTAATAAAACAAATGTAATGTTAGCAATAAATTATTTATCAGTAAAAATAATAATAATAGTATGATGTATTGAAAAATGTAAAAAAAAAAAAAGATATGGAAAATTAAAATTGGTAATATAAATTTACATATAATCTTTATTTATAAATATGTAGATATAGGGTGGTAGTAGTAAACATATATATTTTGATACAAAATTAGCCAAATAGTTTGTAAAATTAATACAGAAAAAACTAATAGCAAAATTTAAAAATAATTTTTGATTAAACAAAAAAAAAAGTTAATCAGCATTTTATAAAATCATTAAAAAAAAAGTTTAAAAAGAATTAAATATTTTCTGCAAAATTTAATTTTTATAGCTAATAAAAATAAACAAAAAAAAAAGAATTATGAATTAATATGCATATAAATTATATTTTAAAAAAGTTATTTATAATGTAAATAAATATATATATATATATAAAACAAAATAAATGTCCGCTAATATTAATAATACAATAACGAAACTTAAATATATTCCAAACAATGGTAAACAATTTATATTATATAAATAAAAACTCATAAAGAAATATTTTCGATTATATTCATAATCATTTTCAACTCAACTTTCAAAATGGTAATTGATGATTCCATTTTGAAAGTTGAGTTGAAAATGATTATGAATATAATCGAAAATATTTCTTTATGAGTTTTTATTTATATAATATTATAAATTGTTTACCGTTGTTTGGAATATATTTAAGTTTCGTTATATATATAAACATTTGTGTTTACTTATGTATATAAATGAAAATTAAGTAATAATAATAATATACTTGACATGAATACCATTGAGTGACAATGCTGTATGGAGAGTTTTGCCTGTTTAATAATATACTTGCATGTAAAGAATGGTTATAAATGAATAAACTTTCAAAAGAATGTATTATAAATTGGTAAAGCAGAAAATAATGGATAAACAAATGCATAGACATCTGGATGCATAGAAATGTATATTTTATTTATAATTGCTACATGTTGATCAACATTTAAGTAATGGAATAAGGTTAAAGGATATATAAATGCCACTTTAGTCATCCTTTATTTACAAAAAACTTATTAAATATTTTATTAGCATAGAGATTCAGAACTCAGTTGATAATAATGATGATCAATTCCCATTTGTAAATATCATGTAGAATATTCTAAAAAAACATGTGTTATATATACTTCCATAAATTTCTAAATATCTACATGAGAATTGGAATAAGAATCACATTATCTGTATGGATACTTTCGGATTTTTTTTAACTTGAAAAGACATAAAAATATTATTAATATATATAAACACATACATATAATATAATTACTTTGAGCATTATTGAATAATGTTCTGATAATTAAATTTTTATACATTCTAATTAAAATTTTAAATTAATATGTACTAAAAAATCTTATAATTTCCTCTAAATGTTTTTATGACATTGTTTTTAATAAAATCCTTTTCAAATTTCATTTATTTTAAAGAACTTATTGTCACCCCACAATTATTCTTTTTTCTAAGTAAAGCTAAAATATTTTTAGATTGAATCCTCTATAAGTAGACTAAATTATAAAGGGCAATAAAAAATCCTTTAAATTTAATTTAAAAGCCTTTTTAAATTAAATAAAAACAAGTTTGTCTGGGAAAAAATACTCTTTTAATTTCAATTCTGTTATTTTAAACATATAAAATTATACAATATATATTACACCATAATAAAATTATACATGCACTCATTTAAAAAAAAAGTGTGAAATGTTTTACATTATAAAATATAAGTTGTACTTTACAAGTATATCAGTGAATAATCATTAAATTGTCCTTAATTATCCACAATTTTTAATATTTCCATACTATTGTTTTTCATAGCTATTGTTTTTTTTCTTCTGCCCTTTGAGAAATGAAAGATAGATAATTCGCTGCATTGGAAAGTCTGATATCAAAGCTAGAGTAATTAGTGCAGTATTTAAAATGTTTAATATTAATATAATAATTATTCATAGTATTTATTAAGTCAACTTTTTTTTACACTCATTAGTTTCAATGCTCAATTATTTTAATTATTTGTAATATGTTATTGATTTCTGCTATTTATTTTATTAATGAAATCTTGAATGTAATCCTGTGTAAGAAATTTAGTTCTAAGTTATTAATAATTATTTATACATATTTGTTTAGGAGTGATATTATTTTTCAAGTTAGTGAAAAATTATTTAATTATGTGATTTTAATATTAAAAAAAGTTTAATAATTGTTTTAATTCATTTTTTATATTTTAAAGAAAGAATAAAAATAAACAGAAGTTTGGAAAATCAAAATTGTGACATGTTCTATGAGCATTTCAATTAGATAAATTTGAATCACATGTTCATGTTTCCATGTTAATGAACTTGAAATTATAAGCATACACATACATAAATGTGAAATACACGAAAGAAGTAACTGCAATGTAAAAAAATGGATACATTGACATATTTTTCTATTTAATCAAATAGTCAATAATAATGTAATTTAATTATATGTATAATAACTATACTTTGAAGTAAAATGGATTTCAGTTTAGTACAAACTCAAGCAAATATTAAGTCTAACAATATGATCCTTTGTATTTTGACTTTTATCAAAATAAAATTAATTATATGACTATAGAAGACGAAAAGAGTTTAGAAGCTGTACTGAAAATCATTAAAATTTAGAATGACAAAACTGAAAATTTTAAAACATTTTTAACAAACTTCTGTGCTCAATTTATCATTTTGGTGCTTTTAATGACCTCTTGAGCAACTGATTATATAATAAATAATAATAATTATAAGAGACTTTTGAGGTAAACATACCATTGAAAAAAAATAAAATGTTTAATAACTAAGTTTCATATTTTTCCCTTAAGAAAAGAAAATATGAAATTAATATGTTTGAAAATATGAAAATCTTTGGTATATTAGTGCTGAAATGAAAAAATACATTGCATTTTGATGCCTACTTTATGAAACTCCAATAGATTCTTCCAAAAGCCACTGTCATAATAGTTGAAAAGAAATCCAAAGCTAGTCTATAATTCTATTTAACACCACTTATCATATTGCTAGAAGAGATGTTAATAGATGGACAATTGAAATCTTAAACTGGATTCCAAGAGAATGTAAAAGACCCAAAAAAGAGACCATATGTGAGTTGGATGGATGAAATAAGAAAGTGTGCAGGAGTGATGTGGAGAAGAGAAGCTAAAGATCGGAGAAGATGGATTGAACTTGGAGAGTCCTTCATCCTGCAGTGGATTGATAATGTTTGATGATGAAGATGATCATTTCAACTACCTCAGGTTTTCTCTTATATCATCAGGTATATCTTATAATAAAGTGAATAAACTTTTATGGATAACTATTACTAAAAATCTTTTTTGATTTACTAAATCAATGTTTTAATTATAATAAAAGTATTATGTAAATCATAACTCTGCATTTAAATATATATTTTTATGCATTGATTTTTTTTTTGTAAAATCGCAGTTAAGTCTCTAATAATCGCTATAAATATAATTCCAACAAATTTAAACTTTTCTAAAAAAAAGTAATTTAATATAAATAATACATACAGCATGTATACTAAGAAAAGCTTGTTTAATACTTTAAAATAAATATGCTAAATATATCAAAATAGTATGCTGAGCATGCTTTTGACTAATTAGTAGTCAAATAAGTCAATTATTTTATATTGTGCGATGTTTATAAACTGCAATATTTAAACAGCATTAAACTGTTGCACATGTGCTTTGGATTTTAACTATAAAATGAATGAATACTAACACTTCAAACACATGATAAAGTCTTTGGAAAAGATAGAATGGCCAATTAGTAGTCATAATCATAGCTATTATTATCCAAGAGGAATGAGAGATTTATAGAATTACTAAAGTGATGATTGATTATAAGATGTAAATAATATATGAACCACTTTTGTGACAGTAGAAATGCAGGATTTTTTCTTGTTGATTGCATGCATGTATATTGTTGGCAATGTGCCAGGTCTCTTTAACTTTGTGTTTGGCATCATTTCTCTCAGAGCAGACAAAATATGCACTGAAACATACAGAGTTAGTCTTCACATTCTCCGCTCTGAATTGTTTGATTAACAAAATGAAAGATGAGCTGCCCCCAGAGAAAATTTCCCAAATTGTGTATAAAATTATATGCAACAACACAAACTGCAATCCCATTTACTTTGGAGAATCTCATGCTAATCCCTCTACAAGAATCACGTAACACAAATATCAATACAATCCAGCCAAAACTAATACAGATATTAAATCTATATTTTTCAAACATGAGTCCAAACATAGTCACAGCTTTGAACATGCATCTTTCAGTATATTCTGCTCTAAGATAAACAATGATATTAAAGAGGTCTGGCACATAACCAACAATAAACAGGCAATCACCAATAAATAATCCTGGGTCACCCTGTCAAAAAAATGGCTCATATAAATAAATTCATTACAAAAAAATCAAGTCAGATGTTACATGAACTAATTTAATAAGCTTGTATTTACAAATGTTATATTTAGAGCTTGCAAAATAAGTTCTTAACAAGCTTTGAGAATATTCCCAACCCCAGACTGGTTTCTGCTACTGGCTTCATGTGACATCTGACTTGGATTTTTTTTGTAATTTTATTTTTTTCTATTAAGGCTTTGTGATTTTATATTGCTAAAGCTATTAATATATGGTGTATCTGAACTTATTTCAGTCCCATATGGCTATTTAAGTTAGATAGCTGGATTGGAAAACATATGGATATCTTAAAACTTCAGATTTTTTACTTAATAGTTATACATTAGATAAAGTGCTGGGCTTGTTCTAATATTTTTAATCTAATGCTTGAATATCCTAGCACCTCACTGATGACTTCAGTAGCAGAAACCAGTCTGGAGTTAGGGATATTCTCAAAGCTTGTTAACAGCTTATTTTGTGAACTCTATATATAACATAAATAAATTCATTTACATCTTATAAACAAATTTTATGTAAATCACTATTTATTGTAATTCTTTTAGAATTCTTACAATTCTCTTGGACAATAATAGCTACGATTATAACTACTAATTAGTCAAAAACATGCTCAGCTTAGTATTTTGATATGTTTAGCATATATATTTTAAATTGTATTTAAACAAACTTTTATTAGTATACGTATCGTAAATATTATTTATATTACAAATGGAAAAAAACCTATATAATAAAATTCTTGAAAATATTTTTACTGTAGTGGATTATTATGCTATTCCATAAGAATTAGCATAGTCTTTTCTATCATTTTTATTTTTTTAATTGGAACAACAGAGGCATCTTTAATATCAGTTGGCACAATCTTAAGTTTGTACATTCATAAAAAATTTAGTAGTTTTGAATTTAATATAGCACATATCTAAAACCTCCAGATTTCCCCATTAAGAGCATTTCTGTTGACTTTCAATTTTTTTACCAATAATTGAATTGTTTTTATATAAGGCAAATAATGAGTTTGACCATCACATTATTTGTTGATTATAAGAAGTTCAAACAATGTTGAAGTTAAAACTTAAGAATTTTAAAAGCATTTGGAAGATAAAAATATCTTGATAATGTATTATTTATACTTAAACTAGCCACAGTCTGATTAACAGATAAGAGAGTTCCATATTTTTCTCTAAGTTATTTTGTTAAACATAAAACAGAAGAATGAACAATTCAAACTCATTATTTTTTTATGGAATCTGTTAAGTTATAGTTACAATTTTTTTTAGCAACAGTTGAACTGTTTTTATATAAGGCAAATAATGAGTTTGGCCATCACATTATTCATTGATTATAAAAAGTTCAAACAATGCAAAAATGTAATTAATAGTTAAAACTTAAGAATGTTAAAAGCATTTAGAAAATATTGATAAGAGAGTTCCAGATTTTTCTAGATGTATGTAATATGTATATATTAGCTTTTACGTAAAAATTACTGCATCGAGTAAAATAAAAAAAACATTATTTAAAAAAGATTATGTAGTGTGCTTCAGTTTTTAAAAAAGTCACACTTTGTTACTCTCTCTCTCTCTCTCTCTCTCTCTCTCTGTTATATATATATGCCACTTTATATATATATATATATATATATATATATATATATATATAAAGTGGCATATCAATAAGACCTGTCTTGTTGATTTATATACAAAAAGTAAATTAAAAACTCTATATTATTTAAAGTATTGTTATCATATGAAAGACCATTCACTGATCTAAAAATATAATTATATTATTGTTTTTAGTTTCATAAGTAACTTTCAATACATCAAAAAAATTTAAGTGACATAATCAGCAAATCAACTTAATTTTTTTTGCAGTTTTCATTCATCAATCATTCTTAAGGTTTTTATTTTTTGTTCAGTTGTTCTTGTATCTGCAAATCTCTATAATACTAATAAAACTTCACATTCATTTTATTATTCTGCCATTGAAAGAATGTCATATGTTTGGGTTTTTTAGGCATGTCATTAATAATATGTTCATTATCAAAGAACTAATCAAGTTTTTTTGTGAATTCAAGAACAAATTTACTTGTTTCTACATGCTTTTAAAAAGAATTCCATGCTTAAGTTCCATGACAATCTTAAAAATTCAAATCGTAAATTTTAATGTAGAGATTTCCATTTTGTACTGAAATATTTGATTCTAAAGAATGAATATCAAATTTCCTATTAGATAAAAATAATCAATTGCCTTTATTACTCAAGAGTTCAGCATTGGAATCGATCAAAGAATGTTACATCCCCAAATCTGGCTCTTTGCCACTGCACTAATTCACATGCTTGGAATAGAATACTTTTAATACAGTTACATTTATAACTTTGAAGAATGCTCATCTATAGTCTGACTAACAATGTATGCCTATAATTGATGAAGTAATTTTTTATTCATTCTGACTTTTAACTATTTAAGATGATACATTTAAAATTTTTGCAGGAATTTTTCTATTTAAACTCAATGGCTATAATAAATCACTCATATGTTAAGTAAAAATGTATTAACAATTGATCTATCTACTTGGATTTACAGACTTAATATCATTATTTCTTTCAACACACATTAAAGTCTCTGACAAGAAATAAATGCTTTTTTTGAATATATGAATTTTTTGTTAGATCATAATTGCTCATAAAATGGTTTGGAATTACTATACAAAACAATTTTCAATGCTACTAGTATTTCATTAATATATCTATAATACATTGATAGAAATTATCAAGTTAGATTTTACAGGGAATCCAACACTCTTTTTAAAAAACCTTATAGCCATCTTAAACTTCCTCTGCAGAGTGAGTCTCACAAGTGCAATTAAATCTTACTAAATTTTGACTATTTAACTGCAAAATTGTCTTGTTTGATGGCTGAAGAAATTGCATCAAGCAAAATTTGCACACTTTGAGTATTCAAAAAAAACGAAGAAGATACTTACCATTAATGTTATCCCTTGCATAGTCTCCATTATAATTATTGATATTGTAATTAGTTCTATTACTTAAAGGAGCAATCTTCCAGGAAATATAATGTGCCTAGATATTGTGAGGCAGACTATTTTAGATCATATTTTAAAAGACATCATATATTTGTAGCAGACAATAAAAATCCTTAAAGAGGAAAATTCAAATGTACAATCATTACCAAGTGAAACTCCTATTTCAAACATAGTTTTATAGCAAGTCACTGACTGAACTTATCTGTGCAAGATCACCAATTCTTAGTTATTTTTTGCTAAGCTGAACTGACATTTTTTTTTACTTTTATATATTTTTATCTTAATGCAAAAAGGAGATATATTATGATGAAATTTGTTAATGATATTAGAATAGAAAATAAAAGCATTCAAATCAAGCAACTATAATACATTCTAAATTTATAGTTGTATTTTTATATTGGACTATTTCCAACATCTAATATGTGTATTGAATGTCTTTAGAAAAAATTAACTTTATTTAAATATTCCAAATACATTCAAGTGTTATTAATAACACATCAAACAGGTTAGTATATGCACAATGTTTCGAGAGATACCATTCTTCCCTCTTCTTCAGGTATTGCTGTCCTGACCAGTGACAGTACTAGCATAGGAGTACTGTCACTGTTCAGGCCAGCAACACCTGAAAAATAGGAGAGAATAGTACCTCTCAAAATGTTGTGTATATACTAACCTGTTTGATGTGCTATTACTAACAGTTGAATGTATTTGGAATATTTAAATAAAGTTAATTTTTTCTAAAGACATTCAATACACATATTAGATGCTGGAAATAGTCCAATATAAAAATACAACTAGAACACCATCATCACAAGCCTTCAGGAAAACATTCTAAATTTATGTCTACAAAAATCACAAGAATAAGTTCAATCAGAAGACATTCCATTCCTTACTAATTCACTATTTTCATTATTGTTAACATTATTCTTATTAACACTTATTCATAATCATTTATAGTTTTAAGTGAATTTTTTTAAAATTAATTATATCTAAAATCTTTTGAATATTCTAAAGCAAAAAAAACCAAAAAATATAATTAACAGATTAGTAGTTTCAGAAAGAAAAAACTTAAATTTCAAAAGTAAATAATTGACAAAATTTTCCATTGAAACTGTTACAGTAAGAATATACATGGTGATAGTAAGAACAAGGAAAAATAAAATATTGAATATTATGAAACATGATATAATAGTCTACAAAATATATATTAAAGCAGAAAATAATGGGAATTATAGAACCAGAAAGAAATGGAGTGACTGACAAATAAATAAATTATCATAAGATTCACGTGGATCGTAAGTGTCAGACAGAATAAAATTTCTAAATCAGAACCAAACACTTCTGAAAATTTAAATATTAGAACAAATATGCAAATGAAGATGTTCAAGTCATGATTATACTTACAGTTATGTTTCATTTATCCATATTTTCAATATAAAAAATTTGTAGCATAGCAAAATATGGCAAAATTCCTGCTTCTAGTAGAAGCAAAAACTATGCAATTGGAATTGTTGAATATATAAATAGTCTTGTTAAAAATGAGATTTTAAATCCAGGAATATCCTTTATATAATTTTATAATTGATTGAAGTATCAACATCATAAAAATGCTTACTATGCGAATTAAATTATAAGAACTAGTAATTATATTTACAAAATCTTTTTTTTTTGAGGGGGGTAGTGAAAAATTGATTGCTTCCATCAATTCTGCAGTAGTAGATACTAGAAAGAAAAATTATAATAAAAATCATTTGAATGTGAATTGTGATTTTGTTTACATCAAATAATGCTTCTATTGTATATAATAGCATTAGAGCAATTCTGTATATAATTAATTTTCTACTATTAGAACAATCAAAATTACCCCAAATTCACCACTAAACCATACTATTCTAACTTTAGCCTTTTAGTATTTACTATTAGAAAAGCATTGCCAAACTCAGTAAAAAAATTTAAAAATCGATAATACATAAAATACATTTCCATTCATTAATAAAAATGGCACTCTATTGTACTCTTTTTCATAATAATTTCAGAAAATCAGAAATTTAAAAAAGTCAAAATAGAAGACATTGAATAAAGTAAGACCTTTTTTCAGTACTTCATTATAAATGCCTTGATTAAAAACTATCTCATTTTGATTGAATATTGAAAAAAAAAAGATAATGGTCCAGTACACAAATAAATACTGTCTTGAAAAATTAGATAAACTAGAATACAAAATCACATCATTTATTCCTTATAATATTCTTTCTCATCTGTAATGTTTAAGTCATTCTTAAAATATAGTTTAAAAGAATTCACTTGTGAGATTTTTACACACTTATGACTATCTATTTTATCTTACAACAATGATAATACTCTTCCAAAAAGCTAATTTTTATGATAGTTAAATGTACATGTGCACATAACTTTAAAGCCAGAAGCTCTTTTGCTTCACAAAGTAGAATATCTCACTATACTTTGCAACTTAGAGTGATCATTGATTAGACTATTAAACCAGTCCCTATCACTGATTTTGAATTTTAAAGACTTTATATATTTACATATTCATATTGCATTTGTATACATAGATTAGTCAGAATAGCTCTGCATGAAATTAAAGAATGGAAATGTCATTGGACAAAAACACAATTATGGCTCATAATGATCTGACTCTATATCAAACCATTAAGTGATGGCAATAAGGCAAAAGAAAATAGAAAAAAAAAACAATACAATTGTAATGAAAAAATTAATTATAGTTTTTGATAAGCAAGAATCATACAAGATATTCAACTGAAATGTGTATAGATGAAAAAGTTGAATTAAATAATAAAAACAATTGTGAAATCTTTACCAATATTATGAAGAGTTACTATTTATCATCAAGAATTGCTTGTAATTCACATGAAATAACATATGAACAGTCTATAGAAGAATATCAAGATATTATTCCATTATCAAAAGTGTCGAATTCTTTGAGACATGAAATTAAAAAATTCCATTATCAGAATTTTTGATCATAGGCTACATTAAACCAGTTAATCAATAATTGAAAAAATGTCTTCTCATATAATTAAATACCAGAAATTAATTCTCATATCTCTCAAGAGCAAACATTAACATAAATTTAAAGCAACATATATATATGCATGTGTGTGTGATGATTAATAGAGGTGGGATTCCACCTTTATTACTAAAAGAAGTTCTCTTCCAATGGAAGAAGCATCAGATCAAGAAACCAATTATAGTCATTGACTTCCAAATTCTCCCCAAAATCAGGGGCCGGCTGGAGGGGCAGGGACACTATATTATGAACTATAAAATTGCAAGAATTAATGTCCATGGCCTCAACTCATTGGCCCGTGTTCACGCAATTAGAAATTGGATAAGCATTAACTCTCCCCACACATCCTTCTAATGGGGGAAACCAAATTCCATAATAACACTGACGCTAAAATAGAAACATTAATTGCCACTATGGGGTTCACTAAATTTCCAGTTGGAAATTCAGCAGCTGGAGGGGTTGGAGTATTAATTAACAAAAAAAATTTCCTCCAAACAAATTCTGTATTCTCTATTTGGATAACAACTTAATCTTATTAGAAATAGACTATTGGGGCTACAGCATAAATCTAGCTTATATATACACTTCAAACAATCCTACCATCTATCACAAAATAATTCATTTAAATGCTATCCTTAGCAACAAATCAGGCTCTTTACTTATATTGGAAGATTTTAACACCACATATGGTCGCTTTAACCTAAAATTTTTTCCACTGATAAATAGAAACTTGATGTGTGGGGAAGGATTCCTTCCTCCCGGATCCTACTCCTTTTACACCAAACCCTAATAGACCTATTATATTATTCACCAGATTTACATTTTCATCTAAATGCAAAACTTTTACCGGTGTCGTTTTTGGACCATATGGCCCTTGTAGTTACTTTTGAAACCATGGTTGGCCTCCCAACCCCAGAGGCTCTTCACAAAACCATGCGGATGGTAACAAAATCAAACATGACAGAGGCCATAGTGTCCGAATCTTATATATATTTTCACAAAATCAACATCCTTTCAAGACCAGCTGAAGAAGCCTGGTTTTCATTTATAGGCATCCTACAGACAATATTAAAACACCACACCATGAAATTCAAAGGCCCTAATGGCCTCTTCAGAGATCTTCTACAAATAGAGAATCAGCTTCAGATGCTCCAAAGTCAACCTATCAAAACACAAGATATATATAGTCTTAAAAACCTATACTGATCAAGACAAAAATCCCTGGCGGAATACCTATCCATTAGGAGAGCCAAATGCTATTTATCACAACAACATCACTGTACAAAAGGCTACTTGAGATGGGCACTTGGAGGGAAAAATAACAAAACCACTCCCACCTCCATCATTGCAGACGGGAAAACCTTACTGGGAACACCTATGATGAACCCAATAAAAGAACACTTCTGGCAAAGAATCCAAAAACGCAATCTTCAATGGCACACAATCCTGGTCTGAAGTTGATCCACAGGCACCACATGGGATCACAGAAAACCTACTCCAACAGAAAATATCTTCCCTTCCAGATGGTGTACATCCTGGATTACATGGGATTCCCAGATTCCTAATCCTACACCTCAATCAATTTGCAATTCCCATAATGAAGAAGATGGTGGATTACCTAGCAACTGGTAATAGAGTGATACCTAACCTTTACCCAGTGGTGCTAGTTCCATTTATAAAAAAAAATCAGGTTATGGATCTCTCAAACATCAGACCTATTTCCATGACACCCCTGCTAATTAAAATTGTAGAGTCTGTGATCAAAGACCTCATCCAACCAAATGTCTTAAAGCACATATCTAACAACCAATATGCCAAGAAGGGATCCTCTACTGCACATGCAATGGGCAACATAATCTCCATCATTGACTATGTCAGAATCCACCAGAAGTCAGGGCCGATAGCTATTCAACTGGACATTGCTACAGCCTTTGACTCGGTACATATAGACATACTCTTAAATATTTAGGCTGAGTATGATGTTCCTGCAGCTGCTGTCCATATCATAAGCAACTTACTATACAACAGGGAAATTTTTATCACTATGGATGGTAATATCACCTCCAGATTTAAACCGACACAAGCTCTCCCTCAGGGTTCCCCCCTCAGTGCCCTATGCTTCATCGCATATATAAATCCTCTCCTGATGGATTTGGAAAAAAATCTACCAGGTCTTTTTATACCCAATTTAAGCAGAGAATTCAACACGTTTGCCTACATGGATGATGTAATGATCATCCTACCATCAAGAAAACATATTCCTTTGCTACAAACAATATTAAGCCGCTATACTGAGAAATACAGGCTGCAATTCAACCCCAGCAAGTCTGCCTCCTGGCAAATTGTTTCAGGAAGGAAAATTAACACCCTCTTCTCTGCCAAGCCACAGAGATATCTTGGGTTTTCCATATTCAAATCTACCACAGCAATGACCAAAGAGATTCAGGATAACATCCTAGAAACAACAAACAAATTCATCACTTCCTTGTCACAAGTCTACCTTTCCCTCCCTGGCAAGGTAGCACTAATTAACATGAATGTGATGCCAAAAATAGCATACTTTCTTCCATTTATCAAATGCAACAAAAGCTTCATAAATAAAATAAATGGCTTGTGCTCAAGGCTTTTCTGGAAAGGTAAAACAGTCGCGATCAGCCTCAAAGGCACTCAGCGACCAAGAAAGCTAAATGGTCCTGCTCTCCACTCCATTCAGGCATTGATTTACCAAAAAACCCACAATGTCATACACAACTTGGTAGCATCATATGGTTTTAACACAATTCTCCAAAAAACTTTCCTTCAAAAGGTAACACCCACTGACCGACCCCCACCAGACAGACAAACATGGATCACTAGAAACACAAGCTTTATCAAACAGCACTGCCCAATAAATGACTCCACATTCAATTCTAAAATATCATTATGGCAAGCATATACAATCCTCCATCCAATCTTACATCCTATAATCAACACATTTTATTACAATAATCAGAAACTGGTATCCAACTTTAAAAGATGGAGTCTAGAGGCCAAATACCTAGACTTCCTCATTAAATACAACATTAATGGACTACCTACTAATCACTTCCTCTTTTACAAACATGGTCACAACATAGACCCTACTTGCAGCATTTGCATGAACGGCGATGAGACATTGGAACACCTTTTCTCACAATGTATGGGATTCAGAGTGATCCGAGAAATCATACTCTCCAACACCAAGATAGATTTCCAACTGATCTCATCTCTGAAAGATAGTATCAATACTAAAACCTATCCAATAATACATCTCTCAGTGTTTTTGAACTATGCCATATGGGTTACACGTTGTAAACTAATCATGGAACACCCACAACCTAATATAAAACAGGTTTTTTCCAAAACAATGATTAAAATCCAGAAGAGAGACCAACTCCTGGCATCGTCGAAAACATTTGAAGACACTTGGACATTATACAATATGCCAAACTAACAACAAGGCAAAAGGGGGGGGGGGCTAACAATCAGATAACAAATATGTGAAAGATCTAATGTTCACACCATATTGGACAACATAGACTCATCAGAACCCAAATGGAAATAACAAGATAGTTAGAACAACAATGTAAACCCCAATTGTATGATTACACATCACTGTATACATTAGAAATAATAAATTATTATTGAAACTAAGAAGTTCTCTTGACAACACATTGAAATTCTTGATTGTAATCTATATTGGGATTGTCTAAATGTTGACTGTTTTTAATGGTTACTTATAAGCCCATTTAGCCTTGAGCATTATTACACTTACTATTTAAGTAATACTTTGGGTGCAATTTGAAAATTATAATTGCAATTTGTAATGTTATAATTGACTAATTATTAGTATGCATTTAGAAATTATATTTAGCTAAGGAGGTTTATTTAAACTTGTTTTTATCAATAATTTCAATCTATGTGGTCAAGTCGCAATATTTAGTGTCTATATAAATATATGAGACCATTAATAGAGGTAGGATTCCACTTTTATTGCTAAAAGGAAGTTGCCATGACAACAATTTGAAATTCTTGATTGTTATCTATATTGGGATTGTCTAAGTCGATCTTACAGTACTATCAGTATTTTTGGAACATAAAAGATATTTGGTCACATTTTTAAACTTAAAGAAGTATAGATGGTTTGCACTTTATATAATAATAAAACATAAAATTAGAGATACATGTTTCATTAAATAATTTTTTGTACTTATTTTTATTTTGAATATAATATTTACTTTTGGCAAAAGTGCTTAGCACCAAAAATGCTTTAGGGTTATATTTACTGTTTTCAGTATTTTTCCATGTATAAAACAGTATTAGTATTACTTCATTCCAGATATGAAAAATGTGTAAAATTATTCTTACATTTCCTAGTCAATATTGACTTGAAGCATTATCATCTTGGAAAATAATGATATTGTACAAAACAATATTTGCATTATGAGATCAAGTTGATCTAAATTGTTCTACTGGTTTGCTGCCATAATACATTCATGCAAAACCAATATGATGTGAACACCTAATTTCCATGTTTCACTTCTATATATAATCTTTGGAAAAATATAGACTGGTTTAAATGACTTATTTGACACTGTGATACATTTCCAGATATCTATTATTCAGGTTTTGCCTAGTAAAACCCTCTATTCACATTGTTAATTAATTGCTTTAAAATAACTACTTGGTAATTAATATTCTATTTGTTTTATTAATCATAGAAGTGTTAAGGTCTATGTTGACTTCTCCAGTGATTTGTTTCCTGATGTTTAGTATTTTTTAACTATAATCTATTATAATGAACATTTTCTCTCAATATACATTGATTTTTGGCAATAGCTGATTTTCTCTATCATTAACAAATACAGATATTATTCTTGACTCTAGTTTGGTGTATTTGGACACATGCTTTAATTTATCAACACTATTAGACAATATGAAAGATAATTGATATTTCACAAGCTTACAAAACTAATGTTAATTATCAGAAACTCATTATTATTTCTTTAGAGTTCTTATATTTATAAAATGTTACATTAGTGTGTATTTCCAGATGCACTCTTTATGCCAAGACAACTTTTTCAAAAGCAATTCCAACTAATCCAATATTGATCAGCAAAAAGGTATCCAACTATTTTTAATTACAGGGTAAAATAAGGATAAAAAAGGCTTAAACTCTCACTATCCAGCAATTAATTAGCATGATGAGTACAGTCTTCTCATTGTTCATTAAAAATGACCATCAACACTTTATTTTCACTCTGCATATACCCTATTAACTTACAAATAATTCTAGCTTAGTATGAGAGCTTGGACTCAGATATTTGTTAAAGTTTGTTTATATAGATGATAAATGTAAGGCTCAAGATAAAATGAAAGCAATATAAAAACAAAGAATATTACTGATTTAGACTCCAAAGTAATTAATATTCAAGTCCTGTAACTCTATATAAAATACATACCTAATTGTTAGAATAGACTGGTAATCAGTATTTAGACATATACCATCTGCTGTTGATTCTACAAATGAAAGTACTAAACTCTTACAATTAAATTAGTATATTGGGTTTCAAAATGCATCTAAAAACTATTAATTATCTTCTGATCATCTATAGCTCCAAATGATTTTTTTAATAGAAGACAATCTAAATATCACAGTAGGTTAGTTTTACGACACAGAAAACATTACGAAATTTAGTGATTAGCATTATAAAACAAAAAAATTGTACAAGTTTTCATTTAAAAAAATTATTTGTCGATATATTATTACATGAAGTGAAAAGAAGTCATGCCCTGATGTTGCTTAGTATCAGTCAGAAATATAATGTCCTTGGATTAATTCCAGTTCCCACACTTCTGGTACTCAAACATTTTATAAATTTCTAAGAATAAATTCATTTATTTATTTTTTTTTAAAAAAAATAAAATTATTCAATAACATTTTCAAAAATACATTCTGAGCCTTTTATCTTTATATTAATTTTTTTTTTTTTTGTCAGTTTATTTTTAGAAATTTCTTGCAATAAGAATCACTCATTTAATACCATATTATTAATTGCTCAATTTCTGGTTAAAAGATTGCTCTTTTCAGATAGTATCGCTTTATTGTTCGCACATTTTAATTAATTCCGATTCAGCATGTTATGATCAATTGGATTTTATAGTAATATGTTTGCTCAATTTTTTAGACTTATTAAAGATTAATATTCATTAACTATAGTGAAAATAAATGATATATTTTTACACACGCGGTTTTGACTAAGATATTCCTTATTTATATTAATTACAAACTACTAATCAAAAATAGTTTTTTTAGGAATCCATCCTAATGACAATTCCCTCATATACATTTTATTTCTCAGCTGTTGGACAAGTTTAATGAAAATGATGTAATTGTTTTTGCAAATAATACTTTGGAGCTTGAGGAAATGTCGCAAGAGTTATCCGATGAAAGTAAAAAGTAGAACTAAAGACAAATATTAAAAAGAGTAAAATAATGTTTAATAGATTGCTCAAAAGAAAAAAAAAATAAAGATTGTTAATTGTAAATGAAGAAGTTTATACCTAAAAATACTTAGGTCAGATTATTAATACAGATGGAAACTACATTAAGTTAACCATAAAAATAAACTTGGCTGGCATGCTTTTGATAGAAATAACTTAGTATTAAAGACAAATTTGCCTGTTTGAAAAATCAGGTTTTTAATAAATATATTTTACTAGTTCTTATCTATAGATATAATAGAAGAGCAATACAGAGACTTCCAATTGCTCAACAAATTATAAAGCAATGTATATTAGGAAGAACAAGAAGGGATTGAAAATAAAATACATGGGCCAGAGTATAATAGATAATACTGGGCTAGACATATTGCTTGAGGAAATGATAATAGACAGTTGAATCTTAATATGGATCCTAAAAAATTGTAAAACACTAAAAAGAGGATCAAATGTAAGATGGATAGATGAGATAAGGAAGCTTTCTGATGTGGTGCAGAAAAGAGAGACTAGAGATTGGAAAAACTGGGTTAAACTTGGAGGTTAGAGATTGGAAAAGCTGGGTTAAACTTGGAGAAACCTAATAGTTGAAAATGGTGATGATATATTAAAATTGAATAACTATATTGATTTATAACAGAGAAGTGAAAGTTAAATAAATAAAACAACCAATCCAAATGCATGAAGACCTGTTGCAAAACTATCTCATTGATATGAAAGGAAATTTCTCTAAAGGCCTTGTAATCAGTTATATACAACTTCATTAAGTTAGTGTGTGAGGAACAACAATGCATTCTAATCTTATAAAATATCTTAAGATTATTCTCTCATAATTATTAGCTTACCCTAATGAAAGCAATTGGATTATGTATGAATCTCCATTAAATTCCACTACCCATACAAAACTATAACACATTAATTAGAGTGCACTCTCAACTTATTATGTGATTATTATCTCAGGATTATAAGCTATTATTAATTAAAATAATTGAATTGTTTATAGACTTTGGGAGTATATCTTTTTCCACATCTATTATTACATATTATAAGGCTGACAAAATTTCCTCTATCAGGTTTCCACTACAAAAAACGTAATTATGAAATAAATGAAGAGGGGCAACTAATAAGCTAGTAGCAAACCAATACAAAAGAGTTACAAAATTACATAATAAAAAGGATAAAACTTTAAATAGTTAGCTGAGACTCTTTATTTTTTCCTAAAACAAACAAAAGCTTATGCAAGATCTCATTTAAATAATATTCACTCATTTAGATAATATTAATTTTAAATTTTTTTCTGAGTTAGCTTTGAAAAAAATATGACCTATCATCAACTATAAACTTGCAGATATTTAGTATTATGTTAAAGGTATAACTGCTGATATCTATTTAAAAACCAAATGCATGTTGTACAAAATAAGATGATTAATGTTTATGGACTACAACTTCAAAATATTAACTGTGTAAAGTTGTATGTCTATTTTCATTTCAAATCATCAATGGTTTCAACATCATAATTTGTTATAAAAAGTAATAAATTATATGATTATAAATAACTATGTAATGCTTTCAATCATATTTGTGCAAGATTTGTATTTGAGATATCTATTGGAATCCTTTTTTAATATTACTTATCGTAATTTATGTATTATAAATGCTACATATAATCTTTATAGATAATGATACCTTAATTTTTAATAATCTGATGAGTTTGTATTGTATATTCAATGCATTAAAACAGAATAATAACTAATTTAAAATAAACTTGAAACAATTTCCATCTAACAAGCAATGCTTGAAAGATTTTATTATTTTTTAAAGCTTTCTCTAATTTATTTTTATAAATTCTGATAAATATGAAGCTATCACAATCCAAATGCTTTATTCAATTCCAATAAACTTGAACATCATTAAAGCATCTGGATCTCTACATTATGATTACTGAAGAATATAATCTTTTATAGATCTTTAGTAAAAGTAAGTCCTTTTTTTGAGACATATTAAGTTAATAGAATAAAAATATATTATTATCTAACAAGAACATTACTATATATAAAACTCTGTTACATAGTTTTTTTATAAATTAAATAACAAAAAAAAAATCAGAAAAAACACAAGTGTAAAAATAAAATTTTTCACCTACAACTGAACTAATAATTTTTTAAAATGTAAATATTGAAAAATAAGACTAAATTGAATTGCAATAACAAATATGATCGCAGATAATGTATTAAATGTCATTTTGAGCTAACATAAATTACTGATTGAAAATAATAAAATGATCTCTACAAATTGTTTGGGTCAAGCAGCATAATAAATATAGGAAAGATTAAACTAAGATGAAGAATGTTTTTCATAGTACTTTGTCTGGCCTCAGACTAGTAAAAATTAAAAAGACATTATTGATTTCACACTTATAGTCATAATTAGCTTTAATGTAATTTTGGTACCAGGACTCTATATGATTTCTGATTTTGTACAAAAACAACTGAATTTTTAGTGAACTCTTCATATGTAACTTTCAATTCAAATTTTAATATTTCTATATCTACTATAAAAACAACTATTAAAGTAACAACAACAAAAAATTTAATGTAATGCAATGAGAATGCTTTCCATGTTCATATCCTTGAAAGTATACCATTATAAAAGATATTTTAAAATAAAGCTTAGAATCATTACCACATGAGAGGATGCTTAAGGTGAATTTGATCCAGTAACAAAGTTTTTTTTAATAAATATCTCTTATAATATATATAAAAAGAACTCATCCAGAAAGTTTACCATCCATTAAAATTCTGGATAGAACTGAAGATCCAGAATACCCAATGGATAGATTTTGCAAATGTCCAGTGGAATATCTAAATATCCTGGTATTATAAATAAACCACTAATTGTATCACTTATTCTCCTCTCTTTTTTATGCTTTACTTTAGAAGAAATAGAATTTTAACAAGAGTTATTAGCTCTCTATCTATAGGATGCTTATATCTTACATGACTGCTACATAAAAGCCATTTTGAAAATAATGTGGAGAATTTTTTTAATAGAAAATTGGCTAATATTACATTAAGAATGAACTGTGCTTCAAATAAAGCTAATATAAAATTTTACATATCTTGCTGTACACACATGCACATAAAGATTTCATAAGCAAAAAATTCAAGCGTGTAATAAAATTATCTGTATTTGTAATTACATTTTAAATTAATATTGCAGTGATCTTTGCAATCATAATTAAAACGTCTTTCTAAATTCAGCACAAATTAATTATGATATTTTTGTTTGTTTTTCTTTCTACATACAATATGAAATGTGAACACTTAATTTTTACAATTAAATCATTAAAAAAATGTAGACTTATTTATTATAAGGTAATATTGTACTTCTGATAATGTTAATCTCCATTTCCAAAGGCTCTTCAATAAAACCTATATCCTACATATAATTAAGGTAGAAAATAATCACAAATAAAAGATTGGATTATGTAACTAAGCTATCAAAGATCAAATAAATCAATCCAAGATAAATAAATATAGAAATAGTATGTTTTGACAATTCATCTTTTATGGTAATGTTGTCATAATTAGTCATTAAAAATTCATTATTATGTAGTCAGGCATTAAATTCTAGCACTATTATTTTTCTGAGAATCTCACAAAAGAATTTATAAAAATTAGAATAAAAATATTAAATACGTTATCAAACTTTTTTTTCAAAAAAAAATAAAATAAAAATAAAATCTTTATTACCGGTAATAAAATAAATGACACATTTATGTTATCTTATAATAAATTTAAGTAGAACATTTTGAATAAATACTTTTTTTTTTTTTTTACAGAAGGATAAAAATATATTTGAATTTACTGATAATAAACATATATCTACATTAACTTAAGTTATATGTTAGCCTTCATAACATAAAGGACTAGATTGATTATCAAAAGGAAATAATTTCCTGAAGAAAATGTTTTCAACTAACTGCCATTGTAATTCCATATTCCTAGTGTTACCTTGCAGATATTTTCTGGATGAGATATAAATCGAAGCATTAATCATCACAGGAAGTGACAAGGTTATCTATGACATTATAAACATGAAAATATACAATGTTCATGATGAAAAAAGTTAAAGATATGAGCTGGTTTATCTTTCCAAGTATAACTTTATAAGAAAATCACCTGTGTTTGAAATTATATTTGAAGTATATATAGAAGTGCAGTATATTCACTTAGTAGCATGCAAAGGTAATCATATACAACAATATATAAGTGTATTTCAAATTCAATTTAATGCAATGGCTCATTAAACACTGGGTTCTGTTTCTAATCAAGTCTTTTTTTTTATTTTAATCCACCAGGCACTTAGATAAGTGTAGAGATTGATCATCATAAATTTCACATGCCATCAATCACCTCTATAAATAGGATTGGGCATTTGAATTTCACACACAAATATTTTGTTTTCTGTATTTTTTTCTCTTTCTCTTTTTTTTCTCTCCAAAGGATTATGATAATTTGGCAAATAGATACTTCATGGAATTTGCAACTGATTTAAATCATACCTTTATGCTTCATATAAAATTTAACTAATTTTCTATTATTATTTTAATAGTAGTGTATTTTTTATCATCAAATATAAATAAACACCAACTTACTATATGAACCGATAGCACATAGTATTCAAATGACTTCTTAGTTTTTATAAGATATGACTTGATGCAAATAATCAGTTTTTATAAAATAAATTACCTCACTTTTTTAAAATACAATTTTTGAAAAGATTAAGTAAGCTCTATCCACTCTGCCACAAATCTACTATAAAATAAATGTTTAATTTAAAGAGATTTATTAAGGATAACTTAGTAAGAATGTGTTTTTGTTTTCCAGTCTTCTAAATAAGTTTAACTGAGCAGCAGATAACTTAGAGAATGAATTAAACATTTTTTACTGAAGAAATGATAACTATCATTATATTTCATATGATAATAATTCCCAACTTGTGACTAATAGAAATCATATTAGGAAAAAAAGTTAAAAAATGGTACTGGTGATAGACAATGGATTAATTTAAGAATTAAAAGTATTCATAAAATATCAATTGCTGGTCAAATTTGTAAATTGATTGGAGTAAAATATATCAAAGCATTCTATATTTGATTGACAAAGATGAGATATTCAAGGAAAACCATTTGCTCGGTGCAACATCATATGGACTTATTGGGTAACATTAATTTTGCCCACATTAGTGTATAATTTATGCACTGTATTCCATACAATGTGTAAACTAGGTAAAATAACAAAACTTATAACTTGATTCACAAGTAGAGGAAATACAAAAGCAATACTTTTATTTTGCAATCAATCAATCTATCACATTGCAAAAGTGATATTGAGTAGCACTGTTTGAATACAGAAATAGCCAAATATAGAATTTTTGATACTGGATTAGTAAACCAGTTCTGTATAGAATATTGTCAAGGAAATCTAAAATAATGTATGCATTATATTGCTTCACAAAATGATGTGATACTACCAACAAAGAATATTATTTAGATATGTAATTGACAAGTGTCTTGCGTTATCCATTTCTAGTCATGTCAAGGTTTTTGATAAGAGGATTTATACAAATGGCAAAGAATAACTATGAACAAAAACAAAAAAAAAAAAGATTATTCAGCTTTAAATCCCCCTCCCACCATGAATTGATAGTTACCTTGAATGTAATTATAATATTAAATCTCAACTTCTTAGTACACATTCTTGATTTTATAAAATAGTTCTGACATTCATTATATCTAAAAAAAATTTAAATATTTAATATTGGTACTAAGATCTGTCCAGATAATTTCACTAGCATTTAATTGTCTCAATATTTTTTTAAGTCAATGGGGGTATTCCATAGTTCTATAATTTATAGGCTAAAAATATAGCTAGCTGCCAGGATTGTATTAAAGTGGAATTTTTAATTTCAAATATTTATCAATAGCATATAAAATTGCTTTAACAATTATATCTAAAAAAAGTGTGAGAGGTATTGAATTTTGCTTTCAAATGCTTCATCCATAAGTTGAGCAAAAAAAATTGACATGATCACAGAATATGACATGAATACATATAAAAATGCACATTTTTGCAAGTGTCATTCTCCAGAAAATTTGATAATTATTTAATCTTAAATCTCTCTAGAGAAATTCAAGCTTCATCAATATTTGCAATAAAGACATTATCCTTCACATATTCAAGTACACACTGCAATTAAAAAACTAATACAGTATTATATATTTGCACATATTCAACTGTCCCTAATTTCTATAAAAGTGTTAGAAAAATAATAAAATCAAGGCCAAATGAACACAGAGTTGCTTTTGAATACTGAGAAAACACATTTAAGGGCAAACAAGTGTATGTTAACAGCACATATGATTGAAAAAATTAATATTAGCAAAAAAAAAGCATTTCTGATATTAGAGGTTACACTAGGAAGAAATAATGACAAGTATCTAATTTGCAGATAAGCTTACAGTGATTTTTTTCTGAAGTATAATTAATGTACATTATACTTCTTACACTAGAGAGAATCTCATAATTTTAGCAGGATATATAACTATTATATAATAAAAAATTGAGTAATATATAAGCAGTATTATGACTAATTTGTGGGAAAAAGTCAATGGTAAGATTTGTCTGATGAACTCGGTTATCTTTTGAGCTTATTAATTTATATTGCACAATACTTTCTCATTTAAATCATCAATATCACAAATCATAACTTTGTTTATATTTGTTTTCTTAACATTGCCATGACTACAGGTTGAGATTGTTGATAGCTTAAAGACTGATTGTTATCATTAGAATGTATATATTACAGGAAAAATATAAAATAACTTTGATATCTTTCTTTTTTCGTTTTTTTAAGCAGCTTATAAATAACTAGAATTAAGTTTTGCTTAAATGCTTCTTTTTTTTTTTTTCATTAATCTGCATAAAAAATCACAAGAAGACTATTTTTTTTAATTTATAGATTCAGTATTAAAAGAATCTGCATTTGCGTCTTGTGTTCATTCTGTGAAAGAATGGTAAAAAATTTTAAGCATTTTTGTATACTTGGTGAATGATTTATGGCATTTAATGCTTTCATAGTTCATCATATCCCTATGAACTGTTCATTATTTACTTAGCAAATTTACATAAAGGAAAAAAAGATTTTAATGAATGAGAGTTATGGCCACTTTTATTTAAAAGATGTGTTCTTTTATGGCTAAGCAATTTTTGCACAAGATTTAATATCTTTATTTCATTGCACAGATGATTAACTCCATGGTACTTTTGGATAATTAGAAAAATAGCAATCAAACCTAATATATTCTACATACAGGCAGTAAAAGTTTGTATGATAAAGATCATCTGCATGAATCAAAAGAATAAGGGATTTTATTCAGAATGCTATCTTTCCCTCCTATTTGTCAGTTGTAGAAATTCCTTCAAATGTATAATATAACATTTTTTTGTCAAAAGTAATTCTTTTGATCTTAATTGTAATAATTTATACTAATGTGTGTAATGTAAAAGTCCCATTATTTTTGACTATATGAAATAATTTATTAAAAAATAAATTATTTTAGTTATTCTTGAATCAAAATTAAGAAATTATAGGTTGACCAATATTTTTTTATTGAATCTGAAATTTTATTTTAATAGTTTTATATAAAAATTTGGTGATTTCTCAAGTCTTAGCACTTTCCATTGGGTTTCCTATTGCACATATGTTATTCACAAGATATTTAATATGCCTTTCTTGAGGGATATATTTTCATATACTGAATTCTGTAAACCAAAATTGAGAGATTATATAATATTTGAGCACAATATGTAATAGATTGAATTTTGATCCAAGAAACTTTAGTTCTCATGTTTGATACTTCTTACAGTATTAAACCCTACACTGCTAAATGTATATAATATTTTTCAAATCTATGGAATTATTTTCAGTCATTATTCATCCTTAAGAGAGATAATTTGGTGATTTTAATGAGAAATTGTTTTATTATATATATATATTTTCAAACTTTATGTCATATCTTATCAAAATTAATGGATGATTCATTAAATTGGTTGTATGCTGATTACTTCTTAAAAAATTCTAAGTCTGTTTGTAAATTAAACAAATATTCTAAGATTCACCTAGATAAAATTTGATCTCAATACCAGTGATCATGGAAGTAGAGGCATTACTACTATATATCAGCATCCTTTAATTATTATAGTGCTTTTTCAGTGTTTTTATCCTACAGGTAAAAATTATATTAAACAATATATTCTATTAGCAAATCAGCCTCAGGCTTAATAATAATAATAAAAGGACATTTGATTATACATAACTAAAAAAAATAAAAAAAATATGACTATAGTACAGAAAACATTTTTATGCCTGAACTCTCTTGAAGAAAGCATTAAATTTAAAAACAGTACATGAAACTAATAATGGTGGCCTTGCTTATTCCATTTATAGCTATTATTAACTTCATGTTCTTAAAATGAAATGTTTTCTTCAAGTCATCATCATTTATAGGTATACAAGATTTCTACATTATCTATTTTTTCTCCCAATAGCTATTACTGAATCTGAAGTTGTCTTTTTTGAAAGCTGAATTATACTGACACCAAAAGCCTAAACTAGAGGTCTGTGTCTAAACTTGATGAATCATAAATATTTTATGCCAAGAATGTTTTTATAGATAGTTGCAGTTTTTCAAGCAATTTCTTTTTCTTTCCTTCTAATTCTTTCAGATGAACAGTACAGCCTTCATAGAGATCTACTTATCTACACTGTTTATGCATGTTGGTAAACATTGCTATAACTTTTATGATCCAAGAGCATTTACAGTATCTTATACTTTATGGAAATCATGGTTAATAGTTACTATATCACCAAGCTAAAGAGCAAAAATCAGGAAGTCACTTCACTCAATTTCTTTAAGTTCAAATAAAAGTCAAATGATCTTTCAGTTAGCTGCAAATTCATTTTCAAGTTATGACATTTGTTTTCAAACAATATATCAGGCAATGGAGAATAGATGAAATAGACAAATATACAAAGCAAATATGTAGAAATCATAAATTTGAAGTTAATATAAATAAAAAGTATGCAGATGCAAAGCAAAAAAGGCAAGGATGGAAATAAACAAAAATTTACAGAAAAAAATTCAGAAAATGGAAAATAGATTAAAAAATTTAGAAACATAAAAGTGAAAAAAAAAAAGGAATTGCTAGAGTTGCTAGAGTCAGAGGAGAAATATTATTAGAATTTTAACACAATCAGGGTATTTGGTGCCATATTGAATTTTTTAAAAAAAATGATTTGAAACCAATTTTCTTAATAACTTCAGTTTTAATAATGTTAGAGAAAAAAGCTTTACATTGATAGAAACTAGACAAACTAAGAAATAAAATAAGACTAAGACAAGTAGTGATTACCATTAAAAAAGTAAGGAAAAAAAAGAAATTTCAATATATGAACTTTTTTTTACTTTATTATGTATTCGTAATTTTTAATTTATCATTAACTAAGTTTAAAAGTATATCTTCATTGATTATTTCTTTGTATTCCTCACAAAATTCTCATTCAAACCATATATAATATTTCTTACCTAAGATAATCAATCCATAGGCTTCAGAACTTACAAAAATAGTAGCATAAAAATTCATTTTTATCTTGTACTTCGAAAGTTAAAAAATCTCAAAATGACTATAAGAAAAAGATTAATCCTAATAAACGATACAAAATAAATCATTTCCAATTGATGGTTACAATCTGTATCAATGATAAAATAAGTTTCATTTCTTCATTTTATATTTGTGTGCACACCAGTGATACTATCTTATTATATTTATTGCCCCACAGAGATGTAATTTATTTGCATATAGCTCATTTTCTAGCTATAGATTTGAAAATAATGTGATGTAAGATGTGACAAAACTACTGACTCCACTGCATGAGTACCAAGACATAGGCAGGAATCTGGATTTGATTCTTTTCCTGCATACAGTTCCATGCGGTGTATATAACCATTGTGGCTATCACCACACACCCACAAGTAAATTTTGTGATTGCTTCATCAACTGCAATTTTTCTATGCATCTGATAATCAGCCTTAAAATTTAAATTGCTCTGCTCTATAATAGCCTGATTTTATATATGTATTGAAAATCATTACTTGTTATACAAGCACAGACACACAAGTACAAACACGCTAATACAAATATAGACACACTAATAAATTATTAAACCTTTTGAGAATCATTATGCCTATAAAATAAGTTTGCCTGAAACTTGGATTAGAGGCCGCAAATTACATTGTACATAAATAACTATTTTAGTTATATTTGAATAAAAGTATAATTTATATACTACACAGACATACTAACTACAAGCATAAGCACATTAATAAATTATACATTTATCAAATAATAAAAAAAGTAAAAATAATAATATTAAAAAATATATATCTAATACTTACATATAATAAACATTTATAATATACATTTATTTTTGGGATGAAGGCCTTGAAATTGCAAAATCACCGAAGAATGTTGAATCCATTTCATTACTAATTCTGACCGATAAAACATTTACGCCTTTGTTTTTTCCGTACAATCTAATAAAAATTAAATGAACTTATTATTAGAGATATTTTTAAAAATCGGAATTTTGTCCAATTTTAACATGCCATACACCATTTTAAAAAGGAAATCAAAGTGTTGAGAATAATATTGGCACATGCGTAGTCCGTTTAGTTTTTCCACAATTTTAAAAAGAAAACAAAGAAATTTTAATTTCTAATGAATGAGTGGGAGCCATGCTAACTTGCGAAATATGATTAATAATTTCAAAGAGAGGAAAAGGGAAACCGAATTTTTAAAAAAAATTTTTTTACAGAGGGATCAGAGAAGAAATCAGATTATAAGTGGACCAGAAATAATAAAAACTATAGAGAAAAAAATTGGTTAAATTAAGAGATTTTTTGGTATTACATTTGAAGTAGTAAAAGAGTTTGGTGTAAAAGATAAGGAATACTTATTACCTGATTTAATAATAATTCAGTAGGTAGAGAATACACTTGAAAATTAAAATTATAAAAATAATGCCACTTTTTATGCATAAGAGTAGAAACTAATATATTTAAATAAATATAGTTCTATGTTGTATTACAAACACGATGCATGTTATGTATATATTGTAACCTCACAATCTAACTTTGTTTGGAAGAGACTCTGTAAGTAAGAAGTTAACTGTGCTAAAATGAAAATGGGCAAGAGAAACTGAAAACGCATTTCCGGTTGCCTTTGTATGTACTGAAAACACATTGCATATGGTTGAGCCTTTATAAGATTCATCCACATAAATATTTGATTTTCAAACAAAATAAATAATGTAAATATATAATTTTTCAGGGATTTAAATTTTGATTATTAAACTTTTAAAATATAATATATAATTTATATAATATTTCAACAATCACTGGTTTATTACTAAATGATTTCATACTTATATAATTTTATTTTATCTATTCATTAACTACATATTCTCAGAGTTTCTATTTAATAAATATTCATTAAGACATATCATAATAATTATCTCAGGGCTTTTCTCTAATAAACATTTACTACTATCAAAATGAGCAGGTGTATCATGAATTTTTGCTACCCATTCTACTTTTAACTTATTAGATTCAAATAACAAATATAATAAAATATTTAAGTAACCTTAAATGAATCAGCAGTGTGATGTCTTGACCTGAATTTAAATGGTATCAAAATAATAATCAAAGAATAATACCATATACTTTAACAAAAATAACAAAATTGTTTATTTCATTTAAATAAAACAAAATTATAAATACAAACCAGCACTATGAAAGCAAATATTAAAGATAAATATTTATGTGAACTATCTCCATATGATAACAAATATTAAAAATAAATGTTTTCAGCTCTTTTTAAAAGTGTATGAGGTTATTGATAATATCTATATTTGATGTATAAAATCACGGTATGTATAGCAATATGATATACATGTTATAGGAGATGAATTGCAATATTTCATCCCATTTTTACTTTGAACATATAATCAAATTAAGTATCTCAAAAGTATAAATTTAATACTTACACATTTGTCATTTTCTTTATCCACCTGAGTTTGAATTCAAATTTTATTACTGTAAGATTTATTTTACAAACACTTATGCAATATAGTATTTTAATATTTTTTCACCATGCTAGTGGAACTGGTATATAAATTATATCACAGCAGCAAATCTTAACTTGTAATTTCAAATTAATTATAGCATATATTTTAACACAATATTTGATGAACCATATATAAATAATCTTTACCTTGAAAATGTACTACTTCTAGATAGTTTTACTCAAACATAGATCAAAAAGATTAAAAGAAAAATCATAAATGATGAAATATAACTTTATATTTTAAATAAATTTAAAATAATGGTTAAAAAATGCAATCCCTCTCTACTAACAAAGATTTAATCTGTAATTCATTCTCACTTATCTATCACCCTATACCCTTAAATATTGAATATAAAATATACTACCTGGATTTCCAACAGAGTTTTATAGTTAGATTTGATATATTTACTACTCTAATAATTTATTAAACTATTCATTAAAACATAACTAACTAATACATCATTCTTGTAAAGTTTATATGACAATCCAATATCAAACACTCCCAAATTTCTCAATGATAGGACTTGCAAGCAACAGTACATTTAACAATTTGTAGCACTATTATTCAAGTTTACTGAAGACTAAAATTATCATAATCAAATTAATCTATTTGGGAAAATATTTATCTCAAATATTAAATGTATATTTTGAATTCCTTTAATGTCCTTAGTCCTTTGTTAGTCACATGTATAAACACAAAATCTATAAATAACTTTTTGTCAAAACAAGTACTCCGGTCACTATACCACTTTCATGTTTATGATGTTCTAAAAGTTCCATTATTTCTATTCATTAATAATATTTTATTTATTCCTTTATATATGAGGCACTTATAATATCCTTTGCCAAAAGCTTCCTTTACTGGATAAGATTCTGAGATAATCACTCAAAATTTTACTGGAACACATATTAAAAGCATATTCCTTTGAAATTGGAGAGATAATTTAAATACTTTAAACAAATTTTTAATCAGATATTATAGAACTTTAATATCACAAATTTAAAACTTTTTTAACTGAACATTAAAAAAAAGTGTTGTTTTCCTTTTATATTTTAGTTTAACATATTTCCATTGCTAGTATTGAAATGGAGACCTGATCCTGTCTATGACAGACTCCTAAATAATATTTTTCTACCCCATCATCCTTGGATAGGTAGATACAAAAATGACAATTTTGGATAAAAACAAGACTGATCTTATGGTATACTGAAAATTTTATAGATTGACCTCTCATTTTAATTAATTAGTATTTATAGGTTTCCTCCTATAATATCAACATTTTTCACAATGCATCTCTCCTTGTAGTTGATTTCTGGGGTGTCTCCATGATATATTATAGTTTTTCTCTCAATTGACATAAAGGTATATTCATTTTGGAATATAAAATAATAAAATAATGATAATAATAATGTTAAATATCAATTTCTTATAAACAAATAAGTGAAAATACATTTATCCATTTATTAACATCTCACTGGAAATGAAAGCCATTTGGATAAATATTATAATATAGTTATTAATAGTTGTTTATTTCAATCTTATTTTGATCGATTATTTATTTATTAACAAACCTTATTAGAGCAATAAATATTTATCAATAAGCATTACTAGATCAACAAAAATTTTATTAATATTTTAATATCAATATTTTTATTAGGTTTTATATTCTTTTATTTTAGAAATATTTATTAAATCTAAACATTTAATCATTTGTTTCAGTAATTGTTTTGTTAATCTTTCTATCATATTTTTCTAATTTTGTGAATATTATTTACAAACGTGTGTGCACATTTATACATAAATGTAACAAAAATTTTATATACTGTATTTCTAATTACTAGCACTTCGGCTGATTTAATTGACAATTTATTCATTTTGAATTGGTTGTAAATATTTCAATTTGGCAAAGTTTGACTACTTACGATCTCATTCTTTATTCACAAACACTTTTATGTGTATCTGGATTTATAGCCATAGCTAAAACAATTCACTATTTGTTTGTTAAATTATTATAAAGAAATGCAATATTTAATATTGGAAAATATTCAAAAACTAATACTTAAAGTCTAAAAAAAATAAAAATGATTATCCCCTTGCATTGCATTTATGGAAGTCTTCCCTGGGTTTTATACTTATCACTTGATCTTCCTATCTATTGTGAAATATATAATCAAGAACATTTTTGAACAATTCATACCTTGTGGACTATGATAGCATTGGTATCAAAATATAATACTACAACATATCGTTGCACACTGGATATAAAGGAATGATGTTGGAAAAAAAATCCAAAATAATGTTAGAAATAAATGATAAAACAATGGAAAATAAAATAATTGTTATTAAACCACCAAAGATCACATGATTGCACTGAGTGGCAGTTTTGCCTGTTAAAATAATTGTTTTGACTCAGTGACAAAAATGGCATATAAACTGGCTAAAACTGTTTTAGACAATAGAGGAAATCTAAAAAAGAAAGATATAAATAGAGTTTTGATTACAATTATTAATCAATATGTAATTGTGCCATAGATTTAAAATTATTGAAGAAAAAAGCAAAATAGCTCAAAGGCAGACATCATTTGGCCTAGTATTGTATTGATATATTTTAAAGAATTTAAAAAATGAAGGGTACAATGCAGAAAAATAGAAAGCAATATTTTTCGTAAAGATATGTAGAATTTAGTAGAAAAATTAATTGTAATAAGAATAAATCTAAGATATCAATTTAAATTATAAGCAAAAGATGAATGATATTTGGATATTTAAAACATTGGATATAGAAGTATACATCAGTAAACTTATCTAAAGCTTGAAGTAAATTAAAGAAATAATACTCAAGAAAATGAAAAAAAAAAAATCTTAGGGAGTAAAAAAATAATTCAATCTGCTGATAAATCTTATGATTGGTTATTGTTGTTCCTGCCTTAATGTATGATAATAAGATGTGTTTGATGCTTATTAAATAAAATAATGTATCGTTTGGAAAATATAAATTAGTAACAAATATGAGAATGGTTGTGGAAGTTATATGGAGTATAATTGTTGTTTGAGTTTTTATATAATGTAAGCAGAGATAATTTAAAATGTTTTGTTTAATATAGATTAGCAGTTACAAATTATAGGATTGTGAAAAACCTATTTGGATCATTTACAAAGGGAAATAAAGAATTAAGATGAATTAAAAGTCATAATTTCATTTGTAATAACTTTTTTTCTATGCATTTATGAAATGAGAAACATAACATTTCTGATAGAAAATGTTAAGATTAGGTAAAAGAATGAATGGTATGGTACAATGAAGGTGAGCAAATATGGAAGAAAATAGTGATGGTAAAAATATACAAAGATTTTATGAGAGAAAAAAAAAATATTATGGCTGAGAATGTGTATAAAATGTGGACAATAATTTGTTAGAGCATGAATGAAATATTTAAAAATTAGAAGAGTGAATGAGAAGTGATGATATAGAAAACGTGAAATGTAGTTCTTTATTGTATTTAATATTTTTTATAAGTTTGAAGTGATATTAGTATTGACTTTAAGTTATTATATTTCAGTGATGTTGATAGTTTTTTCCCCACAAAAGTTTATACTTCATTTTTGTTTAAATGTAATGTTTTGAAAGAAAAATCTTTCAATATAGTCATTCTTTTTTTAGAAAAAAAAAACAAACCTACCAAATTCTCTATTTCTGCTTTTTTTTTTTTTTTCTAAAGCATTAAATACATTTCTTTTTACTTTGTTATTTCTTTAAATTAATACATTATTGTATGTCATTTTGAATTTTAAGTTTAATCCACTAAAATATTATATAATTATTTGATATATATGAATTTTGGTTCACTTTTATAAGTTAATACTAGAAAATATAGGTTTTTAAATATGAATAGAATTGATTTAAATTTAGAATCGATTTTATTAAATGTATATGTAATTTGTATTTAAAATTTGTTCTAATGAAATACTTATTTACTATTTTTAATGAGTAGAATGAGTTATTTTAATCATTTTCTGTTATTATTTTGGTTATTATTTTTAAAAAATGTAACACATTGTTACCATTATATGTTCTTTCGTTATTACTTTTTTTTAAAAAAAAAAAAGTTGTATATTTTTGCAATTATTTTTCATTTACTATACTTATAATTTAAATTTATTTTTAATATATATTATAATTAATTTTCTTTCTTATCAATCATCTAATTTGTTTATAGATTTGTTTTGGTTTGCAATTAAATATACTCTTTTTTTAATATAAAATAATCTCTCTATATCTTTAATACTTACTTTCAAATCTTGACTACAATACTGAATTTTATGTATGATAGCAAACTGCATTTAATGTATTTTTAACATGAAGATATTTGCAACTTGTATATACAATATATATATGATATAATTTTATTAATTCTATAAGTAATTAGAGTAACACATATTTAAAAATAAAAATTAAAAAACAAGTTCAGTAAATATCTACATATTGGTAAACCTAATTGCAATGAGTTGCTTGTTCAACTATAATCCAAGGGGGGAAATATCAAGGAAAGAACTGTTTTTCAATATTTTTTTAAAAAGTTACAATAAATTGCTAATTGTAAACAGTATCAAAGAAAAAACTGAACTGTGCTTTAAATGGGAATATAGAAGGAGGTATTAATCAGCAAAAATGAATTATGCTTTTAATTGTGACTGTATAAACTTTTGTATCTATACAACAATAAGTATGTATAATAGGGATGTCCAATATGTGGCCCAGAATGGTTATGTATGTGGCCCAATGCAAATAATAAACTTATTTAAAACACTAAGATGGGGGGGGGGGGTGTTGCATGTCCCAATGTGATTAAAATAAACATGTACACACTCAAATATGTTAAATATTCAACTAGTTTTATGTTTCCTTCTTTTACTTTTATCATAATATATATATATAAATATCAGAGGTGTTTTACTAGATGTGTACATTTTCAATACAAGTGATCACCAACTTGGAACTTTCTCAATGATTTTAAAAGACTCTTCAAATGTGTCACTGTATAATTATGATTATTATTTCTTTTTTTTTTTTTACTTATCTATGATGATAGATTGCCTCTTTTTGTTTATCAGCTTTCGGTAATGTTTGTATATGCAATATGTGCTCCAAGACAGCTCTTCTTTTTCCAATGTGGCCCAGAGATGCCAAAAGGTTAGATACCTCCGAAATACAACATTTTAAAGATTTATACTATTAAGAGAATAAATTTATATAGTATATAGATAATATTTATAGGAAAACAAAACTATAGATATTAAATATTTATTTAAATTTTTAGCAGCATTTGACAAAAGATTTATACTGAAGAAATAAAAGATCTATTGTTCAGCCTAGAATTGATGTAGAAAATGAAAGAAATACATAAAAAGCTAAATAGTAAATGGACATAGGAAAAATAAAATATTGAGAACTATTGTTGGCATATATGTACGTGGTTTTAATGACAGGATAGACAACTGGCAAATGCTTAGAGTCGTAATTTATTGGGGAAGAGATTGTGCATTATTATTATCATTATTATCGATGCAAAAAAATTTTTAATCATTTTAAATTTATTTGAGATGTACATTATCAGTGGACGTGTAATTGTCTACTCCTTATGTAAGATATAAATCAATTATTGACTATTTAATAACAAAGGAGGTGTTGAAACATATTTGTTTTATCTAGTGCCATAAAAGCTCATTACTGGTGTATATACGGAGATGGCTGCTTCAAAAGCAGTAGCGCAACACTTTAAGACAGAATAAATGTGTAAAACAAAAATAAATAAATGAAATAGGATAAAGAGCAACAATAATAGATAAAGAAAAAAAAGATCAGAATAGATTTTTGATAATGATATAAGGGCATAAAATAATTGCTTATTAGCATACAGATAATCAAATATCATAAGATTTAAACTCATTTTACTTACAGTTTCTAGTATATCATTTACTATTTAAATAACTTTGTAAATGTAAAATAATTAAGAACTTTTAATAATTACAAAAGAAAATACAAATTCAGATTAAAATAAGAAATAACTTTCTGCAAATATATTTATTAAATTAACACCTATACATGCATATATGAAAAAGAGATGCAACATTGAATATATGTAAATGTATGTGTATGTATATAAAATATAATTTAAAAACTTAAATAATTTATAGAGTGTATGTGTATAAACATTTAAAATAGTCCTGCTCAAAAATACTATTGATACTATTTCTGTCTTGCTAGATAAATTCCAATGCTTATTAAACACTTATCTAATGTTAAGTTATCCATATTTCCCAGATGAGTTTCTGGTTGGTGAGTTTTAGTTCCAGATGTAGTACTATACTTGAATTTTTTGGATTTACTGCACTTTTCACTCATCGGCCATTAATATCTCTTTTTTTATTATCACCTACAAGTCTGAAATTTAAAAACATCCTAATGTTTTGAATCTAAGCAGACTAGTTCCAGAATCAAATTCCTCACAAATAAAGACCATGAGCCAGAAATGAATATAAGGTATAAACCAAGGATATTGTCAAATTCTGAAGAATATCTATAAAAGGGCAACAATTAGATTACATAATGATACTAAAAAAATTAACATTGAGAAGGGAGTATGACAGGATGACTCCATATCTCCAAAACATTTTACAACAGTTTTGCAAGAAGTATTTTGTGGATTAAAATGAGAAGCTAAGAAAGTAAAAGTAAATGGAGATTATTTAAGTCATCTACATTTTGCAGATGATGTAATTTTTTTTTTTTTTTCAAATAATGCTTTAGAGCTTCAGAAAATGTTGTGAGAGTAATCAAATGAAAGTAAAAAAATAGGATTAAAAGTAAATGTTAAAAATACTAAAGTAATGTTCAATTGATTTTCTCAAAAAAAGAAAATAAAGATTGATAATGATAAGTTAAAAGAATTTAACAACTATAAATACCCTGATCAGATTATTATTACAATATGGAAATGTAATGGGCAAAATTAATTATAGAACTAAACTTGTCTAGAGTGTTTTTGGTCGAAGTAACTTAATATTAAAAGGGAGTATGCCTATGTGTTTCAAAAAAGTTTTAAAAATATGTTTTATCAGTTCTTATTTATGGATTTGAGATTTGAATACTTAACAGAAGAACACCACAGAGACTTCAGACTACCCAATTAAGTATGGAGAAATGCATGTTAGAAATAATAAGAAGAGATCAAAAGTGAAATATATAGATGAGAAAACAAATAGCTGTTATTGAAGTGGAGTTGGGATGGACATATTGTTAGAAAAGCTGATAATAGATGGACAATTGATATCTTTAACCAGATTTCAAGAGATTGTAAAAGACCTAGAAAAAGACCACATATGAGATGGATGAATGAAATCAGGATGGATGCTGGAGTAATGTGGAGAAAAGAGATTAGAGAATGGAGAAGATGGATTGAACTTGGAGAAACCGTAATTCTGCAGTGATCAATAATGGTTGAAAATGATGATGATGATAACATAATTTAGCATTTATTAATCACTCAAGCATACAGTAGATGAGATAACTGAAATAATTAAAATAGTATTTTCTCTTGAAAAAAACATTGTGTAAGCTACGCTCATTTGGTTGTAATTTTATGTAGGACTATTTCCATCATCTAACTATAAATATTGAATATCTTTACAAAAATTTTAAACTTAAATTTTCCATTTACATTCAACTATTAGTAAAAGCACTTGGATGACAGTTGAACGTAATTTGAAAATTTAAATACAGTTTAAAATTTTCTAAAGACATCCTGTATTAATGTTAGATGGTGGAAATAGTCTGTCATATAATTGTAACTGAACTGCCATCATCACAAACCTTCACGCGAACACTATATATATATATATTGGTCATATATCTTAAATAAATGGTTATATAAAAAATGCAGGAAAATAAAAAAGAAATAAAAATATAAAGAAGAAATATATTTTGCTTCTAAAGTTTGTTTATGGAATGAATCCCGAAGATAATAAAATTTCTTTTTTTGTGTAAATTTTTTTTGATAATGAGATTTTACAAGTTAGTGACAAACTTAACAGGATTTGATTATCAATACAGCTGTTCAATCTGTTTTCATTATCATTGATAAGACAATAAAAAGAAAATAGGAAGATCGTCTTTTCAAATGCCAGTTTCATCTTAGGTAAGATAAGTTCAAATACGGGTGACTGCTGAGCAGGAGTGATAAATTTCACCCAAAAAAGTCAAATATAAAAAAATGTTTTCATTTACGACCAAAATTACTCTCCACTTAATTATGCATAGTTCACAGAATCTTGAAAAAATATGCAATGGCAGCCAATTTAAAATTTTATGTTTATCATTATATCAAAATAATGAAAATAAACTCCACACAATAAAATAACTTTCAAAATCTTGATTGTATGTGAAACCACTGAACAAAGACAGTATATATACAATTCCATTAATAAGAAATCTTTAAAGTTCATAAATTTCAATTGGCAAAAGCTTAAAACGTAAGTATATCTATTACTACTGTACACTTCAAAGAAGAAAAAAGGAAAATAAATAAACTCAAATATAAATGATTTTCTGAATGTTTGAATTTGTACTCCATTTTATAAACGCAATCACTCTTTTCTAGTGATAGCATTTATAAAATAGAATACCAATAAAAATATGTTTTTAATATATATTAAAATGTGAATTGGAAATAAATATCCTAGAGGGGTCGGATACAGCGGCTTGCGAACCACATGCGGTTTTTTGATCCCAATCTCTCAGTATCATAATAAACATAGGCGCATTTTTTATTTCCTCTTGTAATTGTAAATAAATATTTTGATGATTCTAAGAGAGGAAAAATGTGTTTACGATGTTGTTTCTTGAATTCAGTTTTATTATAGAGTAATAATTGTTGAATATGATTTATGTTTAAATATTAGAAATTTGTGAATAAATCAAAATGCTAAAGTAATATTTTGTTTATTTTTAAGATAATTTTTTTATTTTCGTTATGATATATACAGATTCTATTACTAATGTAAATGTTCAAATATATCCACAACCATTCAGAAATTCATATTATTCATAAACTCCCGCGCTTTCTTTGCGAATCTTTTATGGAAGGGTGGGGATAAACAAAATGGTTCATGTTAAAAAGTTTGCCCGAATTCACTCCTCTAGAAGAAAAGCAAATTGCAATGATAAATGTTTAATGTTAGAATTACTTAATTTTTTATATCAATAATTGCAATTATTAAATTGGCCGGATTTTAAGAACTCAGCAAAAATTAAAATATTGGATTTGCAAAATTCTCTAGCATGTCATGTGTAACAAAAAAAAAAAATTACATTAAGGTTAAATTATTTATTTATCAGAAATATACATGTTGAAAGTTAAATAAAATAAAATAAAGATATCATACTAGGAAATAGATATGGATTATGCAAAAGAAGGTTATATGTTAATTTTGATTAAAAAGTATATTGATTTCATGTGTGGTATAGATTTAGAAGGAGCATTATGACCTGTACTTGATTAAAACAATGTTAATTTATATGTGTGTTTGTATGCATATACATTTAGGAATGTTATAACTTGTATTAATTAACTTAAAGTAAATCATGGAATAGATTTATTTTATATATAGAGCTCGCAAATAAGCTCTTAACAAGCATTGCAGAATATCCCCAACCCTAGACCGGTTTCTGCTACTGGTGTCCTCAGTGAGGTGATAGGATATTCAAGCATTAGATTAAAAATACTAGGACAAGCCCAGCATTTTATCTAATGGATAACTATTAAGTAGAAAGTCTGAAATTTGCAGACATCCATATGTCTTTCAATCTAGCTATCTAACTTAAATAGTCATATGGGACTGAACTAAGTTCAGATACACCATATATTAATAGCTTTAGCAATATAAAATCACCAAAGCCTTAATAGAAAAAAATAAAATTACAAAAAAAAAAAATCAAGTCAGATGTCACATGACCTAATTTAATAAGCTTGTATTACAAATGTTATATATGGAGCTCGCAAATAATCTCTTAACAAGCTTGGCAGAATATCCTCAACTCCAGACCAGTTTTCTGCTACTGGCATCCTGACTGATGTGCTAGAATATTCAAGCATTAGATTAAAAATACTAGGACAAGCCCAGCACTTTATCTAATGGATAACTATTAAATAGAAAATCTGAAATATTCAGACATCCATGTGTCTTCCAATAAAATAAGTTAGATAACTTAAGTTAGATAGCTGGATTGGAAGACATCTGGATGTCTGAAATTTTCAGATTTTCTACTTAATAGTTATACATTAGATAAAGTACTGGGCTTGTCCTAGTATTTTTAATCTAATGCTTGAATATCCTCTGAGGTTGGGGATATGCTGCAAAGCTTGTTAAAAGCTTATTTGCAAGCTCTATATATAACATTTGTAATACAAGCTTATTAAATTAAGTCATGTGGCATTTTGTAATTTTATTTTTTGCTATTAAGGCTTTGGCGATTTTGTATTGCTAAAGCTATTAATATATGGTGTATCTGAACTTAATTCAGTCCCATATGGCTATTTAAGTTAAATAGCTGGATTGGAAGACATATGGATGTCTAAAATTTTCAGATTTTCTACTTAATAGTTATCCATTAGATAAAGTTCTGGGATTGTCATAGTATTTTTAATCTAATGCTTGAATATCCTAGCACCTCACTGAGAATGCCAGTAGCAGAAACTGATCTGCGGTTGGGGATATTCTGCAAAGCTTATTAAGAGCTTGTTTGCAAGCTCTATGTATAACATTTGTAATACAATCTTATTAAATTAGATCATGTGACATCTGACTTGATTTTTTTGTAGATTTATTTTATATGTAGATTATTTCTCTCATAACTATTAATAGTTTTTGTGTGCATGGAAGTATGCTCTATTCACAGGAATAATGTTAAATTTATTCTTATATATTATTTAATATGTGTGTAAATGATTATGCTGTTAGAATATACTATTAGTATAAAGTTGGCTTATATAATGATAATTTCTAAGCATAAAAGATCCACTTATGCCTTTAAACTGATGCTTACGGGTGAATGCATGTAAATTGCTGAAAAGTACATGAATGAAGGTTTATTTCCCTTTTCTATATTACATAAATAATTCACATTATATAAATAGACTATTTATTACAGTAAATTCAAAATTTAATATTTACTTCTAATAGCAGGTGATTAAAAATGAGATTCTATCTCTTTACTGTTATAAAAAGAATAAGTTTGTACAATTAATTTGTCAAGTTATATATCAGGCACACAACAGTAAGCAAAAGGTTAGCTTTTATAATGATAATCTCTAAGCATAAATGGTCCATTTATACTTTTTAAACTAATACTTACAGGTGAGTGTGTATAAATTCATGTAAAGTACATACCAAAGATTTATTTCCCTTCTCTATAAAAATAATGATTATTAATTGCCATCAATGATGTTAATGCCTGATCATGATTGTATATGTCAATAGATCTAAATAGGCATAGGGATAATTTAATAATGATTTAGTATACCAGTAGAATGATGGATATGGAAGTTCAAAGACCATGGATTGTGGCTCTGTTTTATCACTTCTAATGCTTAAACTTCTGAACAACAAACCATTCTATGTTATTGTTATTATTCAAATAATAAAGACACTGATGTTATATCCATAATAATGCATTACCTTTTATAAGTTTAAATATATGAATAAAAGCATAATAGTAATGTGAAAGACTGCATATAATAGTTAATTCCCATTATATATTTTATTTTGATTATTATTACAGTAGTTTTAATTAATGGACATTTTATTTGTGTTATATATATTGTGCCATTTTCTATAGGTCAGTAATAGTCCATCACAGTCAATTACTAAAAATTTTAAATTTTAGAATATGTTCTTTTAATATGGTAATTATATTAAGTTAATTATGTTATAAAGTACAATTTGAAGCTAAAGAAAATACGTAATATATAAAATTATAACGAATCATTTAAAAGTAGTTAAGTAAAGCTTAAAATATTGTTGCATATGTTTGCAAAAGCTGGCCATATTAAATAACACAGTATATTTAAAAGGTTCAATTTTAATAGTCTTAAACGTATAGATAAATAAATGTTATACAGTATTTAAATTTATAAACTATGTTTAATAATCAAAATTAATATAATATATTTTAAAAATAAACTTTATGATGGTGAAAATTGTATTTAATTCTATATTTTAAATTATTCTTCCAAAATTTTATAATTATATTATTTAATATAATTATAAATTTTATTAAACGCCCATTATTATATTAAGTAATAATTTACTAAGGCTGTAACCTTAGAAATAAGCATCTGAAAAATACGAAGGTAGGGACCTCTATAGGTCTTAAAACACAAGCTTACGCTATGAAGTAAAGAAGAGGATTCTCTTTTTCAGAGGATTCTCTCTTTTCTTCATAGCTTAAGCTTGTGTTTTAAGACCTATAGAGGTCCCTACCTTCGTATTTTCAGACGCTTATTTCTAAGGTTACAGCCTTAGTAAATTATTATTTAATATAGTAAGTGTAGCAATTTTATAAATCTGGACAGAGACATAGATTGAAAATCATCTGTCTAAATTTTATATTGATCATGTGACTTGTATAATGCATACTTTCACACACACTGCTTGTTTGAATTAATAACAAAGTTGAAATATTTTAAAAGATTGCATTATAGAATTGGATGTAATGATTACCTAGTATAAAGCAAATATTAAATATTAGGTTAACTATGTATAACATGCTTAAATGATATAATAAAGATGAATACACTTATAATATAAAAATTAAATATTTTGTTTAAATAAAACTAGATAAATTGAATATTAAGAATGGAATAGGTTATTAAAAATTATTTTAAAAGTTATTTTAAATGTTTAAAGAATTTTGATAAAGTAATAATTGATTTAAAAGTAATATTTTAAATAATATTTCAAAGTTTTATTACGTCATAATTTTTATTTTGGAAATTTAAGTCGGTAAAAATTAAAAATATGTAAATTTGTTCTCAAGCTAAAAGCAAGAATTAACCAATAGGATAAGGTATTTTTGCAAGGTATAAATACCAGAGACTAATAATGTACAGGGGAGTTTAATAATGTGTTAGTGGTGATTAATAACATACCTATGTAGCTAAATAATATCAGAAGCTGTAGAGGTGAAAAATCTTTAAAATTTTTATTATTTAGTCAATTTATAGTACTCACTTATACTTCATTATCGTAATTAATAGGATATTTTTATATTTTTTTTTAAGAGAGTTTAATATACAATATATTTTGAACTTCATTTAAATGGATTGCTAATTTTTAAAAGTTACTTGCCAGTCATATTTTATCTAAAATTTAACCTAAACTTCGCAATGAAACAAATGGATATAATAAGTAAAATGTATATAAATTATAATACTATAAAAATGTATAGTATGTTCATTGATATCATTATATTAATGCTTAACCGGAAAACTGTTCTGGTACAAAAAATAATTCGGACATTATGCTGGAAGCTTAAATGGAAAGCTAATTGCCATCTAAAAAAATTTGTGACGCATTATTTATGAGCTTATCCAGGAGTTTTTTTTAAAAAAAAAGATACTTATATCTTATAAATTATCATAAAATAAAATAATGAAAGAAGTAGAATGTTTAGTCCTTTTTGAAGGAAACATTTTTTAAAAAGAATATATTTTACAAGAATTAAAAAAGAGCTTACAGAGAAGATTTTGTTAAGGAGTTGTGATATTAAAAAAAACTTCTAGTCTCAGAAATATAAAAAATGCATCTTTAGAAGTATTTTTTTGAAGCGCTTTATCAAGAATGGAAACCTACATAAAAGAATGAACACATAATAGTTGATTAAAAATGAATCCATGGAAATATTGTGGAAAAGTTTACCGAATATTTTTAAAGTAAAATTATTTAAGAAGCTTCACAGGATTAGTTAGCATAATGAATCTTTAATAATAATTATTTAAAAACAATAAAACCAAGGATTATTGTTTTATAAAGTTTACTAAAATGGATTAACAAGGATTTTATTATATTTTTTAAGATTTAAAGACATTGAATTATTTTTTTTACTATTGTTTTAAAAAATTGCTAGCCAACCACCCTCAATGGTTTGTTCTTGTTCATTGTCATAGCAACGAAGCAGGGGGAAAACACTCTTGAAGAATAACACATTTTTAGGAGGAACATTAAAAAAAAAAAACTAGAGAAAATAATAAGTTTTATGAACTTTATCAAGAACTTTTATCAAGTAAAGAATTAATGAAGAAATAAGTAATTATAGTCTTGATTTTTATTTTATTTTTTACTAACTTAGTTTAAATGTAAATTTTTCTATTTTATAAGATTAGGAAAACATAAAACATTAATTTGTTAATAACATAAAATTTATAATATAATATAATCTAATAATTTAGATAAGAATATTTTTAAATAAAATGTATAGAGGTGTCTTTTTTTTATGCATGCGATGTTAAGTACTAGTGGGTGAAGGAAGCCTACTGAACATGATGACAAGATAAAGGTTATTTGGTAATAGTAATAACTATTAATAATTTATAATGTATGTATTTTTGTTTTCTTTAGATCAAATGTAAACACATTTTTCATACAACATTTTAAAAACATTATGAGAATAGGTTGATTTGGAAATATGCATATGACAATTTTTTATATTAATGATATAATCCAACATAATAACAAATAATTATGTGATATTTTAAAATTTTCATGTTAGGATATTCAAATATTGTCTGATTAGATTATATATGATTAAGCATACAGAATGATGAACTGGACAACCTTTTCTTGTGGAACAGTGAAATTGTTTTAAATTATCAATGAATTTTATTTATTGTTTTGTAAATGCAGATAGTTATTTATCGATGTAAGATGTGGAAAATCTTGAGAAATAATGTTGAGATAGTGGCTTGGAAGTACTATGGTTAGCAGGAAACCAAGATGATGTATTTTTTTTAAAAAATAGGATATGATAAGGAATAGAAATAATACTTAGTCTTTATGTGGATATCAGCATAGTTAACAAAGCCCTATGACTGGTACACATTTTATTTGGACAATGTTTTATATTTCTTTAATTGTTCATGTATTAGAGGTTATTAGACAGGTAAAGGTCACACCTCTTTCTTGTAATGCACTGTGCCATGTTTTTTGAGATATATTATGAGTGATACTCTAGCTTTTTTCCTTAAATCCTATACATCTATTTCGCTATCTTTATTTTATGTAACTGCAAAAATAATTTAGAACTTAGGTTATGCTATTGTTTTGTATAAGATTGGTTTATTTGCTTAGAAGAAATAGAATTTTATAACTTGAAATTGAAGGTCCAATGAATCCGAAGGAAAGGAAAGAATCATAGAATATATTTTGAATTTATTTCAGAAATGAAATATAAATTTTGGAATAGAATATCTAAACAAAGATATTTTCTTTAAAATGTTAATTATTTTTGAATGCTTTATTATTATTTTTTTTAAAGAAAAATAAGTATTGCATATTTTTAAAATACAATAATATACAATAAATATAAGGAATATGCATAGTATGTTTTTTGTTCTTTGAATAACAGGAATATATTGATGATTACACTTATGTCATACTAAAGTAAGGCTAAATAAGAACATATTATGATTAGTAAACATCGTGTGATAAATGATATTCACTAAAATCTAGTAATGATTTTTGGATGAATATTTTATGTAACATCTTTGACTTTGCAAGATGAAAATTTGTTTAATTTTTTAAGAAATCCATACTCATTATAAAGTTAATTTTATTTTTTCTGTAGAATGTTTCCTATGAATGTTTTTTTTTAAAAAAAATAAGATAGTTTAATAATATTAAGGATGAAATATTTTGTTAATAAAATAAGTAAATATATTTGTGATAAGTTAACCATACCGAGAAAACAAATGGTAACATTTTATTTTGTCTTAAGTCTAAATAAAGATATAACTAAACTATATATATATATTTTTTTTATAACTCAGTAGATAAAATGTAAAGTATAAAATAAGGATATCCACTGTAAATAGTGTACATAAATTGTTTATTTTATTTTGTTGTTATTAATAAACTTTGTTAAAATTTGTTTTTTCAAAATTTTTGTGTCTGGATTGTTTATTTCTCCACTTCACTGCATGAAATCACGATATATTCATAACAATTGAAACAAATATATAATTTTGCACAAAAAGATAAATAGAGAATTATTTAAGAATTTAAATATTTTATTGGTATTCTTTTAATTAAATAATCATAATTTTATATTATTTTATTGGTCATAAATCAGTTATCAATAGTATATTGAATTATATGCTATCAGTTGCCACACACACTTTTGTTTATCAGATTATCAAATGCTACCACGTATTTATTATATCATTACATGAAGATATAAGATCAGATTATATTATTTTATTATGATAATAAAAATATAGTGAAAAGAAAAGATATACAGAATTAGTTAAACGATGAAGAATATTATTATTATTTATTATTATTAGTTTCAGTGTAGTAGATTATGACATAAAATTCCCTTCTCATATTTTACTACCGTATTTTTATTAATTTAGAATAAACTTTATGAATCTGAGATTATTTTATTTGAGCTAGATTATTACAAATAGGAGATTAAGATTTAATTATTAGTTTAATCTTAGTGAGTAAAATTTATTAAAGTCGTAAGAATACTATGAGTTTGTTATTTGAAATAGTAATAAGGGGGGATAGTGTTCTTATGCCATTGAGGTAGTATCCTGTAGGATATTGGCTCAATGTGATCTATCTTGTCACCTGTATTTTCACTTCAAGTCTCATGAAAATATTAAACATTTATTTAATTTATTTTTATAAACTGAACCTTATTCGTATTTTAAATTTGAGCTAGTGAAATATTTAATTTTAATGCTGAATATTTCATTTATTAATTATTAACTGAGCTAGAACCCGTTTTATTTTATATCATATACTATTCTGAAGTGAAGATCACAAGACCAGGTTAGAATATACATATATACATACATACACAGAGTATATTATACTTTTTATTGGTTCCCAAGAGTAGAGTATTGACTTGTTATTTAATTTCATTATATATCTACTCTGATGCAAAGTTAAGATATTTGTTATATTTATTAATGAGACAATAAGTTTATTCGTCAAAAATATATACCTGTATTTTAAGTAATAAAAATTGTTTAGGATATGTAAACATTTTTACAATATTAAAAGTCATAGAAAAAACAATAATGCCACTGAAGTATATTTTTAATAAAAGCTTAACCCAATCTTCAAATAACCTCATCTGTGTTAAGCCACAGTTCTTTTCTATATATTTTATTTAAAAAAATTAATTGATTATCAATTATTCGTTCACATTTAAATATATTTCCAAAGATTCCAATTTTCTTGTATATTGCTCTATTTATATAGAGTATACTTACTACAAAATTATACAGGACCGTAAACATGTATATTTATAATTATTAAATAATGATTGATGTATTCGCATGATTTGAATGTCTATGCAAAATATACATACATATCTATGATCAGATAAAATATTTTGAGCGTGAACTAACATAATAGTACAAAATTGATATCTTGAAAAAAAAAATCTGCCTTGATAAGATAACATGTTTAACCTAAGAAATGATTGAGATTAGTTTATTATAATATTACTTCATAATAACAAAGTATTTTTGTATTTCATTTGTTTATTTATTATTTGTTTAACATATATGCGTTTATTTTTTTACACATCTTAACTATTAATAAAATATCATAAAGCAACTTATAGAAATTCCAAACAGAAGATGGATTCACTAATGGCCTTAATAAATTCTTCACTTCTGTCACAGCACCCATAAATTTGACAATCATTAACTATGCAATATACAGTTTTGTGTTTAATTACATATACACAGATTATTAAACCCCATTTATGAAACAGATGAATACAATGCTTATGGATTGTCCTAAATCTGTTGATGAACTCCCAGTAGTATCTAGGGTTATCAAACTCAGCCAACTTTACTGTTGGATCTAGAAAAATAAAACTGGAACTTTATTTTTAAAAAATCAGTTTTATTCCTTAATGTTTTATTTGTAGATTTTTGGTTGAACATTTAGAAAACATATCTTTATTTAAGACCAGTTTTACATGGTAAAACTACATCTTGCATTAATGTTAAGACCAATCTATTTAACAGTTATTTATATAGTTTTTGTGAAGCAACATCTCTTCTGATATCAAGTGAAGAAATATGAGAAAAAAACAGGAAATCACTGCAAAAAAATAATCTCGATCTTACCAGTAATATTTCTCAATGGTATATATTTAATTGTATCAGAAAATCAAACAGAATAAGGAATGATGTTGAATTATCTCAATACTTTATTAATGACAAAATCAATCTATGATGATTTAAAAATAAATGTTATAAAATAATACTTTTATCATATTAATATTGCATATTAATCAGTTTCTATAAATATTTATTATTGAAAATATTACTATTTTGTTCAATTATTATGAATCTGTGTTATTTAGATATTTAAATCAAGTTTATTTTACTTATGTTAAATAATAAACATATCATGCCTATCACAAATTTAGTGGTCTGATTAAATGATTTTATAAGGTTGGTGAAATACAGGAATGTATGGTGAACATAACTTCCTTACTATGAGAGAAAATCGAACTTTATTAAAAGAATATAATTATAGAGTTTATCTTTCATATTTGGAAGACATATCTCTTATTATGCTTTGATAATAAAATCATATGACTTTTCAATTTCATCTGTAAATGTTGAAAGGAAATTTTTTTAAAAGTTTGCTCTTTGAATAATACTATTCCAAATCTTCATGTGGCTTGGTGATGAGCATCATAATCAAATCTGTCATCTAAAACTTTCTAAATATCTTGATTTATGCAAATCTTCACTACACTGAGTTTGAATACAAGATATACCTGTATAGAAAATCTGATTATGTGAACAATTTTAGGCTTATCTATTTATAAAAAAGAACAGCAATAGATATTCATAAATATACTTATTATAAATAGTAATAATAACTGAAATATAAAATCATATATTAATTCTTTCATTTATAAATTATTTATAAGAATAGTTATTTACTGTGTGGTATGAAAGTTGGATTTAAATTCATTACTAAATAGTTAAAAAAAATGTATTGATGGTAAATATATTCCTGGTATAGTTGATGATTTTTTACAGTTGTCATAAAATTTATGTAGGTCAAAGTAAATTAAATCTACATGTAACTCAACTTTATATATTGATGAACTGAATACAGAATATAAAATCTTGTTTGACAATAAAGAGGTTATCTAGTTATGAAAAATAATTAAAAAAGAAGCATTAAAGAAATTCCAATGATAAACCTTCTGAAATCTGAGGCCATCAATCTTATGAAAACTTCCTTTGATATTAATTATGGTAGATTTTGAAATGAATTATGGGATTAAACCATTTTATATATGTATATGTTATATTTAGTTGATTTTCACTTGAGATTGTCTATTTGTGTAATAGATAAAGCCATGATTTTGAAAATTTTTTAGTAGAAATTTGTTATTTTATTAGTATTTAATATTATATGATTTTCTACTATATATATATTGTACCATTATGGATTACATTAAAAAATTATGATATGTTGTTGATTGTTTAGTCATCAAGTGATATTTATCCTAATTTTGAAGTTATTATAGACACACCCAAGAATAAAGTAGTAATTTGTGATTTAGTGGGGGAAGGGGGTTTAAGTAATATGCACTAAATAAATTTAAAAATGTATATTTTTAATGATGGTTACAGTAATGTTTTGTCTCTCTGGATATTTTAAAAGACAAAAAGTTTAAGTGAATAATAAATTATATTTTTATGTTTATGTATAAATAATATAAGCTTGGTGTTTAGATTATTGTATAAATTTTAAATCACATATATTTTATTTGTAATAATATTTGTGTTAACAAATATATATATATATTTATTTTAAGAATAAAATGGCAAAGTTATTATGTTATTATCTTTATTTTGAAATGGTTTAAAATACTTTTATTTTTAAAATTTAAAAGAAGATATTTATTAGAGATGCTGGATTGTATTCAAATGATCTCAATTTAAAATGCAGTGATTGCTCAATAAAATTAAAAGGGGCAAATTTGAATTCATTGATGATTACTGTTTCTAAGTAATGATCTAAATATTATGTCAGTTGACAAAGAATATGTAAACCTATGATTTTAAGTTAGCTTTTTCTATGTATATTATCAGTTCAGTTAATATAATGCATTTTCACAGCAAATAAGTAAATAAATATTTCTTTAGAAAAAAATATGATATATATGTATATATTTTAAAAATGTTTTATGCAAAAAATACAATGAAAAGCTAAAATAGGGAAATTGAAACTTATTCTAAAGAGACAAAATGTAGTCTTTTGAGATGTACCTAAAATAAAAACTAGAAAATGGAATTTGTTATAGGAGCATTCTAAAGGAAAATTTATTAAAATGCTTATTTAAATTAATATATATATGTGTGTGTATCTTTTTGTGTGCCAACAAAAAGAATTATTTGCCAAGGATAATAATAATAATTTACTATATGGAATAATTATGTTTTAAAAAAATGTTGATGAAGTTTACCTATGTGAATTAATATATATATATATATATATATTTGTGTGGTAACATTTGCTGCTGCTAATAATAATAATAATAGTAGTAGTAGTAGTTGTAGTCATAGTCGTAGTAGTAGTAGTAGTAGTAGTAGTCATAGTCGTAGTCATAGTCATAGTTGTAGTGGTAGTCATGGTGGTCATAGTGGTCATAGTGGTAGTAGTGGTAGTTGTGATAGTTGTGCTAGTAGTGGTAATAGTGGTAGTAGTGGTAGTAGTAATAATAATACTGCAGAAAATCCTGATATTGCCGGTAAGTAATATTAAAGTAGTTGGGCTTCAAACCCCCAAAAAACCAATAATAATGCCACAATATAAAATCAAAACAATATATATAATTTCACAAAATAAAAATAAATATTTTTGAAACTATAATTAATGAAAATCATAACCTAGCTAATGAATATCATAAAAAAACATTTACATTACCAAAGATTTCTTTTTAAAAAAAAAAAATGAAGGCGACAGCTATGCATGATCGAGTAGTTGGCGTCAATATGGCCGCTGAAATGCGTAAAAATTTAGACACCATCAAATCATACACCACGGTTGCAAAAACTAACATGCAAGCAACAAGTTCAAAGAATTTCATGACTACAATAAATAATAAAATAGTTCCGAGATTTAGAAAAACAAATCCGAATGACATAAAACCATTAGATTTAAAGATACAGGTAAACCAAGACCCTCTCCTTGCACACTAGACCGATAATATGCTAGAAAGAATTAATGAACACTTTAACAACATGATTCCACGGGGACTCTATACATCATTCAAAAGATTTTTTTCACCAAACTCAATAGTAATATCTGCCACAGACGCAAATATATCGCTGTATCGTTTTCCACGTGCGTTATTATATCAAGCAATAACTGAAAACGAACTGTGGGAAACAATCGTAAGAATCGCAGATCATCCAAATCCCAGATACCTCACAATCAAATTTCTTGATATTAGTCAAAAGAACCGATTTCAGAACCAAATTAAAACATTAGGCAATTACGCGATTGTTATAGTCGATCAAGATCAACAGAATCAAATTACTGGAATAATTAAAAATACATACTTTGGATACACGAAACAGGACTTTCAAAAAATGATGGATCCATTTGGCAAGGTTATAGCATTTCAACCAATATACCTCAAAGACACACCAATACCAATATACAGCAATAGCTATGATTTTAAGTTAAAATTACACAAAGACATTGACCCAGAATCTATACTGACACAAATTGTTGATCAGGAAGCTATGCTGTGCCTATATATGAGGTTTAAAACCACAATGCTATGCCTGTGGCAAGTGTGGTCATCTAGCCACACAGTGCATGGATAGCCAACTCACACTTGGTCAGACAACAAATAATCAGCACATCCAATCCCAACATGAAGAAAACAACAACACACAAAATAACACTAGCAACTCAAACAATCAACATGAAAATAATCACAGTACAAATGAAGCTAGTAAAACAAACATGCAGAAGAAAACACAAATATACTTGAAACTACAACAGATAGCTCGAATAAATTAAATGAAAGCACTGATGATCAAATGGATCAAAATCAAGCACAAATCATACCTGAAGTATCACAAACACCAGGCATACCAATCAATAACATGTCAGACTCAAATCCAGACATATCTAATGATACATACAACTCCCCCAAAACAAGCATGCCACATATAATTATAAACAAAACATCCACAGATATTCTAGAGTCACTAACCTCATGCATCCCTCCCATAGAAACAACACCAACAGAAGACCAAAAATCTGGTCGGCCAAGGAGAAATAAATCAAAAAGAGCCAAAACAGATGAAAACAATACTCTAACAGAAATGATTGAACACTTGGCAGAGAACTTAATACCTATGGAGCTGGATAGTAATCAAACCACTAGTAACTGCTCACAAAACACTAGAGAATATGCAAAAGCTTCATGCAAACTTCAACATACTGTGAAACCAACTCACAGCCAATCATGATAATGAAGCTAAAAATAACAGCATTTAATATCAGAGGGCTCAATTCAGTCAACAAAATACATCAGCTACAACAATGGATAAAGATTACACAACCTCATATATTAGGACTTCTAGAAACTAAAATATATAGTGGCTCACAAATTGACCCCTTAGTACATCTAAGTAGAGAAGGCTACTGTGCATGCTCCAGAGACACATCATCTTCCTCAGGGGGTATTGGACTGCTCATAACACAAAGTTGTCCATTTGACTCATTCAAAATCATATATATAGATGCAAATTTACTAATAATAACTTTTAGTCATCAAAGCATCACACTAAACATTATATTTTTGTATATTCCACCGGGTCATACAATTGCCTCAAATATTATATTAAACATAAACTCCTTACTTGGCTCTAATTCACATCCAACCATACTAATAGGGAATTTCAACATGAAATATCAAGAGTTCATTTTAAAGTGGTTGCATCAAATATCAATTCCACTTATGAGTGCAGAGGGTTTTTTGTCAAATGATGCAGTTACCTTTCACAATGGACATCATACATCAAGAATTGATCTGTGCTTTTATTCACCTATGCTACACCATCAAATCAGCCTAAACATTAACCCATCACCTTTCTCTGATCATTCTGCACAAACCATACTAATTAATCTGACAGAAATCCAAACAACTGCACTTACACATGGTAAAACAATCAGAATTCTACTTCCAACTTCTACCCCAGAATTTATTTTTTCAGAAACATATATAATGCTTCACAAAATCAAAAATATGCAACTTAATCCCATTCAAAGATACTTAGCATTCATAAACATTTTATCATTTAATATAGATCACATTACACGCAAATCCCCCCCCTCCACCCTCAAGACTGCTAGCTCTGGCTGATGAAATACATAAGCGGATTACAATGATAAACCCAACACACACCACACACCAGTTAACAAGATATATTCAGGCTTACACAAGCATACAATAACATCTGTAACCATCTGAAAAACTACCTAGCAATAAAAAAGAGTAAAGTCTGCCTTGGCCAAAAACACACATGGACAAGAAAATACATTTGCTGGGCCTTGGGCTACCCATCTACTGTCAGAGTACCAATGGCACTCACAGAGAAAGGGCTCACATATGCAGGAGATAATATGTTAAAACCGATCTATCAGCATTTGAAACAAAAGCTGCAAGCATACCACCCGGTCAAATATAATTTGAATGTCTTTGGAAAACCAGAAACAAATACCCCATACAACATCAAACTGGCAACAGTACCTAATGCATGTCACCCAGGAGCACATGGAATACCCAAATTTGTCCTTGCACATCTCAGCCAGTTCACTGGCCAATATTTATGTGACCTTGCAAATCATCTATCACAGAAGTTGCACAATATCCAAGGTTTATATCCAATAGCAATAGTCCCCTTCAACAAGAAAAAAGTCCACGTATCAACACTATCCAACCTACAACCAATCTCAATGGGACCACGTATGATTAAAATAATTGAAAAAGTACTCAAAGACAGCCTAGAACCACATATTCTACCACTAATTTCACACAGCCAGTTTGCAAGGAAGCAATCATCAACTGCACAGGCTGCAATGATATTTAAAACAGTTATTAACTCAGTATGGGACAGAAAGAAGTATGCACCAATTGCAGTTCAACTTGATATAGAAGCGGCTTTTGACTCAGTCAACATCAATACATTAATCAATATGCTAGCTGATACCACAATTCCATGAACTCATCTGTACCTGCTCACAAACCTACTACTTAGCAGCGAAATACATATCACACTCAATGGCAAAAATTCTCCGTCATTCATTCCCACACAATCCACATCCCAAGGCTCACCACTCAGCTCACTGTTATTTACTTTTTACATCAACCCACTCATACTCAAAATTCAACAGAGTATCAAAGGCATTCAGATACCAGGCACATCACAACATATAGCCTGCATTGCATATATGGATGACATCACAGTCTTCCTACCATCAAGAAAACAGATACCAATACTACAGAAAATACTGCAAGACTTTCAAGCAACACACCACCTAAAATTTAATCAAAACAAGACTGTTGCTTGGTCTTTATACACCAGTAAGCCATGCATGCAAATTTTCCAAGGCAAACAATCTCCTTTCCTTGGCTTTCCTTTCTACATGGGAGCAAACACAATGAGGCAAAAAATCCAGAACAAGTTAAAAGATGAAGCAGAACGGATCACTGCCTCACTATCAAAAGCATACCTCTCAATATATGCTAAAGTGCAATTGTTCCATCAGCTGGTGATCACCAAGATTATCTATTATTCTCCCATAATTCAATTCTCAAAAGCTTTTACATCAAAAATCTCTTCATATTGCAATAAACTTCTATGGAATAGAAAGACAGTATCAATATCTGCAAAACACCTTAATCGACCAGCAATACACAATGGTTTGGGGCTACACAACATAGATATTTTTCGAATACAAAAAATGTAAACCTTATAATAGCCACCCTCAGACATTTCCCAGAACTCCAGTATCTAATACAAATAACACTCACAGACACACCTCCACCTTCACATTGCTATCTATCATCAGTCGTAAACCAGTTCAGAATCACACATACTCAAATATCACTGCAAACAACAACAAAATATTCATATTGGCAGATATATGCAATGGTATACCCAGGGTATACATCAGATATTACAACACAGATGCTCGGAATAAACAACCGACAGCTGCTTAAAAAATTTAAAAAATTGTCTATGGAGCCCAAACTCTTTGATTTTCTTCTGAAACTAAATCTATATGCTTTGCCAACATCATATTTCTTAAGATACAGATGATTATATACAAAAATAGACCCCTTCTGCACACTATGCCATCAAGCAGAAGAAACTCAACAACATTTGTTTTACAACTGCCCAGCATTAAACAATATTCGACATGAAAAACAAATATATACAGAAGACCAAACATCTCCCTGCAAGATATTATCAGTACATTCTGCAGGACATCCACCCCAACAATCCGAGCAGCAACCTTCGTTCTTTATGCATTTTGGTGCACGCGATGCACATTCGCTTTTGGCAAAAATACAAGGCGGCATCCATCAACTTTTCACAACAAGTTAGCACAATTAAAAAACAGAGATAATAAAATAGAACACCCAGACATTTTCGTGGCTACTTGGTCACTTGTAAAACAAAGGTCAAATCTCTAATAGTTCAGCCTTTCCTCAATAATAGATTTAAAAAGAGACCAAGACACAATATATACAATCGGAAATATCAATGTAAATGCATGTAAATGAAAATTAATAATGTAACCTGTTTTCTAGATTGAATAAAGTTCCCCTTTTTGAATAATAATAATAATAACAATAACAACAACAACAACAACAATAATAATAATAATAATAATAATAATAATAATAATAATAATAATAATAATAATAATAATAATAATAATAATAATAATAATAATAATAATAATAATAATAATAATAATAATAATAATTTTATCAAATGGATAATAATATGAATTTAATAAATAACCATTTAATCATTTTTAAAAAAATAAATAATATTTGTTACTCAATGTTAACTATAATGAGAATCTTGCAATAGACCATTAAGAATTTGTTTGTTAAATAAACTTCAGATATTTTAAAAGAAGCAAACTCTTGGGAATTACTGTATTTTAAAATATTATTTTATGGATCTTATTTGTGAATTTTCTTCATATAAAATTAATAAGAGTAATTAAAAAACTGTGAGACTCTTTGTGTACAAATATTGATTAATGTTCAAGCAGATTGTTCGCTTTAATTATCTTATTATTATTTCTGTTATTTTTGTTTAAGTGAACTTATAGATATATAATTAACCAAAAGAAAATTTTAATACGTAACTCTAAATTTATGTTTAAACATGTATAGTAAATTTTATTTAATAATTTGTTTTGTTTGTTTATAGATGATTAATAGGAGAACTAGAACAAATTAGCATTTTCTATAACTTTATATTTATATATAATCTATTGAAGTATGTAAGTTACTACTTTTTAGATATAGAAAGAAGATACATATGTAGTCTATTGGAGACAGAAAAATAAATAAATAATTTTTTTTGTAGTTTAAAAATGTGTAATGTCTTAGCACCACCTACAGTTCAAATAGATATATTTTATAATATATTGATTTAAATTATTAAAGCATATTAATTAATGTCTTATTATTTATTTGTAAATAAAATTATTGTTTATTATTAAATTTGAGACAATAGTCTTATTTAATTTAATAGGTATATGGTATAATAATAATTGGAAGTCTCTTGCAATTATATACATTTAAAGTTTAATCAGTAAAATAATATAGATTTTATAGCTTTATTAGAATTTTGTAATTATTAAAAGTGAATCTAATGCTTTCAAAGATATCAATTAGTATACTAAACATAAAAGCTAGTCAATAAATTATTTACAATAAAATGTTATATAACTATTAAACTTAAATAATTTTATTCATTTTTTAATACTAGTATAAAAAATTTAATACATAATAATAAAAGAATTATTTTATGAATGTATACCAATATAGACTATTATTTGATGTACCTGTTATACATTTTCAAATACATTATTTTATATTGAGTATTACAATATTGGCATCTAGTCGGATTAATATTTATTTAATATATAAATATTATTAATAAATTGTAACTTTATTGGATGTAGATTTTGGATTACTTTATTAGTAGATCTTAAATAGTATTATTACTTCTTTTTTTTCATTACAGATTTGGTTTACTCAATTTGTGTAGCTAATGAATTTTAGCTAGGCTATTTATAAAGTAACAGATTTGCTCTTGTATAATTTATATCATTAGAGATTTTAGTTCTACTCAATTCATGGGTCATAACAAAGCCTATCTCATTGCTCTCATTTATTCTGTTACAGATTTTGGCATCCAAATTTTGGGCATGTAAATAAAGTCTCTTTTTTCTCTCTTGTTCATTTTTATACCATTACAATTATATATATATGTGAGAGAGAGAGAGAAAGTTATATATTTTTTCTTTAATTCTGAAAAAGCATTTGAATAGAATAAGTTATTAAATATATAGAAAAAGAGAATGAAATAAAATACAACAATTATAAATTTTGAAAATATTTATAGTTTAAACAGATTATTGGAAAAGCTATGTTAGCAAGAGTATGTATTTACTGTTTGTTCAATTGCTAAATGAGTTCTGCCATTATATAAATGGAATTAGCGTTTGAAGGTATAGAGGGATACTTATAAAGAATGATGTTGGATTTTAAAAAAAATTTAATGTAAAATTGACAGAACTTGTAAAAAATTGAGATGAAAATAAGTGTAAATAAATTAAAGCAATAATAATGGTGTGAAAAGAAAAGATTAAGTGTGCATCTAAACAAAAATTTATAGAGCAGGTAGATGAGGATTTTATGCACAAGCCTTCTGGCATCCATTGATTTCTCTGGTTGGCACTGAGTGGCACTACCGTATGGAGAGTTTTGCCTGTTTTAATAACAGTTATGTGCTAGCATAAGAAATAGTGATCATGTGACATTTAGTAAATTGTTTAACAGATAATAGAGATTGTGATAAAGAAATTAAAATGAGAATTATATTGACTCAGTAGTCTTTTAGTAAGGAGTTGAAAATTATTCTGTGACTCATTGACATTAGATATAAAAAAAATATTTGCAAATGTTTTGTAGTAGGAACATAGTAGATTTTAGACATGTGAAATGTTGATAATGAAAGAGATATGTTAAGTAAAGTCGCCATTACAATTTAGTCATTAGCTAAATTTGTAGTAATTTGTAGTTATTATATTATATTATTATTGTGATAGAGACTTTTAAAATTATTGAAACTAAAGCAGACAAACATTTTTAATTCTGCTAGATAACCTTTTTTTAAAAAAATCTTTTTTTTTAATAGCAAGCTTTGAATATTGAAAATATAAGGATGGCAGGCTAGGAAAAATATATATTTTTCCGTCTGTCTTCCAGACTCATCATCAACTAGCACATCATATAGGAAAGAAAAGATGTTTTGTCTGAAAAATAATATTCTACACCTTTCAACTGACTGAGAGAAATCAGATGTTTTTAAATAGAAATAAGAAAGCATTCACCTGCATTTGAAGGTGATCAGAAGAAAAATGATTAATCTACAGATAAATAGTAAATCATCAAGTCCAATTAATTGTTCCAGTAACTGAGTTTAAATCCAAGCAAAATTATAAATGTGAAAACAACAGCTATACTTCACCCACTAAAAGAATCATGCTTGACAGGGAGAGAAGAAAAGTTAATATAATGATTTCCAAATTATCCACTAAAGCAAATAACCTCAATAGAATCATCATCATCAAATAATTATACACTTCAAGGAAGAGATTGTTCCAAAGAAAAATGGAAATGGTAACTGCAAACTATAGAAATTGAACAAGATAAATTTGAATCATTGGAAGTCGCGACCAAAGAATGGAACTGGTAATATGAATTTTTTTTTATGTTTTCTTTATGATATCAGAGACTTGGTAAAATTTTAGCAACAGTGTTATAATTTTGTTTAAAGAACTTTTAAAACAAACAAGATCAATTGAAACCCAGAATTTCTTAATAATGATAAACATATGATTGTCTATTAACTTAAAGTTATGAAATGTTATTAATATGTAATTTATTTTTTTTGTTATTATTATTTTGTTTTAAATAATATTTTGTTATTATGGGGATAAAACACGCACATACATAATAATATAATACTTGTTGCATATATGTAATTGTGTGTGAATGTGAAGGAATAAGCAGTATTAAAATATTAAATTATTTTGTCTTAAGAAAGTATAGGTTTCAGAGTGTAGAAGGGAGGGGGATAGAAAGATACTTTAAAACTTCTTTCTAAAACTTGCTCTTTCCAATTTTACTAACATTTATTTTTGTCATTCTACTTACATGTTAGATTTATAAGGGTATGTATGCGAAAGAGAAAAGAGAGAGGAAAAAAGGTGTTTATTTTCTTTTTGGAGACATTTTCTCGTGGAGTGAAAATCATGGTCAATGTGACATCCAATTTGAAATACATTTATGGGAAAGAGGGAAGAATTTAAAAATTAATGTTATGATTTTAAAACAGTCGATTATGAGTACTGTTGTTATTGTTAATATCAATTTTCATGTAGATATAGAAATTTTTATGTATATGTTAGAAATGCAGCAATAAATATTAGTTTATTTTATTAAACGAGGCATATATATTTCATTAAGAGTAGTCTTTATTAAGTGTGATCATTCATCATCAAGGTGAATATTAGCTATTTAATTCCAATTAGATATACTAAAATTAAGCAATAATTATGAATTTCTTTATAAGAATTAGATTTTATGTTTAAGCTTAGTCCTAAAGCTGTGGTTAAAACCATTATCGTTGTCATTATCATCATCATCATCACGTTTTAATTAATGAGATGTTTACATGTTTAAAGGCCATAAATAAATATTGATTTCATAGTATTTAGTGATTTTTTAGTATTATGATAACCACCATCCCATCATCTATTTCTTGCAAGGATGAGTGACTTACTATCCTAAATTAATAATATAATCAGAGCTAGTAAAACTTATAAAAAAATATTGAAACACATTTGTTATGTTAAGGTCTAAGAAATGATTTCTGTCTAATGAATTCCACTTTTGTTTAAAGATGTTTTATGTTATCTAGGTGTTTACTTAAATATTAGTGCATACAGTGCTATGGGTCTAAAATCAAAATCATAAATTTTGTAAGAAATAAGGTACCAAAGGGATTCAAACCTGGTACATTTGAAAAAGTTATAAATATAACTTTGTCTAGGTCCAGCTAACCTAGTGGCACCCTGATAGACCATATTCACTTGTTGTTCACTTAGACATGCACTTGAGATCCAACCAAGAAATAAAAGTGAGTAAAATCTACAGTTGGATATATTGAGAAATATTTGATTGAGTTACCAGTGTACTCACTCACTTGATTTCCATATACCTAAGTTATAGTAGTTCGTTCCTAATAATTTGTTTATAATTATTGATATTGTGATATCTTGAGAAATCTGATTATAGAAGTATGTTTCATTTAATCCAATGACCCTTAATATGATTGATAACTCAGTCTGATCTTTTGTTTAATAGCTTATGCTCAGCAAGTTGCATATTACAATTCTTTTCTTTTTGATATAAAATAAAAAGCTACAATTCTTTTTCGAATATTAAGTAATAATATTTGAATATTTGACATTTTAATATAATTTTAAATTTGGATCTTTTGATCATATATTATTTAAGTTACAATATATATATATATAATCACAATATAATAAATTTAGTATTATTTTAAACTCTATATGTAATCTTCAGTTTGACTAATGAATCAAATGTTGTTGATATACATTTCATCACCACTTTATTAGATTACTCAGCCAACCCAAAATAATCATTTAGTATTGGCTGAGCAATCTAGAAAAATGGGAGATCTGAAATATTTATCGACAGCATTTGGTTCATTGATTAAGACCAGAAGTTACATATATTACTTATATATGGCAATTAAAATTTATTTGCAGTCATAGATGAAATAATCATATTCAATTTCATTATTATAATACAAAAATAAAATATTGATGAGAAAGTACACATATAAACATTTGTTATTCTTATTGTTTACACAAGTGAATGATTTGAGAAATTATAGTATAAGGACTGCACATCATTATATTTTATTGCAGAAAACCTTGATAATTGAATTTGTGATAACGATATAAAATTCCATATAAATAATGTTAACTATATTTAATTATTATTATTATAGTGCAATAATCCTATCTATTTGTATATATGTAAACATATTTGTATAATATGTTGTAATGAAATGCAAATATTCCTACTACGGTTATGACATGTATACCTGACATACAATAATGTACTACATATTTACCAAAATGTAATGCCTTCAATTGAGTCCTATATATTATACATATGAAGTTCCATATTGAACTACCAACATGTTATGGAATATAAGAATAAAATCATATTAAATGGCAGTAGACATTAAAATGCACAATACAGAGCAAAGCAAAGTATTTTTATTATTAGAAAAATCTCTAGAGAAAAGAAACACTTATAATTTTGGACATTACAACCTTCTAAACATAATCATTAAATTATACCATGTATGTATTTTTATATTCTTTACATCCAGATTATATAACTCATGGAAGAAAACACTTGATTCTTTTTAACTTGTAGAATACAGATTCAACATATTAATCATTCATAGCATACAAATATTTAATTATTAAGTGTGTATTCTAATACTTACATAATATTTGATTGACTTCAATATTTTTTTTAATTAACAGAATTAAAATTTTAACAAGTGTTATTTTGCAAGTATTTGTGTATTATGTGTTTTAACAATGTTAAATAAATATGCTTTATTTATTATTCAACACTAATTTTATACAATAATAGTTTTTAAAAAGTAGAAAAAAATGAATATCTCTTATTTGGAGACTTTTTTACTGTATTGTTTTTTGTTTTTTTTTTAATAAAAAAAGTTTCTTGTTAAATATTATTCAACAGATTTTCATTTTAGGTATTGTTTGATTCAATCATTGTTTTAACTGTATGATTTCTTTGGTCATTTCTTCCTATCAAGCAAATTTTTTCTTATTTGAAATGTAGACCACATTCTTCAACAACTTCTCTTAGCTGATAACTTGAATTTGAATTGAAGTTGTTGTTTTTTATATATAAATTCTTCAGATCAATTCACAGAATAGATTTCCAAATGATTCAAAAGTTGTTTTAGTTATTCGAAGTTAGAATCCACATCCTACTTGCTCAATATCAATTCTGGGGGATAAAACGTTTTATAAATAGCTTTTAAAAATAATGATCTTGAATGCTCTAAAATATTGCAAATAAATAATGATTTTTAAAATCTGATAGTGCTCTTTACACTGCAAATTTCAAAAACAAAGTAACAAGTAAGGTATCATGAGAGTTGTTATTAAAAATAAGAAACTTGAGATACCCTCTTATTAATTTCAATGATCAAATCTGTAAACAAACAATTAATTCTTCATCAAAAATATTTTTGTTAATATATAATGTTTGAAATTTTGATATTATTAAAAATAAAATATACTTGCAATGACAGTATGGAAAAATAATTCTTTTCATATTTTTTTCCTCAAAAATAAATAAATAAATTATTATAATTTTAATCAGACTCTTAAAAAATATTTTTTAAAAAGATTATATATTCATTTATAAAAATAAAATTTACAATGTTTAATTTGGCATTTGTGTACAACCATATATATATATATATATATATATATTAACTTTAATTTCTGATGTCAACAAATAATATGGGCTATGGGACCAGAATGGTACAATCTATTAAGTTGTACATTATTTATTATATATATAATCAAATGTGCAAAATAATAAATTAGAAATGATATAATTAATGGTTCCTAATCAAATTTAAACAAACCAGCCAACAAATGTATCAATTATAATGCTTACTAAGTATAACATCATAAAATAAACAACCAATTAGCTTTGACAATACAATTGTTTTTTGGAATCAACACCATTCAGCAACTTGGTTTATAAAATAGAGGATTATTAATTGGTATTAATTAGAAATTAAAGCAATATTACCTGGAGTATTTGTATAACTCTAGACTAATTTATCATGTGTTAAAATTGTTTACTACTTAAAGACTGTATTATGATTATTTCACACTTTAAAAAATACTAACTGTAATTTGGTATTTATGTGGAAAGGACTTCATATGTTACATTGGAATACTAAACTCATTGTTTTATGATAAAAGATGCTCACTCTAGGAAACCATTTGTGACACTTATTGTAATATATATTTCAAATTTTATTATCTCAAATGTATCTTTTAATTTAGTTCAATCATATCACAATCATCCATCAACCCAGAAGTCAGACCAACTTCTCTCCCTCAGGATGTATTTTTGAAACATCTAGTTCATTTTTTTCTAGTGAGTAAGGCACACATAGCTCATATTATAATTTTAACTTCATATATATCCCTTTTTTAAAAAGATGTACTTAAAACTTCATATATATAATATTACAAATTGATGTCTGTATTTCTTCAAAATAATATACACTGAGAGTGGTGGGTTGTGTGAAATCTGAGTTCGAATCCCACATATATTACATATACAAATGCAGGTTTAAGCCTGTGCAATATATTAATTTATATAAATAATGTATAATAGGTCTGCCCATCCCTCGCATATGTATGTATAAATGGATTATTCTCCTGTACATGAGGAATCAGAATGACTAAATATGTCCACATGCGTAGGATGACAACCTTGGCACTAATAAGGGCTTTGAACGTTCCATCAGATTTTCAGTGAAATGGAAGGCTAAGAGTTGTGAGTTGGAACAGTTTGAAGCCTGTGCATTAAAGGATGAGGATTGGCTATCTTAATATAAAGCTGAGCACTGATTATATATGTGTGAGGATAGTAATCTGGACCAACTGATGATTGCTGTTTTAGCATGAAATAGATATATTGGTGATTATTTATCTTTTCAACATGTATGTGATCAGGTGAGTCAGCAATATGAGATGGTACTGAGAGTGGTGGGTCGTGTGAAATCTGAGTTCGAATCCTGCATTTATTACATATACAAATGCAGGTTTAAGCCTGTGCAATATATTATACTTAAACTTATAAATAAATATTAGAAAATACAGTAATTAAAAATTTTAAAAAGAACAAAAAATATAAACGTCACTTAAATGCGCTTTCCTCATAGCACTCCTAAGTGACGTTTATATTTTTGTTCTTTTTAAAATTTTAAATTACTGTATTTTCTAATATTTATTTATAAGTTTACTTGTATATGTATCAAACTTCTATTTCATCACAATTTTCTTAAACATATGATCAAAGACATGTGAAAAAAAATAATGATCCCTAAAATGTGCATTTCATACTGGACCAGCAAGCCCAGATCCCAATCTCTTACACATATTTTCACCATTTGTTTAGGATTTTATAGATAGCAATTTACTATAGTTTGATTACAAGTATCAAACTCTCTACACTTATAACTTCACCACAAACCACTTTTTAGATAATACTTTTATTAATTTTTTTATAATTGTAATCCTGTAAAAATTTTCCAGTTATAATACTGTAATATTCCAAAGGATATCTTTCATCTGAATATTTCATAATCTTTATGTTTATCTGATTTTATTTTTTAATATATATATACTTAAATAGCTATTTTATATTTTTTGGGGTGACAAACAACAGCAAATTAGCACTGTTGATAATCAAGTATCATTGTTTTGCTTAGAACATTCTACTGCATAGTTATATTTACCAGATTTCATACAGATAACAGAATTATTGAAAATATTTTGATTTTCATATTTTACATAGTATGCATTCATAAATAAAAGTTATTGCCAATGTTCTTTAGTAACTTATTGACTAGTAAAAAATTTTCCCTCTTTGTTGTAGAATGAGGATTGGGGGGATACTGGTAGCTGTGATTCTAGAGATGATAATTTGGAAGGATAAGATTAAAAATGTAATGATAAGAAAAACAATAAATTAAAAAATAATTATGTATCAAGGAAATTAAGGTGGCATTCATATATATATATAAATTCATACACCCATATAAATGTATATGTATAATGTTATATTTAAATAAATTATGGATTGAATTTTTTGTTATTATTGATGTTGTTTTTAATGATGGTGTGTGTATGGGGGGGGGTGCTTTAAATTAACAGGAATGAAAATATTATGATAAAAAATACATAAATAATAAGTAGCTTTTATCTATCTTATATAAAAAACCTTATTAAACCTATAAAAGTTTTTATATATATAATAAAACTAAATAGTTTTAATTATTATAAGCCTTTTAAGAAAAAAATGTTGAAAATTATTTTTGATTAAATGCAGATTGTTTTGTAATTCCAGTTCAATAAAAATAATTCAGAAAAATAAAGTGACAGTAAGCTATCACAATTATGAGAAAAGCTAAATTTTTTATATATCCGATTTGAATCACTGATATTTATTCGTTTGTTTTGGTAAACAAAAAAACATGTATAGCTGGACAATGAACTGCTATCAGCTATTCCAGTGGAGCGATTGATATCAGGAATGAGGGAGGATAAGTATACCTAGAAAATATTCCATATCATTAATATTAAAAAAAAATAGCTATTTGTTGTAAAAATATTTGATTAAAAATAAACACTGATAAGAATACATCTTTCTAATTTATACAGAAGTACCGGTAGAGAAAATTAAGAGTCTGCCAACAAAGATCAAGATCATTAGGTCAGCAGTAAAAAAATATTTACCTTAGAAACCTAAGTTATCAAAATAAAAGAAGAAAAACCCTGCTGTCATGAAAGTATGGAAAAATAAGCAGCTTCCATACTACTAATCCAAGTGTGAGCCAACAAAAACACACACACAGAGGCCAATTATATTGTAAATAAAAGATAATGATAAAAGAATTTAATCTAAAAAATTTAAGTGGTAAAAAATATTAATTTGTTTCAAGAAAATAAATATGCTAAATAATATTCCTTTATTACTTTCATTTTTTTTAAACCGTTGAATAAACTATATATTGTATAAACAATATATTGTCATAAGTTCTATGTTCTCCACTTCAATAGTGATTATCTTTAATATTTTATGGCATAAACTTAATTTAATGTAATGAAATAATATTTTATATAGCACTATGTTTTATAAATAGTAATAATAATCAGGTATTAAACTAATGCACATGCGCTTTGAAGATTTAAATTATAAATAAATACTCTCAATTCCAACCACAAGATAAAGTCTTTTTGAAAAGATAGAATGAATCCATCTATCTTTTTTTATCTAAACGTTTGTGTATGGGCAAAGCTTAACCTTTTGGAAATAAGAGCATGAGATATTAAATACTATGCTTGACTAAATTACGTTCTCATTTCCAAATGCTTAAACTTTGTCCATACAAAAATGTTTGGGTAAGAAAAAATAGATGGATTCATTCTATCTTTTCAAAAAGACTTTATCTTGTGTTTGGAATTGAGAGTTTTCATTAATAATTTAAATCTTCAAAGCACATGTGCATTAGCTTAATAGCTGATTATTATTTCTGTTTAATTTAATGTAATTTATTATTTTTTTTATTAAGGAAAAAAATTGCAAGTGACTGATCACCCGCTACATGATGTAAATACATTTGTTTAAAGAAATCTTGAGATAGTACCACAGTCAATAACCCTAGTCTTCTCCATTGATTTATACGAGTCTTTGAATTGCCAAGTTCTTTAATTCACAGATCCTTAGAACTTCATCCATATTGCCACATCTTTGTATAAACTACATCTATGGGATTCATACTTTAAACCATTTCTGAATTTCCATCATCTTCCTGTTCTGAGTCTTCTTCAAAATTTTCCTCTTGTGAGCTTATTTCATCTGTGATTTTTTCCCCTTTCATCAGTACACACAGGGCTAATACTATTTTGTTGCTGCATTTCCTTTGGACAGCCATCTACTTCCCGGCTTCCAGACCTGTCACTATGAGCCTCATTGCTCCATTGCTCTTCTACATTATCAAGTTCTGCTGGATTATCAGATTCTTCTGAGATTACCTCCACTACTTCACCCTGCCCACTTCCAGACCTGTCATTAAGAGCCTCATCATTCCATTGCTCTTCTATGTTATTGATTTCTTCCTCTGGATTATCTGACTCTTCTGAGATTACCTGCCCTATTTCACTCTTGCTACATACATGCCCCTTTAGATTCAGAAATACATTTGAAGACCATGTGATGAGCTAAAATATCATGTTCCATTGCCTCTGGGTCATTGACCTTCTGATTCAGTTTCCATCTCATCCCCTGACTTGTGTTGAGCCAGCCTCTTCTTCCATCTTCTTTTCCCTTTTCACTTTCTCCTCGAGAGACCCTCAGTTTGTCTTGTCTTGCTCACCACACAGCTCAATGTTTGAACTCACAATACTAAGTTTCTCAGTTTGCGAGCCAGAGCCATTCTGATTTTTCCTTTTAAAACTTGCACCTTGTCATTTCACTCATTTGAGTTGAACTGTTCTCACTTAGTTCAGTATCACTGAACATGTTATCTTCTTTTAATTGACTAATTTCTTCTAATGTACCTTTAAAGTCTTCAGATTGTATTGATTCGAAGCTGGTCGGTTCAGCCTGAGCTGATTGTTCCTTTATCTCTTCAGTCATATCTCTAGCTCAACCTGCATTTGTCCCATCTTCAAATCTACTGTGCAAGTTTCTTGATTTTGCTTATAATGTAGCTTGTTTTCACTTTATCTTTTAAATGAGATTCTTGGCAATTCCAGTTCTAATTGTTGATTTATTAGTGAAGGATTGTTTGATGTTATTGTACATTTGTGGAATCCACTATAGCTTTTACCACATTCTGTGCATAATCTTTTTGGACAGACCCTAATTAAATGGCTAGTGTCCCTGAATCCATAACACAGGTGGAATTCCTTGAATTTACTATGTATATTGAGCTTTTATTCTGCTCAAGAACAGATAGTGTATTCAGTGGGCTGATACCTTTAGTCAACCTCATTGTAAATATTGCATTATTGGATGGCAGCTGAATCCCTGCTCTCCTTTCAATTAGGAAAGTGAACTGTTGAAGAGAGCCAAACTGCACTAATAGTCCCTGCAATTCATTTTTTCCAAATGCCACATGACAATTCTGCACCATACCTGTTATCAATCTTAGTATTTCCAGGTCAATTTTCACTAAATATTTTCCATCTAGAAACATTTGAGATCTTTTGAATCTTTATTTGGCTAAAGTGTTTTCAAATTCTATTGTGACATATTTTTTGTTAGGTTGAAAGTAGACCCTTCTTATTGAATCAATGATATTTAAGTCCTTGATTAAGACAAATAGCTCATTTTTGGAAATATAAAAAGTTCACATTTTTTATCCGTTGTGCTCAATGTTAAAATATACTGATTCTGGAAACTAAGAAAGAATTAAATAATGTCTGAGGAATTCTATTATTAAATTCATCGTTGACTGATTGAAAATCTCCAATTATTTCTATCCTGATCAAAGTTCTTCATATTTGATTCAACATTATGATACATTAAGCCATTCTCAAACTTATTCTCATGGGAGAAGCCAGTGTGATTAGTTTTCCCATACTTTGCATTGTTCAGATTGATTTCATGACTTCTGGCCACTATCTCTAGATTTGTCTCAAGGCCCATAAACCCCTGATCCATTTTAAACCACATTGGCATATGGGGTATTAAAACCTTGTCATTCTAAAGTCTTTGTATCCTTATTTAACTTTTCTGCAAACATTGGAAGAGTTAGTTCTGCATTATTGCTCTCACCAGCAGGTTCGGCTGGATACTGATGAGCTTCTGTAACTTTTTCCCTATTTTTTCCAAGCTTTGGCTTTTAATTGACATGATTTTGTCTAGATAATTACTTTGTGTACTTTTCCTGAGCTTGTTTTTAATTTGTCCTTCGATATTTATTCTTGTATTAATCAATATAGAGACTCTTTGGTGATATTTATCTTTGTTTCAGTCCAGTTCTGCTTCTATATCATGAAATTGATGCACTTCTAGTACAACATCCTCTTTTGTGACAAATTTTTATCGTTTTAGATTTTAGTGGACCCCCCCCCCCCATTTTATTTTCTGACAGACTTTCATGAAACTTGGTAGTATCATTAAGATTTAGCTTATGTTTCATTGTATCAACTTTAATTTGCTGTATCTCAATGTTTTTATTGATCTTTAGCCCAATATCTACTGAATTTTCGGTACCATTGGAATTTTCCTTTAGAACAGTTTTTTATTTCCCTCAAATTTCTTTTTTTTTTAACTTCCTTTAATTCTTTCACCTCTAAACATCTTTCCGAACTTTTTTTAATTGATTTGGGTTGTTTAAACACCTCCAGACTTACATTTCTCAAAATATGTCATTAAGTTTAATACTACTGAATGCTTGCTTATTCTGACTTTGACAGTCAGCATCCATCTTGGGAAGGTTATAAAACTTTTCCCATAGCATTTTATCAATTTTGAACACTTAATAAACAAAATTAAGAACTAGAAAACACTCTGCTACAAGATTGTAACTTAATCTTGGGTCCTAGAATAATTGAAAAAAATTTTTTTAAAATTTTCCTTACAATACTTTGACTTCTTGAGTTGATGTGACAGTCTTCTTAGCTTCATGCACCACACCCTCTTTTATAATGTATTTATTATTGGTCATTTTGATCACTCATTTTTCTAGATGAAAAAAAGATAACATAGATGTTTATTGTTATCATTCTCCTTTCCCTTAGAAGTGGACTGTTCCAGATTCCCTTTTATCTAATTGGATTAAGCATTGTTTGCTGTTGGCCAATAGGTTGATATACAGCTAAACACATAGTCAGTGATGATCACTGAATCCGAATGCTCCAGTAAGGTCAGGCATCTAGCTATAAATGGTCAGCCTTTTTGGAGGAAAGACAAGAGAACATCTGTCTAACCTACAAAGACAGTATGCATTCTCCAAGAGAAGCCTTGCTAACCTAAATAGCAGTAAGAATTCTTACGATATCAATACACTATTTGTCCATGCAGCTAGATAAGTCTACATAAGAACCAGACTCTGCTAAGACTACTGCCAACTCAAGGCAAGCTGTCTGGTACAGCCAGAAGAGTTGCTCTTTCTACCAGTGAGGCAAGCTATCAGGTGTAGCTGGAAGTGGTAGATTGTGAAGACTCGGATCCAAGAGTTCACATTAGAACAATATTGTATATATTTGTAAATATAATAAATATTATATTAATTATAATATTGGTACTAGTGTTATTTTCTGTAGGTTAGGTCTGTACTCCAGACAAAACACAACAATTATATTAATAACTTTTTATTAATCATTTATTAGACTGGAGATTATTCATTTAATGAATAATATTCCTGCTGCAATGTAATTTTCATTATACCACTCTCATGCAAGGTAGGGCAGGGACTAATTTTTATCTGCATTTAATACCTATAATGTAATAGTTGAATCAATACACATGATCAAGTCTACTACATAAGGACAAACAACATTATTTCATAGCTTTTTTGGATTTGTGAACTTTTTAAATTTCAGAAAATGGATCTTTTACCTCCTTATTGTAAACTCAAAAGAAAAAAACATAAAAGAACTTTAATTATATTGTTTAAATTTTCGTTTATATTTAAATACTTTTTGACTAATCGATTCACTAGTGCAGTTTCAAACTGTAATTCTAAACAAAAGGTAATAAACTCTTTACATATGCGCTGTTTTTGCTGAATGTGAGGAAACTCTCGATCCAAGGCCCAATATAATATATCAGTACAGCGCATGTGCAAAGGGGATTGATTACCTTCTGTTTAGAATTAAATGCTTTTTGTTTTGTTTTTTTGTTTTAATTTTGTTTATAAATGTGTATACAAAATAATTTATTAATTCTAAAATATTAAAAGATTATCCTTGAAATTTTGTTTGGACAATGGAAGTTTTTAAATTATAAATATTTTGAATTAACATATATCATTCGACCTGTATAACAAAGACAATCAATACTTAAAAGTTTTTGACTTGTATAGATATTAGATAAGTTTGTAAAAAAAAAGTTGCTACTTCAGATATTTATCAAATCCAAAATAAAATAAATGAATGAGAACTACTATGTAAAGAATAATAATATGACTTTGTAACAAAAGAGTACATAAATAAAGTAAAATAAATTAACAATAATAATGATAATAGCAGCAGTGCAGTAGTAGTAATAGTAATAATAAAAAATGCCCCCAAAAATACAAAAAGATCTGACATAAGCTTTAACATTTAAAGTTTTTATTTGATCTCTTCTTCAAGTCTATTACTACTATATTTTTTGTCAAATATATAAATAGAAAATTATTTACATAAATTGCAAATAAAATCTGTAATATCACTGCTCAAATTTATACATACTGGTAAGACAGTAATGTATAATAACTATAAAAAGAATAACATACTAAACATATTTTTCAATTATTTATCATAAACATTTGCTTGTCACATATCCTATCCCAGGTGTGGTTAAACTTCATGTCTACAAGAGCCATATGTTAAAATTATGATATACTCAAAAGCCACAAATCATTATTAAATTTCTGCTGCAAAAGAATAAACATGTATAGTTTCAAAATAAAATGTAAATATATACCAATATAAATTATATTATGATTTTATTTCAAAAGTTTTGTGAGAGCTACACTGGGTAATCTAAAATGCCACATGTGGCTCATGAGGTACGATTTGACCAGTATGGCACTATATAAAGACTTGTTAATCTTAAAACGTTTCACTTATAAATATGTACAGAAATTATAAATGATTATTTCAAACGATTATAATAATTCTTATTGATTTACATGTAATGAAATTATCTCTTTTCTATTATATAAAATATCGACCTTTGTCCTAATTAATGTATTATTTTAAGAGGAAAGATATTTCTGTAATATTAATAAATATATTTCTTCTCAAGATGGTTTCATAATTAAAAAAAGTATTTTATGCATATTCATCTTCTATATAAAATATCTAAGATTATATTTATTCAACAACACCATTGTGGCTAATATATATATTTACGATTATTATCATTTAAATAAAATAACTTCTTTATACTTAGATGGTATATATCAACAGTGAACAAATTGCAACTTCAAAAGTTACTCTGTGTATATTAAATTTCTTGCTATTTTTTCTAAATTTTTATGATGATAATCTGTAATAGTACATTAGAATATTTTATTTCGTAAATGCAGATAATTTGAAATTTTTCATTTTAAAATGGTAACAATCAAAAGGTTTAATATGGATTTTATTATTATACCTTGCATTATTTGTTGGCCAGTGTCTCTCCTAACAAAATTAGTTGCAAAAGTGATTACCCATTATCACTGCATTAATTACTGCTTCCATTTGCTGTATTCTGTACAATTGCTCTTCACGTAGTATATACTACATATACACTTCCGACCATAGTACAACATGTCTAATGTAGTATAGATAAGTACTTATCTGATTAATAAATATTTAAGATTGATTTTAGTGAAAGCTATAAAATGTTTGTTTTAAATGACTGAATAATGGAAGATAATAAAATGGAAATTTTTAACAAGAAAATAGAGTGTTTAGTCAACAATGGGAGGATAATTTATTTTTACTGCTAAGAATGAAAAGGTTCTGGATTTTATCTGTCATCTAACCAACAATTACTTTAAAGCCAGTAATTTAAAGCATAACCATGTATGTAATCATAAAAAGCTTGACTCTGATTTTTCTTCTGAATTTAGAACTGAAAAAAAAAAACTGGATAAAACGTTTGAAATCTAATTTAGTCACTAACAAATTGCCTATCTTCCATCTGTAAGCCAAAAAATTTGGCTAATAAATCTAGTTTTGTTGCAACTGGGAATATTACTCAAAGTAAATTACTTTACAATCATGGAGAATTTGTAAAAAAGAGTAGTAGTGATATTATTGTAATTCTTGCTTCAGAGATCTCAAAATTCAAATAGACAATAGAATAAATTCCTGTCTTTTATAGCATTGTTAAGAGGCATATTTCTGATACTGCAAAATAATCTGAAAAGCATGTTGCTCTCCGCTTAGCATTGGATGAAAAACTACAGACATTCAATATATTCCTCAGCTAGCTATATTTGATCACCATGTTATAAACATGAAAATGTATAAGAATTCTTAGAATTGATAAGCTTAAAAGAAACTACAAAATACATTAACACCAAAAATTCACTTAACAAAGGGGTATTAAATGCCCAAATGACCATTGCATAAACTTGCTAACATTACAACATACTGAGTACCAGCTATGATAGGTCAAAATATTGGCCTAGTTGTGAATTATCCTGAATATCTCTTTATTCATTGTATCATTTACTTTAAGCCACCTGCCTAATAGGATATTGGTAGCTGTGGTTATTAAAGAACCAAAGACACCAGACTGTATGGGTGCTGAACTGGATTCAGGCCCATATGACTATATAAGTTGGTGGGCTAGTTTTGTAGTTAAATGGAGATAAAAGGTGATTGCTAGAGGATTGCATTAGATCCTAAGATCTAGATGCAGTGCTCTCAGATCCAAGGCTCCTCACTGACAAAGGCCATAAGCCAGAAACTAGTCTGGGGATATTGGATGAGTAGGCACTAGATGGGGATTTTATCACAAGCCTTCTGGCATCCATTGATTACTCTAGCTTGCTGTGTGTGGCAATATATATAGTGAGTTTTGCCTGTTTTAACATCATTTATTTTAATTAACCATTTAATAATCAAACACTTCAAGTCCAACACTAGTATACATTGTATTTTAGAAATTTTGAATTTCATTCAGACAAGTGCAAAAACACACTGTGAATTTAGATATTTTATTGAAGAATCGGAAGTGTGAAAAAAAAGCCAGACTTCTTTCATTCTATTGTATTGTAAGATGGTTATCAATTACAGATCATAGCTTTCATGGAAAAAAGAAAATAAATACTCAAAATTAGAAAATCGCGCATAAAAGCAGACAGGATCTGATGTTATTTACATATGTAATGCAACATATCCAATATTTAAATCCAGCACTTCAAGGAAGAAATAAAGTTATTACAGAACTTTCCCAATTGGTTTTCAGTTTTCAGAATATAATCAAAGCTTTTTTTAAAGACATTTGGCAATAATGAAATTTGAGCACTTTCCCAACCATAAATCAAGAATTGCTTTTGCTGATACTCCAATTAAAGACAGTAAATTAAAACAGTATATAAAAAAACTTAGAAACATTTTATAATAATTTTAAGAATATGTTTGAGGAAATAAAAAATTAAATCAACGTTTTGAATTTCCTGTGAATTCTTTCGTGTTGTCATCATGATGGCTATCCTATCATTGCACTTTTTACCACAATTATTACTTTGATAAAGACAGAACTCATCGGAACTACAATAAAATGTAGATTTGAAAGTAATATAGAAAAGGTTTTTTGTAATTGATTTTTGGAAACCAATCCAAAAATAAAATATCCCACTCTTAAAAAAAAAAACCGGTTTCCAACTTCTCTTTTTTTTTTTGATGGAAGAGGGACAACTTACTGCTGTGAATCTCTCTTTGCTGTAATAAAATTTCTCAATTTAAAATATTATGCTAATATCGCATTTCACTGAACTTCTTAGAACAGCTTTGATATCCTTCCGACCATTTTAAAAAATATAGGCAGTCATGAGTTTTATATTACAATAATAAATACCTACATTTTATTTCTTTGTTAAATAAATTATTTTCATTACTAAATGTATTGTTTTTATGGTTTTATTTAATATATTTTTTATTATAAATTCAGTAATATATAAATTTTATTTTTTTATTGATTAAATTTATTTGGTTATTAGTATGGAGTACATGATTCCATTGGGTGGATAAATCACGGGCTGCAAGAAGCATTGGTTTTAATGCAAATATAAATATTAAAATTAAATATAACATTTCTTTCATGAAACCATAATTATGTTTTTTATTCTAAATGCACAAATATGAAAAATTAAATTACAAACAATATTTTAATTTTCTATATGAAGTATATTATCAACTTATTTGACTTATATAATAATAATAATTAATGATATAAATGTAGTATAAGTCAGGAATAGTTTAGTGTATGTTTATATGTTTAATATATATATATATATATATTTGGTATAGATATATTGAAGGTGGTTTTACTTATGTATTGCATATAATAGAGATAATACATGTAAGTGTGGTATAAATAAAGAATATACATAAATTTGGTATGTATGCATGTATATATAGATATATCATAATAAGATATATGTAAAAAAAATGAGTTATTTACAAGTACATATAAAGTTGTATGTTTATATTATTTTGTATTTATGTATGTGTATTTATGTATAATGTTAGCTACAGAAAAAAGTTTGCTATTAACTGAAAGGAAACCCTTTGATTCCTCTTGGAGGCCTTAAAGAAACCAAGCAGGGCAATTCCTAATGTCCATTCCAAACGTTCTTGTTGTTGCAGCTGTTATTACTATGTGATTACTCATATAGTATATGAACATGGATGCGCTGCTCACCAACATGCATTGGCCAGTGTCGTGAATTTATTGGCTTTTTATCTCTGAGTTTAAGATCAAGAAACAGCATGGGTTTTCTCCTCAGTTGCCTGATAAGACAGAATGAATGTTTGTGTAAATGATAAATATTTTTCCAATACATATATACAATTATGACAGACAAAAATAAATCATGGCCCTTATTCTCAGGAGGCTGTAAAGTCACCAACCAAAGTTGCAGTTGGTGGCCAGAGAGTGCTAAGAATCCCCTGATTGCAGACCCAGGCTGCCATTTGTTGACAACTTTTTATTTAGATATTTACAACAGCAGATCACTTTCAAGTGAAGGAAGATTGCAAGAATTAAAAGAAGAACTGTCTTATATTAAATGGGACATTATTGGACTTTGTGAAGTTAGAAGAAAAGATGAAGAGACAATTGATTAAAAAGTGGACATGTACTCTATTATAAAGGCACAAATATTGGAAATACAAGTGGAGTAGGATTCATTATAAATTAAAAGTGGAAGAACAACATTGTTGAGATTGATGGTGTATCGTACAGAGTGGCAAGATTAGTTATACAACTTAATAGCAGATACCAAATGCAGATAATTCAGGTTTATGCCCCAACACTTTTCTCATAGTAATGAAGTAGTAGAAGATTTTTATATGGATGTACAAAAGGCTTTTGATCAGAGTAAACAACATTTTAAAATTGTTATGGGAGACTTTAATTTTAGAATTGGTAAACAAATAAAAGATGAAAATGCTGTAGGTAATTTTGGTTATGGTAATATAAATGAGAGAGGACATAGAGTTGTGGAATTTGCAGAAATATTGTGAATTTTTTTTTGAGAAAAATGTTCAAAGGAAATGGACATGGAAAAATCCAAATGAAGGTACAGCAGAATTGGATTATATTTTTACTAACAGAAAATACATATTTCAAGATTGTAATGTTCTTAAAAAAATTAACACAGGAAGTGATCATCGATTAGTAAGATGTAAGATACGTGTTAATGCAAAACTAGAGAGACCAAAATTATTAAGAAAAACAATATTTACAGTTGATATTCATAATCTTCAGAAACATTCTAATGAATTTAAATTAGAACTTGCAAATCGGTTTCAGGTATTTTGAACATGATTCAGATTTGAATGTGATTAATATAAAAATAACTGATACACTTTTAGAAACTGCAACAAAGATAGCTGGTAGAAAAAAGCAGCAATTGACCAATAAAATTTCTACTGAGACTAGAGAATTTATGAAGAAAAGAAGGAATATGAAGATATATAAAAATGAAGCATTAAAAAGTAATGAATATCTCGAATTTTGTAAAATGGTGTGGAAAAGAGTTGAAAATGATATAAGAAAGTATAACTGTGAACTAGCAAGGAAAGCTGTAGAAGAGAATAAAAGTCTCAAGAGTGTAAAACAACATTTTGGTATTGGTAGGAAATTTATATCTGCAATAAGAAAAAAAGATGGAATTATTACTAAAAAGAGAGATGACATCATGAAATGGGTAGAAGACTTTTATCAAGAATTATATAGTAATAAAGAACAAGTACCTCTTATATCTATTACATCTTCCAAATTGCCCAGAATTTTAAATGAAGAAGTGAGACATGCAATTAAATGTATGAAAAAAAGAAAGGCTCCAGGAAATGATGGAATTATAATTGATATATTAAAAGAAGCAGATGAAGAAATAGAACTTTTTTTTTAACAAAGTTATATACCAAATGTCTAAATGATAAAGATGTATCAGATGATTGCAAGAATGCAGTATTAATAATATATAAAAAGGTGATAAAGAAGATATTAGAAATTACAGACCTATCAGTCTTTTATCAGTTTTATACAAAATTTTTACCAAGATAATTACAACTCATCTACAGAAAACATTGGATTTCCACCAACCAAGAGAACAAGCTGGATTTAAAAGTGGTTTTAGTACAGTAGATCATATCCAGGTATTGAGAGAAGTTATAGAAAGGACAAATGAATATGAGTTGCCATTATGCTTTGGATTTGTAGATTATGAAAAGGCATTTGATTCTATAAACATTTCTTCAGTGATTAAAGCATTGGATCATCAAGGTATAGATCCAGGATATTGTCATATTTTAAAGAATATTTATAAAAATGCAACAGCAACAATTGGATTACATAATGCTACTGGGAAAGTCAACATTGAGAAGGGTGTAAGACAGGGTAACTCCATATCTCCAAAACTTTTTACAGCAGTGCTGTAAGAAGTATTTTGTGGATTAAAATGGGAAGTTAAAGGAGTGAAAGTAAATGGAGATTATTTAACTCATTTAGATTTTGCAGATGATGTAGTTGTTTTTGCAAATAATGCTTTAGCGCTGCAAAAAATGTTGCAGGAGTTATCAGATGAAAGTAGGACTAAAGATAAATGTTAAAAAGATTAAAGTAATGTTTAATGGATTTTCTCAAAATATAAAAATAAAGATTGATGATTATGATGAGTTAGAAAAAGTTAACAGCTACAAATACCTTGGTCAGATTATTAATACAGATGGAAACATAATGGATGAAATTAATCATAAAATTAAACTAGGTTGGAGTGCTTTTGGTAGAAATAACTTGATACTAAAAGGAAATATGTTTATGTATTTGAAAAGGAAGGTTTTTAATAAATGTGTTTTACCAGTTCTTACTTATGGATCTGAGACTTGGACAATTAATAGAAGAGCAATACAGAGACTTTATACCACTCAAAGAAGTATGGAGAGATACATGTTGGGAATAACAAGAAGAGATTGAATATGCAATATATGGCTAAGAAAACAAACAGGTGTTACTGACCTCATTGAAAAAATTAAGACTGAAGTGGAGTTAGGCTGGACATATTGCTAAAAGAGATGATAATAGATGAACAATTAAAATCTTATGCTGGATTCCAAAAGATTGTAAAAGACCCAGAAAGAGACCACATGTGAGATGGATGGATGAAATAAGAAAGTGTGCATGGGTGATGTGAAGAGAAGCTAAAGATTGGAGATGGATTGAACTTGGGGAGACCTTCATCCTGCAGTGGATTGATAATGATGATGTATAATGTTTACATTTATGTATTTATGTGTTTTGTAACTCTAAGAAAGATTGTTGGGCAATTAAAACTATCAGATGGATTAATTTTAATTTAATGAAATAAGCATTGAAAAAGTAGAAAAGGGGATTTGTTTGATTTTTTTTATATAAAAATATAAAATTTTAAAGTCATAAAAAATATAAACAGAAACACATTATTTTTTTATATTAAAAACTAGATTAAAAACATATGTAAATTAATATATATATATATATATTAATTTTGTCATCTTACAATAAAATAATTACTATAATGTAATCTATAGGTGCCAAATTTCTTGCATTTATATATTTGAAAATATCCATATAGAACAAATACGTTAATTATTCTTAATCATTTAACAGCATCTTAAGATCACTTATATTTTCCAGATGTCTTCATTTATGTTTAATGTGTGTTGTAGGTGGTGAAATAGAAGTTTTAACTACATATAATTCACTCTTGTTTTTCTACATTTGATACCTTTATTCATTTTTTTTAGTTATTTTGGAAAACTTTGTTTTAAATATTATATATTGTCTGTATATTATTATTATTATTATTATTATTATTATTATTATTATTATTATTATTATTATTATTATTATTATTATTATTATTATTATTATTATTATTATTATTATTATTATTATTATTATTATTATTATTATTATTATTATTATTATTATTATTATTATTATTATTATTATTATTATTATTATTATTATTATTATTATTATTATTATTATTATTGTTGTTGTTGTTGTTGTTGTTGTTGTTATTGTTGTTATTATTATTATTTTCAGTGTTAGAATTTATGATCAATTTATCAGATAAAATAATTTATCAAATGCCAATAACTAAAAAAAAAAATAATTTATAAGTTTTTGATAAAAAAATCAATGATGTAAAAAATAAAAAACATAAAAGTAATATATATATATAGTAGTCGAATCAATGCACAAGGAATATAAAACATTTGGTACATAAGAAAATAATAGATAGCAATAAGTGCCTTCACATAAGCAATCCCTAAGAACTTTATTAATTAAAACTATCAAAAATAAGTAATATTTTAATGATATAGTGAAATGCATAACAATAAAAAATATATAATTACAAAAACTAGACCATGAAATGAATATAATAGTAACAATTTAATAAGTATAGTAATAAAAAAAATAATGCAGATAAAATTAACACTCCATATAAAATTATATTTAAAATATTATTTAAGTGAAAAATAAAAAAGATATGGATGCCATAAAAAGATATACTTGAAAATGTGCATTTATGATATAAATTATATCAAATAAAACCATAGAACTAAATGTTTCAACAATAATTGCTTTTGAAATATAATTTCTTACAAGTTGTTTATATTTACCTCATATTTATCACTGTCAATTACCTTCTTATAAAATTTTTTTTATTGCTGTGTTTGTCAAATTGTTGCTTTCATTCATTCCATTGAATTTAATTTCTTATGAATATATATTTAGCCTCATCATTAAAATCTTACTTAATTTTGAGTTTTAATTAATGCAAAACTTCTTATGGATTGCTTGTATTCTATGCATATATTGTCATTTACTACTTTCTTATGCATTAAATGTTTTACTTTTATATTCATTATAATTTGATTTGGGTTTTAAATATATTATTTTCAGGTTTGTCTTCAGAAATTTTTGGAATTTTTTATAGATTTACATTTGCCTTCATCACTAAAATATTTAATTTTATATTCATTGTGTATCAGATTGGTTGCTAAATATATTTTTTTCAGATTTTAAGTATAGAGAATTTGAACTTAGATTTTCAAGCACCCTTCAACTATCCACACTATCTCATACAACCGATACACATGGACCACACACATGTAGAAAATATTAATAATCACCAATATATGTATTTCATGCTAAACCAGCATGCATCAATTGGTCCAGACTATCATCTTTCACACATATATATAATCAATGCTCAGTTTATTTTAAGATAGAAAATCTTCATACTTTAATGGAAAGGCTTCAATTCACTACAACCTCCAACTGTTCAGCCATCCATATCATTGAAAATCTGATGATGAAAACTCAAATCCCATGCTGATGCTAATATTATTGCCATGCCCATGTTGACCTGAAGTCACTCTGACCCCTCATGTATAGGACAGTATCCATTAAATACATATAAGAGGGATGGACAGGATACAAGCTTAATATGTAAATATTTGAAACCAGGCACTCTTCACAAATCTGGGAGCTTAATTGTAAGTATAGAGGATTTTTTCAGATTTGTTTTCTAAATATATTACTTTCATGTTTTTATTTTAAATTTTTAGACAAAATATCAAATTTACTAATTAGTTTTTTCTTTAGTCATTGCTTTATAGTAAATAGCTTTATTTGATAAGTAGATCACAGGTGCTAGAAGCACCTTTTTTTCTTCTCTCATTTTTGTCTGTTTTATTATTATAATTATGCTTTTATTTTTATATACAAAATTGATTAAACATTCTAATTATTATAACTCTTTATCCAAAATAGAAAAAATCATTTCCATTATTTATATTAAAATATGGTTGTTTTCTTTTATATGTAATGTTTCTTCTATTATTCTCTAATTAAAATTTTTATCAATTTACGATGTTTTTATACTATAATTTTTGATTAGTTTCTTGAAAATGTTACATCATAATTTTTCAACATTATTGATCCATTGTAAAATGAAAGCCTCTCCGAGTTTAATTTAATTTCACTGATTTATAATGTCTCTTCATCACATCTCACGAATAAATTTTTTTATTTCATCCATCCACTCAAAAGCAGTCTTTTTTTATTTACAATCTTTTGCGATCCAATTTAAAATTCCAATCTATTTATTATTTTATTTTCTAACAATATATCCCAACATATGTAATTTAATCTCATTAATTTATTCAATAATCTAAGTGATAACTGTTTCTTCACTCTCATCCATGTATTTCATTTTCAATCTTTTCTATTACTCTCTAACATATATCTCTTCATATTTTATTGAGTGATATAAAGTATATATCACTGTTCTGTTAAGAATTTAAGTCTTAGATTTATAAATAAGAAGTGGTCAAACATATGTTAAAATCTTTCCTTTTCAAACACATGGACATATTTTCTTTTAATATCAATTATTTTTATCAAAATACTACTCCAAATTTAGATTGATGATTAATTTCATCCATTATATTCTCAACTGAATTAATAATTTGACCAAAGTATTTGCAGTTATTACCAAATTTTATTTTAATTCATAACTATCAATTTTTATTTTCTTTTAAAAAAAAATCCAATGAACATTATTTTAGTTTTTTTACCATTTATCTTTGGTCCTACTTTTTTATTTTTATCTGATAATTCTGGCAACATTTTCTGAAACTCTGAAGCATTATTTTCAAAAACAAACCTATCAATTGCAAAATCTAGCTGACTTAAATAATCTCCATTTATTCTTATACCTTAACTTTCTAATTTAATCCAAAAGTTACTTATTGTAAAAGTGCTATAAAAGTTTTGGAGATATATAGTTTCTCAATCTTAATCTTCTTAGTATCAAAATGTAATCTAAAACAGTTATTGCATTTTGATTAATATTCTTTAGAATATGACAATATCCTGAGTCTATATATTGATGATTCAAAGCTTTAATCACCACGGAAATGCTTATAGAGTCAAATGCCTTTTTGTAATCTACAAATCGAAAAAACAATGGTAACCCATATTCATTGGTCCTTTCTATAACTTCTCTGAATATATGAATATGATCCAATATGCAAAAATCATTTTTAAATCCAGATTGTGTGGTTGGCTGGTTAGTATCCAATGTTTACTGTAAGAAGACTGATAGGTCTGTAATTTTTAATATCTTATTTATAACCTTTCTTAAGTAATAACATTATTATTGCATTCTTCCAATTTGCTGATTGATATATATATATATATTATTTAAATATTTATTATATCTTCCAATTTGCTGATTGATATATATATATATATTATTTAAATATTTATTATATAGCTTTTCCAACAATTTTCTCTATTTTTTAACCTACTTTTAAAATAGAAATAATAATCCCATCATTTACTGTAGTTTTTCCCTGTTTCAAGATTTAATTTCACCCCTCATTTCTTCATTTAAAATTCTCAAGAAGATGTAATAATTTTAGCAGCTAATTTATTTTTTTGTTTTTTATTACTATGTAATTTTTTTATAGAACTCTTCCACAAATTTCATGATGTCATCTCATTTAGTAATAGTTCCATTTCCTTATTGCTGAAATAACTTGTGTTCCAATACCAAGATGTTATTTTACACTTCTAACATTTTTATTCTCTTCTCTAACTTTTTTTGATAATTCACAATTATATTTTCTTATATCATTATTGACTCTTTTTTATATCATTTTATAAAACTAAATATTTAATTATTCCTAATAGATAATTTTTAAAAAAAGTCATATTTCTTCTTTTCTTGTAAATCGTCATGTTCTTGTATCAGTCACATTTTTTCCAATTTTTAATAGAGTATCCATTATCTTCTCATTGATTTCAGTTAACTGGAAACCACCTTCAAAATCTGTTAATATTTTTAAACAATTTGCAAGTTTTAATTTAAATTTATTGGAATGTTTTTGAAAGTTAATAATGTCAACTATTAATACTGGTTTTTTTTTAATAGTTTCATTGCTTCAGTTCTGCATCAACATATATCTTACATCTTACTAATCAATGATCATATCCTGTATTGATGTATTAAGATTATTATAATCATGAAGTATTTAATTTTTGTTAATCAAAATATAATACAGTTTGCTGTATCTTCATTTCCATTTAGCATTTTTGTTAAATAAATAATTAATAATACATAGGGTTTTTTTTTCCTGCAAGTCTATGTTCTCTCTCATTTGTCATCATTATCAAATTTTTCAATCATTTACCAATTTTAGCATCAAAATCTCCCATGATAAATTTAAAAATGTTGTTTGTTGAAAATGCAGTTTGTATATTCATATAAAAATCTTGTATTTCTTCATCATAATGACAATTTGTTGTAGTATAAACTTGAATTATCTGCACTTGATATCTTCATTAATTTGAATAGTGAATCTTGCTACTCTGTCTGATATACTATTAATCTCCACAATGTTGTTTTTCCACTTTTTATTTAATATGAAACCTATTCAATTTACACTTCCAATCTTTTTTTGCCTTTATAGTAATGTACATGTCCACTTTTCCAATCAATTGCCTTTTCATCATTTTTTCTAAGTTTTCACAGTCCAACAATGATTCATTTAATATCACAAAGATGTTCCAATTCTTGCAATATTTTTTGGATTAAAAGTGATGCGGATGTAAGAATTTCAATAAAATATTATCAAATAGTAGTCTGAGTATTGCAGTCATAGGATTCTTTGTTCTCTTTGTCTTTGTCTTCGCTGGCAATTTTAAAGTCTCTTGAGAATAAAGGTCATAATTTTATTTTGTCTGACATGATTACTATATGAAAAAAAAAAATCATAAATGCATTCATCTTGTCTTCAAGAAAATTCCTTATATTGTTAATAATATTTATGTTTCGAACAAAGTATATTAATTAATCTTAATTATGTAGCAACTAGATTATAACAACATTTAATAATAAAAATATATTTATATTTAGATAATATAATATGCACTCTATATTTGTTCTTTGTTTTTGTTTCTGCTTTTACATATCATGTGGAGTCACTGAAGTCATATGGTAAATAATAATTAATAAATCAAACATTTTCAAAAATTTCAGATGTTTATAAGTATTAACATAAAATTTGATATCTACTTTTGTAAAAATACTACTGAATTGCAATTTTAAAAAAAGTTAAATACAAATTATAAAAAAAATTGTAATTTAATGAATAAATAATACAATACAAGGTTAGGGGTTAAGTAAACAACAATAAAAATGAGCTTAATGTAGTACTAGGATTATTAATAAAAAAAAGGATAAAGTGAATCTTTTTTGGTTACTGGTAATAATTTAGCTTGAATTTCCTAAAGAAAAACTAGCAAAAGTAAAACAATATTTTATTCTAAAAATACAAGAACTTTTTCTTTTGGTGGGAAAACAATTTGTTGATGCTAATTTAGACTGTATTTACCACTATTTTGGGTTGTAAAAGGACTATCCCAAAAATACCACTGACATATCCAAGCAATAAATGACATTAAACAATCCACACAGGATTGCTTGGATGTGTAAGTGGTGATTTTGGTTAGTCCTTAGAATTCAAAATGGTAGTGAGTACAATCTAAATACTAAAACTTAAAACTTCTAAAATACAAATTTTATTACAATGATGATAGTGCAAAGTGCTGAAATATGTAGAGAGCGGGGAGAATGTTTTTGGTGATACAAAGTATGATTCAAAAAATGCAGAAGTTTGATCAAACCAAGCTTATAATTTTGAAATACTAAAAGTTTTTAACTTCTAAAATATGAATTTTATTACAATATATGCCTATAACCACATGTTGAAATAAAGCTTATAAATTTTATAATTAATCAGGAAACTATGATGTTGAATGCTTCCTTTGTTACATGTAGTTAGAAAAAAAATGGAGATAAAAAAATAGCATTGCTCACATTTGATCTTTTGACGTGGACATTGGAACTACCTTTGATCACATGAGGTCTTTACAAAATTTGCACTTTAATTTTTTAATTATTGGTATAAATTGTGATTTTGTAATGAATCATCATATCACAACTATGTGTGGATTATTTGATGTCATTTATCACTTGGATGTGTCAGCGGTGATTTTGTGCAGTCCTTAAAATTCAAAATGGCCACGAGCACACTCTAAATTGACACCCAACTTCCCTCATTGAATTTTATTTATTTTGAAACTATAAATATATGTTCTACTATTTATGAATTTATTTACAGATTATTTTATAGAAGTCTTAACATTTTTTATTATTGTATAAATATATTATTTTACATCAATCCACATTTATTTTGTGAAGAAAATACAGAAAAATGTTCAATTTTTAAATAGGGGGGGGGGTATTTTATCTCATAAAAATAAAACAATATTTTATTATAAAAGTAGAAAGTCTTTTTTGCCTTCACATAATTGATAGACAATAACAAGTCTTCATTACCTCTCCCGTGAATAATGGACAATAGTATCTATAGAAAAACAACTTGTACCATTGAATTCTATTTATTTTGAGACTGCAAGCATATCTTCACTAATAACATATTTATTTTCAGATTATTTTTAAAGAAATAAATAATTTGTTTACTATTGTAAGAATATGTTATTTTATGACAGCCGATATTCATTTTATGAAGGAAATACAGAAAATGTTCTATTTTTTGAATAGTATTTAATTGTAAAAATACAAATATATTATTGATTTTCAGATTATTTTTATAAAATTCAAACAATATTTTATTATTGTAAGAATATGTTGCTTTATATCAATTCATACTTTTTTGTGTGAAATATGAAAAAATGGGGAAATTTTTCAGTAAGTATCTACAGTATGTCTTGCATTGGTGGTCAAGAGGTCAGCACGACTGCCTTGCACTTGCAGGCAGTTGCCCGGATTGCGGGTTCGCGTCCCGGCCGATGCTATGACAATTAAAAAAAAGTATCTACAGTATGGCTTTGTATGACTCCATATAGTATATTAAGCAGAAACTGAAATGAATATAGAGCACATATATCAACACCTTATATGCATTTACAATTAAATATAAAAATTATAGTATAAAAATGTTAGAAAGGGAATAGTAATATTTATTTATAAATTTTTTTAAATCTGAATGAGTGGTTCTAGTTTTTTTTATTTGTAAATTTTTCAGATTTGAATTATAAAGCTTTTACTTTCATAATAAACCCAAACTCTGTTGAAAATTTAGATACTTTCATAATAAACCCAAACTCTGTTGAAAATTTAGATACATATTTATTTTATTAAACTCTGTTGAAAATTTAGATAAACATTTATTTTATTATTTAAAATTTTGTATATATTTAAATTTGTATATACTGCATACATTAATTTTATTAATAACAATATAAATTTTAAAATACTTATATGCTTATTTTAATATTGGTTCAACATGTTTATACAATCAATAATTTACTTGTACAGATTACCTCTGATTTGCATTTAAATATATGTCAGCCAATTCAATAATTTCTTTTCCCTTTCCATTTAGTAATTTAATATAATCTTTTTTAAAAATCTAAAAGTCTTAAAAAAAAAAAAAAAAAAATCTAAAAGTCTTTGAAAAAATTGAAATTCTTCAGTGATTTCCCTTAATTAGCAATTCAATTCAATCTTTTTTAAAAATCTTAAAGATGTTAAGAAATATATTTTTTTTTTATCAGTAATTTCTTGTTTTTTGATAATTTTTTTACTTCTCCACTTAATAGATACAACAATCTTTTTTAAAAAAATGTAAGTCTTTAAAAAACTTGTTTTTTTCTTTTATGATTTATTTTCTCAACTTAATAATTAGGTATAATTTTTTAAAAGATCAATTACAGCAAGATCAAAAGTGAAATAGAGCTATTGAAGTAAAAAAAAAACCCACAGATAACTTATTGTAATTAGGTATATTAATTTTGACTGAATTTATTTCATCTTTATTTTTCCTTTCAAATATAATTATTAATTTAATATTTATAAAAAATTAAAGATCACTTTCATAATTTTGTCTGGATAGTAGAATTTTTTGAATTACAGTGGAGTCATCATATCATCTATATTTTTTTTATTTGTTTAAAATACAATGGAACTGTGAACTATATCTACATTATATTTTGTTCCAAGCCACCCTCATGCGTAACCACAAAAAATGCAAAATAAAAAAAACTTGGCACATAATTAATCACAATAAATATATGAGTCAAAGTGTTCCCCTCAATAGACATTGGTTATTTAATGTGACAACATAGGTGGTGCTTCACAGTTACCTATTATACATGTGGCTAACAGGTTTCTCTGGGCATAGTGGCTGAGAGATTCCTGACTCCGTATAAGGAGAAGTCATAGTGCATTGTATTGAATCTCACATGCAAGTATGCAAATTTCACAAACACCACCAACTTTAATCTTTTATAATTAAAATTGCTATCACACTCTGCTAATTATCTACCAGTTATGCTTTGAAACAGACATTCTGTGTTGAAAGTTACCTCAGCAGATTAATAAACAAATTTATTTTAACCTTACTTTGGCCGTACTTATTACTTATTCCCTGATTACATATTTTCTATGACTTAATAAACTTCTGCTTTACATAAACATATATATATATAGCACATATTTTGTTGATAAATTTTGATTATAATATGTATTGTTTATTAAACTGCAATGTACAGTATTTTGCAATATGCATATATATATACAACACAGATGCTTTCATATATATATATATATATAGTATGCAACTGAATGAGATGTAACTGAAACCTCTAATGAGTTATATAATGTAAATAAATTCTCAAAAGACATGATACCACCTGTTTCTTAGCAGTTGTTCTTATATATGTTTAGTTTATTTACATAATTTTAAATAAGAGAGTGATTTCCATCTATTGATTATTATTTTTAGAGAATAAATGATAATAATCATCATTTAAATATTCAGTTTACATATATAAATTAAAATTATAATATAAACAAAATTTTAAAATAATAGTAATATAATTATCAATAATAATTTGAGAGGACACATTTTTATTGAGTATGTATTCACTTATGCATTTACTGAAGCAATAAGAATAATAAAAGAAACTAACTACCATATTTTAATTTTTTTAAAAATAGCAAAATGTCTGATTTTCATCACTATTAAATTTATATGCTCTAGGAAATATTGTTTTTTTTTTTCGAAAACTTTTTTGTCTTAAAAAAATCTAATAGTAATCTTACTATCAAGAAATTAGGATCTCTCTAATTATTTTTATATTTTTAAGTCAATATCAATCTTTAGTATGTTTCAGAATTTTGTAAAACTATTAGCATTATGCATAGAAAATATTTTATTATATGACATACAGTACATCAAATTTGAAAAGAATAATAATGAAAAAATAAAATCTATATGCTTTCAACATAACCAAAATAATATTATCAATAAATATGATCATATATAGCAGCACTTCAAGATGTATTTTAAAATATATTTATAAATTTTATTTTATTTTTAAACATTTTTGTGTGCAGTGCACAGAGACAGAAAATTTATTGCTTGTGCACCATAAAATGTGTTAAATTTATAAATTTTAATGTTTTTTGTTCATTTCTTCATTTACATTTTTGTTTCCTTGTTAATATTTTTTATTGGATAGTATAAAATTTAAGTCATGTATTTTGATATAGCATAATTTGCAGCTTCAATGCACATATATAAAACACAGATCTTTTAGCATGTATGGTATGTATACATACATACATAACTTAATTTAAAAATTACTGTGCATAAATAAATTAAGACTATAAACAAAAATAACTTAAAAACAATAAGGCTTAAATATATAAGTTTATTTGATCATCTCTTTAAAAAAAGACAAAACTTAATTTATTTTTCTTTATTGTTAAAAAAGGGTTTTTTTTTTTAATTTCATAAAATAATGATTAATTTTTTAAAAACAAATTAGCCTTTTTTTTTCTGCATATGTATTATAGTTAAAGTAATAATTAATGTTTTATTACTTACAGAATCTATTTCAGATCACATAATAGCCATTTCTTATGCTTGCTCATACCTGTTATTAAAACAGGCAAAACTTTCCATACTGACAAAAGCCACAAGCTAGAAACTAGTCTGGGGATATTGGATGAGTAGGCACTAGATAGGGATTTTATGCACAAGCCTTCTGGCATCCATTGATAACTCTGATTTGCACTGAGTGGCACTACTGTATGGAGAGTTTTACTTGTTTTAATGTACTTCAGAATTAGTATAATCATTAGATTTATACTTTGACACAATTTTAAATAAAATTTTAAATTTTGAAGGGAAAAAGTTAAAAAATGTAAGTTTTACATGATATTTATTTGATGTGCATATGCTTAAAAAAAATATAAAAATGACACAGGCATTAAAAAAAGATATATTTAATCTTTAAATAATTTAAAATTATCGATTATTTGAATAATCTCCATACTTTCTCTTTCTTTTTTATTCTTCGCATAAATAAAAATACAATAAAAGACAAATGACCTCCATGATGCATTTCATGCTGAAACAGCACTCATCAGTTGGCCCAGATCACCAGTTCTCATATATATCTTTATTACATGAAGAGTATTTATCTATGGCAAATTGTCACATCTTTATTTACACATGCCAAACTTGCTTCACTCACAACCTCGACTTCATACATTTTTGCTAAACCAACTACGTTCATCATTAATCATTTGTTAAACTAGAGTTTTTCTCTAGCACAGATATAAACTTTAATCCAAGTTAAAAATTATTATAATTAATAATAAAAAATATCTGAATTTAATGACTTCATCATTAATACGCAATTGTTAAAATTTGACTTATTATATTAATATCTAAATATTTAAGGGTTTTGTCATTTGAAAAAATATGATACTTATTTTTTATAAGTTTGACCATGAAACTTAAAAAGAGCATTAAAAAAAATGGCCACTGACTTAACAGAAAATTTAATAATAATGCAAAAAAATGTTCATCTTGCTGATTAATTTATAAATTGTTCTGTTTCTTTTTTTGTTTGTTTATTATTGTTTTGAATAGAACATAAGTAGCTGGTAATACAAAAGCAATGCTGTTCTGAAAACACATATCTTTTACTGCAAATAATTAATTGTTTAATTATTTTAATAAATACTAATCTAATTAAAAAAATAATTTTGTTTAAAAAAATAAACCAAAAAGTAAAAATATGATTATGACAAAAATTGAAAAATATATATAAATATTTAATTTTTTATATAGAAAGAGAACATGTACATACAAAAATAAAATTTCTTAAACAATTCTTAATTTGTAATCTGTGAACCCCAGACATTAAGGGTGTCTCGCAAGATATTCCTAAAGACATAAAAAATATTAAGAGTTTTTATTAAAAATATATAAAAAAAGTAAATGAATGAAAAAAAAAACAACTTAAGAATACATTCTTAGTAATAATTGGTTATGAAAATAAATCTTTGATAATAAAAATATATTAAACTCTTGATACTTCAACCTTGGTGAGAATTTGCCATTAAAAGATAATAGATAACGAAGACCTTGAATATGTGCTTAACTTATTTTAAAAGGAAGTTAATTTCATATAACTTATTTAAAAGGAAGTTAACTTCAACACAAAAATAATATGATGAAAAGAAATCTACCCCATAAAAAAGATAGAAAAATATGCCTTAAAACATTTATAAAAAAATAAAATTAAAAAACAGGATTAAAATTATTTTGAAATTTAATCAAATTTTTAATAATATGAAAGAAATTAATTTTTTAACACAACAGTTGTTTACAAAGTAAAAGGCATGCTTTTTAAAATGTATACATATTCTTTTTTTAAATCTGGATTTTATATTATAAAAATTAATGTCTTTTTTATATTTTTTATTTTATAAATTTAAAAAGTATATTTTTAATATTTGAAATGCAAACATAATTCATATACTTGGAGTTTAAATATAATTATAGGGGGTTTGAACACATACTTTCAAGCTCCCTTCAGCTGTCCACTCCATCTCATATAATAGATACACATGACACCATAGGTGTGAAAAAGATAAATGACCTTTGTATATTGTATTTAAAAAATTAAAAGATTGCTTACAATTACTTTTATATATATAATATTTAATGTTTATATAAATGTATCTTTTCTTGAAAAATATAATTTCTAAGTTAAAATATTGGATTACAAAAAAAAAAAAATTACAATAATTTGACACAGAATAATAAACAGGATTAAGGAAATATAAAAGAAGTGATTTATTTTAGTATAGATTATAAACAAACAAACAAAAAAAAAGCATTTAAATTCATATAAAGATTTTGTGATGATAAGAAAGAAAAAAAAAGTATTTCTTCCATATCCACAAACTCTCACATTTATGCTTTCAGTTATTCACAATTAATACATATATATTTATTACACACAAACAAAAATAAATAAAAATGGTTTCTTTTAAAAAAAATTTAATTTTTTAATTCATAATCCCTGCATGGTATATGCACATATCTTTATATGTATGTAAGCGATATGTATCTATGTGTTAAAAGCATATAGCATCAGTAAATTTCAGTATTTGCATCAAGGTCAGGAATGGAATGTCATAAAAATATGGCATCTTTAAATTCTATTTGTAACTTACCCCTTGTCTTTTATAGTTTTCTAATCTTACATTAAATAAATATCTATTACAAATATTTATTATAAATAGCAGTCTATTTATATTACAACGATTTAAATGGTTTTTAAAGTGAGAAATTACTTCCTAATTAATCAGTTATAAAGACTGATTAATAAATCTTCTAAAGTGATTAATAAACAATCTTTTTTTTATAAAAAATGTTATAGCAATTAAAGAATGAATTTTAAAAATTTGCATAATTATTGATTTATCGTACAAAAAAAAAAATTATAAATCAAATGCTAAGGTTAAAACACCTATTTGTCAAAATTTTTTATTAAATTCGTATTAATTAAATATCATATATTATTTTTATTACCTTTTTAAAATTACATACGATTGTTTTTATTTTCAATTATCATTGTAAAAGTGTTGGAGTGGCCCTATTCAAAATTCATAGACTGGAGCTCAATTTTGTCAATTTCAGGGTTCAAACTTCATATGAATTTTCATATGATCTCCCAAGCAACAAACCATTTAATTATTTTAGCTGTAATTTATGAATGCAGAGCATATTATAGTATACATAGAACAATTTGGTAATGGTTATAGCTGATGATGATGACGATTTGTTCTAGATTTGAAATATACAAATTTTATATTAATGATATAATAATTTTGTTTTCATAAAAAAAAAAAAGCCATTAGAATTAGAGTTTAAAATTCTCAGAAAATGTAATGCTTGTAGTATTTTCTTCTGTTAATTGGGATTTTAATATCAATGCAAAATCAACATCTAATTTTTATATATATATGCATATAAATGTATATATATATTGAAATAATCATTCAAAGCATGACTAGTTGATTAATATTTAAAACAAAATCAAGAACAGAACAGCAACAAACAGAATTAATTTCTGTTTAAATCAATCAATTTGTTTATCTATAGACCTTATTAGTTATAAGGAACATATTACTGACATGTTGCTCCTTTGATGGATTAATATCATAAAATATGTGCTAAGAAAAGTAGATATGAATATGCAAATATATATAAAAGTTAAAAAAAAAAAACTAGATTTAAATACTTTAAAATTAATATATTAAAAAGAATCCGTGTAATAATAAATTAATGGCTTCGTATTAATAAAAAATGTATAGGATATTTATCTATTTTGTTAATATTTTGCAAAAGATTAGAAATATCATATCAAATTGTTATATTTTTATTTGTTTATAAAATAAAATGTTTATAAGAAATTAATAAAATAGTTTGTTGCTTGTGTTCTAATATAGAACACTAGCATTTCAGAAATTCTAATACAAAAATAAAAATAGAACGCTGGGAATTACAAATATAACGAAGTATTCATTCAAGAAAAGTTTGACTAAGCAGTAACAAAAAGAAGAAATCCTCTTTTGCCAATTAAATTTTTTCCTGAACAATGTCTAAAATAAAAAATGACCTCCTTTTTTTTTTTATTAAGGAAAAAAAAATGCAGGTGACTGATCACCCACTACATGATGTAAATACATTTGTTTAAAAGGAATCTTTAGATCATACTACAGTCAATAACTCTAGTCTTCTCCATTGATTCATAAGAGTCTTTGAATTGCCAAGTCCTTTAATTTACAGATCCTTAAAACTTCATCTATGTTGCCATGTCTTTGTATAAACCGCATTTATGGAATTCATACTTTAATCCGTTTCAGAATTTCTATTGCTTTCCTCTTGTGAGCTTATTTCTTCATCATCTGTGATTTCTTCTGTTTCATCAGTACACACAGGACTAGTACTAATTTGTTGCTACAAGCCTCATCATTCCATTGCTCTTCTATGTTATTGATTTTTCCCTCTGGATTATGTGCCTCTTCTGAAATTATCTGCCCTACTTCACTGTTGCTACATACATGCCCCTTCCAAAAAAGACATGCCCCTTTAGATTCAACAATACATTTGAAGATCATGGGATGAGTTAAAATATCACGTTCCATTACCTCTGGGTCATTGACTATCTGACCTTCTGATTCAGTTTCCATTTCATTCCCTGACTCCTGTTGAGCAATAAGAATTTAATCTGCTACAAGAATGGAAAAAGTATGTGCATATGTTTTAAGAATGAGATCAAATAATTGTCATAATTGCAAACAGAAGAAATATGAAATATCTATTAGATTGCATTTAGCAAAAAATGTGAAAGAAAAATAGAATTGCATTAATAAATAAAGATAATAATAATTTGTTTACTTTGTTATTATAAAATGTGCAAGCAAATTATTTTTTTAAAAAAGTTAGTCATTTGCTGCTCAAACATTTCGCTTAAATAGTACTTATTTTCAATTCTAAATAATTTTTAAGCTTTAACAAATATATTTGCCATGATATATGTATTATTTATAGAAAATATAACTTTAAAAAATTACAAACATTTGCAAAAGATATTTGTTTATAACAATTTTTATTAGTCATTCATTAAACAAGACATTATCCAATAATGAATAATATTTCTATAATGTAATTTTCTCATAACTCTCATGCAAAATATAGAGGAATTGTTTTCTATTTGCTTTTAACACCTTGTGGAGGGACGTAATCATAAATATATAACCAAAGATATGTGAAAAAAATCTATGATTCACAAGATGCACCTTTCATACAGAATTAGCATTCATCAGATGGTCCAGACTACAATCTCTTATACATATCTTTATCATTGTTTAGTATATATATATATAATAAATAAAGTTTGATATCTGTATTCGTTTCACAATATATGTAATATACAAATCAATATATATATCAAAATACAGTACAATTTATATAAATTATAATCTTTTAGAAGTACTTTCGACTATACACTTTGTAGTCTTTATCAACTATATAACGTTGAATAATCAAAACCAGACAACCCTTAACAATACCCATAGTTCAATTCAGATTTCCCACAATTCTGTTATCTTAACATTTGATGACTGGCGATTCATTAACATTTGACGATTTCTTGAAATCAACATAGCCTCTTTTATTTTACGTTTATTATGACAACGTTCAATTTGAATAATTTTCATATTTTTATAATCAAATTTAAATCCATATTGACAAGATTTATTATGATCAAATATAACAGATGATGAAGGTTTATTTACATCTGTTCCATATTGATTCTCTTTTTGAATTCTATTATATAAAAGCATATGTTCTTTTATTCTCTTCTCAAATGTACACTTAGATTCACCAATGTATTCTTCCGCATCCACATATCAATCTATATATAATAGAATTTTGATTAAACTTTGAATTTTGAATTTTAGAATTATTAAGCAATCTATTTATGTTATTTGTAGAGAAAAAAGCAATATGACACAAACCATTATAAATTTTCCTAATAAACTTGACCTGCTCATCTGATGTAAATGGCATTGAAATCCATTTCATTTTGATATTTTATTTTTAATTTTATTATAGTGTTGATTTCTTTTAAATCCTTTAATAATATTAGCAATAGCATTTTTATAATAACCAATTTTCAACAAGTCATTAACAAATAAATGTACATTTTTAATTTTATCACTAGAATATTTGCATAATTTTTCATTTCGAAATAAGAATGATTTCAATCCAGACAGCTTATGACACATAGGTACATGTGATTCATATGGAATAAAACCTCTAGTTTCAATTGGTTTAATTAACATAAAATAATCCAAACTGTAATCATTAAGAGTAACTTGAATATCCAAGAATTTTATGGAATTGTATTTCTCTTTAGTTATAACCCATTTTATATCCTTAATCTCATTTAATTCATTAAATAAATTGATTATTAATTCTTGTTTTCCACAAATAAAAACATCATCCACATATCTATGATATACTTTAATTTCTTGATATTTCAATTGTTTTGATAAATTTAACAAGAAAATTGAACATTTGTTTCATAAAAATTTTCCGGATAAAATGAATGATCAAAATTATGTGAACTTGTCTGGTATAAATTTGGATTTCAGTCAAAAATATATTTTAAATTTCTGATCGAAATATGTTGGTGGTAGATGGAAAGATTGTAATCTTGAATTGAATTCTGCAATAGAACATTCATTTAGTGTGATTAAGTGTGATGTGAATATTTGTAATAACATTGTTAAAGAAGTTAAAAATAAAAACTTTAAATATAATAGGAATGATAAATGGTTAAGTCAAATTAATAAATTTAAAAGTTTCCTATTAAATAATGACTTAGGGTGTTTAAAGGAGGACAAGGGCCTTCGAATGTGTTTGTTTACAAGAGCGAAATATAATGAAAAAGTTATGGATCAAATGAAAAAGCTTAAATTTCAAAATAGTGAAATAATAAATATTGATACATCTTGCATGAAATTTATAAATGAAATTTTAAAAAAAGCTAAGAATAAAGCTATTGATAGTCATACATATTATAACTTATATCCATCATCTGCTATTTGCCCTAGGATATTTTCGAATATAAAGCTACATAAAGAAAATTATCCATTGAGATTGATGGTTGATTTTGGTGGTGCATATTATTATCAAACATGTAGATATATTGAATTATTACTTCAAGATATTTTAGGTTTTGGAGAATATACTGTTTCATCATCGTTTGATTTTGTAGATAAAATTAAGAATATAAATATAGATTTACATGACACAATTTGTACTTTTGATATAAATGAAATGTATGGATCAATAGATAGAATAGAGTCAATTAATATTATTTATAATGCTCTTGTTTCAAAAAATGTAAAGTCTGATATTATAAATTTTATTATAAAAGTATTGCAGTTTATTGATAAAAATATTTATGTTAATTTTAATAATGAATATTATAAAATGAATTTTGGTTGGCCAATGGGTCTTCCTGCTGTTGCTCAAATTTGTAATTTTGTTATATCAACATATGAAAGTAAAATTTTAAAACAATTGAAATATCAAGAAATTAAAGTATATCATAGATATGTGGATGAGGTTTTTATTTGTGGAAAACAAGAATTAATAATCAATTTATTTAATGAATTAAATGAGATTAAGGATATAAAATGGGTTATAACTAAAGAGAAATACAATTCCATAAAATTCTTGGATATTCAGGTTACTCTTAATGATTACAGTTTGGATTATCTTATGTTAATTAAACCAATTGAAACTAGAGGTTTTATTCCATATGAATCACATGTACCTATGTGTCATAAGCTGTCTGGATTGAAATCATTCTTATTTTGAAATGAAAAATTATGCAAATATTCTAGTGATAAAATTAAAAATGTACATTTATTTGTTAATGACTTGTTGAAAATTGGTTATTATAAAAATGCTATTGCTAATATTATTAAAGGATTTAAAAGAAATCAACACTATAATAAAATTAAAAATAAAAATATCAAAATGAAATGGATTTCAATGCCATTTATATCAGATGAGCAGGTCAAGTTTATTAGGAAAATTTATAATGGTTTGTGTCATATTGCTTTTTTCTCTACAAATAACATAAATAGATTGCTTAATAATTCTAAAATTCAAAGTTTAATCAAAATTCTATTATATATAGATTGATATGTGGATGCGGCGTACAATACATTGGTGAATCTAAGTGTACATTTGAGAAGAGAATAAAAGAACATATGCTTTTATATAATAGAATTCAAAAAGAGAATCAATATGGAACAGATGTAAATAAACCTTCATCATCTGTTATATTTGATCATAATAAATCTTGTCAATATGGATTTAAATTTGATTATAAAAATATGAAAATTATTCAAATTGAACGTTGTCATAATAAACGTAAAATAAAAGAGGCTATGTTGATTTCAAGAAATCGTCAAATGTTAATGAATTGCCAGTCATCAAATGTTAAGATAACAGAATTGTGGGAAATCTGAATTGAACTATGGATATTGTTAAGGGTTGTCTCGTTTTGATTATTCAACGTTATATAGTTGATAAAGATTACAAAGTGTATAGTCGAAAGTACTTCAAAAAGATTATAATTTATATAAATTGTACTGTATTTTGATATATATATTGATTCTTATACATATCTTTATCATTGTTTAGTATATATATATATATATATATATATATATATATATATATTGTAACTAATAAAAAATACTAGCCATTGTAACTGATAAAATACTAGTGAAATCAATATAGTGAAATCATATTCATCTCTAATGGATTCTTTCAACAAAGAAAAATCCATTTTCCTCTTTCTACATATATAAAACACTGTTCTGGCTTGTGAAGAAACAACTTATAGTCACATGCTAGCATTATTTGTAACTAATTAAAATATCAATAAATAAATATATCATCAAGATTGGGAAAAAAGAAAAGCAAACTCTTATTTTTTTATTATTTACTTTTACTTACATGTATATGTTTTGTCTGGGTGCCATTAGGCTGTCTAAACCTAGATAAAGTTATATCATATAGCCATTTATAGGTGTACCTGGTTCAAAACCCAATTGGTACATTATTTATAATACTTGCACTTGTATGAAGGGGAAAACATCCTTATACTTTAGTTGTGCATATAATTCTCAGATAAATTATAAGATTTTAATATCATAAATCACACTTAATATTCTCACAGGTGTTACCAGCTCAGTTTAAGTACGCTAGATTTATCAGATGCATCTATAGTAGTCATGTCTCTTGCTAATGGCTCACAAACAAACATAGTGAGAAACATTATTTATATATGGGCATTAAACCCATTTATTTAATCTATTTATTAATAATTATATAATGATGATGATGATGATTCCATCTACAGCTTTACAATTAACTCACAACAACAAATCATATCTATTACCAATTTATAATGACTTAAAATATATTTTAACAATTGAGACCCATCAATGATGGTGATGATCACAACCAATTTCACAAGACAATGATTAACTTTTAAGAAAAATATATGCCTCTTTTAATAAAAACAAATTAACATTTATTACTGATGAATCATTAATAATATAGATAGAAAATTTACATAATTAATCATCAATTGTTTACATTTAAATAGTAATGATCATAAAACCAAAGATCTTCCCCCTTTCCCTTAATGATACATACTCAATGTTCATATCATCTAGTGTGATGTGCATGCATTAATTTCTATAGCAGGTAAATATAATTCTTATATCCTAAAAAAAAATTTTTATTTTTAAAAAAATGAACACTATGCACGCACACTCATCTATTGTGTATAATATATATTTTATATTTATAAATTTAAACAATATTAAAAAAGAGAAATGAGCAGAGAAAGGTTAGTCAGATTATAGAGATTTGAGCAGTTAAAGAAATCAGTTTCAAATTACCTATCTGACTTTCCACTGATCTAGGTCATTAATTACTTTAAAAATCCATCTCTCCTAATGCTAAATTTCTATGATTTTTAACATTCATACTCAACAAATATACATGCAAGCATAATTCTATTACTAGATGTGTGTATATGTGTCAATTCCCATTATGAATAAAAACTATTAAACCCCTTTACATACAATATAATATAAATCAACATATTTCATAATATTTGAATCCATACATAATAAACACATTTTATAAAAATAAAATGCACACATAAATGGTTACATGTAATAATTTAAGAATATATAATACATAAATAATGCAATATCTATTATCATTGAAAATCTTTTCTAATTGATTTTCATTTTAAGATTCAAAGATTTAAAGAGAAATATAAATGGATTAATTGTTAAAGAGATTTGTTAATAGTCACTGATAAAAAATGTAATTAAAATTCATATTATCAGCTCTTCTTTTACTTTTGAGGCACAGACAGTTTTAAAGTCAGTTTGTTGAAGATTTAGAATTTGATATCAGCCACACACCAATAAGTAACACACCTATATTTACAAATTACAGCTGTTTACTGGAACAGTCCTATTTTGTCTGAGGCTTGCAATTCTTTTTTACTGCAATGACGATGATGAAATAACTTGCTTCTATAGGGATCCTTTTATCAATGGGGTGGTTTCTCCATTTCTTCTGGGTAAAATTACCTTTGATAGACAGATGGATATTTCTGCTTTCCATATATTTTAATATTTTGCTTTTCTTTGATTCAAATCCAGAAAATGGCATGGTTTCACAAATTTCAGCATTTTAATTTGCAATTGTCATCAGGTGAGGCAATACATTTCTTCTTTTTATATTTGGCAATCAGTTATAAGATGTTTAAATATTTTGGATTCAAACTCTTCTGATGTGCATAAGTTTCCTGAGTCCAAAGGAATCCCCCCCAACAAAATATCTTTCTAGCCTGCCATCAGGCTATAGAAACTTTCAAATATAAAAAATAATAATGGTCTCCGACAAGCAATCAGATTTATTCTTCCCCTCAACAGATTTATTTTCAGCTTTTATACACAGCTAGTCTATCTGATGACCACACATATATTTTTGTTACTAAACCCATGGTTTTCACCAATTAAGGCATCTGTATAGAGTTTTTCAAAATTAATTTTTTTAAATTTATTGTTTACTAAGAAATCCAAAATGATATGATTTCTTGGTAATTTAATTGTTGACTGATCTGGACTCTATCATTCCAATAGCACCTCCCCATTTTCCTCAAGTCTAAAATTGACCTTTATCTCTATATCAGATCTTTGAATGTCAGCTGGACATTCTTGTGAAATACTTTCACATAAGACAAGAATAACTATAAAGAACCTATAAAATTATTTTTAAAAAAACTTTTTTTAAATGTGTCTGTAAATATTTTTAAGTTTATGTCTGTAAATACACACATACTCATCCATATTCAAACATATAAAACATGCCTATTAAAAAAAATCTGAATGATTTAAAAAACTATAAATTAAAATTCATAAAATAAATCAGTAAAACAAATATTAGAACCAAAGTATGATTCAAGAAAAATTATTATAATCTAGTAAATATAAATTAGCTTTAAAGAAGATTAATAAACAAAATTAGAAAAATTAGTTATTCATTGAGTCTGTGTCTACAGATAACTATTTATATGTGCTCATTATATAACTAATAGATATTTAAAAATATAGGTTGTCTTTCTTTGATTAATAAAATTGGTCAAATAAAGAGATATTTCTCCAACATTCTGAGGTATTTGGGAATTTGTTATGTAGGTTTGAAATCAATACCCTACAATATATATATAGAAAATTGCTACAGTTTCATTAATAAATGTCAAACTTGATATTCTCACAACTTTGACACAAATCAATTAATGGAAGTATATTAATAAATTTCATCAATCATTCATTAGACTAGAGATGGATTATTTATATACTTTCATTAAGGAATTTCTGTCAAAGTTGTGAAGCCAGCATGTTTGACACTTATCAAATAAATTGTAATAATTTGCTATATATATACACTGAACAATGTACTCTAGCTTGCTGTGTGTGGCAATGTATATAGTGAGTTTTGCCTGTTTTAACAACAGTTATACACAAGCATAAGAGGAGGTGGTCATGTGATGTTTATTAGCTTAAAAACAATCCTGCCTAATAGGATATTGGTGACTATGGTTATTAAAGAACCAAAGACACCAAAATGTATGGGTACTGAACTGGGTTCAGACCCATATGGCTATATATTATGGGCTTGGATTAAAAAACATTAAGGTGTTTTCAGTTTAAGACTCATAGTTTATAGTTAAATGGAGATAAAAGATGGTTGCTGGAGGATTGCATTAGATCCTAAGATCTAGGTGCAGTACTCTCAGATCAAAGGCTCCTCACTGATGAAGACCAAAAGCCAGAAACTAGTCTGGTGATATTGGATGAGTATGTACTAGATAGGAATTTTATGCACAAGCCTTCTGGCATCCATTGATTACTCTAGCTTGCTGTGTGTGGCAATATATATAGTGAGTTTTGCCTGTTTTAATAAAGATATATGTCAGAGTTGTGTCTAGAACAATTGATGAGTGCTGGTTCTGCACAAAATGTGCATCTTGTGAATCATAGATCTTTTTCACATATCTTCAATCATATGTTTATGATTACATCCCTCCACAAGATGTTAAAAGTGGATAGAAACTATTCTCTACCTTGCATGATAGTTATGTAGTGAAAATTACACTACAGAAATATTATATTTGTCTATATTTTGCAATAAAATATAATTAAAAATGAAATATATATACGAAATAACTGAAGAAAAAATGTCAAAATTTTTATTTGTCATTGAATATACAATGATTATACAATGATTAGCAGACACATTTTGAAAGGATATTATTAGAGATATCTATATAAATTCTGAACTGAAGATTGGGAAAAGCTTAATTATGATAGATATTACATAATATTTAATAAGATTAGACATGCATGAAAAATGTAATTATCATTATTTTTATTATTAATGCTATTTCAAAGTTTGAAATTTAATTTATGCATGAAAAAGTAATATCATGAATAAAAATAAACAATTCTTAAAAGTTAAAATAGACATATATTATTATTCTAGATATAATGTAAGATATAGAAGAGCCACACATTGGGTCTAATTGAGGCAATGATGACACTTAATATTCCTGATTGAAAAAAGGAAATTATGTTTTCTAATGATATGAATAGTCATAAGCTTCTGTAGCAGTAAAGAGCATTCTTCCAAAATATAAGTGTTAATAAATAGTCTAAAGTTGTAAATATCTTCAAATATATAATTATTTTTAAAAGACCCTGATGAATTTGTTTTTTTTATTCATAGTGTTGTAGAAATATGTTTCTTCTTAGATCACTGAAATTTAATCTAGTATGACAGAGAGAATTATGACAATGAAATAGGAAAAGGATATTTTTTTCGGATGCAGAATGTCAAAATTGATGCAATAAAGATTATTTCAAAGATTTTACTCAAGTTTATGTTTAGATTATATATTGTCAAACTTCTAAGTTTTCCATTACATTTTACAATAAATATAAACAATAGATATGAGAGAGAGCCAGTGTGAATATAAAATAAATGGAAGTTATTCTTGAAATGAAGTCTGTCATCATTATGCCTAAGTAATGTTTGATCAATTAACATAAATGTGTAAATAAAGTACTAAATGATGATCATCAATTACATCATTACCATATTTATAACAATGTTTATATTATTTCTTTTTGAAGTAATGAATTGTGAAGCTAAAATATTGCACATCTCCAAATCTCAGATAAATAATATATAAATTGAATATGAAAATTTAATACTAATTCCAAGTATTTATTTTTTCTTTTTATTATTATTTAATTTTAATATTTCTAACTTCAACAAGCGTTCAAAAGCGATATATCAGTTGGATGTACTTTTAGTGTGTTTTGGAGTAATGAATATAATAGATGGTAGATTTTCAGTATATGAAATAGTTGCAATGAGTGTGATACTAGACCATTTTCATCTTATGAAAGTTGCAATTCTTGTATTAAGATATCTATAGTTTTTCTTGCTCATAAGAGCTTTCTGAAAATTGTATATACATGAGAAATAATTTGTTTTGTTAATTTAATTATCAGTTAGTAATATATTATTCTTATGATGATTAATTTATTGAAAAGCAATATTTTTGAACATATTGACAGATATATTTTTTTCAAAGATAAAACAAGATAGTTCCCTTTCTGCGTTACTTTTTCTTGTACGCTTTTTTGCATTGATGAAGGATGCAAATAGAATGAAAAACCAAGAAATTTGTAGGGTTTAACTTGAAAAAAAATTGATTCTATTGCTTTTTTGTCTTTTCTGACTATGCACAAGATTTTATCATATTGAAATGGAGTTTATATTTATTTGTATATATTTTAGTATGTCTAGAAAAAGTGGTTGTTTTGTTGTTGTTTTTTTTTGATGTGAGGAAAACTATGGTCTCATCCATATAAACAATGCTGAATATTTTAGTATTTATTGCTGATAAGAATATTCATTAAATAATTTTTTCTATTGCTAACAGTAAAAGTTTTATATATGTTGTAAATAAAAGTTCACAGAGTGGTGAGCTCTGTGGGATTGACTGATGTGGGATGAAAGTTGTTGATGTCTTACAATTGAATGTGATTTATATTTCTTGACTCATAAGAAGATTTCAACTAGATAAATGTTGGATTTTGGTGTTTCTATCTCTTAATGATTGTAATAAAAATATTTATTGGTATTGTATAAATGGTATAGAAATATCTAGTTGCGCCACTATAGGATTACTTCTTTTCATGTTTCACATTATTTCAAGTACTGCTTGGAACAAAAGTGCAGCTTGTACCTCTGATCTTTCCTTTTTTGCGAACTGGGTATATGAGATAGAGATTTGTTTTATATTTTATTGCAATTCTAGAATTTTTATTTCTAATGGGCTCATGGATATTGGTCTTAAATTAGAGGAGATGGCATTATTTGTGTTTAAGAAAAGGAACAAATGCTATTGGATATAATTCTTGGGTTGTGAAAATTTTTTTTGAAAGAATATTTGCTATCCCTGACAGCAGGAATGATGTAAATTGACTGATATGTACAAAAATAAACCTTGGGGTATCATGTATTCCTGGATTTCATGAATCTTTCATTGTAGAAATTTTGTGTACATTTTATGAGATATATATTTTTTATTATTTCATAAATGAATTGCATTTTGATTTATATCTGCATTCTATTATGGATTGCTTTCATTTAAAATACCTGACACTTTTATTTAATACATTTGTTGCCATGATGGATTTCTTTTTGGAATTTCATTTCTTATACATTTGCATTTGACTTCCTACAAGCATTCAATTTATTGATTCATCAGTCATCATTATTTTCAATTATTATTGATCCTCTGTAGGATGGTCTCTCCAAATTTAATCTACTTTCTCTGATCCCTAGCTTCTGTTCTTCATACCACATCAGCAAACTCTCTTATTTCATTCATCCATCTTATATGTAATCTTTTTCTAGGTCTTTTATAATCTGTTCGGAATTCTGTTTAAAGCTTTAATTACCCTTTTATTAGTATATGTTCTAGCAATATGTCTAGTCTAACTACATTTCAATTTCTTAGTTCTTATCAATGATATTAGTAATATCTATTTATTCTCTCACCTATGTATTTTATTTTCAATCTCTTTTTATTAGTCTCTACCATATATCCCTCCATACATTGTTCTCTTAAAAGTGAAAATCTTAGATCATTGGTAAAACGTATATGTTAAAAACTTTCCTTTTCAAACACATGAGCATATTTTCGTTTATACCAAGTTATTTTTACCAAAAACATTATATCCAAGTTTAAATCTGTAATTCATTTTATTCATTATATTTTCAAATGAATTAATAATTTGACCAGGACATTCGTATTTATTAACTTTTTCTGATTTATGATTATCAATCTTTATTTTCTTCTTCTGAGATAATCCATTGAACATTAATTTAATCGTTTTAGCATTTATCTTTAGATCTATTTTTTTTACTTTTATTTGATAAATCATAGATATAATAAAATATATTTACTAACAACAAAATGATATATAACAATAGCTGTAATATAGTCATATAATCATCACAAATAAAACATATAAAAGCTCTTTTCGGCAAATTTTAAATTTTTGCCCTTTTCAATATGGCTTAATTACAAAAATAACCTATACTGCATACATAGTGACATCTACCGGCTCTATATAAAATTAACACAAGCCTATAATTATACTTAAATATAACAACACATTATACAACCCTCCATTCATTTTTTATTATTCAATTATTAGTTAAAATAATTGATGTTTTATAAATGTTCATACAATTATTTTTGTTATAATTAATGTAATTGGTTTCATATATTTTCCTTCTATTAATTTCTTTAATATAATTTAATGGACTTATATTCTTAACACAATCTATTCTATGTCCATATTTTAAGTAGTGAACATATAATGCAGATCTGTCATCTCTTCTATTAATAGCATTATTATGTTCTTTAGCCCTTTCTTCTAATTGTTTTGCTGTATGTCCATAATAAACCATACTGCAAACCCCACAAGTAATTTTATATACTATACCCTTTTTATATTTTATATCATCTTTTATTTTATTTTATTTGATAACTATTGCAACACTTCCTGAAGTTTTCAATCATTATTTTCAAAAAACTACATTACCTGCAAAATCCTAGATGACCTAAATAATCTCTATTTATATTTACAACCTTAGCTTCCCATTTTAATTTAAAAAGAAATCACTTTGTTTTTGTTTCTCATTTTACACATCATGTGGAGTCACTGAAATAATATATTGCTTATCTTGGAGGGATTAATCCATGAAGTCATACTGGGATCGTACTTCATGCATGGGGCTGGCTGTATGTTGGATTATAAACTAAATTAAATGATAAAGCACTAATGTTTACATCTGACAAAATGTATAGATCTATTAGGGCATGTTGCATACAAAATGTGGAAGTAAAAATAGAAGTGTGCAAAACAAAATTTACAAATAACTATCAAAAAACGTGATTGGAGCAAGTGCTGAATGAATACAAAAACATTTTTTCAGAAATTCCCAGAATAATTCAAGGGTATGAGCATAGAATAATACTCATGAGAGGTCAACCTTATCAGGCCAGGGCCTCCCCTGCATATGCTGAAAACATTTTTATTTTTAAAAACTGATTTAACATATTAAATCTATTTAGATGTACACACATATTTATGCTTTCCGGTTTATTTTCCAATATCCCTACTCTCTCTACTGGCTTCTACATATCTATACTTATGTCTTCTATTACTTCCCTATCCTCTCATCATGTTATATTTATTTCCAACCACCATCATTCTGTTTCTTCTCTCAGAATTTCTATCTGTCTTTCCATTCTTTCCCCTTGCAATCTTATTCTTCCTTTTATGTTTATATTATTTTGTGCCTCTATTTTTGTTTTGGCTCTATTACAAATTAATAATTTTCTTTTTACTAATTTTTATAACACAAATTTTATTTTACTTATTTTTAAATATTTTACTCAAAGTGTTTGACCACCTCCAAACCCCTTAGTCCTTTCTAATTCCCACCTTACCACCAATACCTGTAATATTTATAAAATATTTATCTCTCTAGACTCTCTCCTTTTTATTTAATTTTTACTATTTAATATTATAATTTGTTTGCTTTGGTCTATTCTCTTCTCATACTGCTCAACGATTTCAACTTTTATTACACAATTTGGCATTTATCTAGAATTTGGTTTCAAACTTTTTTTAACTTCAATTGTGATTACTCTGGTAATTTGATGCATTTTAGCACTCATGTTGGAATGCCAATTGAACCAGGTCAGAGAAAATCACTATGATTATATTCTTTAAATCTTGATTTTAACTCAGGCTGCACTTCCACTATGGCAACAGATGGCCCTTCAAGCAGAGAAGTATAATACCACAGATAGATGAAACATCAACAGTATCTATAACCAGATTGGAGCTATACAAAGTATAACCCATGATCATATGTCTGGGTTATAGCACTTCTTGACTGCTAGATTCAAACCCCTGCCATCCAAAGCACTTCATTTGTTTTGAGAATTTCAGGTGCCAGCTGACACAGGTTATATAGTCAGCATGCTCCAGATGACAGGTAAGCAATCCAGCACTTGACATATCCCAAGCTGGCTCCTTTTAACAATTGTGAGGGTGAATCTTTGGTACACTTACCCAACACTTAAGCCATTTATAAATTAAACTACTAGTGATGCAGTTGTAAGAGAATCAACCAAACAATAATTAAGCAAAGAAAGATTTATTTTTATGTGCAGCTGTTATTACTATGTGATTATTCATATAGTATATGAGCATGGATGGGCAGCTAGCTTTTTACCTCTGAGTTTAAGATCAAGAAACAGCATGGTCTTTCTTCTCAGTGCCTGATAAGGCAGAAAGAATGTTTGTGTAAATGATAAATATTTTTCCAATACATATATACAATTATGACAGACAAAAATAAAGCATGGCCCTTATTCCCAGGAGGCTGTAAAGTCACCAACCAAGGCAGCGGTTGGTAGCTGAAGGTGGAGGGTGCTAAGAATCCCCTGATTGCAGACCCAGGCTGCCATTTGATGATGACTTTTTATTTAGGTACTTACAACTGCAGATCACTTTCAAGTAAAGGAAGATTGCAAGAATTAGAAGAAGAACTGTCTTATATTAAATGGGACATTATTGGACTTTGTGAAGTTAGAAGAAAAGGAGAAGAAACAATTGATTTAAAAAGTGGACATATACTCTATTATAAAGGCACACATATTGGAAATACAAGTGGAGTAGGATTCATTATAAATAAAAAGTGGAAGAACAATATTGTGGAGATTGATGGTGTATCGGACAGAGTGGCAAGATTAGTTATACAACTTAATAGCAGATACCAAATGCAGATAATTCAGGTTTATGCCCCAACAAGTTCTCATAGTGATGAAATAGTAGTAGATTTTTATATGGATGTACAAAAGGCTTTTGATCGGAGTAAACAACATTTTAAAATTGTTATGGGAGACTTTAATGCTAGAATTGGTAGACAAATGAAAGATGAAATTGCTGTAGGTAATTTTGGTTATGGTAATAGAAATGAGAGAGGACATAGACTTGTGGAGTTTGCAGAAAAAGAAAAACTTTATATTATGAATTCATTTTTTGAGAAAAATGTTAAAAGGAAATGGACATGGAAGCATCCAAATGAAGGTACAGCAGAATTGGATTATATTTGACTAACAGAAAATACATATTTCAAGATTGTAATGTTCTTAATAAATTTAACACAGGAAGTGATCATCGATTAGTAAGGTGTAAGTTACATGTTAATGTAAAACTAGAGAGACAAAAATTATTGAGAAAAACAATATTTACAGTTGATATTCCTAATCTTCAGAAACATTCTAATGAATTTAAATTAGAACTTACAAATAGGTTTCAAGTGTTAGGAGATTTATATATGATTCAGATTTGAATGAAATTAATATGAAAATAACTGACACACTTTTAGAAACTGCAACAAAGATAGCTGGTAGAAAAAAGCAGCAATTGACTAATAAAATTTCTACTGAGACTAGAGAATTTATGAAGAAAAGAAGGAATATGAAGATATACAAAAATGATGTATTAAAAAGAATTGAATATCTCGAATTTTGTAAAATGGTACGGAAAAGAGTTGAAAATGATATAAGAAAGTATAACTGTGAAATAGCAAGGAAAGCTGTAGAAGAAAATAAAAGTCTCAAGAATTTTAAACAACATTTTGGTATTGGTAGGAAATTTATATCTGCAATAAGAAAAAAAGATGGAATTATTACTAAAAAGAGAGATGACATCATGAAATTGGTAGAAGGTTTTTATCAAGAATTATATAGTAATAAAGAACAAGTACCTCCTATATTTATTACATCTTCCAAATTGCCCAGAATTTTAAATGAAGAAGTGAGACATGCAATTAAATGTATGAAGAAAGGAAAGGCTCCAGGAAATGATGGAATTATAATTGATATATTAAAAGAAGCAGGCAAAGAAATAGAAACAATTTTAACAAAGTTATATACCAAATGTCTAAATGATAAAGATGTACTGGAAAATTGGAAGAATGCAGTAACAATATTAATATTTAAAAAAAATGATAAAGAAGATATTAGAAATTACAGACCTATCATCCTTTTATCAGTTTTATATAAAAATTTTACCAAGATAATTACAACTCGTCTACAGAGAACTTTGATTTCCACCAACCAAAAGAACAAGCTGGATTTAAAAGTGGTTTTAGTACAATAGATCATATCCAGGTATTGAGAGAAGTCATAGAAAGGACAAATGAATATGAGTTGTCATTATGTTTTGGATTTGTAGATTATAAAAAGGCATTTGATTCTATACACATTTATTCAGTGATTAAAGCATTGGATCATCAAGGTATAGATCCAGGATATTGTCATATTTTAAAGAATATTTATAAAAATGTAACAGCAACAATTAGATTACATAATGATACTGGAAAAATCAACATTGAGAAAGGGTGCAAGACAAGGTGACTCCATATCTTCAAAACTTTTTACAGCAGTCCTGCAAGAAGTATTTTGTGGATTAAAATGGAAAACTAAAGGAGTCAAAGTAAATGGAGAGTATTTAAGTCATTTAGATTTCGCAGATGATGTAGTTGTTTTTGCAAATAATGCTTCAGAGCTGCAGGAAATGTTGCAGGAGTTAGCAGATGAAAGAAGAAAAGTAGGACTAAAGATAAATGTTAAAAAGACTAAAGTAATGTTTAATTGATTTGCTCAAAATATGAAAATAAAGATTGATTATGAAGAATTAGAAGAAGTTAACAGTTACAAATACCTTGGTCAGATTATTAATACAGGTGGAAACATAATGGAGGAAATTAATCATAGAATTAAACTTGGTTGAAGTGCTTTTGGTAGAAATAACTTGATACTAAAAGGAAATATGCCTATGTGTTTGAAAAGGATGGTTTTTAACAAATGTGTTTTACCCATTCTTACTTATGGATCTGAGACTTGTACACTTAATAGAAGAGCAATACAGAGACTTCAGACCACTCAAAGGAGTATGGAGAGATGTATGTTGGGAGTAACAAGAAGAGATCGAAAATGCAATGTATGGGTAAGACAACAAACAGGTGTTACTGACCTTATTGAAAAAACTAAAAGATTGAAATGGAGTTGGGCTGGACATATTGCTAGAAGAGATGATAATAGATGTACAATTGAAATTTTAAACTGGATTCCAAGAGATTGTAAAAGACCCAGAAAGAGAACACGTGTGAGATGGATGGATGGATGAAATAAGAAAATGTGCAGGGGTGTTGTGGAGAAGAGAAGCTAAAGATCGGAGAAGATGGATTAAACTTGGAGAGACCTTCATCCTGCAGTGGATTGATAATGGTTGATGATGATGATGATAATAAAAATTTACATATGCAATATTAAAGATTATATTGGCTGTAACTATAAGAGTTCATTAAAGTTCTTTTCATTCACATATATGTGTAGATATTACAATAGGAGAAAAAGAATTATATTTACCTAGGATTTAGAATAATGCATCACACTTTCATGGATTCAGTTGCTTGTTTGTTTCCTTACTTGTCACTACCAACTGTTTTGATTTTCATTTATGGTTTCTGGCTTCTTAGTGATTCATCAAGTTTGCAATAAGGGAGAGATTATCAGAAGTTCACAGAATGTGAGGTAAGCATTGGTTCTAGTTGAAGAAAATATGATGGTACTGAGGACTCAGGATTGAAAGCTAGCCAAACACTTCTAGTATTTTTAGCACTGCATGTTGCTAGGTTGACCTTCAGTGAAGATAGGTTGATGAACACACATACTGGAAACATAGATAGCTTTTCTGACTGCCTTCTTTGATTTTTTTAATAGTAATACAGCAGTGTTGAATAATAATTTGACTGTATCTGAATAACAATATAACTGGAAATTATATAAATCTCATCTCTTCTGTCTTTTATATTTCTCCCTCTCATTGTTTTTATTTATTATTCTCAGATCAAGTTTAATTAATTTTGTTTCTTATCTTAATTCTTCTTCCAGATTCATCTATTGTCTTATTAGGATTAATTTTTGCATTCTTTGGTTATCTAATCTTATTATGAGATTAATCTACCTTTTTTGATAAGATAGTGTACATGGTTTTTTCTTTTTTTCTTTAATTAGTTCAACTGGGAGTTATCTTTTCTTTTATCAGTCAAGTAATCTTTAATAAATTGCAATTTTAAAAGTTTTTTTTTTTACAAATTATATTTTTAGTCTGATTTCATTTTTACATTTATTAGTTTTTTCTTTTCATCAATATTTTTTTTTTAATTTATAAAAAAGGGAGAGCTAGTTTTAACTTTTACTTAAGAATTATTTCCCCCTCCCTACTTGCTCTTTAATACTAAAACTTTCTTTTATTTTTTAAAAGAAAAAGGTGATGCAATACTTTCATTTTTGAAAGTTTGCATTTCTTAGAGAGAAAAAACTCTTTATAAACATTATATTTTTTTATTTTACTATTCTCACTTTTTTTAGAATCAATTTGATCATTTATTTTTAAATGATTATATATGTAACACAAAATATATGAGCTGTTTCTAACACACATATTTGCAAGTGGTATAATATATATGAATAAAAAAGATATTCTATAGGTAATGTAATTTAAATTTTATATAGTATTATAATTTCAATATCATGACTTAGTACGTGTATAATTTGTTTTGACAAAAGATTATTAATTAATATTTAATTATTATGTATCAATAATTTAAATATAATAGTTTGTATGTTTTATTGGTCTCTAAAGTTGTCTATGCTATTCCTATTAAAGGCCATAAGGTATCTAAATGATTATATAGTTTGAAATATTTGATAAGAATTAAGACTGTATGAAGATTTATAAAATTAATTACTTTTGTGGTAATAAGACTAATGTATAAATAATACTATTGTTTAATAAAGGAAAGCTTCTAGCAACATGCAGCAGTCTTTTATTGATAAATGTTGCTTAGATAAACATCTTATGCAATAAAAAATATTTTCAAGTGAGTTACTTCAATTCAAAAATGCACTTGGTGTTGTAACTTATATTCATGAAAATGATTTGACTGTTTCATACCTAAATTTGAGCATATCATTAAGAATATTATTAACTCTTCCTACAAATTGCTAGTAGAGAGAGAGAGAAATCATTTTCAAAATTAAAAATTATAGAAAGAGTGGCTGGTAAATTTGTCAGTGATAGATAAGTGTTGATGATATTGTATCGAAATTTAGTTTATAAAAACTCAGAAAATAAATTTATAATTATGTAATAATTTTTTTCATTGTTATCTTTAATAAAACATTAAAATGTGTATAAAATTATGTAGAATTTTTTTTATTTTTTTTGGGGGGAGGGGGCATCAATATTGTTTGCATAAGAGCATTGATGACTCTCCATCTGCCCTTGCAGTCAGCATAGCAGAATAATTGAAATTTCAGGATAGTAAAATCTAAAAATAATATAAGTAACTAAATATTTTAAAAATTGATATATATTTCTTTTAACTGACAAAAATGCATAGAAAAATTGTCATGTGGTTCTAACATAGTTTGAGTATCATTCAAGTTAAAATGTATTGAGGTAATCTATCTTTAAAAAGACGAGAATTATTTCAAAAATTATATATATAAAAGGTATGATTTTTACATGGAAAAGTATAGTAAATAACATCTGGTCTTGTCAAAAGATATGATACACACCAAAACTAAAGATGACAATAAGATCAGAGATCACAGCTCTTATTAATATGTCAAATTACACATAGAATGTATATTAAAAAAATTGGCTCGTGTTTTCACAATGCAAGTGAAAATATACATTTACTTGCAGAAATATTTTAGTAAAATTTATTATTGCTACATATATATACAAACTAAAGATTATCACTCAAGTAAAAACATTCATCATCACTGCTTACTGTCAAATCCACTGCAAGATGACTATTTTATACTTTGAGTTTTTTTCTTATTCATAGCTGCTCTTTATTGCTCTAACTGATTACTTTATCATGTCCATCTCATATATCTTTCTTTCTACATATTTTACAACCATTTTGGCATTCAGACTAAAAATTCAGTTAATTATATATATTAGCCTATGTTCATCCCAGTTCTAATATACTCTCTTGATTATTATAATAATGCCAGGGTTATATTTTTTTCTCATCTATGTAATTTGCTTCTGTTACTTTACTTTTAATTAGGATACATTTCTCTTTTGCAATGTGATTTGCAATGTTCATTGTTGTATTAAATGTCTATATCTCAAATTCAGAAGTAAGCAATAGTGGCTACCTATGGATTAAAATCTTTTTCACATAATTACATTTTTTTGCTATTTTTACGAAGAACACTTCATCAAAATTGAATTCCATGATCAACTCTATTTTTTAAGCTTCCATGTAATTTAATTCTTTGATAAAACATATATATATACTAATATTTATTTTTCAATTTGCTTTAGCTCTTTTAACATTTCCAGAAGCTCTGGATATTTATGCACAAACAGTCATATCATCTATAATATTTAAGGAATTGATTTACATTTTTAACAGCTTTGCTTTCCATTTTAAACCACAACATATTTGTCAATGAACTGTAAAAAAGAGTTGAAATGATGGAACCAGCTTGTCTCACACTTTTACTAATATTAATATCATTGCTTTATATTTTGATATTCTTCAGTATTTGTTTTATAAAAAGGAATGCATACAGAGATAAATATCTTCATAATCTATAAATTCAATGCAAAATAGCAATTTATATTTATTGATCATGTCTATAATTTTTTTAAATATTTATATGTTATTTGCTGTGTTATAATCTATTTAAAGTCAAACTTGTTTTTTGTTGTTGTTGTTGGTTTAAGTAAGAAGTTCTTTATAGATTATTTGTAATGAGTATAATGAGATTTTATATAAAATTGATAGAAGACAATATACTTACTTCTTAACATTTTATTCTTGTCTTTTCATAAATATCACTAACATTATTAGATTCTTTAAGTAAAATGGTATATTTTTATTATTAGTTAAACACTTGATTTATATCTTCATACAATTTTTCTATTTTTTTTACTTGCTTCTTTCTATAATGATTCTATCATTTCTTTTTTTTTTATTATTTACCATAGATTTAAATATATATATCAACATTTTTCTAAAATGAAGGCATTTCAAATAATAGTGATATAATTAAGCCATTTTATGTTTTTTCTATTCTTTAGTACTGTATAATTTATATACATAGAGTAAATTTTCATACTTTGTTATGTTGTTTCTGTTTTTACTAATCATGTTAACTTTAATTTATAGTATAGAAATAACATTTCCTTTCAAATCAAAAATATTTTGCATTTTCAAACTTTATTTTTATATTTTTTCTTGCTTTATCACACTTATTATTTACATATATCATCACTAATATTTTTCATATTACTTTACAGAATTAATACTTTTTAATATCCCTTTGGTTATACATACTGTTATGATACAAAACACCATTAGATTCACAAAATTATGAAGATTATCCATCATAACCAGTATAAGTTCCATTAGGCATATAACCTAGCACTAGATCAAGAAGCTTATTCAATGATCACAGTGATTATTTATTTACATAACACGGTCACATATTTTATGGGTAATCTTTCTTGAACTCTAATAATTATGACTTACTTTCTCCCCAGAGGACACAAATGCTGTTAATTCTAGAATTAAATTAATGGCTTCAATAATCTTTATTATACCTTATTTTTACTACTATCTTCTTTCCCAATCCTTCCTTCACAGCATTCCAAACTGACTTAATCTCTTTCAAAAGCAAAATACTTGTAAAAATGAACTCAATCAATTACCAATTTTTATAACAGTATTATTATTTAACATTTTTATAACCTTTCCCAAGGAAATGCACCATCACAACCCTATGATTGACAAAAGCTCAAATTTATTATGGAGACCCTCTCCAAATAGGGATCAACATCAAGGTGATTTAATAGTAGAGTGATATATATTGCACTTCACTCTGATCCTCTACCTTTTCTCATATTAAATAATTTTATATTGATCATTAAATTACAGTGAAAGTTTCCAGGCGTTTGCTTACGATCATTGATTTTACTTTGACATACACTTTTTGTGGCATAAGTTTCCATGTATTTGCTTATGACTGAAATTTTAACTGGCATTACCCCCTTCCCTCATTCCCCTTTTGTCTTTCAAAATCGAGCAGTTAACATTTGGGAAACTAACCTATACAAATGTTTGAGTACAACAACGATAAATAAAAAATTAATAAAACAAAATAATACAGCAATCTACCTCCCCCCTTTTTAATATGGGCAAAACAACATGATAAATCCCTTTTAAAAATCCCATACTCTATTGTTGAAACATTTAAAGTACAGTACATCAGACACAGTTGACCGAGTCTAGGTTGATATTACACTAATTATAGAATAAAAGTTTACTTAAGCAACAGTTTATAATTACTCTGGTTGATCAGTTGTTAAATTTCAGTCCATGGGTGACATTAGTTCATAGCTTCTGGTGTGAATCCTTTTTAGTCCTCTGGCTCCTGAACACATCCTCGGCTAGCTGGCTGGCTTCATACTTTCCATAACTGGAAATTACTTGGGCATCTCCTGGTGTGGCTGGGAGAGTTTCCCCCAGGAGGGAAGTTTTTGATGCTCTCTAACTGGAGAACATTTTCATAATGATATATAACACTTAATGAAAAAGTTCTTAATAATCCTTGAACAAAAAAAAACTCTGCAATTTATGTTTTTCTGCAAACAGGATTCACACCTGTTTTGGGTTTATTTTTAGCCAAATTTTGTCACTTACAATTTCTATCCTTTTATTCCTTAGGAATTTTTAATTCAATAAAAAGTTCTTGATTAATTAGTGCAATATATAACTGATAGCCTCTAACAATATTTTTAATTACGAATACATTTTAGCTTGAGTTTCAACAATAGAGTCTAGTCTTGCATTGGTGGTCGAGAGGTCAGCGCGACTGCCTTGCACTTGCAGGCAGTTGCCCGAGTTGCAGGTTCGTGTCCCGGCCGATGCTATGACACTAAAAAAAAAAAACAATAGAGTCTAATTGTGAACCGCTCTAATTTTTCCGCCAATCCACATTTTTCCAAAAAACACACACAAAAAAAAAAAAGCTTGTAAGAAAAAACTCATATATCAAGATACTAGTTTATTTTGAGTTATAATTAATTTAAATAAATTCAAAGAAAATCAAATGAAGAAATTCTGATTTTTTTGTGAGATAAAAAAAATTTAATTGATTTAATAAAGAATATATTTTTGTATAATTCTAACTATAAACTACAGACCTTTTCACTAAATTATATATATGAGATGGCAGAAAATACCATCTCATTACTCCTTTTTCAGGAATAATAAAAAAATGGAAAAAACTCATCCCAACTATCCCCTGTAATCTCTTTCTTCCCTGGGATCTTTTCTTATGATATAGAAACATTAAGCTATAAGAACTATTTCATTTAGCTCTGTTATATAATGAGTATACTGAGTGATTGATTTCAAGTCTTGTGTATCTCATCATAGTATCTGATTGCAAAATTGACAACTTGGAGTATATATTGATTTATATGATTAAAAATGATGATAGAGCTCAATTGGTATATGCCCCAGATTGTCAATTTCACAATGTCAGATACTATGAAGAAACATGCAAACTTGAAATTGAAAATCATTCAGAATGCTTATTTATATAACAGAGTTAATTGCAACAGTACTTACAACTATTTTTGTAGACTATTAAAAATCTGGTCATTCCTTTAAATCTTCTAATGCTAAAATTGTTTAGAAAATAATGACAAAAGACAAGGCACATAATTAATTCTAAGAACTGCAAGCACTGGCCATTTAATCTAATGATGCAACTAACTGCTAGATCAATTTACACACGCAAATATGCAAATTAATATTAATCAATGGCTAGTTTAATTTATGTTTATACACATGTAGATATGCTAATGTATTCATTAAATCATGATTTGACAAAGATATGCTACATTGAAAACCTGGCTCAACAAAATAATATTATTTCATACCAAAAATTTGTTACCATAATAGTTGATAGTTGTCTACATACTTTTGTAGAATATATTTCATTATATATTATAGTTTATTCTTATTTCTATATAACTATTTATAACTCTTCCATATAATTAATGATGATATTTTTCTTTTTAATGATAATTCCATCTTTTCTTATTATTGCAAAAATAACTTTCCAATACCAAGATGTTTTACAATTTTAACAATTTTATTTTTTTCTATAGCTTTTCTTGTCAATTCACAATTATATTTTCATGTAATTATTAACTGTTTTCATATCATTTTATTTGAAAATAGATAGTCAGTTCTCCTTAATGGATCATTTCTAAAAAAATTCATATTCTTTCTTCATATATTCCCTTGTCTCAATAGAAAATTTACTGGTAAATTGCTGCTGTTTTACATCAGTTACCTTTCTTGCAGTTCATAATAGAGTATGTTATCTTCTTGTTGCTTTCAATCAAATCTGAACCATCTTTAAATCTGAAAATATTTTAAATCACTTTTTTAAATCAAATTTGAATTTACTGGAATATTTTTGAAGATTAGGAACATCAATTGTTAATACCAATTTTCTTAATAGTTTTCATATTTCTAGTTTTGCATTAACATATACTTTACATCTCACTAATCAATGATCATTTATTGTGATGAATTTAATAAGACCATTATCATCTTAAAATATATATATTTTATATTAGTCAAAATAAAATTTAATTCTGCTGCATGATCATTTAGATGCTTCCATGTTTATTTACTTGTAGCATTTTTCTCAAAAATAAAAAGAATTCAAAATATATAGTTTTTTTGTGAATTCTACAAGTCATGTAGTCTCTTATATTATCCATATCATTTTCATCTTTCAATCATTTACTAATTCTAGCTTAAAGACTCCCATGATAATTTTAAAATTTGGTCTGATCAAAACATTTTATATAGCCAAATAAAAATCCTCTATTTTTTCATCACAATAATCTGTTGTGGCATAAACCAGAATTATCTGCATTAAGTATCTTCCATTAAGTTTAATAACTAATATTGCATTATTTCAACGATGTTATACTTTCATTTTTTATTTATAATGAATCCCACTTCACTTGTATTACCAATATTTGTTATTTAATAGTAAAATAAATATTTATTTTTAAATCAATTTTCCCTTCATCATTTCTTACTTCATAAGGTCCAACAATATTTCATTTAAAATTAAACAATTCTTCAAATTTATGCAAACTTTCTTTACTTGAATTTGATATGCAGTTTTTGGTACTTAAATCTGAATGACAGCCTAGGTCTGCATCCAGGGAATTCTTAGTACCTTCTATCTTCAGCTAATTTCTGGTATCTTGGCAGAAAAATGTATAATCTCCTGCAATTAAGAGTCATAATTTAGTTTTGTATGTTTTGATTGTAAATATTTTTTTAAAAAGAAATCATTCACATACACATTCATCCTGGCTACAACAAGACCAATTGATAGTTGAATTAAAAACTATCAGGCAACTGAGAAGACTAATGTTTCTTGACCATATATATACTCAAAGGGTAAAACAGTCATATATATATATTAAATTAAAAATTTCCATGGAATTTAAATTTGATAAAGAAATAAAAATAGTATATCCATGTAAACAGAGATAGTATTGCCTTTTGATGTTACCAAAAATTAATTACCAATTAACAATCTTTAGACTATCTTATTATAAAGATTTAAATCCAGAAACAAAGAATAACATCTTCCTTGATACTCTGCAAATAATAATTAATCTTCTCCAGAGAATTGTATATGTTGTATTAAATATTTTCATGGGTTTTTAATTTGATAAAGAATAGAAATAAAATATTATATCTACTATACCAGTAACCTGGAGGGAATGACTTTCATATAAGTTTAACTTTCATACAGTTATATGGAAAGTAGACAATGATTGTGATGACAGCCTAAAAACGATTTATATTTCCCAATCATTTTCCTAAAACAACTCTAGGGATTTAAAATAAGCTTTTCCATCCACAAGTAATTTATTTTTAATTAATTAATGATAAAGGCATGCATTCACAGCCTTTATTGGGGATCCATTTTTTATATGAGAAAAACTCATTAGAATAAAATAATCTCAAAACTCCCACTCCCTAATCTCCATTAATTTTCTATTGAGACAGAAATTATAAATATTAGATTGAATATTTGAAATGAAATCTTAAAATATATGATAGCAGTAACTTGAATTTTATAAAATTAATAAATAAAAAACAATTTATTTACATTATACAATTAACTTACACATACAAATAAAATAAGCATCACATGATCACATTTCCTATACTAGCACATTAATTGTTGATAAACAGAGCAAAACTCTCCATACAGTATTGCCACCTGTGCTAAACAGAGTAATCAATGGATGCCAGAAGGCTTGTGCATAAAATTCCTATCTAATGCCTACTCATCCAATATCCCCAGACTAGTTTCTGGCTTGTGGCCTTCGTCAGTGAGGAGCTTTGGATCTGAGAGCACTGCATCTAGATCTTAGGATCTAATGCAACCCTCTAGCAACCACCTTTTATCTCTACTTAACTACAAAACTATGAGAATGAAATTGAAAACACAAAAAATATTTTCAATCTAAGCTCAATAGCTTATATAGTCATATGGGTCTGAACTCAGTTCAGCACCCATACATTTTGGTGTCTTTGGCCCTTTTACAACCATAGCCACCACTATCCTATTAGGCAGGATTGGTGTTTAACCATTAAGCATCACATGATCACATTTTCTATACTAGCACATTAATTGTTGATAAACAGAGCAAAACTCTCCATACAGTATTGCCACCTGTGCTAAACAGAGTAATCAGTGGATGCCAGAAGGCCTGTGCATAAAATCCCTATCTAATGCCTACTCATCCAATATCCCCAGACTAGTTTCTGGCTTGTGGCCATCGTCAGTGAGGAGCTTTGGATCTGAGAGCACTGCATCTAGATCTTAGGATCTAATGCAACCCTCTAGCAACCACCTTTTATCTCTACTTAACTACAAAACTATGAGAATGAAATTGAAAACACAAAAAATATTTTCAATCTAAGCTCAATAGCTTATATAGTCATATGGGACTGAACTCAGTTCAGCACCCATACATTTTGGTGTCTTTGGCTCTTTTACAACCATAGCCACCACTATCCTATTAGGCGATCCAAAGCTCCTCACTGACGAAGGCCACAAGCCAGAAACTAGTCTGGGGATATTGGATGAGTAGGCATTAGATAGGGATTTTATGCACAAGCCTTATGGCATCCATTGATTACTCTGTTTAGCACAGGTGGCAATACTGTATGGAGAGTTTTGCTCTGTTTATCAACAAATAAAATACTAGTTTTCTAATTCACCTTTGATTAGTAAGTAATTTAGATTGTGCTTTACGCAAAAAAGTGAAGCTTGTCTCAATCTTATTAAAAGTTATATAGCTTAGCGCTTTCAGAGACCTTGTGTCTCCATAATCATAGCCTACTTTCAACTGAAGTTTAGCTTTGGTTTATGTAAAATTTTATGCAAATTTTATAATGACCATTTTCTGGAGATTGCACCAAAAAACAACAGGCCATGTGTTCGAACCCACTATGTCAAGGGCACTATGCATAGAACGTAATGATATGAAATGAAAAATGAAAGAGGCATGCTTTATTGCAAATGACAATTGTGCAATAAACCAGAAAGAATCGTGCTTTGCAATCTCCAGAAAACGGTCATTATAAAATTTGCATAAAATTTTACATAAACCAAAGCTAAACTTCAGTTGAAAGTAGGCTATGATTATGGAGACACAAGGTATCTGAAAGCACTAAGCCATATAACTTTTAATAAGATTGAGACAAGCTTCACTTTTTTGCATAAAGCGCAATCTAAATTACTTACACGTACAAAGTAAAATTATTTCAGAATGAAATAATAAAATTAATATATATATAAAAAAAAAATTAAATAAATAAAATAATATAAAACAAATAAGATAAATGAGTTACAATAAATGTGAGCTTATCCAGATCTTTTATATATATATATATATGCCAAAGCGTTGACTGGGAAGCAAACCCGGGCTGGCTGCTTGGAAGGCAGCTACGCTTATCGCGAGGCTACCAACGCTTTTCTTGTTTAAAGTTTTAAATAAAAATGTTTACTATGACAGATAGTAAGCATTATATTAACTGTATAACCTGTGGAATTACATAACTGATCAATATGTATATCTAATGCAATGTAATAATAAATAATTGCAACTTTTTTTTTAATATTTGTAATTGAAATGGGAGTAATTACCTCCCATTAAATAATGCAATATCTTCTCATTCCATTGGTAGTTATTTAGCTGACAATTTGTTGTTTTTCTCTGCATTCTTTTCTTAAATATTCAGTAGCAGACAATGATGGTGGCATACATTCTTGGTAGTACAAAGAAGTATATTTTACCCAGATGTTGTGGTATTTACAGATTGAATTCCCAGCAGTCCTAAGAAATGTTCTCAAATTCATGGCTGAGCTAGTGCATGTTTAGGTCAAATTAGCAATGCATATTTTGTAGCTTTTTCACAAAATAACTAGCCATAAATAAAGACTTTCTTTTATGATTTATTTTTAAAAATATTTATTTCCAAGACAGCAGTATATATAATAGAGGGATTTGAACTCAGTATTTTTCAACATATTCATCTTCCACTCCATTTTAAGCAAACAATACACATGACTGTGTACATGTAAAAAATTTACATGATCCCTAATATATATATATATTCTAACCTAATAAAATACGACTTCTATTAAAATAAAAGAGCGAATTCACTAAAGAGATTTCGGACGCTTCCGTCTGGGACGGGTAGCAAATCAGTATTTTACCTAATATATAGCTCGACGTTAGGTTAGTTATATTAATTCAGCTACAGCGATATGCAGTTCAGACAGAGATAGAATAAAAAAAAATTATCATTAATAAAATAAATTTAAAAAGAAAATTTAGAATAAACTAACATTCTTTCTCTATCCAAAACACATTCTCTGAGCTGTAAGTACTTGCACTGTTCGACAATGATGATGATGATTTCATGTCATTGTTAATATTACTGACTAAAATAAAACATTCATTAATTTGTCAATATGATCTCAATATTTTATTATTATACAATCAGAAGTTTCAATCTCTTAAGCCATGCCACGCTTGTAATATTGATCATAATGAATCAATTCTTAATTTAAGAGCACTTATAATAATGACACTAATCTCAGGGTTCTCTGTTATTTTTAAAGAAAAATGCTCGGCAGTATTGTGTTGTCGCATATGACTGATATTCTGGTCGGCTATAGGAAACATTTACCTTATTTAAATTCCATGTGTCTTCATCCACATATCAACTATTATAATATTTAACGAGATGATAACTATATTTAATAACAACGCATAATTTTGAATAATACAGCCATTTTATCCAGAATCTCAGTCGGAATGATGAAAAGACAAGGGTGCTTTTGTGTCCTTCCATTATCCATGACAACACAATAATTTGACTAAGATTTATTACTCAGACACGTCACTTAAAAGTGTACTTAACAATGTGCAACCAAAAGCGACTAGTTTGGGAATAAAGTGATTTTACACACATATAAAATAAAATGTCTTGGTCTGAAGTTTTCAACTCCCTAAATAATTCTTATTAAATTAAACTATACTGAAATATTCTGATCTGCTTACAATTGTCTATCTGGTGTATTGAATTTAAGATTTCATAAATGATTTCGGACTCAAGAAAAGTATTGCAAGTATTATGCCAATACACTTTTATTTAGCACACAAGAAAAATGACTCAAAACGACTTGTAACAAGACTATAATTTATTATTAAATTTTAACAAGATGATGATTTATTATTACAGTTTAACAAAACTATCCTTTATGATTAACATAATAAACAAACATATACAATTTATTTGATCCCATATGGATAAAACAAAATATAACTAACAGTAATTCGTCTATACTTTTAGACCTGGATTCGAACTACTTCTTCATCTTCTTTTTACATTTATGCAAATTGAATATAACAAAATAAATATTATTATCGATACATCAACTCATCCATTTAGTGTATCTTATATGAACGGCTGCTTAACTTTATTAACTAACTATTTGTTTTAAAATACAAATAATCTGATTCTAGGCAATGCGTACAAACGATTTTTATTATCATATCTTTAATTAAATGATAGTTTTTATTTAAATAACTTATTATAATTTATGGGTTATTTATCAGAAGTTACACTTATTATTTTAATATTTACCTTAATAACAACTGAAGTTGTTATACACAATGTATTCCTCAGTATAAGTTATATTGTGAGTGCTAATTAATTATTAACCCGAATTACACCTAGTATTTGAACCCTCCATTGGCAAATAAAAATTTATAAAGCACGCAATTTTAAACTTACTCTCTCCATTGACTTACGTGTGGATTACCAGCACTATTCCGCCGCACAATCCAGACATTGATCATATATACTAGCACGCTATTTATACTAAATGGATCGTAAGGAATTAACCTCCAATATACCCGTTATCTTGCCATAACTTTCTAAACAAAACACAATATTCAACACCTTCCGTGGTGGAATTATCTCTATTTTCTCATGAGGAATATGGAATAACACTGAAGGTCTGTAGAATTAACTACTACATTAAAATAGTTTGGTGGGTCCTTGCCTCTTACTTGGGCATAATAGGAACGCACACCAAATATAATCCTCTCCTGGGATTTTAACGAATGAAATACACTAAATACGATATAAATTACTGATCGCCCTAACTCTGAGAAGCGATCACTTGGGTTATAAACATACCCGAATTCTAGATTTATCCATTCCCCTCATGGAAAATAAAGCTTTTGGGGAGATCATTTTCCATCCCACAAAATAGATACATTACAATTATTACTAATGCGAATATTAATCATATACTGATGCTATATCGGGGCAAGACAAGCAAATACACTAATTACACTAAATTTATGTTCCGGGGTATACTTAGATCAACGTCTGAAATCAATGGATATCACAGAATTAACCATAATAATTTTTACCTTTGCCAAAAAAACATTCAACACGTACTTGGTAGTATAGTATCTTGAACTAAATTAAGTGAATGCGTTAATAAAGAATAATTGGGAATAAGTTCCGCAATTAACATAGTATAAATTTGTTTCAAACTTTAAATAAGTAATATCCTGTATAGCACTTCTCTTTAATTACTTCTGATAATTTTAACTAGATATTTTACCTATTAAGTATTTGAATTTTTCTTCTTTTATGCATCTAACATATAAATCTATATCCATAATGCATATCATAAGTAAACACATTTTATAAAAAAAAATTTTTTTTCATGTCGAATATAAATTTAACCTAGAATAAGTATATGAAAACATACCTTTATGATTACAAGGTCATTTAAATATTACTTGATTATACAGCCTTTAACCTGTTGATATAAAAAAAAAATACACATATTTTACAAATTAGTAAAAAAAAATCATTACTTAACAAGTGCTTCTTATATCACTATAAAAATGTTTTTCCGTTGGGCAATTTATCTAGATGAAGAACTTGATCCGTTCGTAGTTCACGAAGCAAATTTAAAATAAGAAACACATTTTATTATTTCATTTATATAAAAGTTGCCTCCATTCTGGTGCAATTAATAAATTAGGCAAAGAAAACATAGCAGCGTTGGATGTTAACTCTTCCTTGAATTAACTGATATAATTTTGGGATCCAAGAAAACAATACATATTTTAGCATGACGAATATTTGACGATTGACGATCACATATACAATTCTTTTCTTTTTTACTATTGGCGATACGTATCATTTTTAGCTAGCTGGCTTATGAATAAAATAATGAGCGAATTATTATAAGGACTGCAGCTGACTTACGTGGATATAAAGCTTTAACGACTCAAATTGATGTATAATATAACATATTATATTATGGTTATAATTAAGTCACTAATGTTTGTAGTTTTTCTTCCTACTCTAGGAATTGTAATTTGTCTTTAATAATCAATTCTCCGTAAAATGCACACATACAAATTTTCTGATATTTGCTTTGAGAAAATTTATATTTTCTTTTTAAAAATATACAGGTGCATAAGTAAATATCCTTGATCATTAATATTATTTTTAGATAATTTCAGTGAATAAAACATATTTTAACGTGGGGAACTTACATTATTTTCAAAAGCAGACAATGTCCTTTAGAAAGAGCGCGAAATTTTCTAGTTAACTTTCCTTGGCTTTTGTAATATGTCTTTTAAATATAATTTTTCTTTTATACCACGAAAAGATAATTAAATAAAGTAAAGTTAACAAATCATTGATTATTTCATGGAAATTACTTATAGTACTTGTTTTAAATATAATGACACTTTCCGTGATTGCTGTAGTCAATACGGTCATTTTGAACTTTAGCATAAGATAGTACATTTTTGCGTATAAAAAGCCTTAAAATAGGTAGATGGCCACAGAAAACAGAATATCTTATCAAATAGGATTAGCAACGCATGATATTATTAAAAATTTACGGGACTTATATTTATTTCTGCAATAAAAAATAATAAAAAATTTGTTACCGAATTTCAGTACTGCTTCCTCCTTGTAAAACTAAAGTCAGACTAAACTTTCTTCAAAATTTGGCGGTCTTCTTTTAGCGACCTCTTACAGAAAAATAATCATTTAATTATACATAAACAAAGGAAAGAAAAAAAAAAATTATTACAGTTATATTTTTCCGTATGATTTAAATGGATTACAAAGTAAATTGACAAACAATGAAAAATAATAAGTATATTTAATTAATAACTAGTGATGTATATTTCTTTTAAATATGATTTTCTACAAAAATAAATTATCAGAAGTTATTGTGCTGTATGATAAGATACTCATCCACTCTCCCTCTACCCATCCAAAATCAATTACTGTTTATGATATGTGCTTTTATACTATATTAAATTGCTCTTATTGTTAATATTTTAATTAAATTATTCATGCTCTTCTTCAAAATGACATCAAATTACTAAATTTATTAGTTATTTGCTTAAAACACGTTACAGTGAGTAAATAGCATATTTTATTAATCACTTAATATTATTATTATTTTACTTTTTTATTTCCTAGAAAAGGATAGCATTGTTTTCCTGTGGAAATAATGCTAAATAAACCAAGTGTCAATAACACTAGGTTACAATATATATATATATATATTTCATGAAGAATTAGCATTCATCAGTTGGGCCAGATCATAATCTCCGATGCATATATACAATCAGTGATTTTTTTTTTCATATGTCATAGCATCAGCCGGGATGCGAACCCATAACCGTCTGCAACCAACTACTTGCTTGCAATGCAGCTGCGATGACCTCTCGGCTAACAATGATTTGTTTATGTTAATAAGTAATTTCGCAAACTTTAATATAAATAGGCTTTCAATATTCTCACACTTCCAACTATTCAACCATCCATTTCATTGAAAAACCAATGATGGAATGCCCAAAGCAACTTATTGCATTTAATATTGTAGTCATATCCATGTAGACATTACATCAATCTAACCCATCTTATGTTTGATAATAAGAGGGTTAGAGTGACATAATGTCTACATTGGTATGAGTACAATATTAAATCCAATAGGGCTTTGATCATTCTAACATTGGGTTTTCAATGAAATGGATGATTGAATATGAAAGGGTGAGAATAGTGAAGCCTGTTCATTAACTGAGCACTGATTGTATATAAGTGTAGAAAATATAATCTGGCCAATTGATGCATGCTGGTTCTGCGTGAAATATATATATTAAGGATCATGTAGCTTTTTCACATGTTTGTTGTCATGTGTATCAATTGCTTGAGCTAGAATAGACGATGAATAGACTGAAAAATCCTAGATTCAAATCTCTCTACTCACATAGATAAACCATTCAGTATAAGCAAGTTACACACTGCCTTAGAATTATATATATATATATATATATATATATATACACACACAAATAAATCACATCATATATCACATGATCTAATTTAACAAGCTTGTATTACAAATGTTATATAATGAACCTGCAAATAGCTCTTAGCAAGCTTTTCAGAATATCCCCAACCTCACACTAATTTCTGCTACTGGATTCCTCAATGAGGTGGTAGAATATTCAAGAATTAGATTTAAAATACCAGCCCAAGCCCAGCACTTTTTCTAATGAATAACTATTAAGCAGAAAATCTGAAATGATCAGACATTCATATGTCTTCCAATCCAGCTATCTAACTTAAATAACCTGGCTTTCTCAGTGAGGTGCTAAGATATCCAAGCATTATATTTAAAATACCAGACCAAGCCCAGCACTTTATCTAATGGATAACTATTAAATAGAAAATCTGAAAATTTCAGATGATCATATGTCTTCCAATGTCTGCAAATTTCAGATTTTCTACTTAATAGTAAGTTAGATATCTGGATTGAAAAACATATGAATGTCTTAAAATTTCAGACTTTCTACTTAATAGTTATCCATTTGATAAAGTGTTGGGCTTGGCCTGGTATTTTAAATCTAATGCTTGGATATCTTAGCACTTCACTGAGGAAGCTAGCAGCAGAAAACAGTTTGAGGTTGGGAATATTCTGAAAAGTTTGTTAAGAGCTATTTGCAAGCTCATTATATTATATATATATACATACATACACACATATATATATATTTTAACAATAAATATAATGGTAATTAATTATTATATACAGTCTTTCAATCCACAGAAGTACTTTCATCTAATTCCTTAACCTGCCCCAACTGCCATTAAATTCAAAAACAAAATGGAAGCAAACTTCATCAACTCAAATTTATGAACCCTGAATTTTAATTTTAGCATTTGTCTATTAATTATATTCATTTTATTTCTATTTATTAAAATTGCCTCCTCAATTTTTCTTTTATTATGATTTCTTTATCAAACTTAAATTTATATTTACATGTCCTTTCATGATCCAAGTAAATGGAAGCAGTCATTAATTCATTATTATTTTTACTTTTTACACACAGTATACCAATTCATACTCCTTTAATCTTTTTTTAATATGGCACCTCGATTCACCTATATATGATAAAATACATCCACAAAAAAAATTTGATACACAACATTACTTTTCTGCTTGACAGGTATGACATTTTTAGAATTATTCACTAATTTATTAACATTATTTTTGACAAATAATGAAACATTAAACACATTCTTATATATATTCCTAAAAAATTTCACTTGAGCATTTGAAATATATATCCATTTTTTATTATCAATCTTCAACATCTTTAAACCATTATAACTCTTTTTAAATTGACATAAAGTATTGTTAATCTGTTCCATCTTATAACCAACTTCAAGAATTTCCTGACAAATATCTCAATATTTTTTAATTTATCACACTGGTAACGACATAATTGTTTATTATGAAACAAAAAAGATCTAAAACTTGCCATGTTATGCATAATTGGTATTTTTGATTTACAATTTATATATCCCCTTTTTTGTAATGGTTTGTTTATTAATTTATAACTTAACTTACTAATATCTCTTGCAATAATTGAATCCAAATACTTAATATGTTTGTCCTATTTCTTTTTAATAGTTCATTTCAAATCATTCAAATTATTTAACTCATCTACAAGCAAATTTATAGTATTGGTATTTCCACATACAAAAACTTCATCCACATATCTTTTGTAAATTTTAATATCTTTTAAAAACACATATTTAAAATATTACTCTCATATGTAGACAAAACAAAATTGCAAACTTGTGCAACAACAGGTAGAACCATATGCCAACCTTTAGACATTTCATAATATCCATCTTCAAAAGAAACAACAATACTATCATCAAAATTTTTTAAAGAATCAATAATAAATTTATCACATATTTACAAACACCTTTATTTTTTAATGCATGTTCAATTATTTTTATGGAATCCACTCTATCAATAGAACTATATATTTCTGTCACATCTAATGAAGCAATAACATCCTTCTCATTAATCACTATATTTTTAATTCTATCTACAAAGTCAAAAGACGAAACAATGGTATTTCCCTTAAATTCTAAAAAGCCTTTGAAGCAGCTTATTAATATATTTAGAAGTTTGAAAAATAAATGACCCACCAAAATCATTCATAATTCATAAAGGATTATCTTCTTTATGCAATTTTATATTTGTAAAAAATACAAGAACATATAGCTCAGGAAGAATATATCTTATAGTGCACAAAAATAAAATAAAAATGTATATATATTCCATATATTTCAAATGCTCAAGTTATGTGTTTTATGTTTCATTTTTTGTAACAAATAATATTAATAAATTAGTGAATAATATGAATAATTCTAAATATGTCATACATGTCAAGCAGAGAATTAATGTCAAATTAATGTTGTGTATCAAATTAATGTTGCGTATCAAATTAATGTTGCGTATCAAATTTTTTGTGAATGTATATAATCATATAAAGGTGAATTGAGGTGCAGTATTGAAAAAAGATTAAAGAACCATGTTATACAAGCATGAAAAAGTAAAAATAATAATGATTTAATGACTGTTTCAGTTTTCTTGGTTTATGAAAGGACATATAAATATAAATTTAAGTTTGATATGGAATGTGTTAAGATTCTTCATGAAGAGAGAAACCATAATAAAAGAAAAAATTAAGATGCAATTATAATAAATAGAAATAAAATGAATATAATTAATAGGCAAACTGTTAACATTAACATTTGGGGTTCATGGTCATTAGAATTGATTTTGCTTCCATTTTGTTTTTAAATTTAATGTCAGTTGAGGAAGGTTAAAGAATTAGCTGAAAGTACTTCTGCAGATTGAAAGACTGTAAATAATAATAGTTAATTACTATTATATTTACTGTTATTACAATAGTTTTTTAATTAACATTTTATTTATATTATATATATTGTGTCAGAACATCACAATGAATAAGAGAGCCTGTCTATGCTCCCTGTGATATGCCCACATACACTTTAACTTCATGCCTGGAAGATGAGGGGTTAATACTTAAATACATGTTAAACAATATACATGCATTCACCTCATTCTTACCATCTTTTATTTCCATTATTCCCAGGTTTCAAATTCAGGGAGAATTTGCATAGTCATCTAATTCAGGGTATATCAACTTAAAATGCAGGTATGTATGAACATATGTAGATGTATAAATGATAGGCATGGATACATGAAAATATGTGTAAAAATAAATGTAATTATATGAGAAGATATGACTAATTGAAAATTGAATAGAGAAAAATACACCAAGAGTTTTTAATTTAAACATTTATATATATTTTGCAGGTTCATCCATGTTAAAAAAAATTAAATATTGATATACCGATGTTTAGACTTGATCACACAAGTCATCTACTGGGTGGTAAAAGGTAGAAAGATGGTTGTAGAGGCACTGCAATCACTGATTTGAAAAAAGTGTTAAAGTTCCACCAATAGCAAAAATGTTAAATTAAGAATGTTTTTTTAAAAAAAATTTCCAAATAGGAGCAAGTTTGCACGTATCATCTTGCTTACTGATACAATATGGCCTTTTAAGATTCTCAATGGCTTCTCTAATTTTGCAATGGTAGAGATTATCACATCTGGATATGATCTTGGTACTAGAAAAATCAATTTTATGACCTGAATCTATAGTATAGAGTGAGAGTGCTGCTGATGATGAGTGTTGTATAACTGCATTAGCATGCTCATTTCTCCTAACACTGATGCAACAATTACTCATACTTATGTAAGAAGCTTTACAATTTTCACATGAGATTTGATAAACACCATGAGATTCAAGAGGGATTGAGTCCTTAGGTTTGATTATTATATTGCTGATCTTTTGATGAGTAGAAAATACTGTATTTATATTATAGCATTTTAATATATATCCAATACTGTTTGTAGTTCCTTTTACATATGGAACACAAATTCTAATACGTGATTTATCATCATTTTGTTTCCTATTTTGTCCATTTTGGGCTTGAAATAAGGCTTTTTTATTAAATTTATAATTATAACTATTTGCAAACAAAACACTATTAATATGATTTATTTCTTCCTTTAGATGTGACTCACTTGAAAGATTAATTACTTTATTTAAAAGGGTTTTGGCTATGGAAGCTATCTGAATTGGGTGATGATGAGAATGGAAATGTAAATATCTGTTCATGTGTGTAGTCTTTCTGTTTCAGATGTGACTCACCTGAAAGATTAATTACTTTATTTAAAAGAGTTTTGGCTACGGAAGCTATCTGAATTGGGTGATGATGAGAATGTAAATATCTGTTCGTGTGTGTCTTTCTGTAAATCGAAAAAGATAAATTATTTTGTGTTCTGGTGACTAGAAAATCAAGAAATGGGAGTTTTCCATCAGACTCTGTCTCCATTGTAAATTTAATATGAGGATGCATATTATTTAAATGTAAGAAAAAATCATCTAATTTATTTTTTCCATGTTACCATATAACAAAAGTGTCATCTATGTATCTGAGTTAAATGAGAGGTTTCAAAGATGGTGATTCTAAAGCACGAGTTTCTATATTTTCCATAAATAAATCAGCTATTACTCCTGGGATAGGAGAGCCCATAGGCATACCAAAAACTCGTCTGTAATGCTGTTCATTGTATACAAAATATGTGTTCAAGAGACAATGTTTAATCAAAGCAATAATATGGTTTGGTAAATTGCAATGTTGTGAAATTATATTTAAAGCTTCATCAAATTTTTTAAAACAGAAATAAAATGAAAAGAGTTTTTAATATATGATCTAATAGGTGGGATTGTAGGTTTAATGAAATCTGATCTGGTTTGTGAATTTTTTGGAAGTCCATAAAATTTTGGACAGAAACATGACTTTTCATGAGGGATTATTTTATTTTTTATCTCTGTTTCAATAGGCGATTTATTAATAATGGCTTTTGTTGTTTTTTCCATATACATAGTATGATCAGTGATTGTAGCGCCCCTACAACCGTCTTTCTACCTTTTATCACCCAGTAGACAACTTGTGTGATCAAGTCGAAATGTCGGTGTATCAATATTTAAAATTTTTTTAACACGGATGAACCTGCAAAATATGTCTTTTATATATGCAACCCATAAAAATCTTCATATCAACATGTATATTAACAAATATATTTACAATAAGAAACATTTTAATACCAAAATTTATAACAATATATAAAATATTTAATTTAACATCTATGGTTACTCTTTGATTATAGTTTATTTCAATTAATATTCCAATCCCTTATCCCCTACAAATAATAGCCATTTGATGCCCATATTAATGTAAATGAAATTTATATTATACTTATGATGTCTAACTCATTCTTACTTGCTCATCATTATATTGGAATTATAATGTTTTATTTTCATTAACTTGATAGAATACATTCATATCAGTCACATTCCCCTATTATGTAATGTAATTATATACAAAGACGGTGAATATCATTTATAATAGAAATAATTAGTCAAGTATATTGAAAACATTTAATTAAAATATTAGTATGAACAAACAAAATGTTGAGAATAAATATGTATTAGGTAAAAATCTTAACATTCCCTTGGTAATGATCGAATTTGTAAACAAGCAGTTCTCATCATAACCTATATTTTATTTTACTTACATAATGGCAATAATATTTATCCATTATGTTATGTATTAACACCTATTTCGCCTATTGTATCCAATATTTACCCATAAACAATAGTTTTTAATTGTATATATATATTGGATTATTTCTATCATCTAATATAAGTAATGAATGCCTTTAGAAAAATTTCACTTTATTTAAATATTCCAAATACATTCAACAGTTAGTAATAGAACACAGGTAAGTATATGCTCATTTCAAGAGTATTGTCTCCACTTCTTCAGGTATTTCTGGCTTGAACAGTGATAGTACTAGCATGGGAATCAAACATGGATACTTAGATTCTTGAATATTGAATTTTAAGATAATGCTCTAATCAACTGAGCCATACTGTCAAAGGGAACACTCAGTACAAATTTCATATATTTATTCACGAGATGGCTCTGATTTCTCCACTTTTTCCTAAGAGCAAAGTTGATTAGTGATTTCCATACATTATATATAGTCACATTAAGTTGACTTATGGAGTTGTTCACCATTGCCATGTGAGCAGCTGCTGACCTGACAGTGGCAAACAACCCCATATGAAATTTCTACTGACTATTACCTTTGCCCAGATATCTCATTTGGTTAGAGCTTTGCCTTAAAATTCATATTTAAGAATCTAAAGGATTCCAGTTCAATTCCCATGCTAGTGCTGTTACTGGTCAGGCTAACAACTTCTGAAGAAGAGAAAAAAATAATAACTTCTCAAAACATTGTGTATATACTAATCTGAATGTATTTGGAATATTTAAAATTAAATTTTCTAAAGACATTCAATACTTATATTAGATGATGGAATTAGTCCAATATATAAATACAACTAAAATACCATCACCCCAGATCTTCCAGAAAACACTAGCTTTCAATGTTCCTGTTGAATAATTAGTTATATGACATGAATCACATGAACAGACTTATATGTTAGGAATATTTTGATATGCTGTTAGGAATAAGAAGATAGAATCTATAATAAAATTAACAATTTTATTATACTAGTTACAAAATTATATCAAATATCACCTCTTAACTTCTGGAAATAAAGAATATTTTCTTTATTACATGGGAACCAATACTAATTATATAATACATAATTACAAATAAAAATATTTAAAATTAATTTAAATACAAATCACTAAAACATTAATAGTAATAAAAAATAATAATACAATTAATGCAATAAGCAAAATTAAAATAGTAATAAAAAATAATAATACAATTAATGCAATAAGCAAAATTAATATGTTCTCATCTCATCTCTGGTTTGAAAGTCACTTCACTTTATAGTTCAAAGTATATACATTTTTTTACTTTCCTCTAAACTTGTAGATATGTGGATATTTGGAATGTGCACATATATTTTCATCACTTTGCATATTTGTCATAAGATATAAGTTTATTTCCATGGTTAATAGTTGGCGGTTGATGCTTCTATAATAGGGGATGTCTCTTAATTATATCCTGTCTTTTCCACATCACATATACACATACTAAAATTATTCTGCATTTATTTGCTGGTCTGGTCTTTTAAAAAAGCATTGACTATGAGGTTATTTCTTTTTACAGGAATTTTATTCTCTCTCCTCTCAGAAAACTATTTATATAATATATTTAGCGGCAAGGGCATTATAGGCAATCAGTAAGCCATCGCGGGTGAACAAATGTGATCAGCACTTACAAAGCACTTACAAAATCTGGACTTTATTTATTTAGGTTAGCTAGTTTTTTATAAAAAAATGTTTACCATCTCTTTATACTACAAGTGAGCTTGCTTGATAATCAAAAACAATTTATGGCAAGTTTACTTCCTTCTCTCCAAGTCAGCTGATAGCATAAAAAAGAGAACAATGAAGGCACTCAGTGTATACAACAATTTCTTAACATATATCTAGATTCACAAAAAAAAAAAAAAAACAAATTAATAAAAATTTTACTTATTTTCATTTTTGGTTTTTAATTAATCTATTTTTTTTTACAAAGGAAATAAATTACCAGATCTACTAATTACAGAGAAATAAAGTTACCACAAAAAAATATTTTCTATTAAATATTTAACTTTTTTTTAAAAAAAAAAATGTTATAAAGTTATTAATATTTTTTCTTTCTTTTTTCAAAAATACAATAGAATATAATTTGAAAATTTTCTGTTTTTATTAAATAAAATGTCCCTTATTTTTAGTGAAACAAATATTGACGGGTTTAAACTCATGTATCATAATGCTCTGGTATAATATATTTGATTATTTAATATTATTTTAGTAGTTAATTTATGTGATACTTTGGTATTATTCCTGCTATGATGTATTACTCTGGTGACATTTTCTTGTGGTAATATTTATTCAAACTTTCTTTTTATGATGTCATGGTAATCAAGAATCCTGACATGACTAATCTATGTCAAATAAATTGACCCTTTTCTTTTCATTTTAGAAGATATTAAACAGTTCATTCTGCCATAGTCCCACACACAATATATATATTGCCTCATTTGTAAGTAATAGTTTTATATTTAAAAATACATTTACTTTATATATGTTTTTTTTTTGCTAAAACTTTTTTTTATATTTAAAATATAATGTTGAACTTTCAGTAAATGTATCACATAATTTGTAATTTTTTTTTATATTTCAAAATACAGCAGTAAAAGTTGCTAGATTGGAGGGGGGGACTGCTAAATTTTATATACATTTATAGTCAAAAGTTGTTATATTTGTGAATTTTTTTTTTAAAAAAAGATAATTGAAATACAAGGTTAAACTTTCAGTTTGCCATTTTTTTAGGTTAATAAAATAATCAAAATCTAAAACTTTGTTACAACTTGCCATTTAACAAAATGTTTCAGTTTTTTTTTCATATTTCTTTCTTTTTCCATAATGAATATCTCTCTCCATCATTGGAAAGTACTTTTTTTTAGATTTAAAGTTTGCTATTACATATGGAATATGATGGTGCAAAGCATCATAATAAACTGGGAAAAAAATGGCTTTGACGACCTGTAATGTAGTACCAAAAAAGCACAACTCATGAGTACCTGTTTTATTTAGCATCATATCTTTTTTTCCTTTTTCCATAATGAATATATGTCTCCATTATTTTTTTTAGATTTGAACTTTCATATTATGCATGCTATGATGTATTACTCCTGGTGATATATTACTCTAAGTTTGCAATATGTTTAAAATAACTCTTCCAAGGGATCTGATGACAAATTTTATCAATTAAGTTTGTCCGCTCATTTTTTGGAGGTATTATTTTAAATATATTGCAAACTTAGAGTAATACATGTCATAGCAGGAATAATATGATAGTACCATTTATATATTATTTGCAGTGTAGAAGTATTTATGTTTGAATTGCAATTTAATGTTGATTTTAACTCTGTCTTAAGCTATTTCACCATATTTAGTAACATTAGACTGCATCATGATTATTTCATGCTTTTAAATCTGCATGATTTTAAAATTGATACTTATATTGAAATGGTATTATTTTGTCAAACATCCCATTTCACCTACTATATTCTATAGTAGTATTTTTTACTAGCTTAATCCATCCAAATTCACATATAGTATTGTTTAAATTAGTCATAAAATATTGTGTAAAATAAGTTATAATACTAGGTATGTGCATGTGTTTATATAATGAACATAAACTATTAAATTATGTATGCGTATAATAATGAACACACAGTTATAATTTTAAAAATAGTATAAGTTGTGTAAACATGACTATATGGGCAAAGGATCATGTGATGGACATTTTACTTTGGATTTATTATGAATTTCATTGATAAATGCTAGAGTGGGAGTCATAAAAAAGAAACCCTCACCCTATAACAACCTGCTAGTCATTGTGAAGAAAAGAGACAGGTCTATAAGAGAGATATGCCACCATGGATGCCAGAAATATCCCATGACTGGCCAGAAAAAAATCTTTTTTTATGCTTGATCTCACAGCAAACTACTGGCAGATGTCACTGGATCTGAGAGACTGCCAGTATACTGCATTCAGATTTAATGGTCATTCTCAAGTCTTCCAGAGGGTGCCATTCTGATTGATTAACAGCACTGCCAGACACATGAGGTGTTTGAATCAGATGTTAGAAGAGATAATAATGTGCTACATGGATGATGTAGTGGTAGCATTGAAAAACCTTGCAGAGCACCTGCAACACCTAAAGAGGTTCTTCAGAATGCTGGAAGATGAATATGACTGTGAAACTGAAGAAGTCACTTTTCCCAACTGGAAATATCCATTCCTGGACAAATAGTAGATGGAGAGGGGTTGTGGTCACATCCAGACAGAATCAGAGCCATAAGAGATGTTCCTAGTCCCACCACTCAAAGACACATATGGTCCTTCTTGGGCCTATGCAATTATTACCATTGCTTCTACCCCACCTTTGCCCAGGAAGTGCAGGACTGGTTGATTTAATAAAAAAGGACACAGTGGAATGGAGTGAGAAACATGCTCAAAAGTTTAAAAAAGTAAGAAAAATTTCTCCACAATGTTATGTTGTATCATCCTGATTTTGGATGGCCATTCTATCTATAAAAAAGGACACAGTGGAATGGAGTGAGAAACATGCTCAAAAGTTTAAAAAAGTAAGAAAAATTTCTCCACAATGTTATGTTGTATCATCCTGATTTTGGATGGCCATTCTATCTACATATGGACAGCTGTCAAGTAGGTTTAGGGATGGTACTGTTTCAAATAAATAGTGAGCAGCAGCAATGGGTAATATGTTTCAGCAGCAGGACATTAAAAAAACTTGAGTTAAACTACACAGTGATGGAACAGGAGACCTTAGCAATAGTATGGGCCTGTAAAAAATTCAAAAGTTCCTTCTTGGCTCCAAGGTCATCATTATCACTGAACACCATTTCTTGGAGTTCAACAGGAGCTATCGGACTAACAACTGCCTGTTTAGATGGAATTTGGCTTTACTGGAGTTTAACTACCAAGACACATTATTATCCCAGACTGTAAAATATTGTGGCAGATGTCTTAAGCTGACACCCGGTCACCATCCAATCTGATAACCTTGCTCTGGATATAGATCAGTTTAGTATAGTGTAGTTGCAAGGGACCCTTTTGAAACCCAGTTGAAGAATTTACAATATTGGTAAGAAAGGTACCCCAAGTGCTGATTCATGGAAGTGTTTAGAGAAAAAAAGAGATCCAACTGTAAGCAACATAAAAAGAAACCCAGAGCCTTCTGAATCAAGAATGGCATCTTACAGAGAAAAATGGGGCAGACTGAGTGTTCAGGGAGAATACTAATGCTCCCAAAACTCCAAGATCAGGTAATCTGGTATGTGCACAAGTCAGTAGAGCACTATGGATACCACAAGAATGAAGAGGTAATCATGCATCAATAACATTGGTCCAACCTATATGTAGGTGTCCTAAGGGCTATCTGAAGCTGTACCACATGCACCAGAGACAAACCACCTAACCAATCCTATGCAGGCTGGTAACCCAATGGTACCAACAAAGTCAAATCAGTTGCTGGCAATTGACCATTATGGACCTCTATCCCTTTATAGAAAATTTCACTATTTACTGGTCACATATGATGTGCTTTCTAAGTATGACCGAGCTTATCTCATGCAAATTGCTGACACTGGAAACACCATTCAGGTCCTTCAGTGGTTCCAATTTCCTGAGGTGGGAAAGCTGGAGGTCATTTTTTCAGACTGTGGAACAGCCTTCACTTCAAGGGAGTGGAAATCCTGGTTGAGAAGCCAAAGTATCCAGCCCACCCTGAATCAAATCCATGCAAGAGTTATGGGGGAGTTAGGCTGATTATATCATATGCACATGGGATTGAATCACAAGAATTGGGTGAATCAGACCAAGGGTATCCTCCAGAACATCAGTGGACCTGGAATGAGTACACCAAATTTCCCCTGATGAGACTTCATTATGGATCGATACAGGCAATTACAATTCCATTTGTCCAGAGAGGTAATGAATCAATGTGCCCACTGGCAATTCCAATTCCATTTGTCCAGAGAGATAATGGATCGATGTGCCCACTGGCAATTCCAATTCCATTTGTCCAGAGAGATAATGGATCGATGTGCCCACTGGCAATTACAATTCCATTTGTCCAGAGAGGTAAGAATGGATTAGGGACCAAAAACATAGCTCATGTTTAACTTGAATGGAGCTTGCAGCACAAAGGAAGAAAGGTGGACTGTTGCCAGAGTATTTTCAGAGTGATTGGGTGTAGATTCAGCCTGTACAATCTAGCAGCCAGTTTACGAGAAGATAGAAGCTTTTTCCTTTGTATAAGGGCCCCTACAAAATAAAAAGCAATCTTAGGAGCAATGTTCATGTTGGAAAGTGACAAGATATAATTCGAACATAAAATGCCTGTAGTTTAAAGCTTTTGCCCCAGATTCTACTTGAACTAGTTAGCTATTATCTAGGGGTCTGATTCCCTTTCCCCATATATATATATTAGATATGATGGGGATTCACTTAGAATATTAAAATTTATATGTAAGAAAATTATCAGTATTTTGGGATAATTAATAATTTAGCTTATCTCTTATTTTAGGCATCAGGTACACCAACTTAGTGAGGTGGGGATTGTTAGAATTGGGATTTTGATTTGAAGTCATTAAGAATGTAGTTCTAGGTGGTATATCAAATTTTAAGTCTTATTTTTTCATTTGGACTTTGGGGATATGAAACGGTATTATTTTGTCAAACATCCTATTTCACCTACTATATTCTATAGTAGTATATATTTTCTAGCTTAACTCATCCAAGTTCACATTGTATTGTTTAAATTAATCATAAAATATTGTGAAATAAGTTATAATATCAGATATGTGGGTGTATTTATATAATGAATATAAACTATTAAATTACATATGCATATAATAAGGAACACACAGTTATATATATACTAAGTTAAAATAAGTTGTGTAAACATGACATATGTAAAGGATCACCTACATATATGCGGGAGAAGATGTAGTGTAATAGATTTTAGAAACATCGCAACATTTTATTTCTGATTTATTGTGACATTTTATAGATAAATGTGCTTACTTTCACATATAAATCTCAAATCCAGGGGTGATAGTCTTATACATATAGTAGAATGTAGACAGAATTTTAATCTCTTTTAAAAAGGAAAAAAAGGGTTATCAGTTTCTTGGAAATACATCTAGTTAGTTTGTAAACTGAGGACAGAAATTTTAAAGATGACTTAAAAATAAAGTTAAAAAATAAAGATAAAATCATTGGATTGACACTACTTGTCAATAGCCCTGTTTGGATTTTGTCTTTATTAAAATTTATTAGAGCTGTTAAAACTTAAAACTGTAAACAACTTTATACCTTGTGATAACTTTGATTTACTGGTTTCACCCTCATGCATGCTTAATATTCTGGATTACCTTTAGGGTGTCTTTGTATATTCCTGTCCAATAAAACCAATTTTTAAGCATCTGCTCGGCTGTATAGGCTCCATAGTGCCCATATAAACAATGCATATATCATATGAATGGGTTTTTAGCCTGTCAGGTATCATTATCCTCCAATCATCCATCTCATTGTTCATTTTGTATAAGAGCATGTTTTCTAAATGGTATTGCTTAAGATCATTGGCTATGTACAGAACTTACTCTCCATTTAATGTCTTAATAATTGCAATCAGGTTTTCATCTTGAGGCTGTAGGTCACAAAAATTTACTAGATCATTCTTTATATCCCAATTGAATATTGCATCAATGTGGTAATGTAGGCATTATCTATGGACAGATATCATTGTTCTGGCCCACATGGATTTTTACTTAGTCCATTGGCTATGTTTTTGGATCCTCTACAGTATTGGACTGTCTAAATGAATTCTTGTAGCAACAAGCTCCACCTAACCAATCAGCTGTTAATAAAATAGCTGTGGTTCAAAAATTTGAGGCTGTGATCATTATTATCTCTGGTACGAGCAGCATTTATAGTTAAACAACTTATAGATATGAGTAGGAATATAGATAGGCAGTTATATATGATCTTTATAAATACAGAGAAGGCATATAATAGAATAAATAGAAATAGATTATGGGTAAGTTTAGTAAATTTGGGAATGAATAGAGCTTTAGTGGAACTTATTAAGAGATTGTATAAAAATAATTACTATTTGTATCAATTAGGAAATATAGATTCAGTTAGAGTTAAAAATGGAATGGGACTAAGGCAATGATGCTCTTTATTATCTATTTTATTTGTTATATTTAAAAGAAATGGAGAGAACAATACAAAGACAGAGAAGGCATATAATAGAATAAATAGAAATAGATTATGGGTAAGTTTAGTAAATTTGGGAATGAATAGAGCTTTAGTGGAACTTATTAAGAGATTGTATAAAAATAATTACTATTTGTATCAATTAGGAAATATAGATTCAGTTAGAGTTAAAAATGGAATGGGACTAAGGCAATGATGCTCTTTATTATCTATTTTATTTGTTATATTTAAAAGAAATGGAGAGAACAATACAAAGACTAGGAAGAGGGGTAGAAATATCATTAATAGATGGGAAGGGAGTGTATACATTATCAGTTTTTTGTTGTTGTTGATATTTTCTTGCATAGGGAATTATAAAAGTTATGCTAAAGACTTGCACAATGGTGGGTAAAAAGATGGAGATTAAATTTAGTGAAGAAAAAAAGTAATGATGATAAATGCTGAGGAAAGAGAAGATAAAGGATTTTTATTGGGGAATATAAAGTTAAATGTGGTGAATAAGCATAACTATTTAGGAATTGTCTTAAGTAATCAGAGAAATTAATTGGATCAATGGGAGAAAAAATTGCTAAATGAAGCAAAGATAAGAAAAGACTGATAAAGAAATTAACAGTGTTTTCATATAATAAATATGATTTAGCAAAAATTGTATGGAAGGGGGTGGTAGTAGCCAGGTTAATGGATAGAGCACAATGCATTAAGTATTAATAAAAGGATGTTAGATTACTTAGAAAAAGTATAAAGATAAGTAGAAAGATATGTATAAAATACAAATGTGTGGATGGCAAAAAAAAAATACAATGGTCAAATTTTTATATGAGAGATGCAAAAAGCAAATTAAATATGTTTAATAGATTGCAATTTATGGATCAAAAGAATAGCCAAAATAGTATTTAATTGGGTTATGAGTAAAAAGGACAGGCATGCAGAAAATCTGAATAAAGACTTTATATCAATATACTTGTACAGAAGGTCGGATGATTATGTGAGGATTGTTGACAGTTATTATGGCAAAGAATGGGATAGAAGAATAGAGATTTGGAGAACTGGGATAGAAGAATAGGGATTTGGAGAACTATTATAGAGAATAAAAAGAGTTTAAATATACATAGAAATAAACAGAATATTGAGTGCAAATTAATGTACGATAATAGCAAGAAAGTAGTTTACTGTTTAAGGCTTGAACAAGATCATTAGTAACAAGGGTATATACACATAAATGGAGAAATGTGGGTTATTTAGTCTTCAAGTTGCATAAGGAAGGGGTGGAAAATATTAGGTATCTACTAATTGAATGTGAATGCTTACATGCAGAAAGTGTATAAATAATGAAGTTGTGAGAGAATAAACAAAGTGACTATACAGAAAGTGAGTTCTTGGTCTTTATGTTGGGTTTGGAAAAAGATAAGGAGGATCTAGATATAAAGACCATAGAGTGGACAATATGTTGTAGAAATGAGATGGTGTAGGATAGAGAAGAATATAAGAAAAACTTAGGGTGAATAATGGACAGAAAAAGTAAGATGGAAAACATGTTTCTCTGGGCATAGTGGCTGAGAGACTCATAACTTTGATAAGAAACCATAGTACATTGCATCACAATTAAATAAATATAGAAAATATTAATAAAGAAACTATGTTAAGTCTGACCATTACAATATATACATAGTTACAGTAAGTCTGCAGAGTCCCTTTATAATTACTGATACGCTAAAATTAATTGCGTTACGGTGAAACTTTTAAGTTTATTAATTAGTAGGCTTTTTTTTTTTTTTTATCTATTAGACTTAGCGCTTTCAGAGCAAAGTCTAATTATTTAGTAGGAGAGCTGGACAATTTTTTACATATACTATTATACATAGTAAAATAGACATTTTTATATATAAGGAATATGTATTTATATAATTATATTCAAGCTAAGGACATATTTCATATAAAAACATACATTATGATTGGTTTATTCTATATGCTAGGGAATACAAATGACAAAACATTTAATCTACAAATTAAAGCTCAATTGTCTATTCCAGGGTTCAGCAAACTTTTCAACAAGAAGAGTCATTTTTTGAAACCCAAATATTTTGATTTCCTGATGAAGATAAATATTAATGCCTTGCCTACTAAACACTTTCTGGTGCATCGCCGAGGATTCTCAAACATAGAGTCCACTTACTCACTATGCCTCAAAGAGGATTAAACTTGTCTTCACCTCCTCTGCCACTGTGTTTCCCTTCACCCCAACAGTCCTTATACTCTCCATGTTAAATAACAATACGCCTGCCCTGTCGACTCTCATTGACAATATACTATGTGGATCCATCCCAGAGATATGAATAACAACACTTGTACTGTTTTCACTATGGTACACACGGTGCTGGCTCACTTTTAATCATGCACTAGAGTGTCCGCTCAAACTCTATATTAACAAAATGGAAAAAATTCGGAGAAGGGACCAGAATTTGGCCCCCTCTTGCATTTATGACTCCACATGGAGATTATTGATCTGGCCCCCAAAGCTGATCCCTTTCACTCCTGAATAGAAATCTCCTTCCCTGGAGAGTAATTTGAGGCTGAATGGCCTGCATCCCTTTGTGATAACTTACCTTGCTCTACATGATTATTGCCCAGATCCTGAGTTGTTATGGAAGTAATTTTCAGTATGAAGGGTCGACTTGGTCATGTGGAGCGTGGACAAAGGCTTAGACCTATCACTGAACTATATGAGACATGCAAGCATGGTCATCTATATCAACAAGATACTATTCCGGACTCGTTCCTTGCTGACATGCTTCACATTAGTCCTTTTAGCTGGTGTCAAATAAGATATCAATATTGAGCTTTCATCCCTCTGATTATCATGCAATATATCCTATGTTTAACTATTATCATATATTGTAACTAAATTTCTGAATAAAATTCTATATTTTATAATAAAAAAAAAGAGTCATTTTACTTTAATTCCCCTTTCCCAATAAAGAGCAGCAAAGAAATAAATAAAAAATAGGTTCATAAAAGTATACATTTTTCTGAATGGTTGTAGATATATTTGAACAGTTATTTCAGAAACAGAATAAAAATTCTCTTAAAAATAAATGAACAAAAACAAAAAAAAATTACTTTGATAAATTTCTAATATTTGAATATTCATCATATACAATAATTACTATTTTATAATAAGGTTGAAATCAAGAAACAACTTTGTAAAATGTATTTTCCTTTCTAGAGTCATCAAATATTTATTTATAACTTACAAGAGGAAATGAAAAATGTATTTATGTTTATCATGATAAAATTAGACTGAGATCACAGATTGCATATCGCTTGTGAGCTGCATTCTGCTGACCCTTATCTATCTCAAGTGATTATGACTGTCATGTAAATTGATATATTTTCCTAATATACGATACTGCTAAATCTCTCTCTAAATCTCTCTCTTCACTACACTAGCCCACTGTGGCAAACATACTAAGAATACAGATCTTGAGACGAACATCAATTTTTATATGGATAATACCAAATAGAGAGCATAATAAAATTTGTATTGTAACCCATCAGAACAGCTGGTATTTTCAAATATTTATCCTAGCTGACTTTAAAGATATGTAGATGTCTAAAAGTTTCAGATCTTCTTCTAACAATTAACTTTTAGATAAATGCTTTGCTTGAGTTGGTTTTTTGAATGTAATGTCCCAACTCCTCACTGAAGAGACCCATAGGTCGAAACCGGTCTGGGGATGGGGACAATCCAAGATAAAAATGATTTGAATGCCTTCTCTTGCAGTAGCATTTATCATAAATAAATAAAAAAAAAGCTTGTTTAGAGCTAATTAGCATGCTCTTAATTTTACATATTTGTAAGTGCAAGCTATATATAAGTCATGTGACATCTGAATTTTTATTATTACTAAAATAAATAAGTAGATGGATGAAAATGAGAATCACTTAAATTTCATGCAAATGTCTTATATATTATTTATTTACACATGGTTCCTATAATTAAGTTATATTGTTTTAATTACCTAGATGTGTAAATAAATAATATATAAGACATTTGCATGAAATTTAACAGTAAAAAAAAAAAAATTCAATAATAGCATCAACAACAAAAAAAGCCTTTGAAATTTTTTATTTAAGTGCTATCCCAAAACATAGGATTTGAAATTTTCTATTATTTTTTCAAAAAAAAATAAATAAATACATTGAAATTTATTTTATATGAAAAAAAAAATTATGCTTCAATATATGAATTCATACACATTTGCAAGATGATAACTTATTAATTCTAAGATATTAATATATGAATTCATATACATTTGCAAGATGATAACTTATTAATTCTAAGATATTAATACATAAAAAAAAAATACATATCTAAAATTGTGACAAGAATCTCGGTCTCAGGGTGTCCTTTGAGCATTCCATCATCAGATTTTCAATTGGATTGATGGTTGAAGAGTTGGAGTGTGGAGTAGATTGAAGCCTGTCCATTAAAGTATGAGGTTTGGCTATCTTAATATATATCTGAACACTTATAGCATATATGTGTAGAGATGATAATCTGGACCAACTGATGATTGCTGTTTTAGCATGAAATACGCATATTGGTGATTATTTATCTTTCAACATGTGTGTTTGAGTGTATCAGTGTTATGAGATAGTGTGAAGAGTGGTGGGTCATGTGAAAGTCTGTGCTCATATACCCTATATATTACATATGTGTTAAATGTTATATATAATATTGGTTTGTGCAAGTGTTTTATTATAAATTTAGACAGAAATGTTAAATTGAGATTTTTAAATTAACTATTCCCCAAATATTTCTAAAATATTTGCATTGCAAAAAAAAAAGTTACTTCTGTTTTATATATATAGTAAATATCAACTCATTCACTTTATCATAACTAACATACCACTGACAACATGTGCATAAACTATTTATCCTTTAAACTTATATAGTAGGCAAAGTAACATATCTATTTATCTTATATATTAAATATTTAAGTCAATCTTCTAATATAAGATTTAATATAGCATTAACTACATTTTCCTTAATAATTAAATTGTAAAAAAATGATAATTACTTATTGTAAAAAAATATTAGCCCAATTTCATAAAATATAATTTATTTTAATATAAAAGTAATATAATTAATTTAACTTTTTTGATATATTTATGCTCAGAATATGCATTAAAATATATATCAATAAAAAATTTAATGAATAGATTTGCATTTTTTTTATTACAAACCATTAAGCTAAATAAAATATAAAAAATTTTCTTTTCAAACAATTATTGTAATACCAATCAAATAAAATAACAAAATAATGTTATTGTTTGCAATATATTATTTTCTCTACTGTCCATTGTGGGATTTTTTTTCCCAGTTCAATGCTTCAAGGATTATTTAACTGGTTCACTATCCCTCCCATTTTTATTTGAAAAACCCTAGTGAGAACTTCAGTCATTATTTCAACATTTTATTTTTACTATCAAATATTTATTCTATATTACATATTAATAATCTTTACATTCACATTACAAATATAAACTTACAAACGAAACAGTCAAAAAATTAATATTTGAACTTTGGAAAATAGAAAAATAAAATAGTAAAGTGAATATTTAATGTTAACAATAGTGCTCTTTGCATTTTGGATTGCTTATTTGAATTTCATTTTTAAAATAGAAACAAGTTTTAGTTAAGACTTTATAAAATAATCAAAATATGTTTTAAAAGAAAAAATTATATTCACTATTATTAAAATGTACCAAAAATGTATTAAACGGTATTTATAAAAGTAACTTTTTTTTTGCCAATAAAACCTTTTTCTTTATCATGAATATGTTTATATGACTTGTCTTCTTAAAAACAAACATAATCCCGTAATTTTGGATTTAAAGTAAATATTTTTTCAAATATGTTGCACAAATAAGACTCACATATGTAAACAAAAGACTGAAAATTACATACTACTACAACAAAGCTTGAAGTATCTGGAAGCAAATAATCTACCAGTCAGAATTCGTATCAGTTTTTTTGTATTATGATAAACCAATCAGGCATTATCAGCTTGCTTTGTGATCCAAATTTATGTGATATTTGTATGAAATCTATATAATACTGAAATATTTAGATTTTTTAAAAAATAATTTGTTTCTAAAAAAAAAAAAGTGAATCATTTAATTTGGCATTATAAATAAACTGCAAAATAGCACATAAAAACTGAAGCACTCAGTTAATACATTAATAGAAGTGTTCTGATCAGAATTTTTTTATTTGCATTGGTGTCTCAGCAAATGAAGAACTTTTTAGGTCAGTCATGAGAGAGAGATATGTTTGTATTTTAAATTATTTCTCCATTTCCTTAGAAGTATAGTGATGAGAAGGAAAACAACATCTTCCCCTTTCCTTCTTTTTATCAATCCATCTTATTTATAAATAACTAAATAAAATAATTATTTTATCAACAATTTTGGTTTTACCACTTTAAAGATTTTTTTTTGTTCTAAAATGTATAATGCATTTGGTTGCATTGATTCTTTATTCTATAAATTAATTGTAAATAAATTAATAAATACATTTTATAGGTCAATTTTTATTTATCTATATTTTATATATAAAAATAATTGATCAAAATGATTTGGTTATCATTATTATTATTTTTAGTTACTAAATTTATCATTTGTAATAATATTTTTTTTTTATCCAGTAAAAATCTATAGATCACATGACCACTATTTATCATGCATACACAGTCTATTAACACAGTAGCAACTTTAAATACTACCGACTAGTGCAAGTCTCAGAAATTAATGGATGCTAGAAGGTTAGGGTGTCAAAATCCTTATTTAGTAACTATTCATCAAAAATCCCCATACTAGTTTCTATCTTATGACTTTCATCAGTAAAGAGCTTGGATCTAAATGCATCCTTCCAGAAAGCAGATATGAGCCAAAACTGAAAATAGTGTTTTCAATCCTAGATAATTTTCTTGAATAGACATACAGAATTAAATCCAGTTACCTATATATTTTAGTGTCTTTGATTAATTATCATAGTCAGGAATACCTTTGGCTAGATTTGATATTAAACCATTATAACATCCCATGTTCACCATTTTTTAAGCATATGCAATCTGTTAACACAGTAGCAACTTTCTGGGAATATTGTATGAATAAGCACTAGATTGGGATTTTGATAAACTAATCTCCTAGCATTTATTAATTACTATGATTTGTATTTAGGTGGTAATATTGTATAGAGAAAGTTGCTACATATTAACAAATTGTGGAAGCATAGAAATGGTCATCATGTAATGTTACAATGGTTTATTGCCAATTTATCTATAGTATGTTCATCACTATTGTATTATTAAAGAACCAAAGACACAAGAATATGTATGTCTATACAAGCAAATTTTGTTTTTAGTTTGGTATCGTAAGTTTATAGTTAACTAAAAAGGTGACTGCTAGAGAGATGCATTAGATCCAAAGATATAGGTGCAGTGCTCTCAGAACCAAGGTTCCTCACTGATGAAAGCCACCAGTTAAAAACTAATCTGAATATATTGAATGAGTAGGCACTAGATAGGAATTATGATGCACTAACATTTTAGCAGCCATTGATTATTATCGCTTGTGTTAGGTGGTAATATTCTATGGAGAAAGTTGGTATTGTACTAACAGATTGTGTAAGCATAAACAATGGTAGTCATATGATGTTATAGTAGCTTAATTATAGCCAAAGAATGTTTATGGTAGGTTATTTAAAAAACCAGACACCAAAATATATAGATACTGAATTGGGTTCAGATCTGTATGACTATATAAGCAAATTAGCTTCTATTGAAAACATTGTTTTAATTTGCGCTTATAACTTTATAATTAACTAAGAAAGTAAAAAGTGGCTGCTATCAGGGTGAATTAGATCCAAAGATATAGATGCAGGGATCTCAGATTCAAGACTCTTTACTGATGAAAGCCATAATTTAAAAACTAATCTGAGGATATTGGATGAATAAGCACTAGATAGGAATTTTAATGCACTGACCTAACATCCATTGATTACCATGGCTTTCACTAGGTGGCATTATTGTATGGACAAAGTTGCTACATTAAATTTATATAAATCCGAGTGTGTGATCATATTTACATTCTCTTAACATTCACATGTGCATTTCACTTTATCACATAATCAATCTTACCCTTCATAGTTGAGATAAAAGTTTTGCTGTATTATTTTCAAAACTATTATTTCCTTATATTTGTAACATGATCTAGTGAATTAATCACATCAAAAAAAAAAAGGCTAATTGAATAACTTTGCAAATATTCTATTTTCTATTAATATTATTTTTTTTAATAATTATTTTCTCTTCCACTAATTTATGTTGAGGCTATCAGATTTAATTATATATATGCAATATATTGCAGAGTAGTCAACTATCCAATAGTCCCTCATAATTCTAGTGACAATGGCATTACTATCAAGATATACCAATTACTAGATTATGAAGGCTTGAAAAGTTCCCATTATTTTTTTACTTTCTAGTTAAAAATAAAAAGATATATATGTTTACTGATATTGAATAGTTATTTGAAAAATCTTCAGTTTGACTAAATACTGGATAAAATGACAGCGTAAAGAACATAGTAAGATACGTGTTCCTGTTACATTATGAAATCATTAATTAATATTTAAGTATTATCATTTTGTACAAACATATTTAAATATATGTTTACAGAGTAATAGTAATTAAACTCATTCTTACTTACATTTGGATATCTGTGACAAAAAAAAATTATAATACAAAACTTTAATACATTGTACAGGCTTAAACATGCATTCACAAGTCTGTTTTCTCTCAAATCTATGATCACATCCTACAGTTTGCTATTACATTTTTGAATTGTCAATTGATTTATAATTTTACCATTATATAATCTATTATTTATATACCACATATGTGATAATGTTAAAATTGTTCAGGTTATTTAAAGATATTTTATAATTCTTTAAATAAAAAATCAAATTATTTTATCAGACTGAGAACTAATCTTCCTACTCTGTTTAGTATACTATCAATCATCTTAATATTGTTCTTTCATTTTTTATTTATAAAAAAATGTTTGCTTTACTTATGATTCCAATGTTTATTTTTATAGTAAGGCACATCTATTTTTGATTAATTTGAGTCTAAAGTTCTTTGTAAACAATTTCTATCAAACTGATAAAAGACAATATTCTTCTTCTAATTGGTCTGTAATGTTTTCCAATTATCAGTCGCCATGCCTCTTTGTCCACTTATAAATTTTTCTGCAGATGCCCGTCTCTATTTTTTAAAAAAAATCTATTCTCTCTTTTCAACTCTTTTTTGGATCTCATCTTTTTCTCTTTCATGATGGTATCCAATTTACTACTTTTTTGGTAATCTTTCCAGAGATATTTTTTTTAATACTATTTCAATTGTTTTGTTCTGATGCCATTTATTATAGTATAAATAATATTCATTACTTTTTTAATTGCTTATGCACTCTTTTCTTGATCTTCTTGCAAATCTTCACAGACTTAAATTTCCTTTTTATTCTTTCCTTCAACTATCAAACTTCACTTTTATATGCAATGATACTCTTCACTATTGTGTTATGTGTTTATTATTTATCTTTCATATTTCTATACATCAGTATTACTAGTGAATTCTTCCATTTATCTGATATATCTTTATTATTTAGATATTTGATATATACAATTGCTAACAATATTTCTGTTTTCCACCCAATTCTTTTATAATAAAGAAATAATTTAATCATTTTCTGAAGCAGCTACCTTTTTTTTTTTATAAATTTAATTTTTATGATTTGTCTCAGATGGTGGCTTAATGGTAAGGAATAATTTTGTTGTTTATATTAATTCATAATTCTTTGTAAAATTTATCCATGTTTCATGGCATGCCACAAAGAAAAATAATAGCTGGATACAAAAAGTATTAAACTGGATTCCAAGAGATTAAAAAAGATCTAGAATATAAGATGAATTGATGAGTTAAGAAAATTTGACAGTAATTTGGACAATATTGATCCTTCATTCAATTAATAATGTTTAAAAATAATCATGAAAACATGTCTATTTTCAAATAATTTGCTTTTACCTTTTTTCATAACTTTATAAAATCTTTCAATTTTCCATTTAATATCTGGAAGCTGTTTTTTTTTTTAATTCGTGAAATATTCCATTAATTACATCTATCATCATCAAATTATAAATAAGGTTTATAATCTGCTGATTCTTAGACACTCCTGCCTTGGTCATAATTTATTCTTGTCTTTCATAAATAAAAATTAAACATGTCTAGAAAAATACATTTTGCCCTTGAGAAAACTCAACTAATACTTCATTTAGGAATATCTGGTTATTAAGAAAAGAAATAATAGTGCTTCTTGGCCTCAGAGGTATAATTTAGGAAATTTGTTATAAAGGTCTCATTCTCATTGATAAGTAACTGGCCCATAAGTGAAAACAATCATGTATTAATAACAACCGTAATAATATTAAATTACGGAGATTAGGAATTTGCTATATTTTATAGTTTGATTTCATTATAGTTGTTAATGTTCTCAATTATGGTTCTTCTGCTTACTAATGAGCATGACATTTCTAAGTGACATGTAAGTTGAATTTTCAAAAGCAAAATATATGCATGTGTGTGATAAAAATATTTCTGTATGATTTGCAACTATCCACAAATTTCCAGTATCTGCATCAACAAGAAAAGTAACCAAATCTCATGGATACGAGGAAACTGTATGATTTTAAAGCATTAATATGGTTTCTGTTTAGTTAGTAGGCAATATAAGAATTCCTAAAAAGTAAACTGTAAAATGCAAGGATAGTAGATTAAAATCTTAGGTTCAGAAAAACTTTATTGTTATAAATTGTAAGTGATGACACTAAGGATATGTTCAAACAATAATGATAACATTTAAAAAATCTGACAGAAATAAATAGTTTACCATAAATTATCAAAAAACGATTAAAAAGAAAAAAAAAACATTATAATATACTGTCTAAAAATATTTAGGTATTTTAAAACTTTATTATATAATTAATAAAACAAATAAGCTTTAAAATATATATTTTTTCATTTGAAGGATTCAATAAATTATTTTCTTCAAGAGGAACACCAAACATCTAGAGGACAGGGTTAAAAATGGCTATGTTTAAGGGTAAACACTTGAACAGGCTTGGGAACCTTAAGTTCTAGAGACCTCAAAGTTTACTGGCCTTAATTTATTCTGTTAAGTGTTGACAAATAATTGAATAGTTAGTTTTTCAGGAAATTATTTGGCATTAAACACTAAAAAACACATTAAACTTCAATTCTGGAATTTAATTCTGAAGTCCATCACTTTCCCATTATTCTAAATTGAACAGAACTGTCAAGCAGTAAGATTTCTACATGCACTTAAAAATGGAATTTCCTTTCATTTTTCAAATATTTTTATTTAGTTTATTAATTTACAAACCAGTCTCATGTAATATTGTATCACTAAGTTTATTGCATATTTAAAAGATGAATGCATTTTAAAAATATTTCTTGTGATCTGAAAACAGCTATTATTTTGCAGTCTCAACTTTCCATCACTCTTTAATCTGTTTTAAATGACAATCATCTTCAGCAGAAATGGTCAGAATTTTGCAGGGCAAGGGCTAATTATAATTTTCTCTAAGAATTGCAGTTCACAATTTATTTATTACAATGTAGTAATAATTACAAATAATAATAGCACCTTATCAGTTATCATCAATACAACTTTATAAATTGGATTTTTTTTCTTCTCTGTATATTTTTTGAAAATGCAGTAAATATCTTCATGTTTTCTTCTTTAAAGGTAAGATTGTTACTAATTCTTCTTTCACATTTGCATCTTAAAAATCATTCTTATAAAAATACAAAGCTGAGCAATATCAAATATGTCTCTAGATTTATCAAACTGTAAAGAAAAACAAATGCAGCTAGTTATATCTTCTGTTACTTGTTCTACCAGAATAGAATTTATAATTATCTGTATGATACCTGACAGTTCTACTGAAAAATTGTTCTTCTTTAATTGCATAAATAAGTTCATTTTTGTTTTTGAATGAATCAAATAATGAGGCATTGGCTTCTAGAAATACTCCCTTGATCACTTCTCCATCTGTGAAAAATTTATGTTTTGCTAAAACTTGTACAAAATGGTGCAACTGTTGTACTTTTAGATTTAACAATAAGTTTACTAAAATATGATTATTAGCTGATTAATTGTGACCTAAATTCTTTTAAATTTTTTTTTATTTTTTATGGAAAATCTTTATTAAAACTTGCTCTTTCAATGTTTACTTTTCTTTTTGATATGGATATATTTGCATGACATATTTAATACATACATTTTGTATTCACCATTGAAAAACTCCCTCCCATTCTTTCTATTCTGTACTAAAATTATATAATTGTTTCAGAGATTACAACCTCCTTTTAAAATATGATAAAATATTATATTTTTATAATAAACTATTTAAATCTTTGACTCACCACAACAAAAAACCCACTGCTATTGTCTTCACAATCAACTGAACATATTCAAACTGCCTGACATGCCTTGAATAATGAACATATTCAAGCTGATAATTTTTTTATATCAATGTATGAATCATCAGTCATATTGAATAAAGGCAATATCTCATTTGATATATTCATTGGTTAGATTGCTTAACTACATACAGCTGACTTGATCATGAAGAGAGAACTTTTTTCTTTATGTATAGCTATCTATTCTAGTTTAAAGTAGCATCAATTATCATTATTCTCTCTTAATTCGGGTAGTCACTCAAAAATTTCTTGGTAGTCCACTAGTGGATCGCAATCAGTCTTGCCTACACTTGATTTACAATAAATCTCCTCTGAATGTAATTCAATTAGTTTTGAGTATTTTTTTTTCAACTTAAAGTTTCTACTATAATTCCTTATCTAATTTTTATATCAAAGGTTGTATGATCCTAATGTATAATTAATTTTCAATGTTTTCATGAGATTCAGGTCTTACAGCACATAATATAAATTCATTAGTCTATTCATAGTTTGATAATCAAAAATATAGCTTTTAAATAATGTCATTCATAGTTCTTTTCATATTTCAATCATGCTATTCTCTTGTCTAAAATTACTTACTATTAAACAATTCTGAACTCCAAATCCAGCCCAATGTCATTCTGAATACACCAGATCTCAAAGAAGCTTCATATATTCATGTGTAATTCTTTTTACAAAAGCTTTTGTTATAGAAAAAAGCTGCTGCTGCTACTACTGCTACTGCCACTACCACTACTACTGTTATTATTATTCTTATTGTTGCTGTTATTATTAATTATTATTATTATTGCTGCTGCTACTACTACTACTACTATTAATTTAAAATATACTTTTTACATTCTTTCTTTTTTTTTTGCCTTGTTCTGGATTTAGAATGGCTATAATCATTTATAAGTTGTCACTAATAATGATAATTTATATTAATAGCACATAAAAAATGTTTTTTAACTTATATATATATAATTTTTCTGATTGTTATGCTATAACTCAAGAACTAATAGATCAATTTCAATGAATCTTTTCATATATAGCTCAATTCTCATGGAACATTGTAGTTCCTATAACTTATTATCTTTACTAGTAAGAATATCTTTAAGGCCAAATACTACTATGTCTCACATAAAATGGAAACAATATAGCATGCCTGTGACCGAGTTATATTTATTTTTTCCAAAAAAAAATAAAAAAAATCAGATTATAAATGAGCCATATTCATTTATTTCAAATAAAAAAAAACAAGATTTTAAAAATAAATAAATAAATAGCTATTACCTCAATAATACTCAATAAAGTCTAACAATAATCAATCTGGTAAATTTTACCTTGTAAAAAAATTAAACCTGATTTATTTTTATAACTATACTGATGCTTTAATAAAGTTTACTTTATTAAATATTACATTTTTAGAGCACTGATTTTTAATTAAAAGCTCCACATCTTTATATAAATAAAATAAATAATCAGTTTGCCTGTTATATTAAAATTTAGAAATATCAATTTTGATTGGGGGGGGGGGGTCGTTTGTAGCACAATTATCAGAGAAGTTTCAGGCTATTTAATTTTGTTACTGTATTAGCAGGAATGCTCTTAGGCAAAAATAAGTACTTAAAGAGGATAAAGCATAAAAAATTTGAACTGTAAAAATAGTATTTTTAATGCAGTTTTGATTTGATGCTTATGTGAGTGTAGATTCGTTTGCTTGTGTGTATGTGCATATATATATATAATGAAGCAGATAGTTCAAAATGACAATTTAATAAGGAAAATAATGATAATAATAAAAACAAGATAAAATTGATTAATATCAGCAAATATTTTTTAAACCATAAGATATCTATAAAACAAACTTAAAATACTTGCAAAACAATGCATTTATCAAAGTTCCATTTTAGGGTGGCCAAACATATATAATGGCAGGTCTTACTTCAATGGATATAATTTTCAAAGCATATACTTTTTCTTCTCAGGCATATGATTAATCTTGATAATGTAAATATATATATATATAAATCATTCTGATTAATTATTATTATTATTATTTAAAATAAAACAATCCTTAATAGTACGTTTTATAAAAGAATAAAGTGATTCTGGTGGTAATTTTCTTTATTTATTTCAAAATATCTTTAATGGAAAGGTTAAATTTACTAAAATCTAAAGATAGTATTTGAGATTAGTTTCATTTTTTTTTTTTTAATGATTATTATTATTTTTAAAAATTCAATTCTAATAATAACATTTTAAAAGAAAAAAATAATTATTGATAAAAAATGTTTTCATTGATTTTACATACATACACGTTTGCCAATATATGTAAGTTTAAAAGAAATAATTAAAAATAAGCATACACATTTAAGTTATATACTTGTATATCATTTAGTTTCTTAAAATGCAAGAAAAAATATATATACAGTACCTACAAATATCAATTTTTTAAAATACATTTTAAAGTATTCCAACCAATTGTACTATATCAAGAATGAGATAGTAGAATATTATTCCTTGAGTAAAATAAACTTTATTTCTTGAAACTGAGCAGATATTTTAATTTTTAAATATATATTGGTAAAGAGATATTTGTTTGTTATTTATTGCCCTATGATTTATTCATTTACTTGATAATTAATAAAGAAAGCACATCTAAAGTTATTTTAAATTTTAGGTTGAAGAAATGAGACCTCAGATTTTATGTGTTAATTAAAGAGATGACCTTAGGTCAACATGGGTGTGACAAGAATCTTGGCCTCAGGGTGGCCTTTGAGCATTCCATCATCAGATTTTCAATTGGCTGGACGGTTGAAGAGTTGGAATGTGTAGTAGATTGGAGCCTGTCCATTAAAATATGAAGATTGTCTATCTTAATATATATCTGAACACTTATAATGTATATGTGTGGGAGATGATAATCTGGACCAACTGATGATTGCTGGATTAGCATGAAATACATATATTGGTGATTATTTATCTTTTCAGCATATATGTGCTTGAGTGTATGTGTTGTTAGATAGAGTGGAGAGTGATGGGTCATCTGAAAGTCTGTGCTCATATACCCTATATATTAGATGTACTGTTGTATATGATGTGTAAGCTTAGAAAAATATATTTTACTTATAAGACAATTGTGATATGGTCCTAGACACAATAATGTTGTTGATGAATATAATATTTATTTTATATGTTAAATAGAAGATAAATGTAAAGAAAATATTTTGTATAAAAGCAAAGCGAGAAAGGTATGTGTAATTGAATAAAGATATTTTCTTAAAGATAATAAAATTAAATAGCACAATAAGTCAAAAGTTTTATAGACTATTTGGAAGATAGGTACTTTGGTATTAGACTTGCAACACATAGCATGTATTAGACTTGCTGTGCCTTTTCACATTCGTATCAATCTGCTGATAATTTTGTAATCTGGTGATCTGATCAAAATAACGTGTACAAGAATCTTGCATATGATATTTTTCGCAAAATTTGCAAAAAAAATAGTAACATATACACAGATCTTATACATGATATTTTCACAAGATTTACAAAGTTATCATCAGGTTGATATGAATGTGAAAAGGTGCAGCATCTAATACATCCTTCATGTTGCAGGACTAATAAAAATAACTAAAAGTATAAAAACTAATATTAAAAACAGCAAATTCCTTGAACTGGAAGCACCCCTGTTCAAAAATTTAGAGTTTCAACTGAGTTTGTGTGGAATCAGTAAACCATATCCTTACTGGTCTCAGACCACTCGAGCCACCATTTTATTACATTTCAAATGAGCTTTTTCTTTTCTATGAGGAAATTTGGATTTTTTATGATATTTTTCTAAAATACAATTTTTATTTTTTTTTTCATTATTTTAAGATTTTTTTAAGGAGAAATCTTTTTTATGGTGAATTGCGATCTCTTACTGCTTGATATGGATATGAAAGTGGCAATGCATATTTGTAAGCCTTTTTGCTAGAAACTCATTTTCAAGCTATTTAGAAGCTGCAATGTAAAAAAAAGAATTTGGAAGCTAATGTCAAAAAAAAAGGATTGAAATAATTTTTTATCTGCAAGGACAACCATGGATATCACATCTAATGCCTCAGGAAATTCAAATTTGAAACGGATGCTAACTAGCCAGGAGTCAGTGAGTACACCTGGGTCTCTTTTTATGCGGTAGATAGGTTCCACAGAAAATCCGCATTAAAAAAATTGCACAAAAATAGACTTTACTTACCTTGAAAAATGTGGGATACGTTCCATAATTTTTCAAAAATCGCATAAAAATAAAGCAACAAGGTAAAATTACTTTAAAATTCGCATAAAAAAAAAAAGGAAATAAAGTATGACTAATAGAAAATTTCAAATATTTGAAAAAAAAAAGATACAAGACAAACTTTTTTTTATTAATTATTTAATTTTGTTCAAAACAATATGTTCTTATGTGTAATTTATTTTACATTTTTCATATATATTTTAATCATTATTGCTATTTGACAATATGCAGTTCGTTTGTAAACTGATAAATCAGATTCGTCACAAGAGGAAATACAATTAGCACCAACTTCAGTCTCATGCTGTGTTAGTAGTTTTCTGTCGACAATGTAATCAGTAATTAAACTTTGAGAGATGACTTTACTAATTATTTATGAAGCTCGTGATATCCAGATTGCTATATCTAGTTGTTAGAGAATCCACATCTACGAGTGCAACTATATGTATATATAACACACTTTCACAAGTGTGTTAATAATGACTAACAGTTAAATTTTCTTTTATATACATATATACATGGAGAAACTTTTAGACAGAAAAAAGTTAGAAGTGAAAATATTTAAAAACTTTTAAAGATACATTCTTTTTAAGTAGAAATTAAAAGTTCTTAAATATTTTTACTTGTAACTTTTTTCTATCTAAACGTTTATCCATGTATATATGTATATAAAAGAAAATATAAACATACACATATATAACACCGCCATACAACTATTTAACTCTCATTGGAATTTAAGAGCCCATTCATAATTCATATCATTAAAAAAGAAAATGATTTTCCAATTGATTAGAAAGTTGAAGACTTTGTTGAATCATTTTTGCTGTGCAACGAACAGGCTCCACTTCTGTTTTATTATGTAAATCTTCTACAGAATCTAAATTTATTGCCAAACCTTTTTCCAACAGGCATTTAAAGTATGTAAAATTTAATGCATGTATATAAAATGGGGAAACCCTGATTTTAAGTGAAATATGAACTTCTTTATCGCATAAAAGAAAACCACATAAAAAGATATTAAGAAGAAACATGGATCGCATAACTTCAAAATCACATTTAAAAAATCCACACAAAAAGAGACCCAGGTGTATTCAATTACTTTTAGTACTTATTTTTTTACTACTTTTTTTTTTATATAATTAAATATATATAGAAAAGAATAAATATGGTATATAATTTTAGATAATCCATTTCAATGTTATAAAAACATACACATCCAGACTCGATCATATATGTATATTTAGTGCCATAGGCAAGATATATTATGATTTTATTTCAGTATTCAATTAGTTTTATTACCTATTTTTACTACTTACTTTTTTATTACTTTTTTTTTATATAATTAAATATATATAGAAAAGAATAAATAAATATGTTATATAATTTTAGACAATAAATTTCAATAATATAAAAACATATACATATACATCCAGACTCGATCACATACCCTCAGCCATCTACTTCATACATCACCTCCCACACGCACATATAATCAGTGCTCATAATAAATTTGCTTATTTTGATGTTTATTGATTTTACTTAGTTTTTATTCATTTTATTTTTAGAGAAATTTTTGTTTGATATTTATTTTTTGAATACATTTTATTTACTTGAAAAAAATACATATTTTAGGTGTTCCCCTTCCCCAATAATATATTAATTAATTATATTTTTTAGATATATTACAATTTACTAAAGTTCTCTTTGCATAATATCTCATAAGCTATTCTTACTGTTTGATATTTATTTGAGTACACTTTACTTGAAAAGAATACACATTTTAGGTCACACCCCATTTTTCACTAATATAATAATTAATATAAAATATTTTATAATATAATAATACACTACAATTTACTAAAGTTCTCTTTGCATAATATTTTGTAAACTATTACTGTTATTTTCCCCCACTAAAAACTAAACATATTTCTAACAGATACTCTGTATGGAAGGACAACCAAACATGGAAGAACAGGATCTGGGTCAGCTAGTAAAAATGGAAGTTAACAATCACATTGTTTTTGTAATTTTTTCACTGAAAAATTACTTCAGGTATAACAAAGGTGATGAAGCTGTCTTTGAGATTGTAATTTTAACATATAACTTTCAAATTTAGAATTTGTGAACCAATGTAAAAATAAACATGTTTAAAAGTGTTAAAAATCGCATTTTTTAATTATTTTTTTTTAGGTAATGACTATTTTATCAGCTTTATTAAATTCTTTCATGTTTGCTCTTTCTAACAATGTGTATATATATATATTTATTGTAATAAAATAGAAAATATATCAAAAAAGATATTTCTTGTAATTTTTTTTTTAAAATTAAAGATGGTGTCTTAGGATTTAAAGAGTTTTAAAACAAATTTTGAAAAAATAGAAAATATATCAAAAAACGATATTTAAAAACAATTTTTAAGGAACAAATGGATATTAAAAATTATAATCTTTAAAGTATAAAAAATAATATTAAAAACAGCACTTTAAAACAAATTTATACAACTTTCACACTAAAAACTTTAAAATGCATAACAATATATAAATCGATATTAAAAACATTTTAAAGGAAAAAAAAATTGATTTGTGATCTTAAGTAAATGATGTCATTACATAAAAAATCTTACTTTAAATATGCACAAAACAATCACTAAGTTATAATTTTTTTAAAATATTATTTACAAAAACACATAAAATACACAGATATGCTACTTAATGTGTAATATATAAGAGGAATTGTCATGTTGAAGTCACAAATTTGATATTTACTTCTAATACACATAAAATGAAGATTTGAACTGAAAATTTTCCCCTTAAAATGGACTTTTATTGAACACGTGATTGCGGAGAGTATGCTGGGATTCCCCACAGAAATGCTAATAAACATTTTTTTTAAAGAAAGAAAAAAAAAAAAAATACACAAAAAGAAAGAAATATAAATTATTATAAGACTTTTATTAAATATTTATCCTGTTTTCAGAAAGAAATTTGGAGAATAACTGAAAATGTTAAAATATTGAAAAAAAAAAAAGAACGGTTGATAAAGATAAACACATTTTCACAAGAGATCGAATAACATTGCCAGAATTATTTCCTTTCAATTTGACATCAGTGCAAGATTACACATTTATTGTGGATGTGAAAAGGCCTCCTATCTCCCTTTTATTGCAGGTCTAATACCAAAGTAGTGGAAGATATATTCATCTTATACATTTATAAGAAATATTACAATTATTGATATTAGTTTGAAATATTCATATAAAATTTCTGCTGAAGTTGATAAGTGAAATGTTAAACACATTAACATAAATTATAGATGGAAAGTAAACACACATAATGAGTAATTAAAATGTGTAGTCAAAATGATGCATGTTATTGTTTTACATATATCAGTTATAGTCTTACACGTGTATAAATTTAAGTAGTAGTACATAGATTTATTCATTGCCTCTATAAATAATTTTCAATATATTTATATTATTTTTGCAAAAGGATACAGCAGTAAATTTTTAGATGAAGGAAAATATAAAAAAATTTCAAGTTAAATAAAATGAGAGTTTAGTATATGTGCATACATTTACAAAAGAAAAATTGCTATTAACTGAAAAAAGACTCTTTGATTCTTCTTTGAGATTTTAAAGAAACCAAGCAGATGAACTTTTTAATGATCATTTAATGTCAACTTTGCAATATTACTATTGATTATAATCATGGTAAAAGGTAAAGCTGCTGAACATGCACCAGCCAATAAGCAAATTTATTGACTTTTATCTTTGAGTTTAAGCCTAGAAAACACAATAGCTTTCTTTTACAGATACCTGATAGTTCTTAATTGAGACATTTGTTTGGCTTTCTAAAAGACAGCATAAATAGGTTCATATATGTGTATCTGATTTTCTTTTATATTTGTCATCATGTCAGACAAAAATAAATAATGGTACTCATTTTCTAGAGACTTTAAAATCATTAGCCAAAGTAATAGTTACCAATCAAAAGTAGAGGATGTTAAGACAGGCTGACCAATTTTCTAATGACAGATCACTTATAAATGCAGTATGGTTGTATCAATTACAAGATACACTTTATGAATTTAGAGAAGAGTTAAAGAATTAATTGATATAAAAAATGGACATGTACTTTATTATAAAAACACAAATATTTGGAAGCACAATTAAAATGGAATTCATTATAGATAAAAGAGTAATGGTTAATTATTCAATAAAATGGAAGATAACAAATACAGATAATTCAGATTTATATCCCAACACATTCCCAATTTGACAAAGAAATAAAGGATTTTCATTTAAATATAACAGAATGCTTGTAATCAGCTCTATTATATAAAAATTGCCATGGAAAATTTTAATGCTAGAATTGGAAAACAATTAAAGATGAAAGTACTGTAGTTATATTTGGTTACGGAGATAGAAAATAAGAGCAAACATAAACTTATGGAATTTGCAGTATACATTTCTCCCCTTCAAGAAATTCCTTTTTTGAAAAAAAAAAATCAAAATAGAAATGATCATTGAAACATCAAATAAAGATACAGATGAATTAAATTATATTATGATTAATAGGAAATATGTATTTCAAAATGATAATGTTCTATTTAATACATTCAACATAGGAAATGCTTTAGTAACAGATATATTTTCACATTGATTAAAACTTTGGATTATCATATTTTGATGAATATTTATTAAAGTGTGACAGTAATTATTTTAGATTATGTTATGACTCTAAAAAGATCAAATAAATAAGAATGTACAGGTTGATTCCATAGCTTCAAATTTTTTTAGTTGTTTTACAAAAAAATATTTGAATATTAAAGTGGGAAGTTAAAAGAATAAAAAATATATAAATAATCTAAATTTTTCAGATAGTGATGTTGTTTTTGCAAATAATGCTTCAGAACTCTATGAAATGTTGCAAGATGAAAGTAAAAAAAAAAATTAGAACTAAAGATAAATGCCAAAAAGATTAAAGTTACATTTTATGGATTTATCAGAAGACATCTTAATCACCAGCAATAGCCATTCGCAAATGAATGTATTAAAATAATTTAAAAAGTGAGAAATTTCAGTAGATTATCAATTTGCATAATATTTTTTCCAAAGTATAAGACAAAGGTGCTGTCCAATTTAAAAACTAATATAATGATTTCTATTTACTACCATAAAGAAATTGTGTTTTATGATTCCACAATTTAATTTATTTTTGGCACATTGATATGGGTTAAGTTTTTAGGTAAATGGCAACCAAACAGTAGCAGGATTAGGCCGATCAATTTTGGAGCTTAATGTAAATCTAAAAACTCCATATTTTAAAATTATTGAAAAGGTTATTAATATTTATTTAAAAGAGATACCAAGAATTTGAATGCAGGTCAAATAAAATTTTTTTCAAAAGGCTTATAATTTTTCTCTTAGATAGTTGATCCATAGCCAACCCAACTAACTATCTATATTGGTTGATAAAAGATATCCAGTTATGCTTAGTCACTTATAAGTGATGATTATTTAACAATTAACAAGTTTGTTTGCACTATCTTTCTCTATCACCATTTTTTTTATGAAAAGTTATTGGAAAGACCTTAGTTCTACAATAAGGTATTTATTAAAAAAGTCTGTTTTACTTACTTATTTAAAATGGACTAGTGAACAAAGCAATGGATGTAATATATTAAAATTTACATTAAATAGTAATAAATATATTTATTAAAAACGGAGAAGAATAAGAAAATTATAAAACTAAAAAATGCAGCAAAATAAATTAAAATACAGTAAAAGAATTCACATAAAAAATCATAATATATTAAACTCATTTTTTAATGTTTCTCTATTATTCATTCCTTTAGATACATTATAGCCTTTTCTGTAGAAATTATTGCTAAATAATAATTATTATTTTTTTTAGAAAAATTGCTTCCATCTGCTGCAATAGTTATAAATATGTTATTAGAATTATTTGGGCTGCAATGATATTGAAATAAGTATCCAAAAACAATTTTACATACAGTACATAGTAGGAACCTTTTTTCTGCTAAGGGTCATTTGGATATTTATGATATTACTTGCTACCTATATAAACTTATTGATTTTAAAATTGTTATATTTGCTTAAAAATATCTCTAATTATTAGGGGTGGACAATTTTTTCAACTAGTGGGCCAATTTCAGATTTTCCCTTTTTAAATGAGGGTCAAATTTTTTGTGCAAATTACAAATTAAGTAACATTATTGCTATTATTGAATATCCCACATTAAATGACAATATTTCCAATTGACCTTATAATTATTCTTCATGACATGTTAAAATTCTCTAACATCTTTTTATGTTTGGGCAGATTATTTCTACAGCAGCTTGGATGCAGGTTTTTTAAAAAACCCTTCAGAAAATGGTTTTGAATTTTTTTTTTAAAAAATAATGTAGCTTGCTTTCAAAAAATTTTCTGACTTGTTTGTATTTTTTATAAAACACGTTAGTCATTTGATGTTCCTTTACATGTTTTCTACATTAATATTTTTTTCTTCCCCAACAATTTTTTTGTCACCAGAATGTTTTGATAAATAGTGCCTCTTAAAATTGAGTTCTTTATTAACCGATATATTTTCCAGACATATCAATTTATTATTTCTTTTTATAAAAATAACATGGGGTTCAGTGTAGCCATTTTAACTAAAAAAAAAATTAAATGCAAAATAATAATGATAAAATGAAATAAAATTCTAATTTTATTTTTGCTAGTATACATTTATTTGCTACAAATTACTACTACAAACAAAATGCCCTCAGCATCTAGGATAAATCCATAACCAGATAGACCAGACAATACACATAATTTGTGGAAATATTGTACTTCTGATAGAATAAACTAGAACTATTATAAAGGTTAAAGAAAGAAAAGAACACAGTTGAGAAAACATATATTTTATCTTATTTAACTCTTAATTCAATATTAGCAATATTTGCCATGTTTAAATAGAAGTTTTATATGGGACTATTTTATATATGTTTTTGAAAATGTCTGTGGATCAGATTAAGAGCTTTCAAAGATGACAGTACTCCTATGGGCTGGAGATTCCCCATTCCTGTCCTAGCACAACAATTTGGATTTTTAATTATTAACTTCTTTTGAGACCTGTTACATGCAAATATTTGTATTCAATTAGGCAGAAGAGAAAATCTTAAGCCTACTTTGTTTAAATTGTAACAAATAAATGAGACAATTCCTGAGTATCTCTACATATAACTTTTTTTTTTTCACTCCAAAATGATAAGAAGTGTGTCCATGAAACTTGCAAAAAAAAAGATATAATTTTTTCAGAGACTGCAAACTTTTCTCTTATTCAAATTGTTCATTATAATAACACATACACATAAAATGTTATCTGTCAATCCATTTTACTTAGAAATAATAAACAGAGAATCAAAATATTACTATTGAATTTTGTGATCCTTAAAATATTTTTCAAGAAAAATATGACTGAATGAAAAATTCATTTAGAGAATTGAAAGCTTCTATTTAGGTATTTTTCTGCTATTAAAAAAAGATTGTTTTACAAAATATTGTCTCATTCTTAGCACCTACTGTAATTTAGTGCCTGAGTCAGGTGCCTCTTGTTTTTACTTATTGAATCTACTGTGAATAGGAGAAAACATATTTGCAAAGCTGATTAAAAAAAATTAACTATTTAAGAGTATCACAATTACAAAACAAAATACTCAAGTTCCCTTTTGGAACTGCTTATCTATAAATGATATTTAAAAATATTAAAATGTAAAGATAATGAAAACTTTTGAATTACAGAATTTAAGAATCTAAGGATTAATCAAATTATTTAAAAAAAAAAAGTAATCTCATATAAAAAAATTATCTCCATGCTTCTTCTGAATTATATGGAAGAAGACATTGTTTTGTACATGAATAAAAACTAGAATCTGTATTATTGATAATCTATACATAAATTGAATAAGTCAAAAACATAATCCTAATTTCTGTATGACTTAGTTTTTATTTATTTATTGTGTGATTTAGTTTTTATTTTGCAAATTAGTAGTGATTATGCAAAGTTGTAAATTCAATCTTTTATTTCTTTCCTTGTTCATTTGTAATTCAATAGATAGGGAAGATCCACTCTGCCAGAAAAATTATACAATTATTATCATGCAAGTGGTATATGTAAATTCACAAATTGCATACTAATTAACCTTTAAGTTCTCTCTTTATATACCTATCTTAGTGCTATGAATATGATTTGCCTGGTTGAAAGCAGTGCTAGCTGTAATAAAGGAGTTATAATTGTATAATCTTTCTGGCATGGTAGACCTCCCCTATCTATTGAATTAAAGTATTGAAATAGACTGAAATTGATGTTATTAATAAAATAATAATTATCATTAATAATATTTACTAAGGCTGTAACCTTTAGGAATAAGCGTCTGACAAATTCGAGGGTAGGGACCTCTGCAGGTCTTAGCCACAAGCTTACGCTAGAAAGAAAAGACCTGTAGAGGTCCCTATCTTCGAATTTTTCAGACACTTATTCTTAAAGGTTACAGCCTTAGTAAATATACTTAATATAATAATGTGCGTTTAATAAAATTTATAATTATCATTAATAATAAAGTCAACAGAGAGGAGTACAAAACAAATACATCTTCAAAATTCTTTTCTGACACTTTAAATATTTAGTTTGTAACAAATTAAATAAAAAGATTTTATATAAAAAAAAGACAACAAAGAAAACTTCAATTAAGATGATTTAAAAAAAAACCCCACATACACACATATTAATTCTTAAACAAGGCAAAACTCTTTCCATACAGTAGTGCTAGTATAAGAGATGGTGATCATGTGATATTAATTCTTATGCATCAGAGTATGAAAAAACAAACAAACAAACAATTGCATTAAACATGTTCTAAGATATAAATTTGCTACAAGAAAAATACTATATAGTACTAAATATTGCACAGTATAAAATTAAAAATAAATTTAAATTAAAAGAAAGTAATAAAGAAGATTAATTTTGATTAAAGAGACAATTACTAGAGTGGTAATTTAATTTAAATATATGTATATCAATTATGTTTTTGTCAATATAAAATAGTCTAATTCTCATTAAATCCCCAAATTCTTGTTGCTACTATGTTAGCATATTCAAAAAAAAAAAACAGCAACTAAAAGCTCGTTTTGTTGTCCAAAGGAATGATGTCATTTTTAATGACGAAGTATCTAAATATTCTATGAAATGTAAATTTCATTGATATCATTCTCTTATTTTATAAAAATGTTGATACATAATGTAAATATACCTTTACCTACAATATACTAAATCATTTTAAGCAACGAATTTTTAGTTCAGTCATTGGATTACTGTTTTCTGAATGTCTAAATGAAACGCATTTTTTTAAAGATTAAATCTTAAACTTACTCCAGCGAATTCGAATTTTTGGTTAATTAAAGCGTACATTTTTAAAAGATGTGTTATTGGCAATAAAAAATGCTAACATACGTTTTGGATTTAATTTGTGTGTATAATTTTTTACGTATTTAATGCTTGATGATATAATATTTACCCCTGTAATAATGAGGTTTACCGGATATCTGAAGACCCGGATGTAGTATTGGCACGCGTTCGAATGACGGCCATTTTTATGTGGAGTTGTAAAGAAACAAAGATATCTTTTTTCATTATGGACAAATATTTAAAGTGTTGAGTTTTTATGGATATTCACACAATAATAAGAGATACTGGAATTTCTTAGAAGGTTTGTAATGTTTATTTTATTTTCGCAGTTTCATATCGAATTCTTACTTGATGCTCGTAAACGTTAAGTGCTATGTCGAAATATAGTGGGAAGGTCTCAAACACCAATATATCGTAAATTCTACATTTTCGTTCAGTTCATTTATAACTAAATCTATTTCAGTAGTTTTTTTCCTATTAGTATTACACATTTGGGCATTTACTTAATTTAAACATATATATACACAAATTACACATACACGCAGACATGCAAATTAAGGCGTTAATCTGTATAGATATAAATTTATTTTTATTAGTGAATGATTTAGTTTTGTATAATAATAATAAAAACCGATTGATTCGCCAACGTGTATAATTTGAAGTTAATCAATATTTAATTAAGCATTATTAGTTTTTAGATATTTATTCAGTAATCTTTTATTATAACATATAAAAATATTTTCATCAAACTCGTAGATATATCTATATGCTTAAATATTTTGGCTTAAATGTTTTCTTCGTAAACGCAATTATGTTTAAGTTTGCATAGTTAAAAATGTTTATTCATGATGTTCTTTTACTATGTTTATAAAATAGTACATGAGATTATATAATATTTGACCATTTTCAATTGTACACAAGTACAATGTTGATCAATCATTTCTAGCAGTTTAAAGAAAAAATGTTAGTGAAATCAAAAAATAAAAAGGTTAAGATACCTTTTATAGTTCCAACATGTCTATTTTCATTTTTAGTTGTTCAACTAACAATTGTCCGACTCATATACTTCTATTATTGAATACTAACATTTTATTTGGGAAATACTGATCAATTCGTGTTATGAGTTTATAAAAGTTGACTGGTTATGGTTATTAAATAAGAGATGTAATAATGAGCAGCATTTTAGTACCATAGTTATTTTACATTTTCTGTAACAATTTTATTATATTAATCTTCATTTCTAATTTTTGTAAAAAGTATCTTTTTTTTTTATATCCATTTTTTGTGTCTTCATTGAGATTTGTAGTCTTTCCCCCCAGTATTTTATAAAATTGTTCTATGTGATTATTTAATCAACATTTTTTTTTTTTGCCTTTTGTAGTTGCATTTATTTCACATTTTATCATGTTTATGTATATATATTTACTGAAACTAAATCAGTATTCACTTAATAAAAATCTCCATAACTTTACTTTATGCTATTCCATTTGTAAATAAAGTAATCATAAAGTATAGACATTATAGAAAGCATCAATTATTATCTTATTTTCACTGGAAAAATGTATTGCCATTATAATTGGTGTTTCAGGTAAAACTTGTTGGCCATCTTCAGAATTAATTATTAAGAAAATTACAAAAAAAAAAAAAAGAATTGTAATTATAATAGATAATTAATTATATATATACTAATATTTTTAGATTTATACAACTATTATTTATAATTTTCAAGTTTTCTTTGTAATTTTTTTTTTTTTGTAGTTAATTTTAAAGATGGCAATGAGATTTGGCCAAAATATTTATAACAGTAAGTAAATTTTTGCAGTTAAGAGAGAAAAAAGAAGTAATGTTTTGTATGATTTTTTATAATTTATATGTTTTTTAATATTTTTAGTATACTTTTATTTTGAATGTGCTTTCTTTATATATTTTTTTAAAAAAAATAATTTGGAAATTGTGTTGCTTGTGCTAAAATTTTATAACCAATTTTTAACATACTTGTGTCAAATAGATTTTTTTCAAATTTAGTTCATTATTAGATATTAATGACAATGCAATATAACAATGAAATAAAAGTTATCCAACTGTTTGTCCAGTTTAACAGTGTTGGCAGGTCAAATTTCAAAACACATTGATGTGAGTTCAATAAGTTTTTAGTGATGCATAATAAATGATTGAATATTTTTTAAAGATACACTTTCATTGAATTTCATCACTAAAAACATTTACAATTAATTAAAACAAAGAAAAATAAATGAAGGATGCAATCAAAATTTCTTTTGATTGTTAAACCAAAATTTATCCTTTTTAAACGTTCTTGTCATAAACACAAAAATCTTATAAATATTTTTTAACATAATCAAATTTCATTTCAAATATTGGAAATATTTTGGCATTAATAATTATTGTTCATTTTTGAATTTGGATATATAAATTCTGTTGCAAAATATCTGAATAGTAAAAAATAATACTTATAAAAAATATTTGATGAAAAATGCTTTTATTTAATTAGTAATGTACTAAGACCAAAAAATATATTTTCTTTAACTACAATTTTGCTTGTTTATGTAACTTGGAATTAAAAGTGTAGGGCATCTATAAATTAATAAATTCAATCATTGCACTAAAAATCAAAAACTGATAATTGAATTTATTTATGAATGTGCTATACTTTTATTAACCAAAATTATAGTTGAAAAAATATTTTTTGATTTTTAGTTCATTTACTGATCAAATTAAATAAAAGTGTTTTTTTTTATAAAATATATATTATTTTTTATTATGCTTTTTAAAATTTGTTTATAGCATTAAAATCTTCATATTCTATTAAAATCAGAAATATCTCACAATCCCCCATCCCTAATAATTATTTATTGTATTTAGAAGTTTTTTTATTAATATTAATTGGATGTGTAATTTGTTCTATTGTTGGGATTTATAAGTGATGGATAGTGAGAAAACCTTCAGATATGGTTTATTTGTGAATTATTAATGATCAGTACCTGAACAAAAATATACTTAGGTGAATATGATATTGGTTTATTAACCTTTTTGTATTTCACTTTTTCTGACAGATTTCTTTATGTCTCACACGTCAACGTAAAATATATGATAAAATGATTATTTGTTTTCAGAAAATAATAAATTTGACTTCCTTTGATATAGATATTCTTGTTTACTACTGAAATAAATTTTAAATGTTTCCATTTTGTTTATGTAAATATTAAAAAAATGAGAGGTTTTATACATCATTGTTTCTAGAAAGATTATTTTGTTTATAAAATCAACAAAATATTTATTGTTTCTCATTATTTTTAAGAATGTGAACGAATATTTATGTATTTCTCTTACATCTAACGAATTATGCTTTAAAAGTTTAAATTTTTTGAATATTTATTGCAAAATTATGATATATTCTTACTCGTAAATAAAGTAGCTTGTTGATGTCAAAGTTAGTCTTGTAATTTGCTTCAGGTCATATTTACGTTAGCTGCTAATATAACATATTTTTGAAAATAAAGTATTTCAAATCAAAATAAGTTATTAATAATTTTTATTTCTTGATTTCTAATAAATATAATGCAAATTAGTTAAAAAAAAAAAATCTAAAACCATAATAAATTCGCAAATAAACATGTTTTTGCGTCATTGGAAACATCAATGTTATAATACGCCCAACGTTTTACAGCCTTGGCAACAGACAATGGCTGAACATGTCAGGGAGGGGCTTATGTCTATTGTTAGAGCGGGAAATTTGAATTTCACACTTCTTTCGTGCAATTTTCGGCAAAAAAAATTTATTATAATAAAATATACTGTTTTACACGCATTTTAATTAATGTATAATACTTATTAAAAAATTCACCAGGGGGCGAATTGGCCCAAAGACATTTTTGAGCTGTCCCGAAATTCAAAAAGATTAAAGGCTAAGTGCTGTTTCTAATGCAAACAGTTCTGCATTTTTTTTTAATATTGTCTTTAGTCACTTAGCTTAGGGCCTGGATATTATAAATCTCTTATGCATTAATTTGGATTGTGTGCAAACTTTATTTTTCAACTATATGCATAACTATTTTGATTCTAGTCCTCTACTCTTTATTTTTATAAATAGTTCTCAGAGGTTCTATAGTAAAGGACAAATTTAATAGATTAGAAACTCTTAGTAGTGATATTTACGTAAGTAATATACTTACCAATAGGTTGTATTGGAAGTGGATTTGGGATGGGAGTTTTTAACTCTGCCAAGATTTTATATTTAAGCTTCTTATTTAGGGATTTTTCTGGTTTCCAAGGAAATGGAATGATCTTTTAAAAGTGGTTTAAATAATAATTATTATGCATATTGGATTACTCTTTAAAGGAATGGAAATAATTGTAAAGTCCAATAGGTAATAGTAGATATGTAAGTATTTTAATATTTTTCGAAATATAGATACATGAAATATGGAAACTTTATTTGAAGCAAGATCTTCAAGATCTGGACAGAGTTTGTAGCTAAAATAGAGCAACTATTCATTTGTAAAAATTCATCTTTTAAAAAAAAAGATATTTAAATCGGTAAAATATTTACAAGTTTTTTGGAAAGGGAGATTATTGGATGGAAACAGACTTTATGGGATTGTATTAAGGTTTAATTTGATCCATACTGATCTCAGAATTTTTAGATGTGTCAGTAAAATGTTGATAGTATACTTGGTTTACAGAATATCGTATTCATTATAATAATTATTATAATTCTAATTGTTGATTCAGAATTGAAATTTTTATTTATTGTTGGTTAATATTACATCAATACTACTAAGGCTGGATTTTTTTGGGAGAATTTTCTGCATGTTGATAGATAGGAATTGTAAACTTTGATTTACAAATACTTGAAATAATGGTGTTGATGCAGTAAATTCAAATGATGCTCTGTTATTGAATTTTACAGTTACATGGATTGACCATCACTAACACTTTATTTAGAAAGAAAAATCACTGTATTGAAACTTTGATCATCCATATTCAAAGGAATTTGAATGCATTGATGTTCAGAGGAACACGGATGTATCCATGTTTAAAAAACATGACATCTAACATATAATTATGAGTCAGAATGCGAAGGAAGTTTAATATATATAAGCTCATGTATTTTCAAATGTGGATTGTTTGATAGTTTATAGAATAGTAGACTTCCACTTTAAAATGATTCTTGCTTTAAAAAATAGATCCTAATCCAATCATATTAGCAAGAAAGTTAATGTCTTTTTTTTTAAAGTATCTATCATTCGTGCTAAATTTTAATAGTTATTAAATACTAAATTTTTTTAATTTGAATTTTCAGGATTGTCAAATTTCTAGACTCAGTTTTATTAAAAAGAATAATCTTGACTGATTTTCTGACAGTGATTTTGTTATTAGTAACTTGATTTCAAAAACAAAACTTTTTGTGCAGATGAATAATAAATTGAATGTGGAAGTTTGTAGCAGTATAGACATGAAGGCTTAAAAGTGATCAAATTAAAACTTCAAAAAGTAGATGATGACTGATCACATTCACTTTAGATCTTTTTTGAATTATTGAAAATTACATATGGATGTGAAATAGAATGTAATCTTATTGAATTCATGGTGAGCATTCTTTCTCATTTGATATTTCAACAGGTAAAGAGAATTTTTTGATTGCCTTTGAATAAATGATAAAAGAATTGTAATGATAGCTTTTAATGATATATTCTCTCATTTAGAATTGAACAAAATTATCCTGTTTATTGAAGTTAAAACAGCTCTTTGTAATTTTAAAAATGAAAAAATTGAAAGTTCTGATGATATATATTAGTTCCAAAAATTTTTATTTTTAGAGAATATATGGGTCCATGAAATTATGCCAAGTGATCTTAAGGTTTCTTCTATTGTTCCAATACACCTGGGTCTCGTTTTATGCGGATTATTTTAATGCGATTTTGAAGTTATGCGATTCATGTTTCTTCTTAATATCTTTCATATTTCACTATATTTATTAGATATCAAGAAATTTAAATTATTAATAACTTATTTTGACTTGAAATACTTTTTTCCCCAAAAAATATAACGTTATATTAGCAGGTAACATGAATATGGCCTGAAGCTATCTTAGCTTCTAGGTAAAAAACCTACTTATACTAATGAATAAATAATAATAATAGATTTATATTTACATATAAAAATATCGCAATAAATATTCAAAAATTTTAAACTTTTAAAATGTATTTTGTTAATTATAACAGAAATATTTTTTTAGATTTTTAAAATAAATAATAACAAAGAGTTTATTGATTTTATAAACTGAAAATAATCTTTCTAATGATTTTTGTTTTGATTACAATTAACACAGCTCAAGACTGAAAGTGGGGCTAGTTGTATGTCACATGATAAATCTGATTTCTTAACATTTCACAAACGAACGCATATTGTCAAATAGCCAAATAGCTGCTAATGATTAAAATATATATGAAAAAATGTAAAATTAAATACTGTAGTTAATAAAAAAAGTTTGTCTTATATTATTTTTTTTCAAATATTTGAAATATTTTATTAGTCATATTTTATTTCCTTATTTTTTTAATGCGAATTTTAAAGTAATTTTTCCTTCTTGCTTTGCTTTTATGCGATTTCTGAAAATTACAACCCCTATCTCCATTTTTCAAGGTAAGTTAAGTCTATTTTTGTGCGATTTCTTTTGTGTGCATTTTCTGAGGAACCTATCTACCACATAAAACGAGACCCAGGTGTATATAAAACTACAGGAATAGAAAACATTAATATGTAGAGAATTTTCAAAGATTTTCTGACAATTTTATTTCCGTACTTGATTAAAGGAAAATGTGATCTTTTTCTGATTGACAGTGCAATACAATCTTATGGTGTTTAAAAACAGATGTTCAGCAACTGATATTAAAGCTTAAAAATGATTTATGCATTAATTTAAATTGTAAAGGAGATATAGACATTAACTGATTATGGTTATTAGGTTGTGTTTTTTTTTGAGAGTAGAAATGGACGTGTCATTTTATTAAATTCATGGTTAACACAAATGTGAATGGTGATATTTCAATCATGTGCCTAGAGTACTTTATTTTTTAAATAGTGATACAAAAATTGAGATGATGGTTTTTATTATATCTATTTTATCTATTCATTTAGATTTGGACGAAGCCATCCATTTGTGAAATTGAAATGTCTTAACAATGGAATGGACCATAGGTACTTATGATATATCTGGAGTTTTAAAATATGGTAATCTGTTATCTTAGAAACTAATGGAATTATTAAAGGCACTTCTGTGGTTCCAATTTTTTAAAATAATAAGCTTGAAGTAATTATCATGTAATATTGTTAACTCATATAAGAGTATATACAAAAAAATTAAATAATTGTAGAAAAAGACACGTAGGTCAATAGTATAATATAAATCAAGTTACTATTAATTTAGATGTTTGACTTCTTTCACAATCTTTGTTACATAGATTTATTAATGTAATTACCTTTTTTTGTTTAACATTGGCCAATTATTCTTTAAATTATAAGTATTAAACTTTATTCTCTTTGATATACATTTTTATTAAATTTGAAGATGAAATATATTATAACTTAACTAATCTTTCAAACAAATGCTTCTTTTCTTGTAAATAAATATGTTTAAAGTTAACACTATTATTTCCACCTTTATAAACAAGCATTTTAAAATTAATAGCCTTAATTTCATGAATATATGTCATGGTGGTAATGTGCATTTTCCACAATGTTTATAAAAATAAAAGTGTTAACATAGCAAATTAAAAAAAAAAAAAAAGAGTCCAGTGTTGTGAAATTTTTATGATTGTCAAAGTAGATTTCTTTCACGGGGGTAACCTGAGAAAAATCTCATTCTTTTGATAATTTTAGTGAATGACATTCCTCCCTAAACAATGGTAATGTCATTACACTGTTCATGCTTAACAGTAGTCTCTTACAGTTTAGCTTTCATTCTCTTTTACTTTGCAAATGTTTATGTACTGACCATTGATATTGTTGCATGTATAAGTGAATACCTTAATTTTGTAAGCGTTTTGTTTTAATTATTCCATTGCATTTTAATTCCAATTATTGAGCTAATTAATTACAACTACAGTATATAAATTTGAAATAATAGCACTAGTAAACAGAGATTTTTATGAAGATAGAATGGGCTGCCAAGGAGTAAGTGAAAAAAGATTAGAATTATTATTAAGCAAAAGTATTCTATTTTATTTTGTATAAATGCATACTCCATATACATACATGTTTAATCTTGAATATGATTTTTATGTAATGTTAAAACAGGAAGTTAATACATAAAATCAAATTTTATTGTTTTATTAATTAGCAAAATACTTAAAATGTATTGTTTACAATAGAATGAGATATAAGAAATGCAAAGATTTGTAACAACCACTAGAATGGTAGGCATTTTTACAACATAAAACTTATTAATTTAATTCATTGATCTCTCTTTATCTACAGTAAAAATGTAATACTTTTGTTTAAAAATATTGATTCTCCTAAGTGCATACACCGTAATAATTTTACCCAGGACATAAAAGTAGAATTTGAAAGTTGATTAATATTAATGTAAAAAAAAATTTCAAAATGAAAACTTCGTTATGAATTTTGTTTAATTCTCTTTGTATCGTTAGTGGTAAAAATGTGCTTATTTTTTTAAAAAAGTATTCTAGGTACATACATATACTATAATAATTTTAATTTAATGTTTAATGTTAAATAAAAAATTCAAAATGAAAAAAGTCAGAAATTTTAAGTACTAAACATGCAATCACTAAATCAGCAAACACCATTGGCTAAAATAGAAAATATTATAACGGTCAGGTTTGTACATTTGCTCAACAGACTGAGAGTCCAAGCCAGAGAACCAAAAGCTGACCAAGTCGGGATAGTAATACCCTACGTCTGATCATACCTTAACTCTCTCACTCGTGCTTCCAAGTCAACCCATCGCGAATGACATGCCTGAGGTTACACTCGATACCTCTTTGATCACGTTCCAGCAATAGCAAAGCAGTAAAACATGAGACATTCCCCCTTATTACATATTCTATTATATACCTTAACTAGTGATTCATAAGATAATGAGCAAGCAATGAGACTGAGACAAATTTATATTTCATAAATTTAATATAACAATAAATACTCAAGCATAGTAGGTTGTGTACAGCTAGCTCACACGCAGGTGAGTGGATTCTCAGGGTTATAAATAATAATACAAAGCAATGAATGCATGCTCAGAGTTATAAAACAATATTATTACAAAGCATTCAGTGTGTTCTCAGGGTATAAAATAATAGTACAAAGCATTGAGTGGATTCTCAAAGTTATAAAATAATATTACAAAGCATTGAGTATGTTTTCTCAGGGTATAAAATGATATTACAAAGCAATAGACTCTTAGTAAGCTTATGTCACCTTTCATGTTGTAATTCATGCCATGTTTTATATGTTTGAAATCGGTTATAGTTAGCTAGAGTAATCGAGTTGATGGATAAATGCTAGATATTACTAATACGTTGAAGATTATATCATTGTTGCCAAGTTTAAAATATTATAATGACTAAGTTTAAGATTATATTATAAATATATTCAAAATCATATTATAGATATTTGCGTGATATAATATTGTTATACAGATAAACGCATTAACTCAGATTCTAGGTCGGATCAAAGCCGAAGTCACTTTCTAGGGAAACTGAACTGAGATGTGGTGGCAGGGGAACGTCAGATTCTAGTGCGTTAGAAACTATACTATCAGATAAGTGCGGCTCGAATGCATTCTTAATGGGGTTTATTACCTAGTAAACGGTTCCCTAACCGATCTGCTTGCTACAATGGAAGAGGCCTTTTTATTAAGAACAGAAGATTGGCTTATGAGCCCTTTGGAAACGCTTTGGTTTCGTTATATAAGAATAAATGTCACATTTGCCTAAACTTTCGAGGCGTGACTTGACGAAATACGAAGAAAATGTCACCGTTGCCTAAACTTTCGAGGCGTGCCTGGACGTGGAACAATCTTGAGATAGGCCATTATAGACATAGCAAGTAGATATGCATTTTTATGCAAATTAGCAATACATTCGCAACGCTAAATTAATATTTAATAAATTTAATTACGCCAAAATCTTAGCTTCTTCAGTGCTACTACCACCGGTCAGTTCATAAATGAGCTTATTAAATTATGCGCTAAAGGCGATAATGAGAATCTGATTTAAGGTTTTCTGTATAGTTACTTATAAAACTGGGAACATTAGTTATATATAGTATAACTAGATCTAATATCAACTGATTTTTAAATAATAAAATATGAGTTATAAAATAGCTCACGCAAAGTATTGATTTTTAAATAAATTACACATCTTAAATAATTCGTCAAAATAGACCTTACTAATAATGAAAAATGGGTTTTAACTAACGAATGCAAATCTATATTTTAAATAGCTTGCATGAAATATACTTTTGCAAATAACTGACAAAATACATATTTTAAATCATTTACGCAAATATAATTCTTAAATAATATAGGCACAATCAGCGTTTTAAATAGCATACGCAATATACACGTTTTAACTAACTTTAGCAAACATTTTCATTCTATATAATCTTTAGAAAAGATGCGTTTTAAATAATAGACGCTAAAGATACCTTTTAAATAACTTTAGCAAAACATTTTCATTTTCAATTAACTGAAGAAAAGCGTTTTAAATAATATACGCAAATATACATTTTTAAATAACTTTAGCAACATTTTCATTCTATATAACTTTAGAAAAGATGCGTTTTAAATAATAGCGTTAAATAACTTTAGCAACATTTTCATTTTATATAACTTTAGAAAAGATGCGTTTTAAATAATAGCCGCTAAATATAACTTTAGCAAAACATTTTCATTTTCAATTAACTGGAGAAAAGCGTTTTAAATAATATACGCAAATATACATTTTTAAATAACTTTAGCAAAACATTTTCATTTTCAATTAACTTGAGAAAAAGATGCGTTTTAAATAATATAAGCAAATATACATTTTAAAATAAGTTTATCAAAAGATTTTAAATAACTTGTTCGGGCATTATAAATATCGATTCACTCTATCACATATAATTCAGAAAAGAGTCTTGACTATATTCTTTATATCGCTATACGCTGATATGATAAAAGAGATTATTCACTCCCCTCCCCCCGATAATTTATTAACACACAAGACTCCGTTCCGATAAAAACACAGCATAAATCAATTAACATGAACTTAAAACTATAGATAGATGACATAAGAATAAATTGCGTAAACAATCAATAAGATTTATAATTTAGAAATGAATTTCTTGTATGGTTTTATAGAAACTAGATGTTTAGGACTAAGTTAAAATTATTAATGATCAAGCAAGAATTTGAAGAGTGTTCTAAGATTTAAACAGATTTAAGATAAACATTTTAAGATAAATATTTTAAATGTACATTTAGAGAATATAATTGACTATGTGATTTAGTTAGCTAGCTTTCATTTAGAATACGTTTTAGTTATGAAACTTAATATGTCAGAAAGGCTTTACCGGCAAAGTTTCTTTTAAGGCATTGTTTCCATGTGCTTCTCACTATATTCAGTCAGGCTGGGCTTCTCTTAGGTTTTAGTCTGGATGTAACTTCGCAAATTTATGTCTGTGGCAGCTTTCCCCATTTCTCTAGTCAGGAACTCTCTGGTCTCTCAGATACAGCTCCTTTCCTACTTGTGATGGGCATGGAGGAGGTTTTCTGTCATCGGTAGCCGCTCGTGGAAGAGCAAACGGCTGTCTCTTTGTCTTCTAGCCAACGGTCATTTCTGGAGTATCTTTGATGGTAGCTTTTTTTAAGATTTAGATTTCTTAACGGCAGGAACAGTTCTTATTTAACTTCAGCTCTGGTCACAGCAACAGCAAAAATTAACACGGATGATTATAGATGATGGAAAAAGGTTTGATTAGAGGCTTTGGTGGCTATTTGGGCCCCTTTTTATGCTATATTTTTGACAGAAGTAACTCCTACTTTGAGTCATGCCACATCACAAGATGACTAGTTCAAACTAGCCTTTAACCAAATATCCAGTTAGTAAAAATATTAAGTATATCTAAATCTGGACATGGAAAGGCTCTATTGTTTTAATTGACGTCAGTTTTAAAAGATATATTTTTAAGAGAATGGTCACAAGCAATTTGTAAAGATTTATTGTATAGATTTATGCCTGACTGAATATTATAATTGGTCTTGGTTATAATTTTTAAATAGGTCAAATTTTAGCCAAAGATTTATTTTTAGAATGAAGTGTTAAAACTGATAAAACTTTCTGCTTGTAATTTTAAGCAAACAAAAGAATTGAAAACTTGGAATTAGTCAAAATGAATACTGACTTAAATAATTATTTAGAAAGAAATATTGAAAACTAAATAATATTATAAATTTAAATTATGCTGCTATATAGATAAATTAATTATACAGTTATGTTTATTTCAGTTTTAACAAATCTAAAGGAATATGCTCGTATATAAATATTTGAGATTGTAATTTTATATTTATAAATTTTAAGGACGATTATATACGCACATACTCGCAATATTATAAGCAAAGTTTTTAAAATTTAAGAAATACACGCCATCTGAGTACAACAAATATATACTATTATCAAAGATAATAGGTGAAACAGGTGTAACCGTTTCAATATTACCTATGAGAACTTTTGCCTCATATAGGCACATTGTGCATAAGATTTTAGAGCATTTCAGCTTTGACTAAAGCATAAGATATTTTTATTACATTTTATAAGTTCATTTGCATTTAATTTTTTTTCCTGGAATTTGTTCAAATGAATGAAAAGATCCTTTTTAAAAATGAAAGCTGTAAAATAATAGTTAATTTAAAATCTGAATATATGATTAAATTAAAAACTTCAGATAGTAAAAAGATTTTCAACATGAAACAAATGGGAACTTTTACTGAGGCAATAATTATTTGTGAAAAAGTAAAGCTATTCTTTGAAAATATATATTTTTTTGCTAAATCTTCTAGTAAGAATAGCATTATAAAGTGTGAAATTATTAGCACACATGAGACCATTATTGAACATTCTCTTGTAAGAGAGCAGAAATTCTAAATTCAACAGTTTGTGAATTTTTATTACATTTGTTTGTAATTATAAATTTTATTAAATGCTCACTATTATTTCAGTAATAGTTTCAGCCTTGTTAAAACTATTACATTTGTTTATATATTAATTTTAAGTTTTTAAAAGAGGAATTTTAATTTTCATTAAAATCTAACCATACAATATATACAGCAATTAACTTTTTATGAATATTTACATTTGTATTACTGATTTTTTTCTACTTAAATGGTTATTTTGGATAACTTTAGTCTAAACCATAGTTTTAGAATGAATTATTCTTAAATATATGTATTTCCATGTATGTTACAAGAGACAGATAGTATAATGAATGGCATTCTAGAACTAATTAATTCATTATGTAGACTGCTGTATTTATTATTTCATAGATTTTTCAATTATAACATTCTTTTTGAGTATTAAGAGAGGCGATTAGTATGAAGTCATGACATAAGAGACAGATCATTATTGAAGTGAATTTATTTTGGATGTACTTTTTTTTGATGTTTGTAAAAGATAAAAAGTTTGATACGAGATGATGAGTAAATTTTAATTTAAATAAATAAAAAAAAAAGTTTCTAGAAAACAACTTTGGCAAAAGAAAATTGGAATAGCCAATATTAACTATGATAAATTGAATCATTAAAAAATTTGTGAGGTAACCTTTATGCATTTCAATGTTTTTGCACCTTCTCCTAGTGGCAGTTTGAGTTAATTAATACCATGTTTTCCTGAAAATAAGACCGGGTCTTGTATTAATTTTTGCTTCCGAAGATGCCTTAGAACTTATTTTCAAGGGTTGTCTTGTGTTTTCATGTACAAAAATCTAGATCTATTCAAGGGCAAAAATCTATATTTATTCTAATACAGTTATATTATCTTCGGAAATATTGTCATAACTCTCTAAACCCTGAATTTCTTAAAACTCATCTTGTCTGAGGATCAAAATATCCTGTTTAAATCTACCATTAACTCAAGTATTAATTGAAGATTTATGAGACAGGAGGTGTGACAAAAATAATTACAGTTAAGAATGATTGTCCACATAAAAGCTATGAAAAAATGCAGACACAAAAATTCAGAAAACGTTTTTCGCATAAGCACAATAAGTATGTCCACAAATTATGAATATTTGTATAAGATACCACATGCCTCTGTTATTAAGTATGCACATTGTAAACAGCAAATTACTTGTAATACCCTCAGAGTGTCATAGCACTCATAAAAATTATAGCAAAATTGTATTATGGCATGATAATTTTTAGATCTGCATTCTCAAGAGTTGAGCAATGAATACATGAGGTATGTTGCAGCTTTTTAGGCCCATCAACTGAAGCGAAAGGATTATTGCAAAGTTGGCAGTGATAGACTGACCACTTGCACCCACTCTTACCTCCTCAGCATTGATAACGTTTTCAGAGAATAGACAATGAAAATAATTTATTGCACAAGTGCCACCAAATTTTGTGACTCAAGGGCACCTGCTTGAATATTTACAAATACTTAATTATAATACAATGAGGATTGCCAATTCCTCTACAAGCTTTGTGTTAAATGCTTAGCCAGAGCCAGCACTTAAAATATATCTGTCAGGAACCTCTCCCCAAACCCCTGACCATGGTTTCGTGCTTTGGCATTCCTCAGAGAGGTGTCAGGGTAGGTTCAGACACTAAGCATTTAACACAAAGCTTGTAGAGGAATTGGCAATCCTCATTGTTTTATAACTTACAAGCTTAAGAGATAGGGTCGTGATCTATAACTCTTATTTTGACTTAATTATAATGTATATTATTTATTTGGTGCTTGTATTATAGATAAAGATGCCGTTGGATGGCGCCATTTTCATGCTAAAACTATAAAATATGAACATTTACGGGCCGTTGATTTTAATAATTTTTCTGTGCTTTTTTGTAATGCGAAAATAAAAACAAAACAAAATCGTCTTTTTTAGATATTATTTTTTATTAACGTATACAATTTAAATGATAATAATAAATGTAAAATAAAATCAACAAATTACAATTTGATTTGTGTTTTTTATATTGTATACTTTTTAAATTGTGTTATGGCTTTTTTTTTTATCAATTTTCTATGGGATATTTTTTTTGTGTTACGGCTTTTTTTTTTATAAATTTTCTATCGGATATTTTTTTACTTGTGTTACGACTTTTTTTGTTGTTTAACTAAAAAATAATAATCGAATAAAAGTAAAAGTTGTTACGGTTAGATTTAGGGTTAGTTTTAGGGTTAGTTTAGAGTTAATTTTAGGGTTAGTATTAGGGTTAGTTTTAGGGTTAGGGTTAGTTTTAGGGTTAGGGTTAGTGTTCTGTTTGTAATGCTAAAATAAAAAAATTCAAAATCGTAAGCGTACTCGGACAGAAGAAAGAAGCTCAAACTTTTTTAAACAACAACAAACACATACAAATGTCTTCTTTACTTATTAAACATGTTTATAATATTTGTTTTTTATTAAATTTACAAAAAAAGCTGTATATTTGGACTTTTCTTACTGGATATTTTTTTCGTACCGCTCTTTTTTTTTTTGTCTCGTGGAATGTTACGAACAGTACGTTACTTGACACGTGACCTAATTGCAACTCAATAAAAACATAGATATTTAACGTTTTCACAAATAAAAGTTCAATATAGTACGTTGTAAAAAGTCTTATAATTATTGTTTTAAAAAATCTGAACATTTCAATAGTTTAAAATAATCGAAAATCAAATGAAAACAACATTTGAATACAATTCAAATACAAACTCTCTCATCAAGCCGTAATTATTTTATAAACTGTGCGAATTCGGAAAATGTAATTGCTGCTTAGCGACATACATGCTGTACTGTGACGCGACATAGCGGCCTGCATTATGTAGCACAACAAAACAGTTATATTATAGAAAATGCGGGTTCGAACGTGTCGGTCGCGGAAACTATTTTTATATGTTTTGGGGCGAAAACCGCGCCATAGAGCGGCATCTTTAGCTAAAAGGTGAGTACCATTTATTTAAAGCATTAATGTCAATAATATTTATACATTCATTACTTTATAATTCAATACATCCGTCATGTGCTTTATCAGATGAATGAAATCCATCTGTCTGGCTGATGAGCTTAACTGGGGCTTAGATTTAGGATAGGGTTTATATTCCCAGTATCCTGAAAATTCTTCCTAGAGTTAGTTTTTATTTTCAGGGAAGCATGGTAATTCAATATTAAAACTTTTATAGTATGAATCAATGAATTGTATTTCATTTATTAGAGATATGTTTACAAATGAAAACATTCTAAAAAAATATATTTGAACTTTCCAAATATAGAAAAAAAAAAATAGTAAGTGAAATATGTAATGAGAACAAATAACTTTTTATATTGGATAATTATAGCAAAGTCAATAAAAAAAAAAAAACTTACTACTCAAAGGTGAATTAAAAAACAAGGTTTTTATTTTAATAAATCTTGTTGTATAATTTACAATACCTACATGGAATTAATGTCAAATCATTGCAAAGCTATTTCTCTGTGTTCTGCTGACATCTTCAGATTGTTTTTTGTACTAATAAATCTATATTTACTTTAGTTACAATTTTTACCATCAAACTAACTAAAAAAATTCAGAAAATAGTGCTAATGATAGCTGCAAGACAGTAATTTAAAGCTGAAGCTCAGCAGCACCATCTCATTACTCTGCGATGCAATGGAGGTCATAGTCATTGGGTTAAATATTAGATTGAAATATTTGAGGTTTTGGAATAATGAATTTATAAGAATGAAATGTAACAAAATTAACTATTCTTCGTACTAGTGATTATATTCAAAGAATGATCTCTTGAAATTAAATATTTTTTTGAGATTTGAAGTTAGATATTCAAATTAATTTTTTTTAGTGTTTTAAAGATATTTTAAATTATATTATAATTATATTACTTATCCACAATTTAAAACAGAATGTGAGAAATATATTTCAAGGTAATGTTAAATAAAATATGTTTTGAATGTTTGCTTGTCTTTTGCTATATTTAAATACTTTAAAATTAAAAAAAAAAAAAGCAAAATAATTAAAATCTTATGTATTTATTAAGAAGAAATTTAAAAAATAAAATACTTTTTTTATCAAACCCCTCAAATATGAAGAAGACATGGCTGCAAAATTTTTCTATTTGATACCAAAATCAGGTTTTTGACTTCTACCTATGTGATTTTTTTTAAAAATGGCTTTATCTTTTGATGAAAAACATAAGTAAAATTTAAGTTTTCTACAGTAAGTATATAAATTATAAGGCCAGTACTATTAGCAGATTTTTACTTCAAAAGGCCTTAAATATATCTTATCCAGTGTGTTCATTGCTTGTCAAGGTAAAAAGCATAACATTTTTTTTTTTGGCTGAACAAAGCAGAAGATGAATATTGATCAAGTTAACGTAAAGCACCGTTGTTAATAAACCTAAAGACTATTTGTAACGGAATTATCAATAGAAAAGATGCTAAATAGGCATTCATCCTTACTTAAACAATATATAAAAAATTATGACCAGAATTCAAAACGAAATATATATATATAAAATTGTAATCCATTAATTAAAAATGTGATTTTTGAAAAGTGAATTTTTATAAATCACAATTTTTATAGATATAGTATTATCAGTTGTTTTTATCAGTATGCATTGATTTTAAAGATATGTGTTTATTTAGTTTTAGATGTAGAAAAAGTATTAGTAGATATTTAGGACCAGGTTATATTATTTTATAAAATATTTTTATCAAATTGCAATCCAGTTTGCTTTGATAGCAATGCAATCTCTGATAGATTTGAAATAATCTATTTAATATTTGACCTCTGTCACTGAATTGAACCATCACATCGTGTTATGATAGTAGGCATCAGTATCATCATATAGCTTGTATCACATGATTAATGGAAATAACAGAATGATAGTTACATTTTCTGCTTTATTGATTATTCAAAGATATTTAGTTAATATTAATATATTAATTTCAATCCATAGAAATTTCTCAGATTAGTGGGAATTCTACATCTACTCTTTTTATTATAGGTCTACAATTGTTAATAATCTGTAATAAAAACATGGTAATATATGTTTTTTTTATATATAATATACATTGAGAATCTGGTACAATTGCATCTGACTTTTGTAGCAGAATGACTAATTGTTTACTCTGATAAAGATGTTATATTTCTGGTGATTTTCCAATAGGTATTAAATTTATTATAATTACTGATTTATTCATTAATATGAGAAGTTAAGTATTCCAACGAGGAAAAATTGAGAAATTTGCATTTAGTTCAAATGTTATGTAAAAAAAAAAAAAAAAAGTGACATCAAATTACTGTAGCAATAAATGAAATTTTGTTTTTTCAATGAGGGACTGAAAATGCAAAATAAAGTTTAAATTGATTATGTTACAAAAGATGAGTAAAAAAAGACAAAAAAGCTTTAACTTTTAACTGAGTTATGTAAAGTATATATATTTTGTATCCAAATACTATGAACAAAGACATCTACTACCTTTTAGAACAATTTATTGTAGTATTTCACAATTTTTAGATGTGCTATAAACTTTAATTAATGTTTTCATTATTATTAATTTTATAATTAGAAAACAATGCTAAATTGATTAATAGAGAATATATTAGTTTTTCAATCAAAAACAGATTGACTAATTAGACAATAGTTGTTCATATAGTTACAGATAATTCAACCGATGACGTATTACCCTGAAGGCATATCAGTCTGATCTTGCGATTTTTAAGATAACGTCTCCAAGTGATCTGCGGACACATGTAATCGCTAAAATGTGTCCGCAGATCACGTGAACACGGTACGTTAAAAATCGCAAGATTAGACTGATATGCCTTCAGGGTAATACGGCATCAGTTGAATTATCCAGGTCACGTGATAAAAACTATTCAAAATTTAAAAAAATCTGACGCAGGTCAGGCAAATAGTAACAAAAAAAATTAAAAATAAAAATGTACATGCATGCGTCAAAATAATTTAGAAAAAACTATATTATAATTTATAAAACCACCCTATATTATGCTCAATTATAAAAAACAGCGCATAGTGCTGGAGTTGGCGGGGGGGCCCCCTTTGTGTTTTTGACAAGCCGAAGGCTTGGCGTACACCTATACCTTGTATTACTCTCATAGCTGTAATTCAGAAATTAAAAATTAAATTAAAACGTAATTCAATGTAAATTTGAGAATTGTAGAAATATTAACAAAAAATTTTTGTAAATTTTAAATAAACAGCTAAATAAAAGACGCGATTTAATGAAAATCTGGTATTAATGGCGTTGCTCTGTATTACTCTCATAGCTGTAATTTTTATAATTGCCGATGAATTTACGAAAAATAATTTGAGAATTGTAGAAATATTAACAAAAAGTTTTTGTAAATTTAAAATAAACAAATAAAACACTTTACCCGAATTAATGCGAATCTGGTATTAATGGCGTCCTTGGAAAAAACATGTTATCACATGCATTCGGTAAGTTTAAAAACGTACTGTATATCCCAAATTTGTTTAAAAAAATTATTGAAAATTATTTACACATAAAACGTAATTCAATGTAAGTTTCAGAATTGTAGAAATATTAACAAAAAATTTTTGTAAATTTAAAATAAACAGATAAATAAAAAACACTTTACCGGAATAAATTATTTACACATTAAACGTAATTCAATGTAAGTTTCAGAATTGTAGAAATATTAACAAAAAATTTTTGTAAATTTAAAATAAGCAGATAAATAAAAAACAGTTTATCGGAATAAATTATTTACACATTAAACGTAATTCAATGTAAGTTTGAGAATTGTAGAAATATTAACAAAAAATATTTGTAAATTTAAAATAAACAGATAAATAAAACACTTTACCCGAATTAACAGCTCAAAAAAGTAACTGTGATGCCGTGGATAGCAAAATCACAATAGACAGAAAAATCAAAAAATTTCCCAAACCTCTACGAATTTTAAATCTCGCGGGTGAAAAAAAAATAAAAATTGACTCTCTGATGGATTAATCACGCCAGTCACTTGGTTACCATGACAACGTCATGCAAAAAACGTCGATGTCTACCGGAAGGGAAATCGGTAAGTCAAAAACGTCATCGGTTGAATTATCCGTAAGTACCTAATTCTTTTTAACAACATTCTAGGAAACTTTGACAAGTATATCTATTAAATTATCACTATTCTGGGTGATTATTACTTTAATATCTAGCCAATCAATAAGGCACTATTTTACTTTTTTCTAAAGATGATCAATTTTTACAATTTTAAAAGAAAAGACTTGTTTTTAGCTAAATTTTTTAATCTATTTTCTATCCTTGAACTTACTAGAATCTTTTTTTTTAAATTATTGTTATTCTTACATGCATCTAATAACATTCTTTTGGGCAACTAATGACTTAGTCAATCTTTGTTCATGTTCTTGGTCTCTATATTATCAAAAGCTTCTGATTTACTAAAATACCTTTAGCTACTTTTTAACCAATTTAATAAATCAGGAAATTGATTATATTCAGATTACATAAAAAATGTATAACATTTTATCACTCATAATAAAACTCATATATCCAACTATCTAAAGTTAGGAGGAAAATTCCATTACAATTTAAAATAAATATTTTATAAATATTCAAAATTAAAAATATGCTATAGCCTTTATGAAATAGGGTGAATGTTGTTATTTCAAAACTGATAAATTCATAAACATCTAATATTTGAACACTTAATTCAGTTATGATATCTTAATAAAAATACAAAGACCTCAACTTTCTTTAATATAATCAAGTATTTAAAAAAAAAATCTCCCATGGAATTACTAAAAAATCAGATGAAAGCATGTTTAACCATATTCTGTGAATATTTGCAGTACATATTGATTCTCAACTGTTGTAAATTCTATTATAAACATTCACACTCAAAACAAATGACAAAAGAAAAATAAAGACAATAATTTGTTAATATTTGGTCACTTTTATATCCATTATTATGATGTCACAATCATATGTGCAGCTTGTAATTTACATAAATTCATTTATGAAAATTTGAATTGCTAAAAAAGCAGGTCAGTTTATTCATTGAATCTTAATTATGTATGAAATCTAAAGGCAAAAAGTTTGCAGTTCTATGTTTAATATTTATTTCAAAAGAAATCTTATATAATGTGTGTGTGTGTGTTTTTTTTTTTTACAGTTATAATTAGAAGAAATTTATTTAAAAATTGAGTTGTGGAGAATCATGTTAGTTTATTCATTCTCAGCAATAATTTTATACTAAGTAATTACTCTTAGAAATGTCAATCTCAAAACAATGATTGGTGGGTCATCAAATATCTGATCACTTCTACTTCATGTAAGCCAAAAACAATAATTTGTGAAACAGCCTATAAGCACTTTTTTCATTTATCATATTTTTTTATTTTATATGTAATATAAAATTTCTTCATAATTAATTGTAAATAATGAATTAATATTATTTTTTTAAAATTATTTTTTTAAAGCAGTATTAGCTAATGAATTCCATTTAAATTTTAATATTGAGTAAATTTTGTTCAATTTGTTGGTTAGACTTCTCAGCAGTCATATTGGATTTTGGGAAACTTTGGTTTAATACCTAATTTTTATGATAATTTCATTGGGCATTATTCAAAAATCAAGTAATGTATGTCATAAAAATAATATCCTAAAAAATGTAATAAAACTGAAAAAATGATTACATATTTAAAATAGCAGAAAAACATATAACTTCAACACTTAAAAATTATTATTTTTATATTTTTTCATAAATTTTTAATTTTAATAGATAAATTTTAAAATTATTTTTTAAATAGGTTCTTTACATTTCTTATAAAATAACCAATAAAATGGTATAATACACAACTTAACTAAATCAATTTTTTATTCCAAAATGTCAAAAAATAAAAATATTGATATCTTTAATTTTTCCTAAAATATCCACAGCTATTCTTTTCTTGTAGTATAATCAGTGAAGAGAAAATAGCAAGATGTATGTGTAAAATAGTTTTCAATATAATTTTTATTGTCGTATTTTACATCTTGCGAAAAAGATTTCATTATTAGGTAATATCCATTTAAAATATAAAATCAAGTGATTAATACACATAGTCTATTTCAACTTTAGTTGATAATCAATAAAGCAGTCTCTCTAAATATGTTTGTTATGTCCAATCATGACTCCACACAATCAAAAAAATTCTCAGTGCCTTTTTATTTTTAGGCAGACAGCATTTTCTTTTTTGATTATTGTAAAACTACTAAGGGCAAAGCTTGAATAAACAGACATTTCTAACATCAGTTACATTTTTACCTGTGTACAATTGAATATGGCACAAGTCGATTATGACTCTGTGCAGACCCATCATTTGTGAAACCTCATTTTATAGTTTTGAGTGTTTGTATTATTTCATGCTATTCCAATGAGTAAATTTAAGTTTCATCAACTACCACCTCTCTATGCAATTGAAATGCAGCACAACATTTTACTTGTCATGTATAAATGGTATAATTTTATAAATTTTATTGCAATTTTTACTTTTAATATTTGGCATTTTTTTATTATCGTTAAAATGTAGTCAAGAAAATATATAATAAAAATTATAACTTCTGAAAAATGTCTTTGTTTCTGATCAAAATTCTAGATATCTATATACAAGTGATCTACATAAAATAAATATCTATTAGTGAAGCAAGAAATGCATTAATATATAGTATAAATTTACCCGATCCTGAACTTTTCTTGTATAGTAGTATCACAAGTGATTTTTTCATACATATTTCTATCAAATAATTGGGGAAAAAAAAGTTGAGAATTTAAGCTTCATTAAAATTACCCTTTATCACGTGTTAATCAATAATATTCAAAGTCAAATTATTACTACTAAGAAATCTCTAGGAGAAACAAGAAAGCATAGTCTCTGAGTCCCATATTGAGAAATCATTATCAATGCTTGAATCCATTGAATAGTCCATTAGTCTTTACTGCAAACTTCTCTGTAAACATTAATGATAAAAATGACAAGAAAATAAATGTGCTAATTGGAAAAGTTGTCATAAAATCATTAGTTTTTATCCTAGAGAAACAAAAATTACCTTTTTTGAAAATAAAATGAAAAGCAAATTGAATAACGTAACCTGCAGTGCATAGTGTGTATGGTTTTAATGCTATGTTTAATTGAAGCTGATGGTTTCAAGAAAATGTGCATTCTGTGCTTAATGCATAATAATGGTTAAACAGTGCTTGTTAATAAAGTACATATAATAAATTGTGTTAATACTTTACAGTTGAATTATAGTAATAAATTATATTTAATTTTATTCAGTTAACACAATTATTATTTTTTAATTAATCATTTAGCATGTTCTCTTGTTTATTGTTGTAATTATTCAAAAGACTCTTCAAATCTAAAATTTTCTGATCTGAAAAGGATCAAGAATTAAGAATTTCAGAATAATAATATTCAATTTATATATATTTTTATTTTGAAAAGTTTTGATTGTATCTATCTATCAAATTAAAGTGCATATATATGTTGAAAGGATATATTAAATCATATAGCAAAGTAAAATATCCAGAAATATTATATATATCAGGTACGAAACTTGTGTCAAAATTTATTAAAAGAAAATCCTTCAATTTTTATCGCATAGGAATTATTTTTTTAGTTTAATAAATTCGAAAATGTTTTTTTTTGTATATATTAAAATTACTTTAACCAGATTTTATTTAAAACTGGATTCAAAAAATAGAATTGATAATTAAATTTTGTATAAAATATAAGCAATTATAGTTGTTTCCTATTATAAAAAATTTCTCATTAGAACAGATTCAAAATATGTATTGTATTTTAAAAATTATTTAATATTGGAAATTGGTATTAATTTAATAGATGATCATTTTACTAATCGAAAATTCTAATTTATATTGTGATAGTACAAACTGCTTCGAGTCACTAAAGTACTAAGATTATCAAGTAGCCGCTACAAGGGTGCCACTAGGCAGATAGCCTAGCACCAAACCGAGGTTATTCTAAGTTCGTAGTGTTTATTTATTTATGTAACATGGCCACATAATCTTTTTATAGCATAATCTTTTGCAAACTCTATACTATTTTGTAAAACTCTACAGAGGACACAATTGTTTTCAAGTTTATTATTCTTTATTATACCTTTTGGATTCCCCTGCGCTCTCCCGCCTAATCTGGTTTTTATTTGAAAACGGAATCAGAAATGACATGATCTTTTTTTTTTTTGAATAAAACTTTCTAATTAGCTCAATCGCTTACTGTTTATTTAAACTAACCCTTATTCTAACATTTCTTTTTTTGATTATCTTTTCCTAAAGAAAATACACTCTTCACTAATCTACAACATGATTAAGTCCAACATTACTCTTTATGATAGAATAGTTATTCATTTTTGACATGATTTTGGGGGTAGACTTATTTTTATTATCATTATTATTAAATATGTGCATATGTAGATTTTTGATTTCACCAGTGTGAAATGATAGGTTTTGGGTTAAGTTAGATACAGTTAACTCACTATTATAATATGCGTAGTCTTCCACTCCTATTTGGACAGGATGCCAGCAAGAAAGTTGGACTTTCTTATGTTGTAGATTAATGAAGGGTGTATTTTCTTTGGGAAAAGATAATAATAATAATAAAAAAAACAAATGTTAGAATAAGGGTTAGTTTAAATAAACTGTAGGTGACTGAGCTAATTAGAAAGTTTTATTTGAAAAAAAAAGGATCATGTTATGTCTGATTGCGTTTATAGTTACCCCACTTGTTGCAGCGTTGTAAAATGGGTTAAATTAGCATCGACCATACATTTCCAGTACTGGTGGCTATCAGACCAAATTTAATCGATATTTAAAGTCCATGAGTTTGACATTCCTCCATAGCCTCTTTCGAATTACAATTGTTCTCTTATATTTACCACCCTTGACTAGCTGGCTGGTCTCACTCATTTCCGGAGCTGGTAATTTTTTAGAATACATTAGGTGTGTCTAGGACAACAAGCTTTCTCCCGGAAGAGAAGTCCTTGATTTCTCTATCCGGAGAACATTTTTATCATTTTTAAAATAGCAATAGTAGATTCTCATAATCTTTGCAGTAATAATCTAATAATCATAACAAAAGAAATTCTTTAATTTATACTTTTTAATCCCCCCTTCTCTGCATTTTTAATTAATTTTCTTTTCCAAACAAGACTCAGCTTTTGGCTATTTTTAGCAAAAGTTGAAACTTAAATGTCTTTGTCCTTTTGTTTTTCGAATATTAAAAGTTCTTGATTAGTTAAACAAATATATGATAGACTCATTCACAATATTTTTAAATTCAAATTGGCATTCAGATTGATTTTCAACAAAAGAGCTTAATTGCAACATTTTAACCCCCCCATCCCACCGTTTTATACCATTAGTAAAATAGAATTTATAAAAACTTAAAAAAAAACTTATCCCAAATTATAATCAACTGAATAAAAAAAAATAATCAAACTTGGAAGTCTGATTTTTAGAGAGATAAAAACAAACTTTTAATTTATTAAATATAAGATAACACATTTTATATTTATTTTTATGAAAGCATGAAATGGGTAGAAGACTTCTATCACAAATTATATAGTAATAAAGAGCAAGTATCTCTATATCTATTATATTTTCTGAATTGCCCAGAATTTTAAATGAAGTGAAACATGCAGTTAAATTTATGAAGAAAGGAAAAGCTGCAGATAATGATGGAATTATAATTGATATATTAAAAGAAGCAGGTGAAGAAATACAATTTTTTTTAAAGGAAAGTTATATACCAAATGTCTAAAGGTTAAAGATGTACCAGATGATTGGAATAATGCAATATTAATATTTTAAAAAAGTGATAAAAAATATATTGGAAATTACAGACATATCAGCCTTTTATCAGTTTTATACAACTTGTCTATAGAGAACATTGGATTTCTACCAATCAAGAGAACAAGCTGGATTTAAAAGTGGTTTTAGTACAATAGATCATATCCAGGTATTGCGAGAAGTTATAGAAAGAACAAATGAATAAGAGTTGCCATTATGCTTTGGATTTGTAGATTATGAAAAGGCATTTGATTCTATAAAGATTTCTTCAGTGATTAAATTAATATATATATGTGCTCTGCTCATAAGTAATGAAGCTATTAATAAATTGTCAAAATTTTTACTGCCAAGCGCTTTCAGGACAGTCTACATCCCATATTCATGGCGAGTTATTCTGTTAATAACTGTAAAACTATGCAAATTTATATGCAGATGTTACATGGACCATTTACGAGATAGGGAATAGCAGGCCTCTCTTCTGTTGATTGCCGATGGGTCAGCCGCAATGAAGTAAGCTTCCCTAACCTTACGTTTGGTATCGTTTGTTTCAGAGCAAATGACACTGGCTGTTATTAACAGAATAACTCGCCATGAATATGGGACTGTAGACTGTCCCGAAAGCGCTTGGCAGTAAAAATTTTGACAATTTATTAATAGCTTCATTACCTGTGCACAGAGCACATATATATTAATTTATTTAAGCGTTAATGAAGTAAAATCTTAACTATTTCAGTGATTAAAGCATTGGATCAAGGTATAGATCCAGGATATTGTCATATTTTGAAGAATATTTATAAAAATGCAACAGCAACTATTAGATTACATAATGATTACTAGAAAAGACAACATTGAGAAGGGTGTAAGACAGGGTGACTCCATATCTCCAAAACTTTTTACAGCAGTGCTGCAAGAGGTATTTTGTAGATTAACATGGGAAGCTAAAGGAGTGAAAGTCAATGGAGATTATTTAAGTCATTTAGATTTTGTAGATGTAGTTGTTTTTGTAAATAATGCTTTAGAGCTGCAGGAAATGTTGCAGGAGTTATCAGATGAAAGTAGGACTAAAGATAAATGTTAAAAAGTCTAAAGTAATGTTCAATGGATTTTCTCAAAATATGAAAATGAAGATTGATTATGATGAGTTAGAAGTTAACAGCTACAACTAGATAGAAACATAATGGATGAAATTAATCATAGAATTAAACTTGGTTGGAGTGCTTTTGGTAGAAATAACTTGATACTAAAAGGAAATATGCCCATGTGTTTGAAAAGTTTTTAATAAATGGGTTTTACCAGTTCTTACTTATTGATCTGAAACTTGGACACATAATAGAAGAGCAATACAGAGACTTGAGACCAGTTAAAGAAGTATGGAGAGATGCATGTTAGAAGTAACAAGAAGAGATCGAAAATGCAATATATGGGTTAATTATTGATCTCATTGAAAAAATTAAATGACTGAAGTGGAGTTGGGCTGGACATATTGCTAGAAGAGATGATAATAGATAAACAATTGAAATTTTAAACTGCATTCCAAGAGATTTAAAAGACCTAGAAAGCGACCACATGTGAGATGGATTGATGAAATAAGAAAGTGTGCAGGGTGATGTGAAGAGAAGCTAAACATCGCAGATGGATTGAACTTGGAGAGACCATCCTGCGATGGATTGATAATGGTGGTTGATGATAATATATATTTTTATAAAATTTTAACTGCAAACTAATGAAATTATTAAAACTAACTAAGAAATTAAATTTACTTTTTCCTCCCCCGAAAAAAACTGCCCCTGGGGGGAAGGGGGGGGGGGGGGGGGGGGGGGGGGTGGGGGGGGTGGGGTGGGGGGGGGGGTTTTTTGGGGGGGGGGGGGGGGGGGGGGGGGGGGGGGGACTAGATAGGGATTTTATGCACAATCCTTCTGGCATCCATTGATTGCTCTTGTTAGCACATGACGGCACTACTATATGGAGAGTGTTGTTTTGTTTTGAATTAACATATTTACATGAGATGCAGAAAATACTATCTCGTTATTCCTCTATCAGGAGATACAAAAAAAAAATTGAAAAACCACACAACTACCTAGCCTAGCACTGGATCAAGATTATTCTAGGTTCATAGGGTTTATTTACTTAGGTAACATGGCCACATAATTTTTTATAGTGTAATTTTTTGCAGACTATTAGTTTCGTAAATCTCCAGAGGACACAATTCTTTTGAAGTTATTATTCTATAATAAAATAAGAGAGATGTGCAAGTTATTAATAGACAATAATCTTCTTTATACTTTTTTGATTACCCTTCTTTTTCCTGTCTTAATCTGGTTTTCATTCAAAAACACAATCAGAAATTACACAATTTTTTTCCAAATAAAACTTTCTAATTAGCTCATTCACTTACTGTTTATTTAAACTACCCCTTATCTTTTTTTTTTTTGATTATCTTTTTCCCTGGAAAATATGCCCATCACTAACTTATGACATGACTAAGATCCAACATTGTATTTGGCATCCTGTCCAAATAAGGGTGAAAGACAAAGTGTATTATGATGGTGAGTTAACTATATCTAGCTTAACCGAAAACCTCTCTACCTTGCTAATATTAGATAAGTTAATATTGACTACTAAATTACGGCACAAGTGTCTTTGTGTTTTATGTCTGCATTTTTACTTACACTGATTGTGGTTTAAGTGTCTTGGCCGCATTTTAACTTGACCATAACCCTTTTATTTCTCAAAGATCGGTTATTTCTTACTAATGAAAGCAAATATCTACATACACACATTTAATAATAAAGGCAATACAAATACAAAAGAAGAAAAAACATTTTAAACTGAAATACATAAAAGTCTACCCCCAAAATCATATCAAAAATGTTTAACTATTTTACTATTCCATTATAAAGTATTCAGAGAAACACACTTATTGAAACACTATAGTTAGGGGTGGCCAAATATTTAAGATGTTGCAGGCAACTTTTTGATGAAAGTGTATCTGAAGGCAACTACGTTTTTTTAGTACTTTGAATTGGAAGCCAGAAAAATTTTGTGCCATCTCTCAGCAATTTTTGGTCACATTTTTGCTCTGTTATGCTTATTTTATCGTAAATTAGTAGTTTTATCAGTATTTAAATTTTAATCACAAAAAAAAAATCCATTATTGGCAGTATTTCTCGCAAAAAATCGATTTCTGATTGTGGTCTATTGTATATATAGTTCCACGTCTTTTCCCTTATAAAATGCCATAAAGCACTGACTGTCAATTTTGGCTATTGTTCCCCAGGCGCTTCTAAAACTGTCAAAGTCAAAAATCAAAACAAAATGTTTTATGCTCTTGTAATAGATTTTGAACATGAATAAATATAGTTCTGGTAATTATTTACTTTAATAATTAAGTTTTTATATTAATTTAGCTAAATATAAAGTTTGTTATGAAAATTTTTAAATTTTACAAGAAAAATAATCAAGAAAAAGTGAATAGCGCTGGATCACTATTCAAGACAAGTGAATAACGTTGACTGCTATTGCTTTTGTAAAAGATTTTGAACATAAATAAATATATTTCTCATAATTTTTTACATTCATAATTAAATTTTTACATTAATTTACTTAAATAAAAACTTTGATTTGAAAAATTTTAAATTTTACAAGAAAAATAATCAAGGGACAATAAATAACACTTGATCACTATTCAAGACAAGTGAATAATGTTGACTGCTATTTGCATATCAATGACATTTGGTGATAGCTTGCAAAATGCAACTATTTTTCATAAATATTTATGGATTTTATGATTACTTTTTACACTATATTGACTAATAATGTGGCTAGATTTAGATTTTTATTTAAAAGATTTAATTTTAGATGAAGAAAAGACAATAGAAGTGAATAATCAGCTATCGTAATTTCTAAGACATAAGAAACCACCAGCATTTTTATGTAATAATGGGTTGAAATATAATTCTTTTGTTTTACTGCAGGCTATTTTTCATATGTTTTACTGCATTTATTAACATTATTTTAAATTTTTTGTTATATATAACCAATTTGAATGTAAAATATTTCAATTTTTAAAAACTAAATTAAAACAATTCTGATTATTTAACATTAATATATTTCAGAAATGAAACTGGCTAGATCTGTATTTACAAATTAAATCATTCAAACTTTTACTCAATCTGGCCAATGAGAAAATTCATCAGACAAAGGGTTAAATTACCTCAGCTCCCTCTAGTATTATATTTTTTTCATGTCATTTTATAAAATATTTATTAAATTAATTTTAAATTACCTATAAATAATCGTTTTCTAAAGCTAGTCCTGAATTTAAAAAAAAAATTGAGAAAAAAAGAGAAAATTATTGTTTTAGAATTATATTAAAATAAATTAGATGCAAATTTTACAAAAAAACAAATACGGTTGACGTCCAGAGACCTTTGCAGTCGACTGATTGTCCATGGTTGATGTCTTGGATACCTCTGCACTATAAGGTAGCCTATACAAATAAAACATTGACTCTGTATTTTGCTATATCAGTGGAATAAGATTGTTTCTAAATAGTTTATATTTATCCCATTTGTTGCAGTGCTCTAAATGGATTAAATTGGTGTCAACCATCTGTTTTCAAAGTACTTGGTGGCTATCAAAACATCAAATTTTATCGATAGTGTAAAGTTCATCGGTTTGACGTTACTCCATAGTTTCTTGCATGAATTACAATTGTCGTCTTTCGTATTTCAATACCCTTGACTAACTAGCTGATCTCACTCATTTCTGGGGCTGGTAATTCCTTGGAACATATCAGGTGCGGCTAGGATGACTTTCCTTGGGAAAGAAGTGCCAGAGAACATTTTTATCACTTAAAATAACAATGGTAGATTCTCATAATCTTTGCAGTAATAATCTTATAATCATAACAAAAAAATCTTTTAATTTATACTTTCTCTTCTTTAACCCCCCCCCCCCTTGCACTTTTAATTAATTTTCTTTTCCAAACAGGATTTTCAACTTTTGGCTATTTTTAGCAAAAAATTGAAACTTAAATGTCTTTGTCCTTTTGTTTTTAGAACTTTTAAGTTCTTAATTAATTAAACGAATATACAATAGATAGAATCATTGACTATACTTCTAATTTCAAATTGGTATTTGGATTAATTTTCAACAATAGAACTTAATTGCCACATTTTTAAAATTCTCCCATTCCACCTTTTTATACGATTACTAAAATAGAATTTATAAAAACTTACTAAAAGAAACCCCTATAATGAAAGAAAAACTATTTTATCGCTAACTATAATCAACTAAAAAAAAAAAAATCAAACTTGGAAGTCGAATTTAAATAAAAAATTTTAATTGATTAAATATAAGATGACACATTATACATATATTTATAAAATTTTAACTACAAACTAATGAAATTACTAAAACTAAGAAATTAAATATTAGTACACCTGGGTCTTGTTTTATGCGGTAGATAGGTTCCACAGAAAACCCACATTAAAAAAAATTGCACAAAAATAGACTTAATTTGCCTTGAAAAATGGGGGATAGGTGCTGTAATTTTCAGAATTTGCATAAAAGCAAAGCAACAAGAAAAAATTACTTTAAAATTCACATTAAAAAAATAAGCAAATAAAGTATGACTAATTAAAAATTTCAAATATTTGAAAAAAATTAATACAAGACAAACCCAGACCGTTATAATTGGACTCCCATGCCACGATATATAATAAACCACGAGTACCCTGAATAAATTTTTTTAAAGTGAAATATTTTTATCTATATTATATAAAGTTGTGGTTTGAATATCTTGTAAAAAGTACTGCCAGTAAGAAAAATGCGCATATGTAGAAATAAATGCGAGGAATAAAAACGTAATAGTTAATATAAATAATTAAAAAAAAAGTCCTATGCGAAATCCAACCGTTTAACTTGCCTAAGTTAATAATGAAATGTAGGAAAAGGGAACTCTTGAGGGAGGAGGTGTAATCTTAGCCGGGGTCGAAAGGAAAGAATAGTCAGCATTTTTTTTCTTTCTTTTAATTACTAACCAAAGTTTTGTCTTTTTAATTACCAACCAAAGTTTTGTCTTTTTTTTTAAAAAAAAAAAGTTTAGTATAATCAATTTGTGAAACGTCATTACTAACACTAAATAATTTTTTTTTTTTTAATGTTTTTGTTTTTTGAGGAAGTTTACTGATATGTAACAGTATATAAAATGCTGTTACATTATTTTAAAATGAAAATAAAAAGATCGTAAATAAAAATTGATTTATTAAAAAGAAAAAAACTTAATTTAAAAACTGAAAATTAAAAGTTTAACGTATATATATTGCACAGATGGGAAACTTTAAAAACTATTTTAAAAATAAAAGTATTTGAAAGTATTTTTTTTTGTAAAAAAGTAAAGATGTGAAGATTTGATATTTTTGAAAATAGAAATAGTGTTGATTTTTATAATCTTAGAAAATGGAAATGATTGTTTTATTAATTAAATGATTATTCTAAAGCACCCTAGCCCTTGGGGCACTCGAATAATTAAATGGATAGATAGGAGAATAAAAAGAAATTAAATGACCAATGCAAGCACGAAATGACAGCACGGACTGTAAATGAAACACAAGAGGATTAGTGACGTCTTGCTCGTTGAATCCGATGATTGGATGATAAGAGGCTAATAAAAATATAAAAGCCAAATGTTTATTATAATTATCTGAGATCTGATTATGAATATACCGTTATAACTAGCATATTGTAGATTTCACAATGTAGAAGTCTGCAATAAATTTAATTTTTTGGACAACCAGCTGAGGCCTCTGGATGACAATTCCTGACCAAATGCATGGCAAGTAGCGGTTTCATTTCAAAAACAATCTATGAACGTGATCATGAAGATGGATCTCTAAATCTGCTCAATCCGTTAACTATGAACTATTGTGTTTATCTAATAGGAACTTTTCCTGAATTTGCAATTAATAACTAAAAATAACTATTATCTGACCTAAAGAATTCAGAATCAATTATTAGTAATTTTTTTTTATGCATCTGTTTAAGCATCATTTCCATTTCTTTTTTTTTGTGTGTGTAAGTATTAATTAAAATGTATCAATTTAAAGTTGGGTGTAGATAGCTGCATGGATAAAAATTAATATCTTTAAATTCGTTTATGTTTATTTTAAGGGGTTAATTTCAGGCTATTTGTTTCGTAGTTAGGACGATGCTTGTGGCGGGATATATGGCAGTTTATATCAATGTAATGTGAAGCGTGTTTAGCATACAGGGCAACGTGCCCAACTGAATGCATGACCCCAAAGAGGCAGTCATATCGTTGCAATGGTCGCAGATGTATTTCCTGCATCATTGACCTCTTCTAGCTCTATGGACAGGGATTTATGTCGGTAGAAAAGACCGCTCTCCCCCATACGTAGCATTCTTTAATTAATTTATATCCACAATTCCTTCACCAGATAGATGCCCATTTCTGTAATGGATCAGGATCATGTCCTTCAAATAATATCACGCTGTCAGATGCACATTCCTGTCAGTGTGTCTTTATGCTAGCATCATATTACATTGGTTGCGACTATATACCTGGAAGCAGGCGTTGGTTTGGCTTCGAACTTTTAGTCTGAGACATGCTAAAGTAAAATGTAATTTAAATGTCCATCTGTGCGGTCTATTTAAAATAATTTAAATTTAAAAATTAATGTTAAAATCTAAATATAAATTTTATTCCTCAATTTTAAATGTGCGTTAATAAAATCTGTTGTTATTAGTACTGACAGTGATCTAGTTTATTCTTTTTAATCTTTATTAAAAAGATACTTTTATGTTTTAAACCTCTGCTACTCCATGAGCTAGTGGCAAGGGCAAACGGTCAATAAAATAAAACTTGGAATTTTAACAGCGCATATCTGCCTACTCTACACATTTTCTAGGTTCAAATGTCCTAGTGCCGCCGTGTATGGCAGATACGGTAAGACTGGATTGATCACCCACACGGTGACTTATAATTGGTATGTAACAGTTTATAAAATGCCATTACATTATTTTAAAATGAAAATAAAAAGATCGTAAATAAAAATTGATTTATTAAAAAGAAAAAAACTTAACTTAAAAACTGAAAATTAAAAGTTGTTTAACGTATATATATCGCACAGACGGGAAACTTTAAAAACTATTTTAAAAATAAAAGTATTTGAAAGTATTTTTTTTTTGTAAAAAAGTAAAGATATAAAGATTTGATATTTTTGAAAATAGAAATAATGTTGATTTCTATAATGTTAGAAATTGGAATTGATTGTTTTATTAATTAAATGATTGTTCTAAAGCAAACTAGCCCTTGGGGCATTTTAATTAAATGGTAAGAGAATAAAAAGAGATTAAATGACCAATGCAAGCACAAAATGACAGCACAGACCGTAATTGAAGCACCAGAGGATTAGTGACATCTTGCTCGTTGAATCTGAAGATTGGATGACAAGAGGCTAATAAAAATATAAAAGCCAAATGATTATTATAATTGTTATCTTAGAAGTGACTATGAATATACCGTTATAACTAGCTTTGTTGCAGATTTCACGATGTAGAAGTCTGCAATAAATTTAATTTCCCGGACAACCAGCTGAGGCCTCGGGATGACAGTTCCTGACCAAATGAATGGCAAGTAGCTGTTTCATTTCAAAGAAGGACAAAATCTATGAAAGTGATCACGAAGATGGATCTCTAAATCTGCTCAATCTGTAACATATGAACTCTTGTGTTTATCTAACAGGCACTTTTCCTAAATTTGCATTTAATTGCTGAAAATAAGAACTATTATCTGGCCTAAAATCAATTATTAGTAATTTTTTTATGCATCTGTTTAAGCAATTATTTTCATTTCTCTCTTTTTTGTGTGTGTTATGTGTTAATTAAAATGTATCAAATTAAAGTTGGGTATAGATAGCTGCATGGATAAAAATTAATAACTTTAAATTCGTTTATGTTTATTTTAAAGGGTTAATTTCAGGCTTTGTTTCGTAGCTAGGACGATGCTTGTGGAGGGATATACGGGTGCTTATATCAATGTAATCTGAAGCGTGTTTAGCATACAGGGCAACGTGCCAAACTGAATGCATGAATCCAAAGAGGCAGTCATATTGCAATGGTTGCAGACGTATTTCCTGCACCATTGACCCCTTCTAGCTCTATGGACAGAGATTTATGTCGGCAGAAAGACCGCTCTCCCCCATATGTAGCACTCTTTAATTAATTTATATACATGATTTCATCGTCAGACAGATGCACATTCCTGTACTGGACAAGGATCATGTCCTTCAAATGATATCATGCTGTCAGATGCACATTCCTGTCAGCATGATTTTATACTAGCATCTTCATATTACATTGGTTGCGTCTATATATCTGGAAGCAGCGTTGGTTTGGCTACGAACTTTTAGTCTGAGATTGAATGAATGTTTTGATAAGTTTTTAAGTGAAAAATCTATGTAGCCTATCTATACTCAACATGCTAAAGTAAAATATAATTTAAATGTCCATCTGTGCAGTCTATTTAAAATAGTAATTTAAATTTAAAAATTAGCATTACAATCTAAATATAAATTTTATTCCTCAATTTTAAATATAAATATTATATATGTTCATTAATAATTTTTTTTTGTGTGTGTTATTACTGGCAGTGGCTTATTTTATTAAATATTAATATATTTTAAGTTATATTAAGTTTCTGCATTTCCTGGAGCTAGTGGCAAGGGCAAACGGTCTTAATAAATAAAAGTTGGATCTTTAACAGCGCATATCTGCCTACTCTTCAAATTTTCTAGGTTCAAATGGCCTAGTGGTGCCCTGTAGTGCAGATACGGTAAGACTCAATTTATCACCCACACCCAGACTGTTATAATTGGACTCCCAATGTGGCATGATGTATAATAAACTACAAGTACCCTGAGAATTGTAAAAATAAATTATGCCGGTAACATTTTTTCTGAAATGAATATATATTTCTTGTATTAACGTAAAGTTATAGTTGAATTTTGTGTGAAAAGTACTACCAGTAAGAAAATTGCGCATATGCGAGGAATAAAATGTAATAATTAATATAAATCATAATTTAAAAAAAAAAAAAGTCTAAAATCATTTAACTTCTTTGACTTGCCTAAGTTAATAATGAAATGTAGGAATAAGGGAACTCTTGAGGGAGGAGGTGTAATCACAGCTGGGATCGAAAGGAAAGAATAGTCAGCATTTTTTTTCTGTCTTTAATTACTAACCCATTTTTTTTTTTAAAAGTGTAGTATAATCAATTTGTGAAACATGATTACTAACACTAAGGAAATTCTTTTTTTTTAATGTTTTTGTTTTTTGAGACCTTTACTGATATGTAACAGTATATAAAATGCCGTTACAATATTTTAAAATGAAAATAAAAAGATCGTAAATAAAAATTGATTTATTAAAAAGAAAAAAACTTAACTTAAAAACTGAAAATTAAAAGTTGTTTAATGTATATATATCGCACAGATGGGAAACTTTAAAAACTATTTGAAAAATAAAAGTATTTGAAAGTATTTTTTTTTGTAAAAAAGTAAAGATATAAAGATTTGATATTTTTGAAAATAGAAATAATGTTGATTTCTATAATGTTAGAAAATGGAAATGATTGTTTTATTAATTAATTGATTGTTTTAAAGCAAACTAGCCCTTGGGGCACTTAAAATAAATTAAATGGTAAGAGAATAAAAAGACATTAAATGACCAATGCAATCACAAAATGACAGCACGGACCGTAATTGAAACACCAGAGGATTCGTGATGTCTTGCTCGTTGAATCTGAACATTGGATGATAAGAGGCTAATAAAAATATAAAAGCCAAATGATTATTATAATTGCAATCTTAGAGCTGACTATGAATATACCGTTATAACTAGCTTTGTTGCAGATTTCACGATGTAGAAGTCTGCAATAAATTTAATTTCCGGACAACCAGCTGAGGCCTCGGGATGACAGTTCCTGACCAAATGAATGGCAAGTAGCGGTTATCTTTCAAAGGACAAAATCTACGAAAGTGATCACGAAGATGGAACTCTAAATCTGCTCAATCCATAACGTATGAACTCTTGTGTTTATCTAACAGGAACTTTTTTTAAATTTGCATTTAATAGCTGAAAATAAGAACTATTATCTGGCCTGAAATCAATTATTAGTAATTTTTTTTATGCATCTGTTTAAGCAATCATTTCCATTTCTATTTTTTTTGTGTGTGTTATGTGTTAATCAAAATGTATCAAATTAAAGTTGTGTATAGATAGCTGCATGGATAAAAATTAATAACTTTAAATTCGTTTATGTTTATTTTAAAGGGTTAAATTCAAGCTATTTGTTTCGTAGTTAGGACGATGCTTGTGGAGGGATATATGCGTGGTTATATCAAATGTAATGTGAAGCGTGTTTATTATACAGGGCAATGTGCTCAACTGAATGCATGATCCCTCAGAGGCAGTCATATTGTTGCAATGGTCGCAGACGTATTTCCTGCACCATTGACCCTTTCTAGCTTTATGGACGGATTTGTCGGCAGAAAGACCGCTCTCCTCCATACGTAGCACTCTTTAATTAATTTATATACGTGATTCCTTTGTCAGACAGATGCACATTCCTGTACTGGATGAGGATCATGTCCTTCAAATAATACCACGTAATATCATGCTGTCAGATGCACATTCCTGTTAGCATCATTTTATGCTAGCATCTTCGTATTACATTGGTTGCGACTATATATATCTGGAAGCAGCGTTGGTTTGGCTATGAACTTTTAGTCTGAGATTGAATGAATGGTTTGATAAGTTTTTAAGTGAAAAATCTATGTAGCATATCTATACTCAACATGCTAAAGTAAAATGTAATTTAAATGTCCATCTGTGCGGTCTATTTAAAATAGTAATTTAAATTTAAAAATAAATGTTACAATCTAAATATAAATTTTATTCCTCAATTTTAAATATATTGTATATGTTCGTTAATAAATTTTTTTGTGTGTGTTATTACTGGCAGTGGCTTATTTTATTAAATATTAATATATTTTAAGTTATATTAAGTTTCTGCATCTCCTGGAGCTACTGGCAAGGGCAAACGGTCTTAATAAATATGTTGGATCTTTAACAGCACGTATCTGCCTACTCTATAAATTTTCTAGGTTCAAATGGCCTAGTGGTGCCCTGTAGTGCAGATACGATAAGACTCAATTGATCACCCACACCCAGACCGTTATAATATTTTTATAAAAATTTAATTACAAACTAATGAAATTACTAAAACTAACTAAGAAATTAAATACACTTGGGTCTCTTTCAATGCGGACTTATTTAACACGATTTTGAAGTTACGCGATTCCTGTTTCACCGGAAGTTGAACTCCGATAATGCGCTATTACTTTAAATAATAAATTTCGCGCACTTACATTATATTGAAAATAATAGCACATTGTTGGAATTCGACTTTCATCTTAATCATTTCAATATTTTCCGTGCTTTATAATAGTAAGATTTTATGCAATAATGAAATTAAAATCATGATTTCCACATTTTATGTATACTCACATTAAATTTTACAAGATTATAATGTAAATTTGTTCAAACATCGTGCGTGTTAATTTTGCATTTTAAATCACATTCTGTTTTTGCTTTTTAAAAAAGAACATAATCAGTTGGCACAATTAAATTTGACAATTAAAAATTAAAATCTGATTTTTAATTGTAATTAACAATTTAAAAATTACATGTCGATTTGAAATTAATATGATGTGAAATTTGATTTTTAAACGGAATTGAAAATTAAAAAATTAAAGACAAAAATAAGAATTTAATTTTTAGTTGTTAGTTTCATAAGCAATTAATAAAATCATCGTCTCAAAGATTAATTACTAATTATATTGTCACCAGAAAACCATTGACACAACATGAGTGTGAAGTTGGCGCTAATTGTATTTCCTGAGTTTGCAAATGAACGTGTTTTTTTGGCAAATAGCGATAATAATAAAAGGTGTATAAAATAATGTAAATTACTGTACTGTAAAATTATGCATTAAAGTATATTATTTTGAATAAAATTAAATATTATAGTTAAAAAAGTTTGTCTTGTATCAATTTTTTTCAAATTTGAAATTTTTTATTAGTCATATTTTATTTCCTTATTTTTTTTTTTGCGCGAATTTTAAAGTAATTTTATGTTGGTGCTTTGCTTTTATGTGAATTTTGAAAAATCACAGACCGCATCCCCCCTTTTCAATATAAGTTACGTCTATTTTTGCACGATTTCATTTGCGCATTTTCTGAGGAACCTATTTATCGCGTAAAACGAGACCCAGATGTATTAGTACACCTGGATGTCATTTTATGCGGTAGATAGGTTCCACAGAAAACCCGCATTAAAAAAAATCGCACAAAAATAGACTTAATTTGCCTTGAAAAATGGGGGATAGGTGCTGTAATTTTCAGAATTCGCATGAAAACAAAGCAACAAGAAAAAATTACTTTAAAATTCACATTAAAAAAATAAGCAAATAAAGTATGACTAATTAAAAATTTCAAATATTTGGAAAAAATTAATACAAGACAAACTTTTTTTATTACTACAGTATTTAATTTTACGTTTTTCATATATATTTTAATCATTACCACTAGTGTTCATTTGTAAACTGGTAAGAAATCAGATTCGATGTGATGTGATATATTGTAGCTTCTCCTTAAACGAAGTCAAGAATCAGCAATTATGCCCAGAGAAACCTGTTACCACTTTATTTTTATTCATGATGTGATGTACAACTAGCGCCATTTTCAGTCTTGTGCTGTGTTAATGGTTTTCTGTTTCTATATTAAAAAAATGAGATGCAATCAAAACAAAAAGATTATACATTATCATTAGAAAGATTATTTTCAGTTTATAAAATCTTGGTTTTTTATTTTAAAAATCTAAAAGATTATTTATTTCTGTTATATGTAACAAAATACGTTTTAAAATTTTAAATTTTTTGAATATTTATTGCGTTATTTTTATATGTAAGTATAAATCTTATTATTATTTACTCATTAGTATAAATAGATTATGTACATAGAAGCTAAGTTCTAAATATAGCTTCAGGCCATATTCACGTTAGCTTCTAATATAACGTTATATTTTTGAGAAAAAAAAAAGTATTTCAAGTGAAAATAAGTTATTAATAATTTAAATTTCTTGATATCTAAAAAAATAGTGAAATATGAAAGATATTAAGAAGAAACATGAATTGCATAACTTCAAAATCGCATTAAAATGATCCGCATAAAACGAGACCCAGGCGTATATTTACTCATGAGATGGCAGAAAATACTATCCCAATATGTAATGATGAAGTGTTTATTTATAAGCACACTATGTTTGTACTTTTTCTACAGTTAATTTTTAATATTTTATCAAGTGCAGTGATCATATTGGTGAAAGGGATTTCAACTTGACATCCTGTTCAAATACAGTTGTTATAATTAAAATGTTATATGAGATCAACATATTTGTATCATTTGGTTCTAAGGTTCAGTCTATAGCATGGATTTGGGGACAATAATGAATACTGTACGCATGTGTAGTAAAAAACTATGCATACATCTGTTTAAATGTTAAAATTGCATATATTGTCATTAACAAAAATAAATAGTAGATTAGTATACAGAACTGCTGTTTGACATAAATATCTATTATTGTTGCAAATATTTAAAAAAATTATATATAAACCAGGGACAAAGACTTCATGTATTGAATGGAATGAGTTCTGTAGAATTCACTAAAAAGTTTGAGCTTTAATTAAAATTCAATTTTAAAAATTCACTAAATTATGTACATATTCAACCTGACAAAATCAATTCAACAAGTTGCACAAACAATAGTGTAGTAAGAACAATAAATACATTATTATATATAAATTATTTTGCCAAACGTAAAAAAAAAATTCTCTAAACTATTTTGTAAAGTTGTAATTATTTCTTAAGCACACAGGAAGTATATGTAAATACTTTTAAGACAGTCTTTAACCTGTATCACATGCACCTTGAAATGTTATAATAGTCAAGCAATATCTTTATTTTGCTAAATATAAAAAAAGAAGAATGACCTATTCAAACTCATTATTTTTTGTATGGAATTTCTGTTGACTTCAATTTTTTTTAGCAATAATTGAATTGTTTTCATATTAGGCAAATAATGAGTTTGACCATTACATTATTCGTTGATTACAAGAAGTTTAAACAGTGTTAAAATGTAATTTAGAAGTTAAAACTTAAGAATGTTTAAAGCATTTGGTAAATAAAAATATCTTAATAATGTATTGTCTATATTTAAATTAGTCACAGTCTGATTAACAGATAAGAGAGTTCCATATTTTTCTCTAAACTATTTTGTCTAACAAAAAAGAAGATTATAAGGCAAATAATGAATTTCACCATCACATTATTCACACTATTCATTGATTATAAGAAGTTCAAACAATACTAAAATGTAAGTAATAGTTAAAATTTAATAATATTAAAAGTATTTAGAAAATATCTGTTTTACAGATAAGAGAGTACTTGATTTTTCTAGATGTATGTAATATGTATATATTAGCTATTATGAAATTGCTGCAGCAAGTGAAATAAAATCATTGAAAAAAGATATAGTGTGCTTCCATTCCTTAAACAATCACGCTTCGTCACTGATATATACATAAGATATAAAGGGAAAAAAAAGATACTATACAATAAATAAAAAGTATATTACTTGTATTAATGAAAAATTAAATTTTGAAAGAAAAAAAAGTTAATGAAAATTTATCTAAATATATATTTTGAGGGAAAAAACAACAAAATAATAATTGTTTCTTGTTTGCAATAAAAATTGATCTTAATAAAATGTAAGATACATTATTGAAGCGATATTGAATTATTATTGTAATTTAATCAATTTTTTATTTAGATAGAAAAAGCAATTTGCAATGTATTTAATATTTTTCTATTGTTGATGCAGTGAATTCAGTTGCAATATGAATTGGAAACTTTAAATTTTGTTTCTTTTCAAATGTTTAATTATTTTATTTGGTAGTTAAATTTCTTGACTCCCTTCGCCAGAAGCTTGCCATATATTTTTTGTTTAATTATCCATTTTCAGGGGCATCAAAGTATTTGTTTTTCTCAAAATTATTTTATCACACATTTTTTTTACTTGATAATTTTTAAAAATATTAACAAATTGAATATAAATTAATATTAAGTTTAAAAATAATTAATATTTTTTATTATAAATGCCATTCAAAATATTTAATTAATTGTTTTTTTGGGGTATACTATAATATATAACTGTTAACATGCTACCATTGTCATGATTTTTTGTATTTATCATAGCATTTTCATTCAAGATATTGTTTAATTATTTTTCCTAATATTTTGCAAAATAATTAAAACTTAGAATCTACCAGTGACAGAAAAAGATGCAATGGAGTATTTTCAGAATTATGAGATTGTGCACACGTTTGTGGGGATGTTGTGGCTGTTTTTTTTTAAAAAATTTGATTATCGTATCAAATATTTTGTAGAATTTTATTTTTTAAAGATGATTATAAAAATACAAAAAATTATGACAAATTCTAAATGATTGTTATTAAATAAAATTTAATACTACTGTAATAAAATAAAAAACATAATGGAAAGTATAATAAACATGGGTATTCATGTCGGTGGAAAGCAATTGTTAATAGCCTGCAACATCACAAATTTATGCACTATCTCGTAATTCTGAAAATACTTCACTGTCTTCTGTCATTGGTATATTCCAAATTTTAATCATTTTTGCAAAATATTAGGAAAAATAATTAAACACCAGCATGAATGGAATTGCAAAAAAATCACAACAATGGTGGCAACATCTTAACGTTTGTACGTTATAGTATACCTAAAAAAAAAAAGAAGTAAATGTTCGGAATGGCATTTATAAAAAAAAATTATTAATTATTTAATCTTAACATTAATTAATATTTTTAAAAAATAACATGTAAGATGCGATAAAATAATTTTGAGAGAGAAAAAAAAATACCATGACAGCCCTGAAATGGATGAACAGCTTCCAGCGAAAAGAGCAAAGGAATTATACGTATGTACCTTTTATTTATGTTTATTTTTTTTTTTTTTTTAGTAACTAGACAAATTTAAGAATTTTGAAATTCAGCAGCCCAGTGCACTGTCAAGCTGAAGGAATTTAAGTTGATATATATTTGATTTTTTGTGCACTTTATGTAAAACATACTTTATTATTATTATTATAATACAATTTTTTTTTTTTGAAAAGTGAAATTTTGTCTGCAAATGTAAACAACATTGACTTGTTATAGTGAGCACGATAAAATAAAAATGGAGCAAGTAAAAAAAAAAATTTTTATTTTTGTATGGTGAAAATTTTTTTTTTTTTTTTATGCAAGTAAGGCATTATTACTATGCCATTTAATATTATAAAGGTATTTAAAATAAGTTAAGTTAATCATATTTTAGATAATATCCAAATCACTCTTTAATGTTATATTTCAGCAATGCTCTCTGCGAATAAATATAAGTCTGAACATTAAACAGCCAACTCAAAAACAATTGGCTGTTTGAAGTTCAGACTTATATTTATTCATAGGGAGAGATACTGAATTATCATAATATTCAGGAAGGTGATTTGAATATTTTCTATTTAATTTTTGAATAGTGATATGCACTGGAATATTTACTTTCTTTAGATAGTGTATTATACATATTTTTCAATTTATTTTTGATGCTTACTAGTATAATCAATCTTATAATGGAAGATATTTTGTTTTATATGATTTGGCAGTTCTAGTAATATAAAATTATTAAATGAAAATTAGATAAGAATACTGTATTTTAGTTAATGATGTATTTTAATATTCAGGTTATTTTTGAGTATAGGTTGTGAATAATATTTTTTGGCATGAATCTTGCCATTATTCTTTATGATGAAGACATTTTTATATCATCAATATTTCTATTACATAAATATTGCAAAGTATTACTTTTATATCATCAATATTTTTTTTACATAAATATTGCAAAGTATTACTTTCTTAAAAAAAAAAAGCTGGACATTTGTAAAAAATCATTAGTAAATAGTGTGTGTGTATTTTTTGTAATGGCTAACAAGTTGATGAATCCGCACAAGAAAATTGTGTTATGGAGTAAGAATGGATTTAGATTTTTGTAATATAATAAAAGCAAGTGATAATTGTAACTGATTACTATAGTCAAAATATTTAATAAAAAATTAAATTTATGCCAATAAATTTGTTGTGATACCAGAGCAAATTGATATTATTTTTGCAAATAAATTTTATTAACTTTTTATTGTATATAATTTGTTTGTATTAATATTACTTGAAATTATAATAAATGTTTTTACAAATTTGAAGTACTGTATAAGGAAATGACTAATATTTGTTAATACTGAATATATCTTTTTTTCACAGAAAGCTTATTTGAAAGGTTGTGTAAGATATGCAATGTTTATATTGCGAATATAGAATTTTATTGCCTGTTTACAGTTGCTTTTCATTTATATGTTTTAGAAGTATAATATTTAGCACTTATTTGTATTAATTAAATGTATTTTTATTTTCAATAATTTTTCTACATTTTGTTACTGGTCACATTATTCTACACTCTCTCTTTATATATAGAGTATAGCTATGTGAAATGAACAATTGCCAAATCATGTTTACCAAAAGGTATGCTCATTCAATAGTATATTGACATGTTATTTAAACAGGCAAAATTCTCCATACAGTAGTGCCACTCTATGCAAGCCAGAGTAATCATGTGATATTGACATGTGATGTGTAAGGGATAATCTCTTCCAGAATCACAAACTAAAGCAAAGTTACCATTTAAATAGGAAAAATGTGATACAAAATCAAAAATATGTTAAAATGGTAATAAAATTAATTTACTCTATTTAATTTTGTGTTATACTATGCATATAAATTTCATTCATAAGCAAACTTAAAAGCAGAAAATATATAGATGTTGTTATCGGCCATTTGCTTTTTGTTAATCCATATTAATAAAAAAAATTTACTTAATTTTCTTGACTATAATGTAAGTATTTAATCTGGAAATTCTCTTCGCAGTTTATGCATTTTTTATTTCATCCATATTGTTTAAAAAGGCTTTTTTAAAAAAAACTTATATTTCTATTACTTTTACCATTTTCTAACTGAGAAACAATCCCTCCCGATGTGCACTTTAGTTTTTTCTTCTGGATCATGCTTAAAATTATTATGCAATATGTGACAATTTACCATAGCTATCATTAATTAATAATCACTATTTGAATTTAAAATCGGTTTTTTGTTATTACAATCTTTTAAAAAAAATTAGAAACTTTTTTTAAAAAATAACTGCCATTTTGTAAGTTTGATGACAATATACTTTAGTGAGTTTATTACAACTAAATTATTCAAAAATAAAATGGTGACTTTCATGCTAAAAATATATGAGTTTAATGTTTTTCATTTTACAATATACAATGTGATATTGATTATAGAATTGTTAATGTACTTTATCCTATTTTCATCCAGTGTTTTTTGCAAGATAGTCAATGCTTTTATTTATGCCATATTCAAAATAAGATTTGATTTTTAATGGCCCTGCCCCCCCCCCCAAATATGTTAATTTCATTCAGTATAGTAAGTCATCAAAAACATTTTGATCATTTACAATAATAACAAAATGTATTAAATTTTAAAATGTGTGTATTAATTAAAATATATTCATTCAGTCATTTTTATAGATGACAATTTTTATGAACGTTATTTGCTTATGGTAAAAATATGGTCATTGTAATTGTAAATTATAGTCATTATAATTTGCAAGTTATTTTGAGAAAAAATGATTTTGTGCATTATACAGCTAATAATTTTACATGATCATAGGTTTAATATATCATTTATTTGTTCAATTTAAAATCAATGTAATAGTTTGTATCTAACATATTTAAGATAACAGTGCTTTTATCATAAGCAAAAAAAATATAATATTGGCAAAAAAAAACTCATTTACATTAATAAAAGTATAGTGAACAAATGTACATTATATTTATTTATTTAATTTTGATTGCCTTTATGTAAAATAAATAGATTCATGATTTAAAAGAAAAAAAAATTAATAGTGCTGTAAAAAAAAAAAAATCTGAAAATTTTATTAGTGTAGATATTAGAAAAAGAAAAAAAAAAAAAGATAATAGAGCTTAAAGTGCACCAAAATTAAATGTTAAAAGGTACATTATGGTCAATTAATTTATATATATTAATTTATCAAATTGTGATTCATTTAAATATTTACTGGCTATGTAAGTAGCAAAGTGGCGGACCATCAATGAAAAAATTAATTTTTTAAAATATAGCTACTAAAATGTTTTTTTTCATAATAATATGCTTAGTAAAATGTTAAATCATTAATCAACACTTTTTTTCTAATTTAGGCTTTATTTTTCTAATCAGGTGTTTGAATTTATACTAACAAATCAATTTTTATCTCATAGGAGCCTCATAATTGCTTATTTTTAAAGTGAGATTTTGATTTGGGGGAACCAATTGAATTCCTTAATTCTGGTAAAGAGATATAAAATTTTTATTACTAAAGATACAAATATGCAGATAAGAAAACAAAGTATGTAACAATGTGAGGAAGATAGACAAACAAACTGAAGAAAGCATTCTGTAGTAAAACGTTTTAGTCATTTACTTGCTATGATATCACTATTAGTGTTTATTATAGCATTTTTGCTTATTTATTTAGCCAATTCATATTAAGCATTGCAGTGGAAGTTATATATAATACAATAGCGTAAAAGCAATATTGTTTAATTTGCAAAATAATTTTTTTAGTATGCTTTCACTTAATTTAATGTTGTTTTTTTTTGTTTATCTAACTGGTGAAATTTTGTAATTTAATTATCATCCACTTCCAATTTCTGATTTAGTTAAAACTTGCATACATATGTGTTCCTGATGGCAACACATTTTTTTTAGAGTTTACAAACCATTTAAAAGAAAAATTACCAAACAATTTAAATGTTTACTTTACTTTTCTACAAGATTTAATACTTTTTTTACAACACTGCTATCTAGCTGTATTAAATTCTTTGAACTTTTGTTTACTAATCTCTGGAAGAACTAAGTAGATAATAAAATTAAAAAAAAAAGCTTTTATTCATATAAATGCACTAAAAGTATATATATAAAAAATTCTTTAGCTTTCTACTCTTGGTATTAAGCAATCTAAAATAAAAACTCAAGGTAAAGAATCATTTAAATAATTTGCAAATAGTACTCACTTTTTTGTAGCAACACTAATCCATTTGTCTGGTATTTAATGACAATCTATTCATCACAAAATCATTTATCTGATGAATAGATTGGCATTGTTCAAGAAAGCTAGCATTATTGCAAGTTTATTTAAATTATTTTTTGTCCTACAGTTTTCTTTTTGGTCATATAATAGTAAGCATATTGTTAATTAAAAAAAAAAAAAAAGTTTTTTTACTGCATTTATGTGAATAAAAGCATTCCTTTAAGATTTGTTTAATTTTTTTTATTTCTAATGATAATTTTTAATAATTAAGATAAAAAATAAATTTATTTTGCTGCAAACTTTAAACTAGATCATTGCTGTAAAAAAAAAAAAATTATATAGTTTAAGCTTTTATCATTGTTTAAAAACTTATGCATGTTTAACATTAATTTAAATCCTATTTATTTACAGAAGGCATGTGAAAGAAGTATATAAAGTTTAAGTTTAATGCATTTTAATGCTGTAATTTATAAAGTTATGTTGAATTCATCTTCAAATTTAATATCTCAAATATAAATACTAATTGCATGCTATGCAAAGAGGCAGCAGTATTTATAGATTGGGGGTTTGAAAATTGAAACAATTTGAAACTGGTTTTAATTGGTTAAGTAAACCTTATAAAACATGTTTATTGTATGATTTCATGATCATTATATGGAAAATTAAGAACAATTTTTTTTTTAATTCAGTTGTGGTTAAAAGATTTTTTTAAAAATGAAATTTTTTTGTGATATTGTAAAAAATGAAAATTTCCCTAAGCTTTGAAGTTAGTAATTTAATTCAGAATGTCTATAAAAAGTTTTATAACAAATTCTACAAGCAGTATCGCAAAACATTTCCAAGAAAATATTTCTTTTATATAATTATCATTCCAAATTTGATTTCTTTTTATTATAAGCATTATTTACAATAAATATAATATTTGTATAAAAAAATTAAAGAAATATAACTATAAAATCATAAAAATGGAGAATAGCCTCTAACTGGAATAAGTTGATTGCTTTCTTTTAATCGGGTTTTGTAATGAAATAAATTTGGGTTTTTATTATTGCAAGCATTATTTACAATAAGTATTATAATATATGACTAAAGTAGAAAAAAGGCCATAATTTGTAATAAAAAAACTCTGAAAATTTACTTATATTTAGTCTACAAGTGATATGAAATGCTTCTGCAAGTTAAATTCAAACTGATTTGATTTTTGCAAAGTAGACATAATTAGGAAGATATTAAGATAGATAGATACCTGTTCAATTAAAAAATTTTCTAAGAAATTAAGAAATGAAATTTTATAACCATATTACAGACTACTAAAGCTTGGTGTGCACTAAAAAATTAATATTAACCATTGTATTTTGCTTGTTGATAAATATTTGTTATATCAGATATAGGTTCCTGTCAAATTCTATTGCATATTGACAAGAAATCTAAAAAAATATCAATTATATTTGTGACTATTGTATATATTTTAACTTTTGTTGATATCTGCTATTAAATGGGTACCAACTGCTCTGAATGTTAAAATTTGGAAAGCTTTATTTTTGAGATTTTTCATGAAGTAATTGTAAAAGATCTCAATATTTTAGGTAAAAAATTTGAATTTGGCCTCATAGATTTCAAATTATTTGTTTACAGAGACATTGTATTTTTTTTTTCTCAAAGCAACTTTATTAAGTCGCTAAAGTATGATCCACCTGTGCAGGGACCACATTCTGTCACCTGCAGCAGTGGGCCATAGAGGCTACAATGTTACATTGATATTCTGAAACTGGGTAGTGGCTCAAAGCAACAGAACCATCTTATACAGTAATTAGGTGTTACAGGTATACACTTCAAGTACAAACATCAAGAAAAAAGACAAAAAGAGGAAAAAAGGATAAGAATTATCACAGATCAAATGTTAATCAATCAAGGGGATGCTACGTCAATTTGAGGAGAGTTCATGCAGGATAATCAGCTCTCAGCCCACCTGGCAAGTCTTCAAGCAGCTCCCCCAGACCCATCCATGATCCATCAGACAGAACTCAGTTTAGCGAGAACCCAGACCCACTCCTTGGACAAGGTTAAGCCGCTTCGGCCCCTGCTGTAAGTGGGTTATAATTAATCTGGGTGTGACGTAGGTTCAGCATGTCCAGAACACCAATCAAATCAGAGAAGGCCACGAGAACATTGCCAGATCTCTCTAGACCTGGGTATGGTGATGATTGCTGATTGATCCCACAAATCATCCATGGCCATCATCTCTACCCTTGAGACCAAGAATTCAGGCAAAACCAATGATTAGATTCATGGTCCCACTAGGTCCTCAGGTATGATTCTGCTTTACTGATCCTATCGAGTTCTTCTAATCCAAGTTGAGTTCTAATTTTGATGCTTAATTAGGGTTCCAATTATAAAATCTAACGGTTTGTATTTAGTGGTTACTTATGTTAGATTTTGCTTGATTAATGGTGGCCATTTGTGTAGAATGAAATGATCAGAAAACTGAGTTATTTGGGCTGAAAACTGATTTAAAGTTTCTTGTAAAGGTGTAAAAGGGTAAAGCAAGTGGTCACTTATGATTTATCATTTATCTTCTTACCAACTCCTGTTTTGAATATGTGAATCCTCCCATCCTTGTGGAGCCAGTAGGCAGTGATATGCTCCCGCTCACAACAGGAAGTGGACTCCTCCATTATAAAGTTTTGATTATATATTTGTGTTATGAAAATTAGGGTTTTTTGTTATTATTTCCTCTTTCGAATTATTAGATTACGTTTTAAATATTTTTTCTTGATTTTAATTTAGTTTTAATGATTTTAGTGGTTACTTATATTAGCTTTGCTTGATTAATGGTCGCCATTTGCATACAATAAAATGATTGGTGAATTGAGTTATTTTGGCTTAAAACTGATTCAAAGTTTCTTGAAAAGGTGTAAAAGGTTAAGGAAAGGAGAAAAACAGTAGGAATTCGGAAATTTTTATGGTGAGCAGGGATGGTTTGGGCTGGGAGAATAAGGAGTACAGTTCTTTCTTCTCCTGCCAGAATTGCACAATGATTCATTCTTGATGTCACTTGATGAACCACTGTCCGAGAAAAATTCAGCAGAGGAAGGTGAGAGAGTGCAAAAGGAGGAGGCCCACGAGGCCTGGGTTGAAACCAGAGAATTCTTCTGAAAGAATTTTTTTTTTGTGCGTTCTGTATGTCTGAGACTTGCCCTTGGTTCAGGAAGAGGATCCATTAGGGTTTTACTGGGAGGATCAAGGATGGAATTCTGCCTGTCAGAGTTGGTGTCACTATCAGATGGGTTTGGGCGTGCACGCTTCTGGTGTTTCTTGTTAGTGGTGGGACAGCATTGGTAGACTCGGACAGGACAGTTTCTGAATAAGTGGACATCCATCAAGGAATGAGGGTCCTGTGGCGGAGCTGTAACTGAGAGTGGTGGGCTGTGGATGAAATCAAAATTTTGTGGCCTAGAGGAAGCTGGTGTCTTACTGGAGGGTAAGAGGGTGGACAAATGCTGAAAGGTTGAATTGATATGAGGTGGAGGTGACCAGTTAAAGGAGGAAAGTTCATATCTATTGGAGCTGTGCAAAGCACCAGATGTGGTTTAGGCCCTTTTTTGGCACAAGTTGCATTTTTTTTGGGCAGTCCCGAGAAAGATGTTTGCGGTCTTTGCAGGTGAAACATTGTGGCCTCATCCCTTTAATTGAGATGATCAAAGGTGCTAGTTCAGCTGCTATTGATGTGGGAATGCTTTCAGGAGAGTGACCTTTTTTAAGGATGAATTGAAATAAGGCTATGTTGGTGAAGGTGCGACCATTGTGAGAGGATCCTTGAGGTACTCAAATGAGGTAACTTGTCCGAATGCCTCGAGATATTTCTGTAGGTGCTGCCTGTCCATTCCTATGTGACAGTTTTTGATAAATCCCTTAAGTATGGATGGTCTATTGGTGTCTATTGCAACCAGGAACGTATTGGGTAAAAATTTGAATCTGTTTTTGAAGGCTTGTCTTTGTATTGTGTTGTGGAATGCTATTGCCATGTATCGGTCATTAGGAAGGGTGAGGATTTTATGTATATCATCAGTTAAATTGTGGAGTTTGATAAAATCATAGAGCTGCTGTGTTGGAAATTTATGGAGTCCACATTATAAGTCTGTAACCGCCAGAATGACAGAACTGTCACTCTGGTAGTAACAAAGTAATTTGAGAAGTGGTGGAACTGTCAGGTTAAATTGTTCTGAGATCACTGATTCTCTGGTGTGAGTTGTTTAGTAGGAATGAAGGTTGCTGAGGTGGCTGAATTATGGTTGTTCGGATTGTCCTCATCAAGGCCCCACAAGTTTTGAAGCTCAGCTTGGCATGTTTGTGATTTGGTTATATTGGGATTTTTTGGTGTGATGATGGATGCAGCCTGAGCATAGGAATTAACAAAGACTTTATGGTGATGGATTTTTAATACGGGATTGCTCTATAGTGTGACTGATATTAGTAGGAGTAATGTTGGCAGACTTGCTTGCGCTCATAGATTGAAATGGGGAATTATGAGTAGCATCATCTTCGGAGTAATTATTGTGTGTTAGATTTTTAGAGGAATCAGAGTTAGCTGAGGTTTCTGTATTAAGCTTAGGTGTAGCAGGCTGATTTTTCAGCCTCAAAGTTGAGGAATTTTTAATCTTCCCAGTTTTGCTTGGAGCAACATTATGATTGGTGGGATAACTTTTTTGGGATTGCTTCTTGCCTTTGATGGGGCAAGCCCCACCCTGTAGGGGAGGAAAATCCAGAGGGTCTGGAGATGGCGATCTTGAAATAGGTTCTGTGCTGATGGTTTTTTTAGAGTTTAATTTAGTTAACCTTTTTGGAAGTTTTGAAGTTTTTTATTATTTTGAATTATGTTTTTGCACATTTTTGCCGCTAGGGAAGGTGGCCATCTTTAAACTGTTTGGAAGAGTTAAAGATTATATAAAGGAAAAATTTTTGAATTGGCTAAAGAATGCGATTTTAAAAAAGAATCCACATTGGAGAAATTGATAGTGTTAATTTTAGTTGGCTATTACAGAAATTGGCTAGAATTTTAGGCAGTTTACTACTCCAGAGGGGGGTGGGTGAGAAAAGAAGATCGTTTTTAATGACCTAAATAATTGGAACAGCACAAAAAATTTGGTAAAAAAATGTTTTGAGTGATAAGGAGAACTGAAGCGGAAATGAAGTCAAGAGTCTAAGAGGGAATAAAACCCTCTATGATGCATAGAACAGTGAAACTACCTATCAAACATGGGGGAGAAAATGGTTGTCTATTGTAGATGATATCAGATGGTAGATACAGTGAAATAATGATAAAAATACACTAAAAATGATAGTTGTGAATGAAAAGGCACACAAACAGCAAATAATGTTCTTTAAAGGGACAAATGCATATAAGGAATACCTCTGATAGCAGGAAAACTGACTTTTTAAAGTCTTGTCAGAAGAGCTGTGAAGCAAATGATTTCCTTCTGGAAGCAGCTCCACCTATTTTTGACATTGTATTCTTATTTTATATTCTTCATTTTATTGATACTAATAAAAAAAAAATTCTTTTTGGAACTTACTAAAGTTGACAAAATTGTAAAGATATTTCTAGACTTATTGATAACAATGGATTTAGACTACGCAAGTTTGTATGTCTTTTTTGGATTATTCCAAAGTAAATAAATTAGTTTTACAAAAATTAAGTGCACATTTTAAAAAGTCAACTTTTTTTTCTTATTGATGAAAATTTATGATTATATTGATGACGGTCTCACTTTAGATATCCATTTTGCTTAAGATCACCTACTACTAAAAGGATTTTTTTACCAGTTAAAAATCTGGATTAGATTATTCCTAACCTTCATGCAGTAGAATTATCAAGACTTTAGTTATAAAATATATCAGAAGTCTAATAAATCCATTCTTTTAAAATGTTTATAAGAATGTCTACTGCAGTACATTTCAATTTTATTTCATACCTTTCAGGAATTTTTAAACAATATTTGATTTTATTGTAAAGAGAGAATCATTTCATACAAATTCAGATTATTAGAAATATTTTGAATACTTGAAAATTCATATAGTTAAGGAAAAATTTTAGACTAATGATTTATGAAATTAATATTATAAATGGAGAAAAGTTAACAGGAAATAAAAAGTATTGTTAATTGTGCTATTCAGAAATGTCTCGTACATTAACAAAATTAATATTCTTAGCTGTTTTTGCAGAAAGGAAATTTTAATATTAACAGAATTTGTTCACAGTTTGCTATAAAAATAATTCCAATTTAAATTAAAATTTGTACTCGTGATTCTTAGCATTTTAATTTAGAAATTTGTTTGTCGTTTTTATTTTTATATACTGTATGAATATATATGTATCATTTTCTCATCATTCTTTATCTTTAAATTTATGATATAAATTTAAAGATTATGATATATAATGATATGAAATTTAATAATGTTTTTGTAATATTTTATTTTTTTAAATATTACTTAAGTACTAAATTTCCAACTTTGCTATTATATATTATTGAAAATATTATTAATATTTAGAATTTAATTTTAGTTTAAAATGTATAAGTTTTATGTACAATAATTCTAATGGCAGCTGAAAACATTTTGACACAGGCATTTGAAAAATTATATGGGTGAAAATTTGGGATTTTTTTTTTTGTCAGCTTATTTATTTTGAAATTTTAATTATTAACTTGTGGATCGCAGTTGAAATTCATAAGAATTTTGTTTTTTAAAAAATTGTAATTGTTGTTTTAAAAAAGCTGATACAAATTTCAGAAAATTTTTACAAATCATTTTTGAAATTCCACTTCTGCATTTTATTTTATGTATCTTATTGTTATAAATAATTAACACAATAACTCTGTTAAATAATGTAAATTATTGCATACATTTAAAATGTGACAACCAGAGTAGAAAAATTCAAAAAATACTAAGCACTTATTATTTTGCCAAGCTCTTTCAGTACCGTGTACCAGACTCATGGTACTATATTGGAACTAAATAGTTAATCTTCCAGTGCATGCTTGGCAAGATAATATTAGTGTTTAGTATTTTTTGAATTTTTCTGCTCAGGTTGTCACATTTTATATGTATATAATAATTTATCTTATTGTTATCTATTAAAAAAATAGCTCGTAATAAAAAAATTCAAAACAATTTATAACTCGGTTAGATTATTTCTTTCCTTAATTTGAATATAAAAATAAATAATAAAAGTACACTGCTGGAAAGATTATAATTTATTAGAAAAATTTATGGTTTAGTACTGATTTCAACTATATCATATTCACAGAACTAATTTAAGTTTATATAAAATAGAATTTATAAGTCAAATAATTTAAATATACCATTTATATGATAATGCAATGTACGGGTCTTCCTTGTTTATTGCATTGATAGAATTTATAAGTCAAATAATTTAAATAAACCTGGGTCTCTTTTTACATGGACTTATTTAACATGATTTCGAAGTTACGTGATTCGTGTTTCACCGGAAGTTGAACTGCGATAATGCGCTATTACTTTAAATAATAAATTTCGCGCACTTACGTTATATTGAAAGTAATAGCACATTATTGGAATTTGACTTTCATCTTAGTAATTTCAATATTTTCACTGCTTTATTTTATGCAATAATGAAATTAAAATCATAATTTCCACATTTTATATATACACACATTAAATTTTACAAGATTATAATGTAAATTTGTTCAAACATTGTACGTGTTAATTTTGCATTTTAAATCACATTCTGTTTTTGCTTTTTTTTAAAAAAAAAAACCAATCAATTATTAATCATTTAGTGTCCACAAGTTTATTTTTAAAAGGTCAGTAATAGCAGTGGGCAGAATTCGATTTGACAATTATAAATTAAAATCTGATTTTTATTTATAATTAACAATTTAAAAATTACTTACTGCGACTTGAAATTAATATGAAATTTGATTTTTAAACGGAATTGAAAATTAAAGACAAAAATAAGAATTTAATTTTTAGTTGTTAGTTTCATAAACAATTAATAAAATCATCGTCTCAAAGATTAATTACTAATTACATTGTCACCAGAAAACCACTGTTACAACATGAGTGTGAAGTTGGCGCTAGTTGTTTGCAAATGAACGTGTTTTTTTGGCAAATAGCTATAATAATTAAAATGTGTATAAAAAATGTAAATTACTGTACTGTAAATTATGCATAAAAATATTATTTGAATAAAATTAAATATTATAATTAAAAAAAGTTTGTCTTGTATCAATTTTTTTTCAAATTTGAAATTTTTTATTAGTCATATTTTATTTCCTTATTTTTTTTTTTGCACGAATTTTAAAGTAATTTTATGTTGGTGCTTTGCTTTTACACGAATTTTGAAAAATCACAGACCGCACCCCCCTTTTTCAATGTAAGTTATGTCTATTTTTGCGCGATTTCATTTGCGCGTGTTTTCGGAGGAACCTATCTATCGCGTAAAACGAGACCCAGGTGTATACCATTTATATGATAATGCAATGTACGGGTCTTCCTTGTTTATTGCATTGATGTTATTTGCAATAAACCATGCCTCTTTATATATATTTTTGCTGTCATTGCACTCGGTGCAAACAACTAATATTGAAAGTATATCGAAATTGTGGCCAGACTATTTCATGTTCTAAAAATATAAACTTAATATTGGGGTCTGTTTTAGTGTGTTTGTATATATATATATTTGTGTTGCACTAATCTTGTAGTGCAGTTAGCATAAAACTCGCCATAGTAAATTGCATTCCATGTTGATTTATTGCATTTAATTTTATAAACTATTTGGAGAGCTTGGTCTGGAAAGAATTTATCTTTAATATTGTTCATTGCTTGATTAAAATGAGGAGTTCTAAAACTAACTTAAATTTGTTTGAGCAGATTTTCTCCTTTTTAGATATTCACAGTACAAAAAGAAGGCTAATCTATGCATTGATATTGTTATTAATCTTCCTGGTATTTAAAGATGAATAGAATTTTTTAATAGTTTTGTTTAATATATTAATATTATATATTGAATAGACTAAGCTCTCCAACTAGTTTATATAAAATTAAATGCAGTGAACTAAATTGTAATACAATTTACTATGATAAGTCTTGTACCAACGGCTCTACAAGATTAGTGCAGCACAAATATATATATATACAAATGCATTAAAATGGACCTCAATATTAAGTATATTTTTATAACATGAAATAGTCTGGCTGAGCACAATGATTGAAAAAGAAAATGTAAAGAAGTGTTTAATGCAAATAACATCAATGCAATAAACAAAGACCCATATATTGCATTATCATATATAAATTATTTAACACATTAAATCTATTATATATAAACTTACATTGGTTCTATGAATATGACTGACAGTCGAAAGCAGTACTAAGCTGTAAATTTTTCTAATAAATTATAATCTTTCCAGCATAGTGTACTTTTATTATTTATTGTTACATTCAAAACAATTTATATTATCATAATATTAATTGTGTATACTCATAAAAATATGTTGTTCTCTCTTTGTAGTCTTGGCAGACATCTTAAAATTAATATTCCAACTTTTTGTGTATTGTTTTTGTACATGAAGATTGTTTTATCATAGTTTCAAAGTACATGTGATTCTTTTACTTAAGAGTTTGAAGAAATATTAAATATAAAAAAATGAGAATATTAAATTTTGCATAAAAAGTGGAACTGCAAACTATGCTGTATCTAATTACCCCACTTCAGTAATAAACTATGCAAAGAAAAATGTTAACAAATGAACAATAATGTAAATAAGCAAACAAAAAAAACAATAAAATTCGCGAATTTTAGGATATTTGAGCAGTATTAGTTTCTCAGTACTGTACACATTCATGTTTGAAAAAAAAAAAAAATTAAATTTCTTCGGTTTATGTTGAAAACACATACATTTAATTTTTTTATTTTGCATAATAAAATAATAAAAATTAATACTAATTTTAAAAATATCAAAATTTCTTTATTACAAGACCAGTTGTGTTGTTTCTTTAAGAAGAAAAAGTTATTGGAAGAAATAAGAATGTTACTCAGCTTATTTAATAATTGGCATTTAAAATATTTAAAAGTTAAAAAAAAAAAAAAAAGAAAATTTAAAGATTTTTTAAATTGACACATTTAAAAATTTTTTTTTTAGTTTGTGTAATTTTTTTTTTTTAAAAAAAACGTACAATGAAAGTTAAATTTTTCATTCATATGTAATTAAAAATAAAAGTTAAAATTGGAAAGAATAAAAGACACGCAGATTACTAATCCAAACAAATAAAAAGAAAAATTCCAAAGTAAAAGATTACAATCATTAAAACTTTTTTTTTGGAAGCTAATTAAAGATGGCAGAATTATGCTGGAAAAAAAAAGGACTTTATAACTTAATTTAAGAAAGAGTGTACAAGATTATTATCTTGTATGCTGATAAAAGGACAAAAGAAAATAGATGTGCAGAGAAGTCTAAAAATGGATCGCGACTATAAAAGATCAGAAAAACTTAGTACTGGGTTTTTGTATTTTCCTTAACTAGCACTTCCATTAAGTCCGGGATAGAGAAAATATCCTATCCTGGACTACTCATATGCAGGACTACCACTACTCATATACTGAGGTGAATCGTCATGTGGAGTGGAACTGATGCGTTTTCAGATACCTTTCTTTGTATAGGTCACTCAGAAAAACCATCTAGTCTAGCCATTAGGACAGGCCAAGAACCTACAAAAATGTCGACAGAGTGAAACTAGTTAACTTGATGGGCTCTTCAAAATGTGTGCTATAAAGCTTACCGGTAAGATTATTCATATCCCGATTGTGACTAAATTAAGCATTTGCAAACAATCCTTCCTATAAGCTTATAAAATTACTACTATTAGAGACATTTGCAGAATTATCATTCAAAGAACTTCCTGGAAGAAACTTAAGTGAACTTTAATTATTAAACTGTTTTAGTTAGTTGATTTAATTTCTGGATTAGTGTGCATGTAGTTTTTCCAAGTAATTAATAATGTGTTTTTAATATTTTAATTTGTTAGAATAAAAATATTTATTTCTAATATCAACTATTCAGTGTGCATTATTAATGATAGTTAATGTGCATTATTAATGATAGTTATTAAATTTATTAGTGTTAAATTATTAGGATTCAAGTGTATAATTTACCTTTGCCAATATTTGATGATTATACTCCGGGAATAGTATTCTCTAAAAAAATAAATAACGCTATGGGAAATCATAACCCCATTTTTTAGGTACTTGTTTCAAAATTATGGGATACGAGGAGGTTAGAAGTATTCAATGGCGCCCTCTTATAAATTAAAACTAACTTCGTCGGCAATCCCAGTCGTAATAATTAGTAGGCCAGTTAATCAGGAAATATAGCTATGTTTTTGGAAATAGGAACAATATATTTCTTTCTCCATAGCTTGATTAACTTTCACTTTATAGTGTGTAAAAAGAAGGCCCACCAGAAACTAGCAAAACGAAAAATGTTACAATACCTATTTACTAATATCATGTACAATTTAGGTTAGTTCATTCACCTCTCACCCCTTTCCGATTCCGTTATGCCTAATATTCAAGCCCAGGGAGAATATTGCCTTTGTCTCTCTTAACAGGTATGATCAGATACATGAAGCAACTTCCACACCTCCGTATATAGGTTACAACTAGCATTGAAAACAATTTACCATAAAACTATTATATGAAAATGAAATAGGTGTGTGCATAATACGATTATTTGTGGACTGTTGAATGCCATGACAACTCAATAAACCAGAGACCAGAATAATGTAAACTAACATTTATTAACAATGATAAATGAATTTAGAAATAAAGTTTTTAAATAATAAAAATAATAAAAAAATAATATATATATACATGTGTCAAATATGAATTTTTACCATTCTATCAGTTAATAATTCTGTAGTTCCATACCCTTTTACCCTGTGGTAGAAATCCATTTATGATGCTCATTACTTACAGTCACAAAATATACAAGAAAAATAAATATTAATGATTTAAAGTGATTGCGATTCTGACTTACTAAATTAAATATCTATTGTCTTATTTATAATAATATTGCGATTTATTCATGAAAAAGCAATCTATTTGATTTAGGTCCCTCCAATCTAAGTTTGAATACATATATGATAGATAAAAGAATTTATACTAGTTGATTAGTCATTCATACCGAAATAACATATAACTGTGGTTAATCAATATATAATATATAAGATGAATTCTGTAATTTACCAAGTGTTGTAATTTAATCTGTGTAAAATAAATGGGAATCTTACCTCAATATATACATAGATAAGCTGATGTTAAGCAGCTAGAAAATCGATGAGCTGACCTAGATTTTATTTACAATTATAAAAAAAGAAAATAACTAAGTTATTACCCCCTTCCTCTCTTCTCTGCTAACTCAACAAATAAATTTTTTCACAGCATAAACTGTGAAGCGCTCCATTGGAGTATGAAAATAAAACACAAAAAAAAATCAAACAAAATTTACAATGTTAATCTCTTGATCAAAAATGATAGTTGAGACAAAGTTCATAGAATCGTCCTAGTAGTAGTAGTTTATGAAATTTAGGCGTAGTAATTTCCAATAAGCAGTTCAGTTCACCAAATCATTTTCTTTACCAAAGAATTGATCAAGCAGTGATGTCTCCTGGCGTCGTTTAAAATAAACACATCAGTCCTTACTATTTCCTCTCTAAATATTCCTGTGCTTGCTGCTTCATTTGGACCGCAGGCATCTTGGGTGAAAGAATAAAGTAGAAAAAAAAAATATAGGTCTTACACAAAAATGTTAGGGAAGAAAGTGATCACACTATAGCACGTTTCCTTTACCCCATTTGCATCTCAAAATAACATTAGATAACTATTTATAATCATAAATTACTTTTTATATATAGAAGAACTTTTATATATATACGTTAAATAAATTATTCTATTTTTGATTTAACTATTAACAGATTTAGTTTTCTTTTTCTGACAAGATTTAAAATCAGAAAATAATCTAGTTATTTTGAAAATCTATAAATTGTTCTTAATTTTCATTTCATAACTCTTTCTGCTAAATTTGATAAAATTTATGGTGCTTGTCTTATAGCTAAAGATGCCGTTGGATGGTGCCGTTTTTACGCTAAAATTATAAAATATGAACATTCATGTGCCATTGATTTTAATAATTTTTCAGTGCTTTTTTGTAATGCGAAAATAACAACAAAACAAAATCGTCTTTTTTAAATATTATTTTTTATTAACGTATACAATTTAAATGATAATAATAAATGTAAAATAAAATCAACAAATTACAATTTGATTCGTGTTTTTTATATCGTATACTTTTTAAATTGTGTTACAGCTTTTTTTTAATCAATTTTCTATCGGGATATTTTTTTACTTGTGTTACGGCTTTTTTTTTACCAATTTTCTATCGGATATTTTTTTACTTGTGTTACAACTTTTTTTGTTGTTGTTTAACTAAAAAATAATAATCGTAATAAAAGTAAAAGTTGTTACGGTTAGATTTAGGGTTAGGGTTAGTGTTCTGTTGTTTGTAATGCTAAAATAAAAAAATTCAAAATCGTAACTGTACTCGGACAAAAGAAAGAAACTAAAACTTTTTTAAACAACAACAAACACATACAAATGTCTTATTTACTTATTAAACATGTTTATAATATTTGCTTTTTATGAAATTTACAAAAAAAACTATATTTGTTCTTTTCTTACTGCATATTTTTTTTCGTACCGCTCTTTTTTACTTCAAAAATATACACATGGTAGAATCTTCTTTGTCTCGTGGAATGTTACTAACAGTATGTTACTTGACACGTTACCTAATTGCAACTCAATAAAAACATAGATATTTAACATTTTCCCAAATAAAAGTTCAATACAGTACGTTGTAAAAAGTCATAATTATTGCTTTAAAAAATCTGAACATTTCAATCGTTTAAAATAAAAAAAATCCAATGAAAACAACATTTCAATACAATTCAAATACAAACTCTCTCAATAAGCCGTAATTATTTTATAAATTGTGCGAATTCGGAAAATGTATTTGCTGCTATGCGACATACATGCTGTACTGCGACGCGACATAGCGGCCTGCATTCTGTAGCATGACAAAAAAGTTGTATTATAGAAAATGTGGGTTCGAATGTGTCGGCCGCGGAAACAGCATTTTTATGTGTTTTAGCAACGAAAACCGCGCCATAAAGCGGCATCTTTAGCTAAAAGATGAGTACCAAATTTATAATACAGTACTTGATTTAAAGATAACTCCTGTAATTCAAACAACAGATTCACACATATTTGTGTTCAAAATTTTAACTTATTTAAAACAGGCAAAACTCACCATATGTATTGCCACTCACAGCAAACTAGGTGCAGTGCTCTCAGATCCAAGGCTCCTCACTGATTTAAGCCACAAGCCAGAAACTAGTCTGGGAATATTGGATGAGTAGGCACTAGATGGGGATTTTATGCACAAGCCTTCTGGCATCCATTGATTACTCTAGCTTGCTGTGAGTGGCAATACATATAGTGTTTTGTCTGTTTTAATAACAGTTATAAGCAAGCATGGGAAGTGGTGATCATGTGAATTTTAACTCGGTTGCTGTTAGTTCATGATAGCAGATGCATTGGTGTCAATAAGGATTTCTAAAAGATTTTTGCCTTTATACAGTCCGTGCTTATGTCTCGCGATCCATTAAGATCTTCCATTTCTGGTTAGATTGACATGGTTGCCCATTGTTAAGTACATTACATTAATAAAAAAATAAAATATCAATCGTAGTTTTATTTTCATACTCTGTTTCCCAGCTACCTAACTTGATATCAGATTGTCTCCAAGTCATTTAACTTCTGATTACATCACACTATTATTCAGTCTATTAAAGCTTATTAAATAGTTTATACGTATATAATATCATTTCCTATAATATTTGTTGTATTAAATAATTCATCATAAAAACAATAACTTATTATGACTTTGATTAACTGCTAATGTAAATAAACGTACATATATATGCATGTCTATAACCGTTAAATAACCTTCCCATTATTAGTGTAAGTTTCACTTGGACTTGATTTAATAAGTGGCTAATCTTGGTAGGAATGATTGTGTTGTAAACTACCCCTTACAATATGTATATATAGTTTTTAAGAAAAGCTTTAATTGGTTGAAATCATTAAGCACTTGAAGCAGTCTGATTTCAAATATGTCTTTATTTTCATTTAGGTGTATAAACAACATTAACTACACATGTTCAAGATATGTTAGTAAAAAAAAATCAACATTTCAGTGGCACTGAACATACGGTTATAAAATTTTCTTTTTACAATTTTTTTTTTTTTAAAAATAAATAATGAAAAAAATGTAAGTGTTCATATGGAATCAATAGTTATGATAAAATAATATTAAATAATTCTTTATTTTTATTTTCTAAAAATAATCTTTTCATTATAAAATATGAAAAATTATAGTCTGTACAGAAAAATATTGTTAGCAGTTTGTGGAAACAACTGTCTATATACATATATATTATTTATATTTGCAGTTAATGATGTATGTTTTGTACTTTCGAATGACATTTTATCAATGTTATTTTTTAATAAACATTTGAAAATAAATTTTCATATTACTTCGATTATAAGATGCAGTAGGATTTTAGGCTTGGAAAATTAGCAAAAAAATTTAAAAATGATTTTATTGAAAAAGAAATATATTTATTTACTTAACTAATATATTCGGGATTCAGTCTGAGTTCTAATCCTGAATATATTACATATATAAATGCAGGTTTAAGCCTGTACAATGTATTACTTAACTAATATAAATACAATAAGCTCATCTAATTTATTGTGAATCTTCTTCGGACGTACTTTCACTCTATATTTTTATTTTCAGAACCTGAATTCCCATCTTCATTATTCCATCATGGTATGTAATCTTCAGGCCATGTAAATTGTTAGCAGTGCAACATTCTAAGAAAGATTTTTTTTTTTATTATAATTTCTTGAGATATATCTTTCCAAGATTGCAACAAACCTACTCAAAATTATACATATATTGTTTGCATTACAAAGATCGTTTTTTTAAATTAAATACTGTAAGGTTTTTTTTTTTTTCAAAGAAAAAAAAAGAATTTAAAATACAGTATTGACATTTAATGTGAATGCTACATCTTTTTTCTTTTGATTAAAAACCTTTTCTAAAATGCAAATTAATAATTTTTTAGATTAAAGTAAATGAAAATTTTTACAAATGGCAAAAATAATGCAAAACAATCAACACAAAAAGTATGTTTGTCATGCAATTACAATGCCATACATTGTTTTTTTTTTTCAATTTGCTTTTGGTAAAAGTAAATTTTTCTATTAAAATCTGAATTTATTTTTACAAATATTTTCTGGAAAAAAAAAATGTATAAAAAAAGAATCTAAAACATGTTTTTACTTTGAAATCAAAAATATCGGAACTGTCAAAATCGTTGACAGGCACTCTTGTGTAGAGAACAAGAAACAACAAATCAAAGCAAAGGCGGATTCTTATCTCATTATTATATTGATTTATTAGTTGTAAAAAAAAATTATGAAGGTTATTTGGTACAGTTTTCTTGATAAAATAGCAATAAAATCAGCAAAATAACGTTAAAAGTAGCAGTTTGAGAGGAGTTAAAGCTGTTTATGAAATTAATTAAAAAATATTGACATTTAATGTTAAATCTTTTTTTTTTTGATTAAAAAAAATTTAACATGCTATACTATGTGCATGAATAATGTAAATCAAAGATCTGCAGAAATAAGATGTATGTTTCCATTTAAGACATACCCCTCTTTTATGAGTCCAAAATTCGGAAAAAAAGTTTTATATTCAGAGTAATATCGGTATTGCATGATCTAATATTTATTTATTTTTTAGGAAATATTCATAATGTATCATTCTATTTATAGGGATGGGGAGTGTCCTACATTAAAAGTGAAGTATCAAAACATTTAATTTTTTTCAAAAGCAACAGTGAGAATAATTATTGTGATTTTTTTATACAATGTAGTCTTTTACAATAAAAACTTACTGAAAGTCATTTGTTCTAGCCAATATTAATCAAATAGCTTATTTCTCAGGAGTTTTTAAGAAAATTTGAGCATCAGTAGTGATAGTTAACTCACAACCCATGAACTTTGATTTCCAGAATTTTCCATTCTTGCAGTGCACCAAATCATGGAATCTTTCACTCATTGATATATATGTATTTAGGATTAATTTTTTCTAGGGTTTCGGCCTAGAACAAAGTTTCCATTTAGCATAACATTAAATAATAAAATATAAAATCAAAATTATAATTGTAAAAATATATATGAAATTAATTGTGTACAATTTGATTTTAGTGAGAACTAAAACCTAACTTTAAAAAACAAAATAAAAAAACAAATTTACAGCAATAAAAATCATTGAAATTGATGAAATCATTAAGAATTGTATTTCTTGATACTACTTATACATAGTGAAACATAAACTTAAACTTTTAATTTATTAAAACTGTGATATTATGGTCTTTGGTCAAGAAATCCAGATAAATCATTGTAATCATGGTTCTTTACATTGCGCTTGTTCAGCCATATATTGAGATATTTCACTTTTTTTTAAAAAAAATACATACTTTTATATTTTCTAATATTGATTTTTTTATTTAAAAAAAAGCAAATAGTGACAAGATCAACATATTTTTATTTTGCGTCCATATCTTTGATGGATTTAGCCCTTTGTATCTATTTTGAGACTATTTGCAAGTCTTCAGAAAATTGATAGAATAACTAAAAACTTATTTTCTTTTTTCATGCAAAGTCTATTTAAAATCATGATTATTTTTACCCAATAATTGTTTAATAATTATTTAAAATTAAAAATATACATGATTGCATTTTTATTTTATGTATGTTTTCTTTTAAAAATAGGAGGAAGTATAATCTTAAAAGGAAACAATAGCATTCTGATCATGTTTGTCTTAAGAAACTGATCACTTATATATCATTACTGACACCATTAAGATGTTTTGAGATATTTTAAAAATTATAAAGCATTTTTAATATTTTGAAGCAGAATTTGATAGATTTATCAAAGATTAACATTTATTCATTCATGTTTCAAAAAATAAATTTTAATTAAAAAAGATTGTTTCATTTTCTGAAGTCACTCTGCTCCTGCCCACTGTTTAACGCATAAACATTCTCTATTCTTATTACAAATATATTTTTTCAATATTTGCAAAGTTCAAATATGATTTTATAATTTTTTCATTTATAAATGTATATTTTTATCAAATCAAGTCCAATTTATTGAATTCTGTTAGAGTAATGGTTTAATATTAAAATCAAAAGTTAAAAGCTTATAAAAAGTCATCAGGAGCAACAGTAAACTATCACAGAGCAAGAATGTTAAAATAATAAACATAGTCATTTTACACGAATAAAGCACGATAAACAGAGCAGCCAAAAATGTAAAGCGCATTAATTATAAACAATTTGCCAAGCTCTTTCGGTACTGTATACCAGAATCATGGCGGCATATTAGCAAATTGTTGTTTATAATTATTTTTTGAATTTTGGCTGCTCTGTTTATCATGCTTTATTTGTGTAGAATAATTTTCATTATTTGGCAGAGTTTTTGTATTATTTATTTATTATTTAAGAATAAACATAGGCAAATAAAAATTATAAAAAGTCACAGACCATTGGTATTAGCCATTCAAAACTTCTCATTTGGCAATTATTTATCTCGCAATTCATGAAAAGTTGCATAAATTAAACAAGTCTTATAAAATATAGAAAAAATGTCGATGTTCTATATAAAAGGGAAAGGCTCATAATTGTTTTACACTTGTAGGATGTTAGCCAGTGTTGATCATCACCTCATCACTTATGTTGAGAGTTTTATCCTTTTTTGGCTTTGAATATATATATTTGATGACAATATTAGTTTATTGTTTTTCAGTCTTGTGGCTAAAATTATATATGCCGCTGATTACTTAAATATATATATATATTGTAATGGGATGAGCATTTCCACTCAAGAAAGGGGGGGTGCATCTCACTGCGGTCGACCTAGGGTAGGCTGCTGTCAATGGTGCGATGAAATATATAACCTATGATTGTATCCATCTCCAATGGGATAGCTTTGTATTTACTCATGAAATATAGATACAATTTGGGCTAGTTCATCTACATCTCACCCCCCCTTTCTGACTCCATTATGTTTCAGTATTCAAACTCAGAGAATTCCGCCTTTTTACTATTCAAGGATGAATTTAGATAGATTAACAACTGCTGGACCTCTATATAGGCTGCAGTCAGTTTAAATTTTCACCCAAGCATATTTTAGTGTTGATATATGAGTGAAGTTGTGTATGTACATCTAGATTATTGGTGGATTAGTGAATGCAAGATGATTTTAATAAACTAGAAACCAGTTTAATATGGATAAATTCTACAAGTTCGTATTACAACATTTATTAAATAAAAGAAGAAAAAAATTTAAAACTCTTCAATAAGATAAAACAGTATAATTATATGCATCAAGGATGGGATTTCTACCATATCGATAATTGAATATACACCTGGGTCTCGTTTTACGCGGATTTACATAACGCGATTTTGAAGTTACGTGATTCATGTTTCTTCTTAATATTTTTGTATGCGGTTTTCTTTTATGCGTTAACACTGTGTATTAGATCAGAAGGCGATCTCCGATAATGCACTATTACTTTAAATAATAAATTTCGCGCACTTACGTCATATTTAAAGTAATAGCACATTATTGGAATTTGACTTTCATCTTAATAATTTTAATATTTTCAGTGCTTTATAATAGTAAGATTTTATGCAATAATGAAATTAAAATCATGATTTCCACATTTTATGTACACACATTAAATTTTACAAGATTATAATGTAAATTTGTTCAAACATTGTGCGTGTTAATTTTGCATCTTAAATCACATTCTGTTTTTGCTTTTTAAAAAAGAATGTAATCAATTATTAATCATTTAGTGGTCCGCAAGTTTATTTTTAAAAGCTGACTAATAGCAGTGGGCACAATTAAATTTGACAATTAAAAATTAAAATCTGATTTTTAATTGTAATTAACAATTTAAAAATTACTTAAAGCAACCTGAAATTAATGTGATGTGAAATGAAATTTGATTTTTAAACGGAATTGAAAATTAAAAAATTAAAGACAAAAATAGGAATTTAATTTTTAGTTGTTAGTTTTAATTAAATTTTTCCCAGCAATGTAGAAAAAGATAATGAAATAGAAGTGGAACCTGTTCCTTTCACTGCAAAAATGATTCGAGAAGATCTTCAACTTTCTAATCAGTTGGCAAATTATTTTCTTATTAATGACACTAATCACGAACATGCTCTTAAATTCCAACGAGAGCTAAATGGTTGTATGTCTGGATATTGCGAGCTTCATAAACAATTAATAAAATCATCGTCTCAAAGATTAATTACTAATTACGTTGTCACCAGAAAACCATTAACAACATGAAAGTGAAGTTGGTGCTAGTTGTATTTCCTCTTGTGAAGAATCTGATTTTTTACCAGTTTGCAAACGAACCTGTTTATTGGCAAATAGCGATAATAATTAAAACATGTATAAAAAAATGTAAATTACTGTGCTGTAAATTATGCATAAAAATATATTGTTTTGAATAAAATTAAATATTATAGTTAAAAAAAAGTTTGTCTTGTATCAATTTTTTTCAAATTTGAAATTTTTTATTAGTCATATTTTATTTCCTTATTTTTTTTTGCGCGAATTTTAAAGTAATTTTACTTTGGTGCTTTGCCTTTATGCTATTTCTGAAAAATCACAGTCCATATCCCCTCTTTTTCAAGGTAAGTTACGTCTATTTTTGTGCGATTTCTTTTGCGTGTGTTTTGTGAGGAACCTATCTATCGTGTAAAATGAGACCCAGGTGTATTTGCGATTCCATACCCTGACCCAATGGTAGAAATACATGACATGGCACAAAATTATTTACAAAGTAAAAAAAAAAAAAATTCATTATTATTAAAAATGATCATGAAGCTAAACAGCTAATTTAAGATTAACGGTGTTTGATCTTTTAAGGAACTCCCTAAGTATGTATAATTTTCTACTGTTGACAGAAAAGAGCATTTGTACAAGAAGATGAATCGTTTACACTGAAAAAATAAACATATAATGATTAGTTAAATAAATAATGCAAACTGTCCTGTAACAAGTTTATGCACTTAATATGGAATAATCTTAATTCCATATGATGATCAATGTCAGTTTGCTACAGAGGGAAAGCCGATCTAAACTTTATTTAAAACATAAAAAAAATTATCTCACTATATGATTCCCCCTCCTTTTCTATTGCTTCTACTTATAATAGATTCTTTCAAGTTATAAACATTTACGCTTCCAAGTGTGGGAATAATAAAAAAGAAATTTTACAAACATATATATATATGGTAAAAATACATAACAAAATCAAAGCTTTCACTAAATCATTTCATGAATTCGGAAACAATGTCTTTAGGGATATAGTCTATCTTCTTTTTGACCATGGGTAAAAATATCCATTGCTCGTTGGAATTCTTACATAACACAATCACAATAACATTGCATGATTTCTCTCCAATCTCTCTTTCTCTCTATCAATGTAGACATGTGGCGTAGGACAATTGGCGTTCCTTTAGGCATTTCACGAGTATGTAAATGATACCACTTAGCTTTCAAGGTTGGAATGATGGCACTCAGTCCTATGGCAATATTAATTTAGCCAGAATATATTGTACAGCTGTTTATAATAGAATTAAATTTTCTCTATTTGCGGTTTGGGCATTTAATGGCTTTATACACAATTCATCATTCTGTTTAATTGCTGAAGCTGTTTTATTCCTCTTCTGTTTGTGTTCGAATAATATTGTTATTTCTCAGATATCAATTTGAAAACAATTACTTATTTTATTAAGCTATATGAATTTATCAAACTTCTCTTAATTCAAACGTCGATTTTAATTTATTATGGTTTTATGCTAATAAACTTCTATTTGCAAGTCAGAATATTCGAACGAAGCATCCATTTTCCTTTACATTTGAAAAATTCGGTCTTCTGCTGTTGATTTCTATGGTTAATTCATTTATTTAAAAAAAGAAAAAACAGAAATGAAATTGGGTTTGCTTTTATACTGAGCTTAGTTCCAGTGTTTGGTATACTAACTTTTCCATTTCCTTTGACATTGTTGCAGTTGCCTATTGTTGTGTAAATTACCTTGGTAGTAGTTAATTTAAAGAATTATGTGATGGAATTCTAATTTTATTTTCCACACTTGGTTGCATGATGATTAGCTTGACATTGGGTCATCACTATGCTTATTTAGTGTGTATTAATTCGTGACGCACAATATGTTGATCGTTAATCTACTATTAGTATATATATATTTAAATGATTTCTTTAAAAGTTTAATTCCATTCCCATTCATTAAATGGGCTTCTACTCTTTTTATTAAGTAAGGGAAATTAGTTTATTGCAATGTTTATTTACTTTGATATTTAAATAAATAAATATTCATTGTGTGTGTATAGATATGCTTAAAAGGAAAGATAGCATATATTTGACCACTTATTAGTTAAGCTTATATTTTAACTGGACTAAGTTTGGTGGTGTGTATTAATAGGTTGGTTTTGTGGGGTTGTCAGCTACCCTTACAATATATACAATATTTTTACTGTTTGCAAACCAAATTGGTAATTTAGCTTTATGAAGCATGATATGCATCAATAACATTCATTGTAAAAGTCTTTGTTGTAGCAGATCTTACTAAAATATCTATTTTAAAACTTTATGTATAAATATAAAATTAATGAGCTTAAAAATGTTTAAATTCATCGTCTTTCTTGTATTTAACTTTATGAGAACACATTTTATTTTTATATCATATGAAATTAAACATAAGTTATTGTAAAAATTATATTTTCAGTTAGACAAACAAGAAAATCAGTTATGGTTGCTATATGATTAATACATAAATTACCTCAAATAACCTATCTTTTAAAACAAATTTTTCATTTCAATTTATAGGCAAACTATTAAAAATATAATGTCAACTTATACATCATTTGATTTAAATTATCTTTCATATGTCTTTTTTCATTTGGATGAAAATATATGGGTTTACGAAAATTTTACTTGTTAATTTTTTTTGTTTTTACATTTACAAATAAATACTTATATTTTTCATAAAGAATTTGATATGCTTTTAAAATAATGTAGAAGTAATTTTTAAATTTTATTACCATTATAAACAAAAATGTTAATGAAATATTTCAATTTTTAGAATAAATTATTTTTAATAATGCTAATTAAGTCACGCATTCCTATTATCTCGAGTACTCTTCTTTTTTTTTTCTCATGTGTGATAGTATCAGCCGGGAAGTGAACCCACTAACCCGGGACAACTGCTTGTAAAGCAGCCGTTGCTGACCTCTTGACCACCTTTGCTTGACAACTCTTTTTTTTTTTTGAATACAAAATCTTCCATTTACATTTGGTGGAAAACAGTTCCAAGTTTTGTAATCATGAAATATTTCATTTGAAAGTGTACACAAGACTTTTCTTTTTGACATATTGTCTATAGTGATAGAATAAAAGATGGTAAAGGTATTAAAATGTAAAAAAAGTTTTTTTCAAGTTTCTTCATTAAAAAAAGATATGATTTTTGAAAATAGGTCAAAATGCTTTTGAAAAGAAAAAGTATTAATGAAATAAGAATTTTTATATTTCATTACAATTGTAAAACATCGGTATTACGATATATTTTTTTAAATTTTTAGTATAAATTATTTTTATAACTGTTAATTATATTTATAATTCACAAAATATATATTTCATACTGATATAAAATGAACTTTACTTTTTATTTATGTGTACATATGTTTGGGTATTATATGTATACACAAATTCCATTCACGTATGTAAGTGCATCCTTATCTATATTGTAAAGGACATCAGGCACACTAATGTGCACCACTGAACTTAGCCTAGAAAATTAGGGTTTACTGATATGGATACCAAGTATAAATGCCTACCGCAGCTCTAAAATTGTTTCTAGATCATGGAGAGCAGAAATTGACAAATATTAATTAGCAGAGCCAAACAACAGTCAACAAAAATGCTGAAACAAATCTAACAGTAAAATAAAACAAAGGGTTTATTAACAATGTAACAGCATAATAAAATATATCTTATTTATAATAGAGCTCAGATATATCAATTAAAATACAATTGGTCAAATTTATATTAGAGTTCAACTACAATAATCTCTGGTTTAAATACAACAGAGTTCAAATACAAATGCATTAGATTGCTGATTAACTCTTTTTATATTAGCATGGAATGCACTGAATACCTGGTAACTTTAAATAATACATTTCACAAAAATTTACTTATCATCTCTCAAGTTTGATAATTTTATGATTTATCAAGATATGTGCACATATAATTTCACTTTTGCATTAAATAAACAATAATAAAGCCACCTTAATCCACTACATGTTCACATACACAGGTTATTACAAAATTAAGCCTGCATAACTACTCACGCTACTAAAATAGAATATAAAGCAAAAAATATGTAATTTATGGGAAGAAATGTCTACCCAATGCGAAACACAATCTTCTGTGAATACTTCAAGTGGGAATCCTATTCATATGGAGGGGCAAGCAATCGTTTATATGTGATGGATAAATACCCAGAATTGCTATAGACAATGCACATATGTACACATACCAATTCTTTTAATTTCAGACATGTGTGAAACAAACAAAAACAAGCAAAATTAACATTTAATCAGCTTATCAAATGATTTATAGTTACATACCCATTGAGGTAAACACACGTATAATAATGATTTTGAAATCTTCAGAGACTAAAATTTACTTACTAAATATAAAATAAATTTAAAAATGTATCTCTTAAAACTTTTTATTTAAAACTTATCTTTAAAAGCAACATTGATCTAAAACTACTTTGTAATTAATAACAATCGTAGAAGTGACTTTTTTTAAATATTAAAACTACGAGATGAAAAGAAAATTGAACTTTTAAGAAAACTTCTTTCTAGACTAAAGCTACCATGCTGTATCAGATATATTAAGTCAGATAAGATGTTATAACATATAAATATTTATTTTTATGTAACAGATAAATACATAAATAAATACATAAATAATAACTATCATTGAGTTGTTGGTAACGCAAGTCAGTAGTACTTTGTAATTAATAACAATCGTAAAAGTGACTTTTTTTTAAATATTAAAACTACGAGATGAAAAGAAAATTGAACTTTTAAGAAAACTTCTTTCTAGACTAAAGCTACCATGCTGTATCAGATACATTAAGTCAGATAAGATGTTATAACATATAAATATTTATTTTTATATAACAGATAAATACATAAATAATAACTATCATTGAGTTGTTGGTAACGCAAGTCAGTGTCTTATAAAATAGTTCATAAATAAAAAGGTTTACATTGATATTTTTTAGAAAAGCTGAAATCTACATGTATGTATATGTGCAAATGGAGCTCCTTAGTTTTTGTGTGAAGTCTTCATTTACTGGGTTTTAATCTTGTAGAGAGTTCTCATGAAATTTTTTTTTAAGGTTGAGAACCGCATCTAGTTGTTGCATACTTGATAATAATTAATACATTATTGGCTCAAACTCAGCAAGCAAAGTTGGATATTTAATGGCTAAGGGCTACATCCGGAAAAGTGAACTTCATTTCCTGATGTCTGGCTAATCATGGTTATTAACTTGGCTATTGGTAAAGATTCAGCATATATCATGCTAGCAGGCAAAGGCAACAATCATAAGAAGCAGATACAATGACACATAGAAGTAGAATGACCAGAATACTTCTGAGCTGTTCTTTTTATATCATTCACTTTTTTTAATTAACAAGCCCATCTCAAATTTTTTATTTAACAAAACCAGTAATTATCTGTTTACATAATTCTCTAATTAGATAAATCAGTATTTATTTTTATTCATTTAGTTTACAATTTTTTTTTATTCAAATAAATTAATTAAGTGAAATCCAACATTTTCAAAGCCAGGGTTAAAAAAAAAATTTTTTTTTCCCAAGAATTTTGATGCAAAATAATACTTGAAAGAATTGAGTAAAGTTTTATATTAAGTGTTGATTCTGTAGTATAAATTCTAAACAGATTTATTTTATAATAATTTTAATTATAATAAGCTTCTTTATTTTTTTAAAAACTAAAATCAATTATAAATGCAAACCTTTATCAATGTGTTTATATTATATCAGCCTACTTTTAAAATAATCAAATTTCAATGTTAAAATTTGTCCATAATGTTTACCTTCTATATATAAAATTAAAAATAATCATTTAAAACAAAATTGAAATAGACAATTCACTATAAATAAAAATGTTATTTAATACATCAATCTGGCTTTTATTATTTAATGAAATCATTTCAAGATGTTTCTTTTTATATAATCGCATGACCATTTACCCTTCCATTTTTAAAATCATAACTAATTTCCCCAATAATCTAACAATCTAACAATTCCCCCCCCCCCACCAAGTATGCTGACCATTTGTTTACATTTTCTTGAATATACAAAGTCTCGTAACATTTTTTTTTTCTTGTAATTTTTAACATACTTTATTACCTAAATATTTTCACAATTCATTTTTATGTCAGTATCCAAAAAATGTATATATGGAAAGAGATAAGGAGCATTATAGGGCAATTAACAGAAAGGATATAAAGTTCAGAGGCATATATATATTTTTTGGATACTGGACATAAAATGAATTCTGAAAAAAATATTATGGTAATAAAATATTGAAAATTACAAGGAAATAACATGTTATGAGACTTTGTAATTTCAAGAAAATTTAAACAACTGTGTAAACATGATTAAAGGTCCTGCACAATTACGAAGAAAATGGGCATTGTTAGATTATTGGAAACTTTAGAGTTATGATTTTAAAAATAAAAGGAAGGACTATTATTATTGTTTTTTGTTTTTTTTTAAGATTATTTGTATATATATATGGGGGGGGGATTGTAATAAGTTTAATCATTTTTATGTACATATATGTATTTTACTAATTATATTTAATGTGTATTTTAATTATTATATATATTGTAATGTATGAGAGGAGTTGCTGTAGGATAATTGGTCATGTGGTTGTGTAAAAAGAAATATCTTGAAAGGTTCCATTAAGGAATGAAAGCCGGATTGATGTATTAAATAATATTTTTATAGGAGTTGTCTATTTCAATTTTTTTTTAAATTGATTGTTTTTAATTTTATAATACCAGCCTATATTTTAAAAAAACTTAATGAGCTGAAATTTGATGCACAATTTGCCAACCATGATATGTTTAAAATAAATTAGATTGAGATTAGAATTATTATCTCAATGTATATATATTGCAAATAGTCAATATATTTTTTCTTGGAAATTTATACTATACATCAGGGGTCGGCAACTTTTTAGTGGTGTCATGCTGAATCTATGTTATGGTGTTATTCTGCATGCCAACATGATTCTACCAATGTTATATATAATCATAATTGGTCCGATTATAAGGGCTTCAAAATTATGAATTATATACTTATGAAGCCTATTATATCCAGATCTTATATTATTTGTTATTCAGTATTTTATATAATATACAATGATATGTAAAAAGTGTGTTTTGTTAAATTATAATGCATTTGAAAGACATTCTTAAAATTTTCTTTGGCATGGACAAAATTCATCCCGTTGGCACTTTAAAAAATATGTATTATTTACAAAATTGTCAATTAATGTACAATAATTTGGAGTAGACAAAGCGCATTTAACTTTCAATGGTTTAATTTAAAAAAAAAAGATTAATGAACATTTAACAAAATAAAGCATTTTTTTTAGCATTCATTAAAAAATGTTTCAAAGAAACTCATTTTTGTGATATAAAAAATCAATTTGAAATTAGAAGCTATTTTCATATATTCTTTTTTTTTTTAAAACTATGGGCATTTGGAAGTTTTTCTTTGAGAAATTTGTTTTAATTACACAATAGACATTTAAAAGAAAAAAAATAACAATGATTTTTAACTTCTTTGAGATCCAAACTATAATATCTAGTCTCACATGTTTGCAAAGTTTGTTTACACAGTAACCCGATAATCACTAACTATAAACTTTTTTCAAGTAAATGCAACAAAACTTAAAATGTATTATTATATAATTGCAAATAGAAGTTTTTCAATGAATTAATTCATATAATATTTTGGCTGAATATAAATTTACTCTAAACATCCAGTTGCATACAAAATTATCAAAGATCAATTGACCATCAAAAAAAAAAAAATCCAGCAAAGCTAATCTTCTCTGTGGGGAAAAATATGTCCATCCCACTTAGTTCTTATCTCTATTGAGAATAGCAAGGATTGAGTGCACGTTTATTGTACAAAATAATTAGTAAATTAAACAATCTTGGTTTCCATTTACATGTGAGTGTCGTATGCAAAATGTAGGTGATAGTGCAAAGCATGTGTTGTAAGTAAAATATAATTTACTATTTCAATTCAGAGTGCCATTGATAATTATTCTGTGTGCAATGCTCGGAAAACATGCCCTAGGTTGCCGGTTTCTGTTATACATAATATTTATAATTTCAGTGATTAAAAAAATAAAATATAAATGTAAGCAGTCCATTTCGGTACTTGAGTATTAAAGCTGCAACACGGAGCATGTATTACATCTACTGTGCCTGTTCACATTCGTATTAATCTGCTGATAACTTTGTAATCTTGTGATCTGACTAAAATAATGCGTACAAGGATCTTGTACATGACTTTCTTCAGCAAAAAAAGAATGTGTACATGCATTTTGTACATGGTATTTTGGCAAGAATTAGAAAGTTATTGGGAGTTTGATACAAATGTCAACAGATACAGTAGGCCTAATACATGCTCCGTATTGCAGGACTAAAAATAAGTAAAAGTAATAAAACTTACAACAAAATAGGAAAAACTTACAGCATTAACGACATTTAAAATAAATGCGACTTGTACAACTTTCAACATTAACAAAGAATTTTTGAAAACTAACAACTTTTAAGAATGACGTTTAAAATAAAATAATAAAATGTGGTATTACAATAATGAGGCCATTAATCAAATAATAGTTAGTTTAAATATATACTAAATGATTTTGATTTTTAAGTAATTTGGAACAACTTTTAAAAACTAACAACTGTAGAAAAGTAACTTTTAAGAATGACATTTAAAAAAAAAAGTGATATTACAATAATGAAGCCTTTACCAAAAAAATAGTTTAAATATACACCAGACAAACAGTAAATGATTTTGATTTTTAAGTAATTTGGATAAAAATACATTAACTATATTCCTACGACATTTACCATGTAATATATAACAGGAATTTATGTGTTAAAACCAAACATTTACTATTACCACAGAAAATGGAGATCTGCAGTACAAATTTTCACTCCGAAAATGAAACCACGTGATTGCAAAAGTATGCTGGGATTTTCATAAAACTGCTAATAAACTTTTTTTATAAAGAAATTAAACCAAAAATTACAAAAAAAAAATACATATTAATTATTACACTTTTATTAATTCGTCTGTTTCCCTACATAAACCACCAAACATCCATGTCCCGTTGCGAATGCCGATTTTAGTGTTGCAACCTCGGACATTACAGTGCCATTGCTTCTCGTAAAAGCTCATGTTACATCCATTTGGACAGACTTTCACTGATGGCAGTGCATCCATTACAGTACTTGGTAATTTCCAAATATTTATAATTTTGGAATACGCAATGAAAAATATGAAAAGTAACTGAAAATGTCGAAGTATTACAAAAAAAAGATCGCATTGAAAAAAAAGTATTGTTGATAATAATGACAAAGTTTCACATATATTCATTCACAGGAATTATTTTCTTTCAGTTTGACATCATCGCGACATTACACATTTATTGTGGGTGTGAAAAGGCCTCCTATTTCCCGTACGTTGCAGTTTTAGTACTCAAATACCAAAATAATTTATTCATCTGCAGCAAATAATAATAATAATACTAAACAGCCACTCATAAAATGAGTGTAGTTTTTCCAACTCCAAAAAAACCCCTCTAGAAATAAGTTTTAGACACAAATACATTGTCATATAGAACATGGTGACCAATTTTTCTGTTTACTTGATATTTTATAGTACTATCTATAATTTCTTCAGCAGAAAACTTTTCTTTCTGAAATACTTCAAACACCATTTTTAATTGCAGCTCTCCAGTGTATTCTCTTTTCTGTTCACCCCTCCCCCCCCAAAAAAAAAACTACTGAATATTTTTTTTTAGAAAGCCTTTGAGATGATGCTTAAAATATAAATGTGATCTACTTGACCTCGCCATAAAATATTTTTTGAGGAATTCTATTGTTCATTTAGTCTACATGTCCATTCTAATAGTGGGGTTTTGGAATAGTGAACTCGATAGAATCACATCCAGAAAGCTGACAAAATATATTCATTGGTTTTATGATCTTGCCATTGTATTTTTAAAATTTTATACAACATCCTTAAATAAAACTTTTCTAATGCCTTTATATTGCGCTAATAAGATATCCAAGTTTACTTTGTACTAGTTATTTTCATGATATTCTATCTTTTAATTTATTAAAAGCAGCAATAATACATTGGAATCTGTGTTGTACTCCCAATATCCAAGTCCACTTTTTTTATTTATGAACTACCAAGATATGTAAACTGATCTATACTCAAGTTGATAATGATACACAAGTTAAAAATTGCTGAGGATTTTTCTTCCATCACTGGTTAATAAAGAATTAGTTTATTGATTATTAATTAATAAAAGTGTTTCTATGACACATTCAAATGTTTTGGATCTTTCCATTTGTAATGATAACACTTTCTCTCATTCTATTTTGTAGAAGCTGTATAATTATGCTTTGCATTTGCCAGGAAAAAAGTGCCATATCTGTAATGCTTCTTGATTCTCTAAAATCACACTTGAGTCTCATCATCAATCGTCTATAACTGGAAGCAATCTGCCAACAAAATTGTTGAAAGTACCTTTGCTATAGTTGATAATGATTTTCCATAATAATTATTGCAGTCTTGGCTTTTTTTTTAAAAAAAAAAACTAAAACAGTAAAAATATTTTTAAAGTCAAGCAGAACTTTATGAGATCCTATATTCCTTTAAAAATCCAATATTTTTGAATTTACTGCAGTATCTCCATATTTTAAAACTTCTCCAGATATTTTATCAGGATTTACAGCTTGCCATTTTTGAAATTACAAAGTGCTTTTTTGACTTCACTAAACTGTCTTTCGAAATCCAAATGAATAGATAAAATATATTGTTAAAAGTCAAATCATTTTTTATATTTTTTATTCAAAAGATGATCAAAATATGCCTTCCACCCATTCAAAATATTATCATATGAGTGACATTGCTAGATTTAATAGATTATAATACTGTTCCTAAGATCCATTTGTTACGTTCAGTGCATAAAAAAAGATCTAAAATGACCCATGACTAATGAATGTCCATATTTTTGCAATTTCAATCCAATAATTATTTTTAAGCATTCTTGTCAATTGTAAAACTTATGTCTTCAGATCTTTATTTTCATTATGAAGTTCCACGTTTAGTCTATTATTTTGACAAGCAGAAAATGTCACATTTCCTTTTCACTAATAAGATTATTGTTAGAAAACCAATCATGGGTTTTTTTTTAATGAACATGAGGATAGATTTAATTGCATCCATAACACTTCATAAGAGAATTTCAAGCTTCAAAAATATGATGGTCCTGAAGATCTAAATTAACAATTTTAGCATTTGATAGCTGTTGAAATTTAATATGTATAGTAGATTTTAAAGAACTAATAATTTTCTTGTGAACATGATCCAAATAATATCTTTTTTTACACAACTATCATTTTAATCTTAGAACATGCTAATGAAGGATCTGTCTAACAAGTGCTTGTAAGTACTCATATGTGAACTTCCCTTGTATTCTGACTCCTAACTATAATGTAATTTATTAAATGCCATTGTATGAATGCATTCATGCTCCTTGCAAACTAAACTAGTAATTATATACAAAATTACTAATTATAGTCATATTTTAAATACTTTAAAAAATGTTTTACATATAACATTTTAAAAAATATTTTCAATGTAGTAATATTTTGAAAATATATACTGAAGATAAATTTTAATGCCAATATTTTTTTTTCTTCCACTAACTAAATAAGTAAAAAGGCTAACTAGATTTTTAAAAGTAAATTTGCTTTGAGACTTCTTCAAAGTTTTACTTATAATAAAGTCTAAAAACAATGGAATTCTTCACATTTGAAATGTAGAATTTAAAAGTAATTTCAAATTGAGGTAATTTTTATTGATCATGAATTGAATATAGCTATAGGACTAAAAAATAATAAAATTCATTTGCAGTTCTTAATATTTTATAAGTATTTAAAACTTTTTCAGTGTAATATATATGTGTATAATATATGTATACATATTTTAACATATAAAGGGGGGGATCCAAAAATAATCAAAATTTTGTAATAAAAAATTGTGTAGTTATTTTTAGGTGTTGTAAATTGAATCCCTTTCAAAGTAGTCTATTTAACGCAATGCACTATTTTAAATGTGTTTTTCACTTTTTAAAGTAATCCAGAAACTTTAGCAAAGTGATGCCTTTTAATGCCTCTTGTTTTTTTTCAACACTTCTTAAGTCCTCACAAAAAATGACATTTTTCCATTTGAGAGAATAAAAAATTGTTTGGACTGCGATCGAGTGATAACTGATGAAGCTGGCTCATAGTGAATTTAATTAAAAATTGTTTTATACTCAAGACATTGCACTCATCACCATTTACATTTTATCACATCATACAAAAGTTTCAGAACTTGTAGGTTTTAAATGCCTGATTATTATAAATGAATTCTGAGTGAACAATATCATTTGCATTCAAAAAACAACATCATCATCATCTTGACATTGCACTTCACTCACCATTCTTTTTGGAAACATGGTGAATTTGACACTTCCATTAAACTGCGTGTAAACTTGTGTTTTTTTTTCAGAGCAACTTTGCTTGTAAGCTAATATAAGCATTACAACTTTTTCTTGATATTCTCTCTAAAAGAAAACAATTTTACGTTGCAACTTTTCAGCCATTACAAAAATCAAAAATACCGAAATGCACTACAAAAAAATGTCCTACGTGGCATCATGATTGCATACAGTGATGTCATTTGGCAGATTGATGCAGAAAGGTCCCTGCAAAATATATCTAGTAGTAGAAGCATGTAGTACAACAGGTTGCCTATTAGAGAACAATTCCAGTTATTTTTGAGCCCCCCTTTGTGTATTAAAAACACTGCAGTTTTAATGTTCTCAAATTGCAACATGACAAATCTTGCATCAAATCTCATGGGAATAGGATAATTACTGATGTAATAATATAGTATTTTTTTTTATCTTAAGATTGAGCATTTTATTTAAGTAATATACCTAAATTATACAATAATTTTATCTCGTGTTCAATAAATTCATTTGGGAGATTATTAGCTTTCTAAAAAAAAGTTTTTTTTTACTGTTTGAAGTTTTCTTATGAATAGTTATAATTACTTTGCAATTCAAGGATTCATCATAGCAATCGTCAATTTGTACTCATTACTTCAATTATTTTCTATAATTGTTCTTTATGAAATGTTATCTTTTTTAGAAAAAAACATTCCTTTTTTTTTTGAAATAGTGCTGTATTGTCAATATTCTTGATTAATAGGATGCAAATGTCATTAAAGTAATATGATGTTAAATGATTTAACCTTTTTAGTGATTTTTCCAAGTTTCTTTGGGCATGTGATGGCGTTGCTGGTAGCTTATGACTTATTAGTGTTTGTTTGATAGTGTTGTGCTTATTAGATGGCAAAAACTGGAATTAAAATAGTATTGATTTATTAGTTAAAAAAAATTTCAAAATGTCAGTATTGTACAGAGACATCTATTACAATTGAGTTGATAATGCTAGTGATTGGTAGTTTTTTGTTTTTTTTTTGCTCTTTTCACACATGAAAACTTTTGAGAAGGATCATGCATGTCTTTAGATTTTGAAAAAGAATGTATTTTTTCCATAGATTTATTTATATACTTATAATAAATTTTGTAAAATATTTGTGTAACATTTTTTTGGAGAAAAACTGTGATTTGATGCAGATTTTATTTGAAAATATTTAAGGACACAAATCAAGGGAAATCACTAACATACTGCCACATCTTGTAATTGGCTGAAAAAAGAAATTCATTCATATTGAGCTTAGCAGATTTTTTTTGTCATTTTTAAATAATTATAAATAAAAAGCTTTATGTAATCTGAACAATAATTTAATAGGTTTTAGAAACTGATTTAAAACAAATCTAATTTTGTTAATATTTTAGTTTATTGCGTTTTTAATATATTTGCAACAGTGAAATATTATTTGAAGAATTTTTTTTTTTATAAGTTTATATTTCTTACAAATAATTCAAAATTGCTGAAAATATAAAGAATACAAGTAAATTTGATAAAATAAAAATTTGTAAATGTAATTCTATTGGATGCTAAAAGCTGTCAAGCAAAATATGATCAACTAATTGGGTTAATGTTTATATGAAAAACAAAAAGTACAAATTTTATTTATTACCTATGGAAAAAAAAAAACTTACATGATTAAAGTGCTCTTAAAAGTAAAATCGAAAATTGTGTATATTAACTAAAAATATATTTTTCTGGAAAATTTAATGTAATTATCAAGATTTTTATTTATTGCAATTTAATTTTTGAATATCTGATCTTCAGTTGGAATAAAACTTGTGCCAAAAGTCAAATTATTTTTAGCATTATTATTGAAAATAATTTCAGAACATTAAAATAATGATATAATATTAAAAGCAACAAATTTATATATAGAAATAAAAACAAAGTTTACTTTTCTGTTAAAATAATGCAATTTTTTTATTTTCAACCATTCAGTTTTTCTAAAACATGGTATAATTATAAAAATAAAGCATATTTTATATTTAGTATTAATCTTGCATTGCAATTTGAATTGTAGTGGCTAAATTGGCAAACATTTTCTGTTTTTTATTTTGAATAAATAAATATTTTTTCTTAACATTTTTACACTTTTAAACAAAATCTGCAATAAATTTAAGTTTAAAAACAACCAGAACAATAAGTTTCAGTTTTTGGCTTTAGGCAACGAAAGCATATTTTGAACCAAATCAAATATTTCATTCTATTTTTATTGCTAAAACAATCTTTTTTGTAATGATTACATAAAGCAACAAAATTATATTTTAAAATATTAAATTCCACTTAAAATATTTTTTTTTTTTTAGTTCCTGTTTACACAATTTTTCTAAAAATCAAATAGGTTTAAAAAAATTTCTCTTTAAACATTATATATTCTTATCAAAAATCAAATATTTTAATTTTACAGAAATAATTTACCACTTTCAAGATTTAAATAAAAAATCGGCTTGCATAATCACAATAACTACTTTAGTAGGACAATAAACCTAAAGCATGTGCGGTTGAAAATGCAAAGGTAGGGACCTCTACAGGTCTTAACCATAAGCTTACGCATTGGAAGAAAAGAGGGGAAGACATGTAGAGGTCCCTACCTTCGCATTTTCAACCGCACATGCTTTAGGTTTATTGCCTTAGTAAATATTACTTACGTAATTAATGTGTTAAATAAATTTATAATTATAACTACTTTGAAACAATGAACCTTCTCTTGAAAGCATGCTCTCTTTCCTTTACTTTGTATGATACTAACATCTAATTTTAGTTGCAATATCAATATACATTTCAATTCAAATTTTTACCATCAAGTGAATATGAAATCAGCATGTGAAAATAGCTGTAACTGATATACTTTAAGCTTAGCGATTGCATTGACAATAGTCTCATGAAGTAATTCAGGAGATAAATTCAGAAAAGTAAAAATAAAAATTTTGAAATAAAAAAAATTATGCAAATAAAAACTTTTTCATTACTAATTAATATAATGTATATTTCCATCTTAATGCTCAGGATTACTTGTGCATTTTGATATATTATCTATTTAAAACTCGAGCTATGTAGGAACAAAAATGATAAGTATGAAACCACAATTCCACTAAAAACTAAAATTATAGTTTAAACATTGACGAGATCATTCAAATATGGTCATGAAGGACTTTAGGCAACAATATGGACAATTGAAGTACTTATTGAGTTGGCTTGTGTTTGGGAAAAAAATTCCTTGGAATAATAAAAATGTTGATTCACCTGAATGCTTTTCATCATTAATACATTAACTTTTTTTTTTGATTCCATTAAAGTACAAAAAAAAAGTACAACATATATGATGTTTCAATAAAGTATGTATATGTGATAAAATAGAGCAATTTTTACATATAAAGAACATGTATATATATATTTTGAATATATAATAATTATTATTATTAATATAAAATAGATTATTTAAAATATACTTTCTTATAACTTTACAACTAAAAAATAAATATGAAAAAATAGTACTATTTATTGTCTGAATATGATCTCAACTTATGTATAAAACAGTTTAAATCTAAAATTAAATGTCAATAACATTTTAAAATCATATTACTTATAGGTAGTATCTAGCAGTGAAATCCATTTTACAACTTTTTCTAACTATTACTATTGAATTTTCTCCTGCATGAAAGAATAAATCTCAATCTGTTGAGTAAAAGTATAATTATAATTCAAAAAAGAATTATCCAGATGTCTTAACATAAATGTGAAGAGCATTTACACATTAATCTGAGGAATCTTTTAAGGCACAAGTCTCCATACAGTAGCACCACTTAGTGCAAGCCACAGAAATCAATGGATAATATGATGTTTAATGGTTGAATCTGAGGTGCCTATCAAAATTAACAATGTGGACCAAAAAAGTTATTATATCACATAATTAGAAAACTGATTATAAGTGCATTAAAAATAAATTGAATAATTTATATATCAGCTCAGATATGATTTACTCACCTAACTTTTATTTAATATTCTCACAATAATGAAATTGTTGACCTATTTATCCATATGCTTTTCATCATGAACATAAATAATCTTGGCAAAAAACATGTAATTTTTTTTTTTACTTTTTATTAAAAAAAATTTTGATGATATAATCAACAGCAACAAAAATAATTGAAAAATGTTAAATGTGGATTATATTTGTTTAATTTAAATTAATTGATCCTCATTTGCAAAATGGTAACTATCAGACAAAATGTAATTATAAAAGGTAAAAAAGAACACATAATACATAAGTATTTCCCCAACATACTTTATTTAAATGTGATGTCAACCTTGACAATATGATTTTCTGAATGACATTCAAAACCAGAAAATATTTAAAATTACTACTAATAAAATGCATTGGACTTGCTAATAAACTTAATATACTTTTGAAACATGTTAGTGTTTTTTTTTTCCTTGATAAAATGTTTATTCACCCCCCCCCCCAGTTTTTTAATTATTATTGAATATTCAAAGTTCATAGCATATTTTGAATATCTGATAATAAATTAAATTTTTTTATCATAGGAAAACTTTATAACTTCTTTCTATGTGAGATTCTGATTTGTGATGAGTTTTTGGAAATTAATTCCCTTCATTTGATATTAAGTTACATTAGTCATTTTAACTTTTTACTTCTTGATTATCATAGGTACTATATTGAATTTTTAAAAAGCATTTGGTTTTTGCAATATGCTGCTATAAATTTAGATAACACTGTGTGAAAAACAAAATCGAGAAAATAATTATTCAGCTAAAATAAGAATGAAATAATTTAAACATCTTTAAAAATTTTTTTATTATAAATTCTGAATTTTGTTATGTTTTAAAATAGATATTTTAGCAAGAACTTTATTATATTATTCATAAAATTAAAATATATATATATATGCAATATATGCTTTTGGTATTCAAAAAATGAAAATGTCTTGATATTTAATTTTTTTTCTTTTTATGCATAAACCACTAATATTGAAAGATATGTGAGAGCATATCATTTCTTCTCTAATAAAACATTAAATATTAAATTATGCTATAACTTGTTCTCAAAACATTTATTAAAAACTTTGATAAATTATAATACGTTAAGTGTATAATATACATTATTAACTGCAATTGTTGGCAATTTTACATGCACATACTTATACATATATAGCCAATTATTTACACAAACTGTTAACTTAATTTTTTTTGGGACATGAAATTTTCTTCTGGAAAATAATTTTGAAATAATAATTCATCATAGGTTTTATAATCTTCTATATTTTATTACAAAAAGATTATTCTTAGTAATATATATATAATGACTATTTACTATTATTGTAATGTCAGTTTTTATGATTACTCACATAGTTTCTCCCATTATTTATATTTAATGTGAAACAGTCGACCTTAGTTCAAGGTTGAGTTTCACGCTTTTACCACTGACCACGTGTCATCATTTTTTTTTTGTAAAACGTATATTATAGTAGTGTATATACGTAATTAGGCAATTTTGTATTTTTTTAAAAAATTGTATTTTTATATTTTAATATGTTATAATTTTCTTTTTCATAAAATAAAATGTAAATTCAAGATAACTCTGAAATAATTAAGAGGGTGGGGAGTTTGTCTTATGATTTTAAACAAGGAAATTGTAAATTAAAAAAGTAAAAAAACTAAAACAAAGTAATGCATTTTAGTTAGCTATTAATATTGTTTTATTCAAATCCATTTCCAAGCAGGAAATTGATTTGAATGGATTTTAGACAGTTATCTTAAAACTGAATCTTTACTAACAATAGAGTAAAGATTCTCCTAAAATAGAGATTCATTAGAGGCAGGAAATCTATTTTAGAATAAATTTTCTTTAAGGGGCCAAAAACTGATATAAATAAAGCTAAAAATCTATTATGTTAGAGGTGGGTCAGTCGTTGCTAGGTGACTTCACGTCCGTTTGAAATTTGGGAGAACCAAATTGCCATCCGCCGTCTTCAGCCGAGCCTTGCCGCAATGTAGCCCCAAAGAATGCCGCCTGTCGCAGCAGATTCGCCGGTGCTTCCAAAGAATCCTGAGGTAACCAGCCAAAAGAATGTATAACCGCCTTATCCACCTTTAACTATGTAAATTAAGTTGTAAGCTAATAATTTTGTTATATTTAATGTTTTCTTAACGCTTTGTTAACCGTTTATATCAATTCTTTGCTGCCTAATTATTATGCAATCCAACTCACGCTTATTATTTTTATTAGTTAGTGCGATTATGATTTAAGTTTAATAATATTTTTATATTTTCTTCCTTTATTTATAAATGCCTCTAAAAAAACTTAATCTTAAGAACTTCTATTAAACAGGGAAGGGGTGGGGAGTTAAAATGAGTTCTTATTAATTATTTTAAATACTTGTAAGTTTGGGTTATATTTTAAATGAATATTTTATACAAATGTTTAGTTGTACATTAATACGAAACTTATAAATGTTTTGCAATCCGGGGCGTCAATTGGCGTCCATTAGTGTTATAAAATTTCTTATTGATCATCATCGCCACAAAGACTGGCGACTTAACTCCATTTTGTAACATGTATCCTTGAGTTTTTTTAATTACTATATTAAGATATTGATTCAGGCATGGGGGAGCACTGCAAGCTTCATTAATATTAGTTAATTTATAATCAATGACTATATTATGTAGGTCATTATACTCGCATGTTATTACGTATTTGTTAAACCATTTAAGGCTTTTCTTTAATAGTTAAATTTATTGATTTTATATTATTATGATAGCATTGCTAGCATGTATCTAATTATTTATAAGCCGCATACGGCTTCGATCTGATTAGCCTGTACCTCACTCCAGGGAATCACAATCATTTTGCTAGTCATTCTCTCCTCCAAGTATATATATATACTGCTTTGAATCGCCTGTACCTCACTCCAGGGATTCAAAGCTACGTCGTTCGTATCCTCGTCATAAAGAAGTCTACGTTTACTTCTAGATCGTCCAGGTTAGAGTAGATGAAGCAATGTATAGTTTGCCGTGGTCTGGCCTATAGTATCTTCCTACCAACCCTCTTCTTCCTGTACCGTCTCAGCAGAAAGCTGGCATGTACCGTCATTATATAAAATTGGAGAATGACCTTATTCTGGCCAAATGTGCCATTTCCTCGATATTATGCTAGCACCACCATTTCTTACAGTTAGTTTCAGCCTGTTTAGCAAAGTAAAATCGTAATAATATGCGATAATAAAACGTTTTTATCTTTTTATTTGTTGGTGTTTAAACCCAACTTATCACGAAGCTGCCCTCCCTCTTTACTGAAATAAACTTTTCCCGCAAATATTGAGTTTTCACTATATCCCATCGTTAAATGTTAAAAATATAAAAGAAATGTTTTATACTGCCGATCAAAAATGTATCCGCATTGTAATTATTATAAATGAAATATCTAAATAAAAACAATAAACTTATGTATTAAAATCTTTTAATTAGCGAAACTCAATTATATCTTTATAAATGTATGTTTATGTATAAAACGGCCACCAAACTACTCCGACAAATCCGTCTCTTGTAACCGCCGCACTAACTTAATATTTGTCAATATCAATATAATCTTAATAATATTCTTTAATGTGTATAATCAAAACAGTTTTATAAGCGTAGAGTCACTTATATATATCTAACTCATCATCAATTATGTTCAAATAAATATTTGTTTTAAACTTAATCCAGTTGTTCGAATCTCATTATTAATATTTATATTTATGTATACTCGTAATTTAATATCTTGGATTCACTCAATCTCTCATCATCACCACCAGTTGAGTCTCATGTAAAACGTAGCATCGGGCCGGGATGTAATGAATTTATGTGGTATCACCGTAGATGTTGTTCATAATGTTATAGATTTGGGGAATGGGCAAATATGTTAGAATTCATGATTGCTACAGACCTGTGTATCTCGCGCATGATTGTATTCGGGGTACTTTTGCCTAAATTCTAAATCTTGTTGGATGGACATACATTTTCGACGGTACAAATGTTAAAAGTATATGTTAAAGAATATCTAAAATACAAGGAATAAATCCTTTATGTTGTTTATTCAAATTAAAAATAAATCATAGATATAATAAAATATATTTACTAACAACAAAATGATATATAACAATAGCTGTAATATAGTCATATAATCATCACAAATAAAACATATAAAAGCTCTTTTCGGCAAATTTAAAATTTTTGCCCTTTTCAATATGGCTTAATTACAAAAATAACCTATACTACATACATAGTGACATCTACCGGCTCTATATAAAATTAACACAAGCCTATAATTATACTTAAATACAACAACACATATTATACAAACCTCCATTCATTTTTCATTATCCAATTATTAGTTAAATTAATTGATGTTTTATAAATGTTCATACAATTATTTTTGTTATAATTAATGTAATTGGTTTCATATATTTTCCTTCTATTAATTTATTTAATATAATTTAATGGACTTATATTCTTAACACAATCTATTCTATGTCCATATTTTAAATAGTGAACATATAATGCAGATCTGTCATCTCTTGTATTAATAGCATTATTATGTTCTTTAGCCCTTCTAATTGTTTTGCTGTATGTCCATAATAAACCATACTGCAAACCCCACAAGTAATTTTATATACTATACCCTTTTTATATTTTATATCATCTTTTATTTTATAATTCTCTACTAATATATCAAGAGTTTTACTGTTTGACCATCCTATTTTAATATTTTGATCTATATAATTTTTATTTTTTAATAATGTATTATAAATTTTAGGAACATATGAAAGTTTACCCCCCCCCCCTTTTTTTTTTGGTTCATTATTATTACCCAAATTATTTTGTTTATAATTAAAGAATATATTTATCATTAAACAAAATTTTTTTTTTTCATTTATGCCAAGATTTCAGTTTTATTATTGATCATATTTTCAAAAATACCAAGTTGAAGATCTTTATCAATTATAATTGATTTATTCCTGAAACATTTTTTTAGGAAGGTTAATAATTTCTAATTGGTATTGTAGCACAGCAAAAGTTATTGTTATTATTAAAAAAAGTTATATTAATATTTTTCTTATATATGTGCCTACATTGGTGTTCATGAGGATTATGTATACTGTATCTAAATAAATATTTTATGAATCTTTGCAGATATAAACTGAGTGAGAGATGGATTGTCTGTGATAGTTTATATTACAGAATTTACATGGCTTTAGTTAGGATTTGTTAGTCCATTGGCTTGATTCAAATTGTTTCTCAAAGTTGTACTACTTTATACGTTTTGGTTATAACTAATAATGCACATGTATACAGTACATATTTTTAATGACATGTTTTGTAACTGTTTGATAGTCTTCAGATATGGCGTATTATCCTGTTGGCAACGTTGTATATGTTTTATTATATATCAATTATTGTTTTATGTGATGTCCATTTTCTTGCATTCTTTTTTTGAGTATAGCAATGCTAGGCATTGTAAGTTTCTGGTTTGCAATCATGATTAGTTATGTTAAACCTTTATTTGAGTGTTTTTGTTTAGCCTTTGCATTTGGGCGGATTTCTGTCAACCATTTTTTAGGTGCTTGGTTTGAAAAATGACAAAACCTTGATTAGAAATTTGATCTTTGTCTTGCAAGAGACCAAATGACTGTGAAAATATCTGGGGGTGCTATTTTATTGTCCATTTTTTAATTGGGCTTATTTGTTATGGAATGTTGATGTATGTCACCTTGTATTATTGTCAATAGCGAATGTGCATCATGTGCACCAGAATGCATAGAGTATGAAAGTTGCTGTATAGACTGTAGGGATGGATGGTCTGCGGAATGTGCTGATGATATTCTGTAGAGAGATGTTTGGTTGTCTGTGTTAATTATTTCATGCTGGTTGTTGTTTAGTGCCGAGCAGTTGTAAAACAGATGTTGCTGAGTTTCTTCTGCTCGGTGGCATAGTGTGAAGGAGTCTATTTTGGTATACAAGCATCTGTATCTTAGAAAGTAGGATGTTGATGTAACATATAGATTTAGTGTAAGGAGATAATCAAAAAATTTGGGCTCCATAGACCATTTTGTAAACAACTGTCAGTTGTTGATTCTGAACATCTGGGTGAAAATGTCTGGTGCATGGCCTGGATTTACCAGAGTATAGATGTGCCGATATGAATACTTTGTTATTGTTTGCAGGGATATTTTAGTATGTATGGTTTTAAACTGATAGATAACTGATGATAGGTAGCAGTGTGAAGGTAAAGATTTGTTTGTAGGTATTATCTGAATTAGACATTGAAATTCTGGAAATGTCAGGCTGGCTATTATAAGATTTGCATTCTTCTGTACTTGAAAAATATATATGGTGTGAAGCCCCAAACCATTGTATATTGTTGGGCAGCTATTATTATTATTATTATCATCATCAGTTCAGTAATGATAATAAACAAATTATTTTTTTCATTGGTTCTTCCTATTATTGAATATGGTTCAATAATTTGGAACCCTAGTTCTTTGCAAGGATGTAACTTGTTGCAGTCTATTTCAAAGAAGTTTTTCAAATATGTTTCTTGGGAGGGTAAAATGATTAATCTTTCATTGAGATGAAAGTATAGGGATTTGAAATATTTTTATAAAATTGTTAATAAACAAGTTATTTTATCAGATATAGTTTCAACTATCTCAATTAGGTCTTTGAGTTATGATACTAGGTCTACTTGTGTATATCAGATTCAAACATGTTCTAATATTCTTAAATTTTCTCCTTTATTTAGGTTACCCTCTTTATATAATCAGATTGAAAGTAACCTTAATCTGTGTGACATTGATTATAAGAAATCAGATTGAAAGTAACCTTAATCTGTGTGACATTGATTATAAGAAATTTTGTAATCTTATTAAACTTAAATGTTATGTTTGATTTTGTCTTTTAAATTTTACTTTATTATGTATACATTTATATTTTCATTTTATGTTATATGTTTTATTTTCACTTCTATTGTATGTGCAAACTGTAATTGGCCTTATGCTGTTGTTTAACACTTAAATAAATGAATTGAATTATTATTATTATTATTATTATTATTATTATTATGATGATGATGATGATGATGATGATGACGACACTTAAATTACTATTGCTTTATGTAAAAGCTCTATATGCATAGCAATCATCAGTTTGTATCCATAACTATAATAAGCATACAATTATTTACTATAGTAATCTTTAATTATTTAGTAATTGTTGAAACATTTAACAGCAAACCATGTTTGTTTTATAATAAAAGAAATTTGTTTTAAAGCTAAATGGTAGCTTTAAAATAAATTTCTTTATTATAAAATCATCAAATTGGAAAAGAATAAATATCTTTATGCTGTTCTTCCATAAAATAATAATCAGAAAATAATAAATTCTTACAATAGCTATATAAATATAATTTTTTATATATACTTAAAAAACCTTTTTCAGCACCTGATTTGGTGCCTTTTCAAATGTTAACGAACTATTACAGACATAAAACCATCTAATGTTCAATAATGAAATTAAAACAACCAAAACCAATATGAATCATTAAAATAAATCAAGACCTACATATAAAGCCAGTAATTACAAAATAATTGACTATATAATATAATAAATAAAATAAATTACATGCATTTTTTATATATACAATTATATATATATGTCAATTTATATAATTTTCCATTCATTTTTAATTAAACAATTATTAACCAAATTTATAGAAGTCTTGTAAATATTCATACAATTATTTAAATTATTTTTAATATAATATGTTTCATATATTTGTTTTCTTTTTGAATCTTTGATGAAATTTAAACATTTAATACTTTTTCTAGCATCTATTCTATGCCCATATTTTAAATAATGAATATATATTGCAGATTTATCATCTTTTCTATTAATTGCATTATTATGTTATTTAGTTTTTACCTCTAATTGTTTGCCAGTTTTCCCATAGTAAACCATTTTACAAATATCGCATGTAATTTTATATACATGCCCAAAGTAAACCATTTTACAAATATTGCATGTAATTTTATATACATACCCAAGTATATAAGGTATATAAAATTACATGCGATATTGTAAAATGGTTTACTTTGGGCATACTGGCAAACAATTAGAGGCAAGAGCCAAAGAACATAATAATGCAATTGATGGAAAAGATGAGAAATCTGCATTATATATTCATTATTTAAAATATGGATATAGAATAGATGCTACAAGAAGTATTAAATGTTTAAATTTCATCAAAGATCCAAAAAGAAGACAAATATACGAAATATATATTAAAAATAATTTAAATAATTGTATTAATATTTACAAGACTTCTCTATAAATTTGGTTAATAACTGGTTAATTAAAACTGAATGGAAAATTATATAAATTGACATATGTATAATTGTATATATATAAAATGCATGTAATTTTATTTATTACATCATTATGATATAGTTAATTATTTTGTAATTACTGGATTTATATGTAGGTTTTAATTTATTTTAATGATTTATATTGGTTTTGGTTGTTTTAATTTCATTATTGAGCACTAGATGGTTTTATGTCTGTAATAGTTCGTCAAGTAATAGAATATTAACATTTGAAAAGAGCATCAAATCAGGTGCTGAAAAGACTTTTTATGTATATAAAAAAAATTGATATTTATATAGCTGTTGTAAGAATTTATTATTTTCGGATTATTATTTTATTATAAAACAGACCTAGTCTGCTATTAAACTTTTCAACATTTACTAAATAATTACAGTTAGTGCAGAAAAGCAGGTTATACACTTATATAGAATATAGTAATTTTAAAAAAATGTTTATTATGAAAGTATTCACAGCAAGAAAATGCATTTAAAAACAAACTTTATTGATATATAATAATAAAGTGTACTAGAAATAAAGTTGGAAAGTGTTACATTAACTAAAATGTTTTACTTATCTAATTTTTCTTCAAAACTGTATATCTCTAATAGCAGAATTTTTAATTCAACCAAGACCATAAAAAGTAAAAGCTTTGATTGTAAACTTAAAACTATTTTATCAAAAAACAACAACAAAAAAAAATAGCCAGTTTTATTCCATATGTAAGTGTAAAAGTGTAATAATATAATGTTATTATTTGCAGGAAACATTTTAAAAGATGCTAATTTGTCATTTGATATTTGTGCAACAATAGAATTGGTTCATCCAAATACTTTTGTCACAATTTCACAAAAAAAAAAAAGAGCAAAATTGTCAAGAGTTGGTGGCCTAGTGGTTAGCATAGCTGCCTTCCAGGAAGCTGGCCCAGGTTCACTTCCCAGTCAATGCATTTGACATGAGAAAAAAAAAGCAAAATTTTATTCACTTATTTTTTAAAAAAAAAAAGACCACACACAATAATAAACTGCCACAGATCTATATTTACTAATCAATTTTTTATTTAATTGGTTTGTATCTTCATAATGATGTGATTATTTAATATATAAAGTACACCAAAATTAATTAGACAACATATATTAATTTTTTTTTTTTAGATTCTTCATTTTAAAATGCTGAAAACAATGGTAAGTACTTTAAAATGTATAAGAACAATATTATACTTATTAATAAGCGGTTTAAACACTAGGATTTTTCGTGCATCTAGAGTTTTTATATTATATGGCAGTGTTTTCCAACCTTTTTTGGCTTGAGTATCACTTGGTAGCACATCATGCTAAATTGTACCACTTCGTAAAAATGATTGTATTTCGTGAAATTTGTTATTGTGTGTTGTTTCATTTGCATTATAAATATTATAGGGTGATCATGTATTCACATGACATAATGAGACAAATTACATTGAAACACGCCTAAACATCACACCCGATTATAAACTCACTGAAATTATAAACTCACTGTAACATATATATCATATATATATATAAGCCAATAAACATCACATGACCACTTCCTCTTATGCTTGTGTATAACTTGTTAAAACAGGCAAAACTCACTATATATATTGCCACACACAGCAAGCTAGAGTAATCAATGGATGCCAGAAGGCTTGTGCATAAAATCCCCATCTAGTGCCTACTCATCCAATATCCCCAGACTAGTTTCTGGCTTATGGCCTTCGTCAGTGAGGAGCCTTGGATCTGAGAGCACTGCATCTAGATCTTAGGATCTAATGCAAGGCCATAAGCCAGAAACTAGTCTGGGGATATTGGATGAGTAGGCACTAGATGGAGATTTTATGCACAAGCCTTCTGGCATCCATTGAATACTTTAGCTTGCTGTGTGTGCAATATATATATATAGTGAGTTTTGCCTGTTTTAACATAAATATATATATATATGTTTGTGTTTGCTCAAAATTTCATATTTATCTATTATTTTATCATATTTCGTTTACTAATAATTGATTTTAATAAAAACACAAAATCATAAAAAAACAATATATTTTCTTATCATAATCAAATATTTTTATAAAATAAATTTAATGAGATCCTTGTGCTTGTTTCGAAGAACATAATTTTTTGAAATTTGGTTCAAAAGATGTCTACAGCGGCGTTCAATCTGTTGCGATATTTATTTTTTAAAAAAATATATGAAGAAAAAGCTCTTTCTACTGATTCCGTACTAGTAAACGGTAATAATATTTTAAGTGCTTTCTCAGAAAGTTGTTCATACTCTTTAATGTTTAACCAAAAATTAATTATATTGTGTCGTTTGAATTCTACTTGTAAAGTTCTATCACATGATAATTCTATTAAATTTTCTTTATCTTTTATTGATAATGTTGTAGCTTTTTCTAAATTTTCTTCATAGAAGGGGTTTGAAATCCAGTTATCATTTGTGTTTTCAGGTTTTGGAAAATATTCCATGAACGACAATTTTAATCCTGTTAAATGTGCTATTATATTTTCTCGTATATCTTGAGACAGACTAACTTTATTTTCAAACAAAAAAATAAGCAGAGTTTCGAATACTTCCAATTGATTGTTTTCGATACACTGTTTCCAAAAATCTAATTTTTTAATCATACTTTCAATTTTATCATTAATATTAAAGATCATTATTGAGTTGTTCTGAAATGTCAAATTTAAGTTATTTATTTGCAAAAAAATATCAGATAAATATGCAAGCGCCTGAAGCCAATTAAAATCATACAATTTCGAAGAAAGATAAAAAGGATTGTCTTCAAAAAATACCTGTGCTTCTTGTCTAAGTTCGAATAAGCGGGTTAGCACCTTACCACGAGATAGCCATCTCACTTCTGTATGAAAGAGTAGATTAGTATGAAGACTCATCAAGTCTTCGCACATAACTTTAAAAATTCTTGAGTTTGTGGAGCTTTTCTTTATAAAATTAACAATCTTCACCGCATCGTTCAATTCTTCTGGAAGGCGCTTTGTTACTAGATTTTACCTATGGATACAGCAGTGGCTCCAAATTACATTGGGAGCTACATTTAAAACGTGGCCACAAAGACCAATATATAAACCTGACATTGATTTGGCACCATCAGTACACAATCCACAACAGTTTGACCAACTAATATCTTTCAATATAAAATAATTATCAATAGCTTTAAATATTTCTTCACCCGTTGTGCATGTGGAGAGAAAATGACAAAGTAAAAGATTATCTTCAAATTCACTGTCTTTAATGTACCTAACAATAACAAGCAATACAGCAATGTTTGTTACATCTGTGGTCTCATCTACTTGAATTGAAAAAAATTTACTTTTTTTTATTCTCTCTATCACTGCTTCCTCGATATCCTCAGACATCGTGAATTCTTCTCGATACCGTATTGTTTGAAAGAGGAATACAATTAATTTTTTGGATATATTTTTGGTCAATCATAAGGCCAACGGCATCCTTTATACAAGGTAAAATTAATTTTTCTCCTATTTGATGACTATAACCACATTTGGCGATATGGTAACTAATACGATAACTAACATCTATTGCACATTCATTATCCTTATTGGCTGGTAGAATGTAAGATGATAAAATAGACACCTTATTTTGTTCTTTTAAACGTTTAAAAAAATCACAATCTTTATTTTTGTAATCCGTATGTTTTGTTTGTAGATGTCGCGAAAGAAATGAAGGCTTCATGCATCCATTTGAAAGCACTACCCCACACACTACACACTTGGGCTTAGGACAGTCTTCATCTCCAATATACGAAAATCCATATTTTATATATTCATCACAATATTTTCTCTTAACGCCTCTTTGAAGAACTGAAGATTGCACGATTTCAACGTTTTGCACCGAATTTTCTGACATGTCATTTGTAGAACTCGGCAATACATCACTGTTTGTGTTTTGCTTGAGATTTTGGCACTTACCGGTTTTTAACCACTGATCCATGGCTTATTTAATTATTTAATGAGCCTTATTAAAAAAAAAGTTAATGAATACGGGGATCAATGAATTTTAATAAACAAAGACTATACAATCACAAACAATAACCTGTCACTTGTAATCCGCGCAGTGAAGTGAACGCAGCGCCATCACAACAGTAGCGGTGACATCTCAAGTTACTGATGTCTAACGCCTAAATTTAAAAGTGCACTTCAAAAAAACGATATCGATTGGCGGATTTTCGATCATCAACTGTACATATTAACAACTTTACTGTATAATATTATTAATTAAAATAATTGGTACCAAATATTTTTTATAAATTATAGGAAAAAACGTATCTATGATATTTTTATGATTTAATTTTTTTTTATGTCCGCCATTATTGATTATTTTTCGCATACCACAGGTTGGGAAACGCTGTTATGTGGAGTCATTTATTGTATACCAATGACTATATAAAAAACTTCTCTGTGTTTTCTGTTTTTCGTATAAAATTATAAATCAAAAACAATATAATAAAACAAGCCTGAAATAATTTTTGTTTCAATGATTATAAAAGTAATACATTCAATGAGTATCGTATCAATATAAGCATTCCATAAGAAATAAATTAACAATGAGTCTAAATCTATAAGAAATTAAATTACCAAACCTATCTATGAGTTGAGTGTTAAGTAAGGATTTAAAGAGTTCAATAGAAGTAAGTGTGAAAGTATAAATGAATGTGTTCAATACAAACATATTAACAAATTGAATTAGCAAAGAGGCCAAATGCTGTCCATAAAAATTTAAATGACAACAGCAATTCATAGAATGAGTATAAGTATTGATTTAACATGTCCAATATAGGTGGCAATAAGTGTACTCAGTATAAGCTATCTGTAATAAATTTAAATTCCAAAAATCAATCTTTTTGACAAGAATTGACAATCAAAACTAAGTGTTTTTATCCATGAAGCAAAATTTTCGCAAATCCATAAAAAATTACAAAAACAATTCCTTAGATGAATATTAATAACACAATACAAAAAAGTAAATCCGTAAAAACATAATTTACAACAATAAAACCCTAAGAAATATAATTCCAAAAAAAAAAAAAAATCTTATCAATTTATGGGAGAATGAAAAACAGATATAAAAAATATGAAGTTGAAAATAAGTATTTATAGTTATAAGTATGAATTAAAACCATGGAACTACAGGTTTTCACAATTAGACTAAATACAAATTCATAAGCAATTTCATTTAAGATTTTATTTAGGGGTTAAATGACGAGCATGATGCTATTAAATGTACATGGGAAAATATATATTTATTAAATTTCTGGTTATGCTGTAAATTCATCATTTTTATATTGATTCACTATTTATAACATACATGTTTTCATTTCCCCATAAGTGGATAACTTTTTTGAATTTAATTTTAAAGATTTATTGGTACTAGTTAATTAGCCACTGTACATACTGGGGGGTGCTTTTTGTCTGCAAAAACAGATTGATATAATGTTACCTGGCCTGTGACTCTTAAAAATTTATGTTATTGTAATTATCTTACAATTTACACAAAATGTCAAAAAAAAAAAGCCGACTTTTTTTTTACAATAATTAATCAGAGACTGCTTTTTTTTTTTTGCTGCTTTCATCTCTCTCTTTTTTTTTTTTTTGTTATCTTCTTATTACAGTAGTTACACACAAAAAAAGTGATCTTTTTTTGATGGCGCTGTTTCTGCCAAAAACATAATATAACAAGTCATGGCTGGCCCAACTTTTTTCTTCTAATAGGAAATTATGCTGGGGGATTTTGTTTTTGTCAAATTTACGCTATTTAAAAAACTATCTTTTTTGGAAATTCATTTATAAACTACTTTTTTCCAAATTTATGTTATCTAAAAACTTTTTGGAATTTCATTTAAAGGCAACTTTTTTGGAAATTATGCCGGGGGATTTTTGTTTCTCCAAATTTGCACTATACTACATTAAACCAATAAAAAAGAAGTCATTGTCAAGCATTGGTGGTAGAGAGGTCAGCACAGCTGTCTTACAAGCAGTTGTCCCGGGTTAGCGGGTTCGCTTCCCGGCCGATGCTATGACACATGAAAAAAAAGTCATTTAAAAAATAGCTTGTTTTTGTTCCTTCAAATTTACGTTATTGAACTTCAAATTTACACTTTCAAATTGATGCCATTCTTTCTAACAGTATATTAAACATTTCTATAACCCAAAAAACAATTAATTTCAAAACTAATTTGTCCTGATTCTTGTAACATTTTTCAACAAAAGTGGGAAAACTTCAACCCCAAAAAAATATTTCAGTTGATTGCGTTACAACTCAATCACAACACACACATGCATTGATTTCAAAAATAACTTTATTGAAAACTGTGAAATTAGTCCAATTCAATTGCAACAAAGAAATACAGATGTTGGAAACATTCATTTCAACAAACAATTTTGCAGAGAATGGGCCAAACAACACAAACACAAAAAATAATGCCCTTGCTTTGACCTTTTCGCTTGCAAGCAGCCATATTGAATATTTAAAAAATTATGCTAACCCACAAATTTTATCATAACTTTTAAGTTTTATGAATAAAAAATGACATAATATATATTGTTTTAAAGATCAAACCCAAAGAATGTAATTAAACTGAAAAAAATATAGTCATTGATATTCAAAGTAATAAAAAATGAATAAAAGTTAATATTTCTAATATTTCATATTATTTCATAAATTCTAAATTATCATGCATACAATTTAAAATTATATTTTTGTTAGTAGGTTAGTTGAATTCATCATAAAATTTCTAAAAAATTAATATATAATAACACTAATCTAAGGTAATCCATTGGTAGAATAAAGACATTAGTACCTTTCATTTTTTTCTGTAGCCCTTCAAAATGTATTTTCATACAGTGGTTTGCAATGTATTGTAACAGTATGAAAAGTAGAGCTGCTTTAACCTAACCTAGAGATGCAGGTAGAAGGGGTTCGAACCACATCTACTTTTCCAGATTGCTACTAAGCAACTTCCTTCCCCAAACCCCACTAGAATTTATTTTTAATGTATGCCCGGTGATCAGGGAGAAAAGAGACCATGAAAAGGAATTTTTAACATATATATATAGACCAGGTTTACATATATATATATATATCATGAAAGAAAAACAATACTATGAGGTTTTAATTATAGTGAATGAAAGACGAAAGAAACTTTTATTATTTATTTTAGCAGAACTACACAAAGCTTTATTGATAGTGTTGTCGATTATTTTCCCTGCAACTGTATACAGATATGTATGAAAATCACCTTTCTGTCATGAAAACAAAAAAAAAAGAGAAATTTATATTATAATTCTGGGAATATTTCTAGCCAACGGTCAGATTATACAATTTAAAGAGACACAATTTTAGTTGACTATATGGTTAGAGCACAAGGTAAGAAATAAATGGTTAAACTAATTAAAACACATTTTGGACACATTCAAAGTACAGCCCTCTTCTAAAAATTAAATAGTGACCCCAACGGATATTCTCAGTTTTGTCAGAAACATTTCAATAATATTTTAAAAGTTTATTAAATAAATGTAAATATAAATTATTATGTCCTAAGACGATCGAATATTGTGAGCTAGGATGGGTCCTGAGACATGATGGCAAAAACCAAGAGGCTAACATGAGGTTTGGATAGCTCTCCGTCTCTAAACTGAGTTAGCGAAAATGGAATTTGTTCATTGACCGCGTGATTCGAATTCAAGCACAGAGTTTTGTTGCTTATGTCCAGTTATGTATTTTTATACATATAAATATCTGAAAGAGACGAGATCCAATTTTATTAATCTTCATTGTGATCCCGAAGCAGGTATATTAGCCTATGTAGACTTGGTAACTGAGTGCGCTGAACATATGCTGAGACACACATCAACCCAGAAAGCAGTATAATACAAATATGGTCAAACGACCTTTAAATTAAAAAAAAAAACCCATTTGCAAAATTATATATATAAAACATTACGAATTTCTAGCCAAACAGAAAATTCATTACAAAATAATTCTTACTTGCCTTTCATAAACTTTAGATCACTTATACAAAACAGGCAGACATTTTAATGATTAGTTATAGTTTAACCCATCTACCCACATAGTCAATATGTAATTCAAAAACTTTAATATATACACCTGGGTCTCGTTTTATGTGGATTTATTTAATGTGATTTTGAAGTTATGTGATTCATGTTTCTTCTTAATATCTTTGTATGCGGTTTTCTTTAATGTGATAAAAATTATTAGATCAGAAGTCGAGCTCCAATAATGCACGATAATTTGCTATAAAGAAGTTCATAATTCACTTAAAATCAGGATTTTCCTATTTTATATACACAGATTAAATTTTACAAGATTATAATGTAAATCTGTTCAAACTTTATAGATGCCTATACTATGTATGTTGTTGTTTTTGCATTTTAAATCATGTTCTATTTTTGCTTTTTAAAAAAAGAGTACGTAATCAATTAATCATTTAATGTCCGCAAGTAATAAATTTTACAAGACTATAATGTAAATCTGTTGAAATGTTATAGATGAAAAATACTATGTATGTTGTTTTTGTATTTTAAATTAGGTTCTATTTTTGCTTTTTATAAAAAAAGTATGTAATCAATTAATCATTTAGTGTCCGCAAGTTTATTTTTAAAAGGTGAGTAACAGCAGTGGGCACAATTAAATTTGACAATTAAAATCTGATTTCTAATTGTAATTAACAATTTAAAAATTACGTAACGTGATCTGAAATTAATGTGATGTGAAACGATGAAATTTGATTTTTAAACAGAATTGAAAATTAAAAAATTAAAGACAAAAATAAGAATTTAATATTTGTTAGTTTTAATTAAATTTTCCCAACAGTGGTGAGTCAGTGTCTTTTTATTATCATTAGTTTTTAATTTATTTGTATTTTAAACTTTTAGTTTACCCTAATGGAGAGGAAAAAACACCCAAGAAAATGAATTTCTTTGGAAACAAAAATTTCAATTTTAGATCGCTTAGCAAAATGGGATCAACAGTGATTGGAAAACATTTTAGTTGTATTTCCTCTTGACTTTGTTTAAGGAGAAGCTACAGCACCTCACATCTCATCATGACGAATCTGATGTCTCAAATAGCGATAATGATTAAAATACCGTACATGTATGGAAAAAATGTAAATTATGCATAAAAATATATTGTTTTGAATAAAATTAAATACTGTAGTTAATAAAAAAAAGTAAAAAAAGTTGGTCTTGTATCAATTTTTTCCAAATTTGAAATTTTTTATTAGTCATATTTTATTTTTTATTTTTTTTTATGCGGATTTTAAAGTAATTTTACATTGTTGCTTTGCTTTTATGTGATTTTTGAAAATTACAGTAACCTATTCCCCATTTTTCAAGGTAAGTTAAGTATTTTTGTGCGCATTTTCTGAGGAATCTATCTACTGCATAAAACGAGACACAGGTGTATAGTCAAATGTACACTCCTTTTTTTACAAATAGAATAAATACGAATGTTTATTTTAGTTTGCGTTCTTCAAAAATAGGATTATACAATGGTAACTCTTCCATTGACTAAAAACAAGAAAAAAAACATATAATAAAAGTAACATTGGTGGGGGTCTTCCTTTTATTTTTATAAAAAAAAAAAAACTAAATCGAATCTGTAATAGTTAAAAGTGATTTTTAAAAAAGGGGATTTGCGCTTTCTGTGTTTTGCTTTTTTTTTTTCTTTCTTTAAAAATAAAACTTATACATAAAATGAAATATTTAATTATAGGTGTATAATGGGATCAAGTTTATGAGGCATTTTCCACTTAAATTAATAAGAGTCATCGTCGCCATTATACGTATTAAACCCACACCAATTAAAATATTAATAAAAAAAATATGTAGAATATTATGGGCATGACATACATATATAATTTCCAATATATATAAAACAACATAAATCTAGATTTAATTCGCAAATTACAAAGGTTTTTTTAATTTATGTGATAGTTACCGGTAACTAGAGGTGGTGGTGGTCAAGGTGGGTTCATTTGATGTTTTTAGCAGTTCTTCTCGGTTTTTCAAATTGGTTTCATGTTTTGATGGCAGATATTCACTGATACAGGACAAACATTTTAGTTCTCTGGCTGGCTCACATGGTTACGACTCTGGTCTCAGGAACGGATGAGAGCGAAGGCAAAGAGATTACACATTTTCACAGAGCAACACATTACTGGATTTATATATATGCTGAACAAATAGACTGTGGCTTGAAGTAAGTACAGCAAGCAAGATTTTCCAATGTCAATTTTTTCAGCAAACTTCTTCCAGCAAAAATTCTTAATATAAAACCTTCAGCAAAGGCTACAGCAAGCATAATACCCTGAACAAAAGAAAAATTCTTTATTTATACCCTTTTTCAATTCTATTTTTAATTAAACTACTTACTAGTAACCTATTGTTTCAATTTTTTCCCTGTTATCTATTATTTTATCTCGTTAAAAAAAAGTTTTATAAATTAAATTCCATTTCTTAATGGGTTCTATTTAATTAAGAAATTTACCTTATCTATTTCTGCCATCATATATTTTAAAAATACTTACAAATAAAAATTTAAACTTTCTATATTTTATTTCATTAAATTTTAAAAATAATTTCCTTCAACTTATAACTATTTGTGCAGGTCATTATTTATTTTAAGAAAAAGAACATACATTCACTAGGGTCTTAGCTAGTCCACAGTGAATGGTAAGCACAGCTTCAGTATATGTCATCTCTAATAACATCCCCTATAACAAGTAGATAATATTGATCAATAATTAGTATAACTTGACTATTATAATAAAGAACTTCAGTACAGTTTGTAATTTATTAAAAAGTACTACTAAAATAGTCACTATATACAAAATAAAATAAAAAATGAATGAAATATTAAATTCATTATAGAGTTAAACTTGAGGTACACAAGTTAATAGTTAGAGTCAGCGCATTGTAGTATTATTTATGCTACTATGACCATAAATTTAATAATAACTTCATCAACTGCCACCTCTCTTTGCATTTGATATGCAGCTTTGAAATTTACATTGCAGTAGTGTAGAATCGACCTAACAAAATCTTTACTTTTAGCATTTGCGTACTTTTATTATTAAGATGCAGACAAAACATTATAGAAAAATCTAAATCAGGTCATAATATTTGCAAAATATGTTTATAATATATTTAATAATAATTAAAAATAAAGTAATAATGTATTATTGACCTAAGTTTATATACTGTCAAAATCTTTACTGTTACCATTTGCATATTTTTATTATTATTAAAATGCAGACAAAACATTATAGAAAAATCTAAATTGGGTCATAATATTTGTAAATTATGTTTAATAATAATTAAAAATAAAATAATAATTAAAAAATATAGAAAAAATAAATACTTCCCATTAGGCTCCCCATAATGTTGTCTTCAAAATACATGGGTAATGTATTTTTTACGTTGAATGCTTTTTCAGTAATTATCAAAAAATGAGAGAAAGACAAAAAAAATTCAATCTACTTGATCATAAAAATTATCATAAAATTTTTATTTTTTATCGTAGAAAAATAAAATTTATCTTTCTGAAACCTAAAGACAAAGATGGAAACGAAGATGTAAAAAGTACATGTATAGCCTGCATAGATTTCTGTTAATCTTAACCTGAACCCGGATGTTTATAATTTGAAAATCATTGTCCACATTAGCGGGCATAAACATGAATTTGTTAAAGTAGTTACCAGTTATGGCTGTCCATCATCTCTGCTAGTATGGCCCTGAAGAGGTCCTCACTTTTGGGAAGGTTTTGGGCCTTTATAGAAAGGCAACAGTGTCAGCTTCTGCATTGGGAACAAGGCCTATAGTTTGAAATGTTCGCTATTGCCTTCAGCTACTTTATTCATCTCATACGTGTTATGAAAACATGTTTTCGCAAACACCTGAAATCATGCTCTACCTGATCCCTCCACAATTTCTCGCATTTTCCAAACTGCCTAGTGGTGCATGCTGACAGGCTGAAAATTATAACTATGTAACACTACATCAATTGAGTGTAAGTCAATGAGTTTGTAAGTAGATTTGAAGAGTTCTGGGATATTGAAGTCCAGCCACCTTCATATGAAATTGTAGCAAACTCATTACTGATCATATGCATAAAGTGTCGCCACACAAAGCTGGGCGACTATTTCTGTGCGTATGCATAGAGATCAATACCATCACATGGAACATAAATGGCTATTATGAACATAGTGCTATATTAGCTGTAGGTTCAAGCACTTAAATGGCATAATTCTGTTTTTGCAGAGAAACATTGCCACCAAGCGATGTACAGTGGCTAATTAACCAGTACCGATTTATTCCTATCGATTACATTTTTATGGATTATATATATGGCTTACTATCTTCGCTTAAATTAAAACCATAGGTTGGTTTTTGTAATTTATGTTTGTTTTTCATTTTATCACTAAAACATAATTTTAATGATTTTAATTAATACAGATTTTGCCAAAAATGGACTCAATTTCTTAGATTGCTTGTATTGAATTCACTTATTGATGTATTATTCTTATTATTGTACATGATTTGGTTGCTAAATGTATTATTTCTTAGTTTATTTTTTTAAATATATCAATTTTTTTTTAAAGAGAAATATGAAACTTAGTTGTTTTTTTTATCATTGATATGTGATAGGTGGCTCTATCTTATAAGTAGACCGTGGTTTTTAATAGCATCATATTTTTAAATAATATTCTTAGTAAAATGTTTGTTCATCATCATTATTATTATTTAAACATTTTAAAAGTTTATGGCTTATTTTGAATATTTCTTAAGTTATTTTTTATCTGTAAAATCCATTATACTAGTTTGTTTATTATATTAGATACTTGATTTATGATTATTTTAGGAACCAATTATCCTCATTATTCAGAATTAAGGTATATTAATATTTTACTATACAGATATTTAATTAACAACATATAGATAAATAAACAAAAGTTAAAAGTACTTCTTGTTGCATTTCCCAATCAGAATTTTACTCTGCATTTGAACAGTCTATATGCTCACAGATAATTGACTATCTTGCAGTAAATGCTTGCAAATGAACAGTAAAGATTATATATTTTAGTTTTTATTTTTATTTAAAAATGGTAGGAGTTATCAGCCAAAATTTAAAGCTGTAGTTCATTGGTAAAATTACAGAACTCCACAAATTGTGGCAGTTAAAACATTTTATTTATTAAGAAAGATTGTAAGGATATTTTTTTTTTGATTTCAGATTGTTTTTTTATAATTTGAAAATATTTTTTAGTAAATATAAAACATTAATTTTTCTAATCAAAAGATATTTTTTATGATTTAAACTTACGTTGTTGAAAGGAAGGGAGAAAAGTAACATTATTTTATCTAACATAAAATTAACATTTATTTCCTTAAATAAATTTAGATCTTTTATGATTTTTTAAAAATTATGCATAAAATTAAATTTCATAATAATTTTATTAAAAAATATTTTTTTGTCAAAAACATTCAAACTGAAGGCCACATATATAAAAAATTAAATTTGCATACTAGTTTTAATTACATTATTTGACCTCAGAAAAGTTAAAATGCAAAATCCTTATGTAAAATTATTTGATATATATATGAATTTTAGCATATATGTAATGAAAAATTTTAATTACTATTTTTTATGCTAATTCTTTATGACATAATAACTGATGTAACCATAAAAACTTGTTACTACATTCAATTTATGTACAAAATATATATAAATACATTTGATTAAAAACTTAATTTAGCTGTGGAAAAATGTTTTTGATTATCAGCAAAACAAAAAAATAAGGAATTATCTACCCCCCCCCCCTTTTATACAGAATTTTTTTTTTCCAAGTTGAATAATTATTAACTTTATTAGTTATACAACTGTTAATTATTTTAATTCAAATTGTAATTTTTTTTTTTTAAGTGTGCTTTAGTGCAGTGATAGTCTTTGATGTTGCATGAGGGCCTCCGATTGATTCTAGTTGTAGCACTTTCAGTAGTACAAATTTCTTATGAACTCTTGAGCTATAAAGTTATTCAATTATTTTATTTTACAAAAATGATTTTAGTATTGTAACACTGTGAAGATGTGTTTGATACATCATGGCAATATTTTTGTGTTTGATACATCATGGCAATATTTTTATATATTGGGAACTGTATAACAAAATCCACCCCCCACCCCCATAGTTAGTTTTTTTTTAAAAATAAATATTTTATTTTTCCACCTGTCATTTTGCTTTTATGAATATTACTGAGATTTAAATTACATTTACAAATATCTGGTAATAAAATTTGATAATATTTTTCAGATTTTTTTTTTTACACTATAAATTAAAAATAGTTTACTTATTTTTTTTATTTATAACAAAGCATAATGTATTCTTCTGAGGTGTTTCTGTTTGATTCATAGAACTATAGTAAATCAAGACCTACTATTAAAAATGACTAGGGTAACTAAAATAAAAGTATTTTTAAAAGAATAAAATTGTGTGAAAAAAAAATTTTTTTTTCATTTCAAAGGATATGTTTTTAATAATAAAATAGAATATATTATTTTTATTGTGTTTTAAATTAACTAAAAATAATTTTTAAAAAATTAGCTGTGGATAAAAAACTAACTTTTAGCTCTACTAACACAACATAAACATTACTCATTAAAATTTTTAAGTTGGCACTTGTGTCTTAGAGTATTCTTATTACATTTGCTTTATAGGAACACAGGCAGAAACTAAAATTTAGAAGCAATATAATTACAGGGCACATTGGTAGGTAATGCCATGATATATTATTACAGGATAAAGTTTATGCTGATCAAGGTATCATAGTCTGTTAGTATAAAACACTTTCTTTTTTACTTTTCATTTTATCAAATTTTAAAACTGTTTTGGAGTCTAATCACTTTCAATTTAATCAGAAAGTTATTTCACCATGATATAAGTTGGAAGTTTTTATTTGCATTATAGTCTTTTTTAAAAAAATATTTTTATAAAATCTTATCAATTTCCAATAAAGCTTTTGCTTTCACTTGATTATTTATATAAGTTCTAATGCCAGTCTCAAGTATTCTGTTACATTTTCAAGCAGCAAACTATATTTACACATTTCATTCTCTTTTGATAACTTACAAATTTCATACTTATGTGTCATATTTTTAAAAGTATAGATGTTGCAATTAGAAAATTCACTACCATAATTATTTCAATACTTAATATTACTAAAAATATTTTTAAGTTACTTCCCTATTTTTTTTTCCAACTTGAGCATAATGGGTTTCCATTCTGTGAAACTTGTTCATAAAGCAGAGAAATCTTTCATGTGTTGTAATTATTCACAAGTACTTTGATTAATTTAGTGAACAGTAATCTCTGTGTGTGTTAGTTCAATAAATTCATTTAAAAATAATATTATAATAAAACTTTTTTATTATAATTTTTTTATAAACATTGAGAAAAGGGTATAAGGCAAGGTGAGTCCATATCTCCAAAACTTTTTACAGCAGTGCTGCAAGAAATATTTTGTGGATTAAAATGGAAAGCTAAAGGAGTGAAAGTTAATGGAGGTTATTTAAGTCATTTAGATTTTGCAGATGATGTAGTTGTTTTTGCAAATAATACTTTAGAATTGCAGGAAATGTTGCAGGAGTTATCAGATGAAAGTAGGACTAGAGATAAATGTTAAAAAGATTAAAGCAATGTTTAATGGATTTTTCTCAAAATATGAAAATAAAGATTGATTATGATGAGTTAGAAGAAGTTAACAGCTACAAATACCTTGAACAGATTATTAATATAGATGGAAACATAATGGATGAAATTAATCATAGAATTAAACTTGGTTGGAGTGCTTTTGGTAGAATTAACTTGATATTAAAAGGAAATAAGCCTATGTGTTTGAAAAGGAAGGTTTTTAATAAATGTTTTTTACCAGTTTTTACTTATGAATCTGAGACTTGGACACTTAATAGGAGAGCAATACAGATATTTCAGACCGCTAAGAAGTATGGAGAGATTCATGTTGGGAGTAGCAAGAACAAATTGAAAACACAATATATGACTTCATTGAAAAAATTAAAAGACTGAAGTGGAGTTGGGCCGGATTCCTAGAGATTGTAAAAGACCCAGAAAAAGACCACATGCGAGACGGAGGGATGAAATAAGAAAGGGTGCAGGGGTGATGTGGAGAAGGGAAGCTAAAGATCGGAGATGGATTGAACTTGGAGAGACCTTCATCTCACAGTGGATTGACAATGCTTGATGATGATGGTAATGGAAAATTTTAGATTATTAATCTTCTGAAGCTGTTGATTGAAAGTTGTTTTAGGAGCACAAGCAACAATAGAACAAATCTATTTTTCTCTTTTTATTTTTTTTTACAGATTTTTTTGATACATAGAATCTACTTCTGTAAGTCTAATTATTATTAAATAATTTTTTTATATTTTAAACAAATTATTAGTCTTTAATGTGTAGTCAATATGAGTTTAAATGTATTCAATGAAATCATAAGCACTGTATATTTGAAAATTGAACTTGAAATTTTCTTACAAAATAACAAATCCTTCTAGATAGTAGTCATTGTTTTAGTATTTTGTGTTTTCCATTTTCCCCTTTATTTTTAATACATTGGATTTTTCTACTGTTAAATTTATTTTTTCTATGGGTAGTTATCAGTTAGGTTGTTAATACTATTAATGTAGTTTTCAGCATTTTTAAAATTAAAAATACCCTTAGAAATTAACCTCGATGATTATAAATGGTATCTGAACCATTAGAAATATTCATAGCCATTATTAATTTTATAGAATTTTTATAAATTGAAGAGACATTAATTTTAGTTTTTTTCTGAAGTATCTATTTTATAAAAATCAAATTTGTTTGAATTTTGCTTGCATAGTGTAAATTTTATGCCACTGTTTTGGGGTTTATAGTTTCTCACACAACTTTAATGTAAATGTAATTTTATTTCTTCATTTTTTGCAATTTGTGGTTATCTTTCTTGTACTTTTTTTAATACAGATATTTTTTTAAGTGCTTACAATAAAAAAATCACATTTTATTATAATAACAATCATGATTTTACTAAAAGAAAGCAATCAGTAATACAACCTAGTTAGGTGCATTATAAATGAAACTTTTATTTCTCCAATATTGCTGATCAATGGTCTTTTTTTTTTTTGACTTAAGGTCAACCTGTGCATGACAATAATATTGAGGTCATCATTTGGGCGTTCCATCAGATTTTCAGTGGTATGAAGCTGAAGAGTTAGATGGTGTAATAGATTGAAGACTGTTTATTAAAGTTTGAAGATTTGCTATCTTAATATAAACCGAGCACGGATTATATATATGTGGGAGATAATGATCTGGACTAACTGATGAGTGCTTGTTTAGCATGAAATATGTATATTGTAGATCATTTATCTTTTTCACGTGTGGTCATATACATCAATTGTAGGAGACAGATTGGATAGCTGAAGGGAGCTTGAAAGTCTGGGTTCAAATTTTCTATAATTACATCTAAACTCCAGGGATATAAAGTGTACCTGTATTTAAATATTAAATATATTTATTGTAAATTTTTTTTATCTTTCTAGATTTTATCAACAGATAAAAAAAATATACGGAGAAAACAATTATTTTCGCCGCTAAACGTAATTATGATTCTAACGAACTTTTCTGTTGATGTGTTTGATTTTGAGGTTTCGTATTCCCCATTACCCGTAAGTATTCAATATTCATCATCTCCCACTGATATATAATAATTGCTTGTAATTCCTTTGGGTTATTTATTTTATTTTATTTACTGTTTTTATACATTTCATTGTAGATAAGTTTTTATTCATTTTATAGCATACTTTGCTATTATGGTTTGCTATGTAATAATGCATAATTTAGCTCACCCTTACCCTCATGATATTCCAATAATGTAGTAATTATTTTTTACATGCATAACTTAGAATTTACTACGTTTTTATTCATTTCATTGTAGATAACTTTTTATTCATTTTATAGCATACTTTGCAGATAAGTTTTTATTCATTTTATAGCATACTTTGCTATTATGGTTTGCTATGTAATAATGCATAATTTAGCTCACCCTTACCCTCATGATATTCCAATAATGTAGTAATTATTTTTTACATGCATAACTTAGAATTTACTACATTTTTATTCGTTTCATTATAGATAACTTTTTATTCATTTGATAGCATACTTTGCTATTATGGTTTCCTATGTAATAATGCATAATTTAGCTCACCCTTACCCTCATGATATTCCAATAATGTAGTAATTATTTTTTACATGCATAACTTAGAATTTACTACATTTTTATTCGTTTCATTATAGATAACTTTTTATTCATTTGATAGCATACTTTGCTATTATGGTTTCCTATGTAATAATGCATAATTTAGCTCACCCTTACCCTCATGATATTCCAATAATGTAGTAATTATTTTTTACATGCATAACTTAGAATTTACTACATTTTTATTTGTTTCATTATAGATAACTTTTTATTCATTTGATAGCATACTTTGCTATTATGGTTTCCTATGTAATAATGCATAATTTAGCTCACCCTTACCCTCATGATATTCCAATAATGTAGTAATTATTTTTTACATGCATAACTTAGAATTTACTACGTTTTTATTCATTTCATTGTAGATAACTTTTTATTCATTTTATAGCATACTTTGCAGATAACTTTTTATTCATTTTATAGCATACTTTGCTATCATGGTTTCCTATGTAATAATGCATAATTTAGCCCATGATTTTTCAATAATATAGTAATTATTTTTTATCCCCATAACTTACACTTTACTAAAGTTATTACTGTTATTTTATTTTTGATCCACACTAAAACCTTGCATTTCTAATCCACACAAAACCTTGCATTTCTAATAGATATCCCGCATAGAGGGCCTAGAAAAACAACTGCTTGCAAAAATAGAACATACAGGGTGTCAAGCAGAAAAACGAAATTGAAATGGTCACCTTTTGCCACATTACACCAACAATCTGTAACTCAGGTAGGTCATGTTATATATTATTTTTTTCTGCATTTTATGACGAATGTGATGAAGCTGTCTATGAAATTGTCATTTTAGGCTATACCTTTCAAAATTGAGAGTTTGTGAACCAATGTAAAAATAAAGATTTTAAAAATGTGAAAAATATCATTTTTTTTAATTATTTTTTGTGGTAATGACTACTTTATCAGCTTTATAACATTCTTTCATATTTGCACTTTATAAAAATGTATATATATATTTATTTATTGTAATAAATTAGACATTTTATTTAAAATTGTAGGTCCTGTAATTTTTTTTGGGAATTAAAAATGGTCGTTCAGGTCTCTATGGGTTAAAATGTTGCTTTTCTGGAATGTTACAATTTTATCAGCAGTGTAATCAGTCTTCATTCCTTGCAGGTCTTCTAGAAATGTTTCTTTCTAATAAATAACAATAATATTTAACAATAATTATTGTAAAGCCAGTATTATGCAAAGAAAACTATAATAAATTGTAATATTATAATTTATCAAAAAAAATAAACTATTTTAAAATAATTGTAAATATATATAATATAAAAGGCAAAGAGAAAAAGTGACAGGATGAAAGACAAAAAAATTTTTGAGTGTATATATTATATTTCTCCACATGGTGATAACTAAACAATTTTTTTACAATTTAGTGCAATATAAAATATGAAAATAATCATAATACTGGTACTGTTATCTGTCCTGCCTTTCACTTCTTGTGGAAATGACTATAGCTTACTGGGTAGATAGCTTTATTTTTAGGAAAATTAAGATCGATTGTTATAATAAATATGATTATAAGCATAATTTACAAAAAATATTTGTATAAAAAAGTAAAAAATAATTGTAGATTATAAAAAATGAAATATAATTGCTTGTTTAGATTACAGCAGTATATATTACAGATATATACCGTAACGATATATAAATATGTCGTTACATTAAATTGAAATAAAAACTTTTAAGTTCGCATATAAAAATAAGTGTATTAAAAAGAAAAAAAACTAAACGCTAAAATTAAAATGTTTGTTAAACGTATATATTCGCACAGATGCTAAACTTTAAAAATATTTTTTTCATAAACAAAAAAAAAAAAGTATTTGAACGTATTTTTTTTAATAAAAAAATACAAGATTGAAATATAAAAATATTTTAATAAAAAAATAACCTAAGTTAAAATAAAAACAGGTATTAATTAATTCCTGTAATCTATAAATGGAAATGATTGTTTATTAATTATCTAAAAGCTGTTTAATTAAAAAGTCAGATGAAAAGTTAGATAAGAGAAGAAAGAGATTTTAGCTTGACCAATGGAAGCAAATAAAGGCCCGGACCATAACAAAAAAAAATAGAACAGTGACGTTTTTGTTCATGGAATCCATAGGAGGACTATAAAAAGAAAAATATTGAGTTCCAGTCAGTTTTCCAACTTGATTTTGGTGAGTCGAGTGACAAGACGCACTTGTCGTCCTCACTCACTTATTTTAAAAATGCAAAGACTGTGATACCAGAACAGAAGCAGCTAATGCTACCTCCAAAATATCAGACCGGTCTTCCAGGAAAGTCTCCGTGGGAATTGCCAACGGGAACATGGACTCTTCTACCGTAAGCAATAGAACTGAACAATTGTTAAAATCATAATATTAATTAAGAACTTTAAAGATTGATAAGTTAATTTAAATTTTATAAAAAGAACTTTTCTCTGACTTATGTGTCAACTCAATTGATAATGTATAATTTTATATATGTTTGCGTTTGATAAAAAAAATCATTTCTATTTATTATTTATTTGTATTAATATTTATTGTTTAAATTTTAAATGAGGAAATTTAAGGTTGGGTATAGACGTTGCATAGATTCGTTAGCGGTTGATTATGTTGTGGTTTTCACAGTCGATTAGAATATATAAGTCAACGATATCACTGCAGTGTCTTATGATGAACACCAAAGGGTCTCCTGTATTCCCTCAGCAATTGACGGTATCGATTGACTTTGTATTTTGATCGGTTGTGTTTAATTTGGAATGTTTTTGACCGTGGAATCTGTGCAGCCGATCTATATTCGACATTATAAAACAAATTGGATAAAAATAATCTGTGCGAACGTATTTAAATGTTAAATTTAAGTCGGGCGTGAATGGCTATATAGATTTGTAAAGTTATATTAGGGGAGGGTAATCTTAGGTTATTTGTGTCGTTGTTGAATTGGGTCAATGGATTGGATATATTTGTGTAATTAGTAGATGTAGTATGAGTTTCGCTACGTGCAGAATCGCTGTATACACCGCACCAACCCTTTGCCTATGGATGGGATTGTAAGTCGGCAAAAAGGATCGCGGTCCCTTCCTATGGAGTTTTTATTTTATTGTTCTTCTTGCTATACAGACGTCATATTCCTGTATTGGACAAGAGTCAATGTTTTCTCTAACTATACTGTTCAGATGTCCATTCCTGACAGTATAGTATATTTGTGCTGTTGTATTTTCATGCTACATTGAATACATAAATGTATCAGATGGATTGATGCCAGTATGACTGCGAATTTTAGCCTAAGGTTAAATAGGGATAGAATGTTTTATTTTCAAATGCAAATCTATGTAGTCTATTCATACTTGACCATCTAAATAAAATATTAAACTCATTGAAATTTATGTAAATGTACAATTAAAGAGTAATATAAAAAAATTTAAAAATGTTAAACCTATTCCTCGAATTTAGAATGATTTTATATGTGCGTAAATAAATATTTTTATGTGTTAATTTCTGGCAGTGGCTTTTATTCTCTTATATTTAAGATATAAAATTTATATTTTATTATCTCTGCTACTCACTGAGCTAGTGACTTGGGCTAACGACCAGAATCAAGAAAAAAAAAAAAAATTTTTTTTTTACTTACGTATCTGCCTACTTTATAAATTTTTCTAGGTTCAAATGCCTAGATGGTGCCCTGTAGTGCAGTTTACGTAAGTATACCTTCTCCGGATTGTTATAATACAAAACAGACATGAAATACTGCATCTACCATCAATTATGACAATGAAATTAATTTGATTTTTAAAAATAATCACTATTTGCAAAAATGTATTGTTTATATAAATAAGTAGAAAATAATTAGATTGAAAAAAATAGATAACATTCTATATGCTTGCATTATACAATACACTGAAAATAGATTATTATTCTATAGCATTATAAATTATATCAAATATATATATACTTGTGGCTGTAGGAAATATTACCTCTGGAGCGTCATAAAATTGGTTTTTCAAGCCCTCAGAGGAGAGGTACATGTATATGCATCAGATTTATATCCATTGTTTGCAGTTAAAAATAATTTTTGTTCATTTTTTTCCGTGAAGTATAAAAAGCTAAAAAAAAAAATCTTTTATTAAACTGTTCATAAAAAAACACAAATTCTATTGTTTAAACACTGTTGGAAAGCTGATACAATAACGAAAAGACGTATTACACATATTTGTAGTTCTTACCAATTCTGTGTTGTAGTGATTTAAAGTTCTGTGATTGTTCAAAAATTTTTTTAAAAAAAATTACTATGAAATGTCTTGTGTCTTCAAACAACACACTCAGTAAAATATATGTAAATGAGTCTCCATCAATTTTTTATTAATAATATTAAAAATTTTTTATTACCCACATGTAAAAAAATGTGCTATTAATTTATATATATGCATGTTGAAAAATAATGTGAGCTTGCATCTCAATAAGCAATACATATTCTTTTCTAATCATGTTTATCAACAAAAGCACTATACCTTGAACACGAGGTGCCTGGAACAAAATATAGCATAGTTCGCGGCTCTATTGTATTAATAATAATAGTACTCATTTTATTATGCCATCTTTTATGTTATGAAAAAGATTTCATTTTGTTAGGTAGAATCTATCTAAAATATAAAATCCTGTGATTATTGCAAAATAATTGCTTACAAATAATAAAATCTTACTTTAATTATGCAGCGAAAAAACGTGCATAAAAATACAAATATATTTTATCTAGTAAAAATATTCATCCTTTTCTGATCAAAATGGAAGCAAGATATTGGGTAGAACTGGTATATCAGTCAACATTCTGAAGTGAAATAGAGTTTGAAGAATTGCATCACCTATCTCAAATTTAATTGATAATGAATGAAACAGCCTCTGAGCATTTTTGCTCTATGATCATTACCTCACAGCCAAAAAACTTTTATACCTTTTTTTTAGGCAAATAGCTCAACACTTCCTTTTTGAATGTATAACCTACTGAAAGCACAGCTTGAGTATTCGGACACTGGATAGTATAAAAACTTTTTATCTATGTGCAACTCCTTATGGCACACGTACAATAACGGTCAAACATGTATAATTTGCTAACAAGAATGAAAAACTGAGCAGGCACTCCCAATCAGCATGCATAGGAGTATCGGTATCCCCATGATGTTGGTTTAAATTCCTACCTAGGCTTCCTAGTCTCTACTGCATCATTATTATAATTGAGGTCACATAGCTTCCCTTTTCATATAGCTCTGCTCAGCTCAGGGTTCTGCATAGACTCTTAACTCTTAATCCTTAGCCTCTATTAATTATCTATTTATTAGTTATATGATTCTGACCCGCAATGATGATAATGAATTATTAACAGAAATAATATTTATTAATGTCAAATAACATCCGTGAACAGAGTGGCTTATATATTTATATATTGGCATTAAAGATAATTTACTGTTTCTTATAAATATAATCAAGGATGACAGTGATCTACATAAGCAGAAAGATAGTATGTCTCATTTACTCCACAAGGTATCAACATTAATATCAATAAATTATGGGTTATAATTAACTATATTTTTGATTCTTTTAACTTACTAATACTAGGAGTACTATTGTGTATGAGCTAAGAAGTTACATAGTGCTATGGCTATAGACTTAGGCGAAAGCTTAACATAAGGGAGGAATCTTGAAGCATTGTAGGACTATTATTGTGTGTGATTCACTGAACATGTTGATTGACTTGGCCATCTTGATGACATGATTCACGAGCAAAGTCCCAGGCTGCACGGATGCTCCTGCTTCTAGCCAAAGGCTCATCATAAAATGAGATTGTGTGTACTGTATACTAGGATTTATGGCATAGATCTCTAATCCACCGACTCTATCTAATCTAATGATAATATATATTCAGAATTTATTTTCAAAAGACGAACTCATCGTGCACACATAATATAGCAGGCACTGGATGCATTACGTAGGAGTGAATCATGCAAATGAGGTAATGAAAAAATATTTAAGATAACTGTTGACACCCACATTTATGGCAGTAACGCAATTATGGGATTTATTAAAGTAATATTTAATCAAAAAAAAAAAAGCTGAATCTTATAATCACAGCACATATCCCTATCTAATAAAATACAAGTTTATTTGACACTTTTAATCATAGCTTTATGAATCTAGCTATTATATATAACCTAAAAGGGGAGGGGGAGAATCTTAACAACCCATAGTAATAGTTGATATTTAGCCTGTTCTTTACTATATTAATTTAATGAAAGATATTTACAACTCATCAAGGTTACATATTGTCATGCCGCACATATATTGAGAATACGGACAACTTCATATAGTTTAAAAGATATTAATCCTTTTAATGTGCGTGCCGCTTGATGACATTGTTTCTCTGCAAATCATATAAAATGTAACAATACCCGGCCAGACTTTAATTTTACTACGTATTTTTGACTTCAATTTTACTACATATTTTAATTGTTTTTTTTTTTTTTGTTTTTTTTTTGTTACAATTATTTTTTGATTGAAAAAAATCATAACTTTTACTTGTAACTTTTACAGGGCCAGCTTTAATTTGATTGGGTAGTTGAATTGTTTTTGGTCTTTTTTTTTTTTTTAAACATGTTATCACAGATAATTTTTGGTTCAACTTTTTTTTGATAAACATTGTCAGGCTTTTTTTTTTTTTTACTTTTTTTTTTATAATACAGATACATACATAAAAGGTAACATTAATTTGATAAGGTAATTGAATTGTTTTTAGTCTTTTTTTAGATGTTGTTATGATTAAGTTCAACTTTTTTTTTTTAATAAACATTGTCAAGCTTTTTTTTTTTTTTTGAACTTTTTTTATAATACAAACACAAATAAAAGGTAACAATACAGGGCTTGCTTTAATTTGATAAGGTAGTTGAATTGTTTTTGGTCTTTTTTTCGATGTTATTACGGTTAATTTTTACTTCAACTTTTTTTTTTTTTTTTAATAAATATTGTCAAGCTTTTTTTTTTTTTTTAGAAAAAATCCAGACATGCACACATATATAAACAGAAAAAGAGCAATCAAAATGTTTTGATTTTTGGAAAAATTTACCTTTTTATTAATCAAAACACAAAATCAAACTGTATTTTGGGTGTCTTAAGGTTAGTTGATTTTTTTTTAAAATCATCATTTGTTATGAATCCTTTAGCCGTTAAGAAAAAAAAATCATGCTTTTCATAACACAAACACACATCTTAACACAAAAATAGCAATGAAAAATGATTTGTTTTTTTGTTTTTTTCTGATTTATTCATAAATATACGAAAACAAAATTTCAAGTGAACTATGAACAACAACAACCAAATAAAAAAGCAAAAAAAAACACATTTTTACAAGTTTCTAAAGAAGCTGCTGCTGCTGTGGAGGATTGGGTCTCAGACATTTCTGAGAGGATGGCCAGGAAAATGTCTTCTTCCTTATGCAGATGACGCCAAATAAATTCTGCCAGGTAGTTGTCCAGCAATTTCCTGGCAGTTCCTCCCAGGCCAATACTTTTATTTTATTAATAAAACCAAACAGTATTTGTATTAACTTTTTTTAAAAATAAAATCTAGTTCTACTTTTTTTTAAAATGGTTTTTCAAAATAAAATTTAAAAACAATCACACCTTTTTTTTAACCTCCTCGCCCCTTTTTTAAAAGATGAAATCTTGTTTGTTTTTTTTTGGGGGGGGGTGTTTTGGTTATTTTTGTTTATTATTAATTTTTGGAAAACATTTTTCTTTTTTTTATCATAATAATAGACGGACTGCTTTCAAAAATGTTATTATAGAGCCTTGCAACCAAGTTTTGTTTTGAATCGAACACCTTCGAGGACACAAATGTCACTGACATAAGGAATTGGCATATACTTTTCTATATGTACAGTTTCATGTTTTTGCCACAATCATATTGTTTGTCATTTATGAGGACATTATTACTCTAAAAAAGGCCACAGCATCAACATCTGTGGTTGGCAATTGGCACAATTTAAAAAGCTGATTGTTTTCTTCAGCCATTTTATTTCTCTTATATTTAATCGCAAAAATGTGACTTTCCGCATTACATCTGCCAAATCATGTTTGGACCTACCCTTTGTTGATCTCTTCCACATTTCAAGTTGTGTAGGGAAGGGTGGTGACAGTGTGACAATTCGTAGTAATTCAGACTGCGTGATTTAAGTAGCAATTAAAATAATATGTATTCGACATTTAAAAAATTATGCCCACTTCAAATACAAACACTAACACGATACGAAACTGTGAATTGTGTGAATTTGCATAAAACATCGCCAAAAGCACAAAACAGGCCGTAATATTATTGTGCAATCAAGCGGCCTAAAATGGCTAATACAACAAGTGTTGTATTAGCTGTAAGTACGGCCATGTAAATGGCATTTTTATATGTTTTTACACATAATGTCATCAAGCTGCCGTGCTTGGCTATCAAAAGACTACCACAAAAATTACTTTATGGAAGAATATAGCACATGAAGGTAATTTAGAAAAGTTTGAGTCAGTTCCAAAAGACTTATAAAATAATTCATAAAATAGTTATTGATCATTTGGCAATATTAGAGCAGAGGATTGTTTATTACTTTCCAAATTTAAAAATAGACAAATTTGTTTGGATTCGAAATCCATTTGTAATAAACAATACCTTTATGTATGATTTAATTTTGTAAGAAGAGGAAGAACTGATTTCTGTTTGTAATAACTGAGATTTAATTTCAAATCATTCACAAGAATCAATTAATTCATTCTGGATTAATCTTTTATATGATTATCCAACAATATCGAAAAAGCTTTAACTGTATTATTAAAATTTTCCACATCTTATTTGTGCGAATTTGGAATTTCGGTTTTGACAAATATTAAAACGAAAAAACGATCCGGATCACGAAATGTGAGTGGCGTTATCCTTTTTATGCCCAAATATAAAGGAAATTATAAAAAAACCACCAAGCTCAAATTTCACATTAAATGTAATATGTATCAATAAATAAACATTTTGTTAACTTTGTAATGGAATTTCATTTTATATTAAATTGAAAATTATTTCTACAAAATATGTTATAGGTACATCAATCATTTAAACAAGTGAAATTCTTTTACATTTATCTTATTGTTATGTTAGTATGCCACCAAATTTTTTTTGTTATTAAAAGTGTGCCACCACAAGAAAAAGATTGAGAATCATTGATTTGATGCTTTAATCAAATTCCTTTTCATAATCTACAAATCCGAAACATAATGGCAATTCATACTCATTGGTCCTTTCTATAAGCTCTCTCAGTATTTGGATATGATCCACTGTACTAAGATCACTTAAATCCACTTTGTTCTTTTGGTTGATTAAAAGTTAAAGTTTGCTGTAAACGAGTTGCAATTATTTTGGTTGTATAGAACTGATAAAAGATTGAGATCTGAAATTTCTATCATTTTCTTTATCACCTTGTAAAAATATTAATACTGTATTTTCTTAATCATTTGGTGCATCTTTATCATTTATATATTTGATATATAACATTAAAATTTTTTCTATATCTTCTGTTTATTTTAAGATTATTGATTATAATTTCATCATTATCTGGAGCTTTTGCCTTCTTCATAAATTTAATTGCATGTCTCACTTTTTCATTTAAAATCCTGGGCAATTTAGAAGATATAGTATTTTTAAGAGGTACTTTTTCTTGTTCTTTATTGCTATATAATTCTTGATAAAACTTCTATACATTTCATGATGTGATTTCTCTTTTTAGTAGTAGTTCCATCTTATTGCAGAAATGTTTTCTACCAAAACCAAGATGGTTTACATTAGACTTACTCTCTTTTACAGCTTTCCCTACTAGTTCACAATTATAGTTTTTTGTATCAATATCATTTTTCTCAAGTGGACATGGAGGCATCCAAATGAAGGTACAGCAGAATTGGATTACATTTTGACTAACATAAAATACATATTGCAAGATTGCAATGTTCTTAATAAATTTAACACAGGAAGTGATCATTGATTAGTAAGATGTAAGATACGTGTTAATGCAGAACTAGAGAGACAAAAATTATTAAGAAAAACAATATTTACAGTTGATATTCCTAATCTTCAGAAACATTCTAATGAATTTAAATTAGAGCTTGCAAATCGATTTCAAGTATTAATAGATTTTGAACATGATTCAGATTTGAATGAGATTAATATGAAAATAACTGATACACTTTTAAAAACTGCAACAAAGGTAGCTGGCAGAAGAAAGCAGCAATTGACCAATAAAATTTTTACTGAGACTAGAGAATTTATGAAGAAAAGAAGGAATATGAAGATATATAAAAATGATGCATTAAAAAGGATTGAATATCTCGAATTTTGTAAAATGGTGCAGAAAAGAGTTGAAAATGATATAAGAAAGTATAACTGTGAACTAGCAAGGAAAATTGTAGCAGAGAATAAAAGTTTCAAGAATGTAAGTAGGAAATTTATATCTGCAATAAGAAAAAAAGATAGAATTATTACTAAAAAGAGAAATGACATCATGAAATGGGTAAAAGGCTTCTATCAAGTATTATTATAATGGTCAGAACTTGTATGCCTTGTTAACCTGTTGCAGAATTCCGCCACCAGGTTTGAAGAGCAGCGTAACAGGTGGGTTCAGGTCCTGTGGTACCGTGTTCGAACATAGGCAGTTTATTTCACAATGAACAACTATAGGACAACGGGCCTGTCGAAACAATAGCAAACATTTTTCTAGGCCCGGTGATCAGGTAGATACAGAGACTTCACTAATTTACATTTACACCACAAATTATAGTTGGTTGATGCTTTATCATGATCGAGATGAGATACCTTGAGTCATAATATTAAGAATAACAGACAAGCAGACATAGGTAGAAATCCAAATAAATATTTAATATTCATAAGCTAACTTACACAAGGAAAATCTGCTAAAATAAACTCAATATAGCTTTTATCTTAGCTTACATTTTAATTTTACATGCCACTCAGGTATCATTATACAATTATATTCCATGCCTCTTAGCTAAAATGGAATTTATTTGAGATTATAATACGATATCAAAACGTGTGTATTCACCAGCTCAATGATTACCATATATATATTGAGAAAAGAATTTATTAAGTTGGGTCCGTTACTAGAGCATTCAATGTGCAAGGTGTGAAAATGACTCTTAGCGTATATACTTAGGCCTACAAATATAATGATCTGTGCTAAGCTCAAATGATGCCATATTTTAGGAAGAACGGACTTCGCTATTGCAAAAGTATTTGGAAACTCCAGAGACGGGAGAATGGCCAAACATTGGGCTGAGTCCTTCAGAGTAATCACATGAGCAGTATCGGTGTGAGGTCTTTGCTTTTCCATTTCTGACCACGTGACAAGGTCAGCTACCACGGGATCATTTCTTTATGTCCATTATCTGGGAGCGAGTCTAGAAGAGGGATCCGTATACTCTGTTTCCACTGCTTAAATGATTAGCATCTATAAGCTCTAGCACATCTCATAATTCAAAATAAATCACAATCACTATTATGCTTTACAAATATAGAGTCTATTTCCAATCCCACACACTGACCAAATAAATTAATATTTGCCCATTAGGTAATAATATTACTGATTAATTAAGTTGTTAGACTACAATCAAACACAAAACTCAACACAACATGGGATGCTGGCAAGATGGCCAGCACGCTATACTGAAATTTACGGGATCTCGCATCAATACTATTTACAATAAAATATAAAATAATAAACTTATAATTTCCGAGCTGACAGTTTATATAAAACAAAAGGGAATATTATGAAATAGGAATGTGCGTCAATGAGCAGCAATACTTAACAAGTTTATTTATGATATAATATCAGCTCAGAAATCATGTAGGCATAAAATACAATTTAAAACAAATAGTACAGTAAATAAATAGATACCCAGATGAATAGATAAAACAAGGATAGGATTAATTAGTTTTACATAATACATTAAGCAGAATTTCATTTAAGATTTACGAGATGAGAGTAAGATTTCACATTTACGGAAACAATATAATAGAAAATTAAACTAAGAGTCCTAAAGAAAGTCTTTAATCTTGGGTAATGTTTACCTTTGATTATGCGAAGTCTGCACATTCTGTTTGTAGAATCCAGGGTTCATTCGTTAATAGCATCAGTTTTATTATTCTAATAAGCATTCACATTCTGAATCCATAGGCAGCAGTCTGGTTTTGATTTGTTTCATTTATATCGAATGGGAAGTTCAGCATTTCCATAGCCATAGGTTGGAGGATTGTAGCGATGGTCTCTACTCCTCCACATTGTCACGTTATACTAAAATAAACATTCTTTTATCAAATAATACATAGCCTGGGTTAGCGCAAGAACAAGAGAACTCTTTTGTTGTCTCTCTCTTTTTTTTTTTTTGATACGAAACTTTATTTTTTATTACTTTGTTTCTTATCTTTTGGATCTATCACACTGTGCATCATAAAACCAAAAGATCTCTCAGGTCGGTGCTATTATTATTCTCTCAGGTAAAAAATGCATTAGTGGCACATGTTGAGATCGCAACTTCAATCCGGCCACATTTTTCTCTATCTCGATTTGGTAGATTAGAAGCACATGATGAAATCGCGATTTCAATCTGACCACTTTTACTTTACATTTTCTTTTTCTTTTTTGGTTTGCATTTGACCTATTTAAAATGCTTTCAACAAAATTATTTAATGATGAGTTTTAGGAATACTTTTCAGTTCTATCTCTTTTGCCCTTCCCACTATAATTTGTAACTTTGACAGAAGACCCAAGGGGATTTCTATTTACATCGATTTATAATGCTTTAACTTTTTTTTTTTTTTAAATATTATTTAAAGTAATAACTTTTGGATATTAAGTTAAAATAAATCTTAACTGTAAATATATTTTATATTATTGGCATTTATTAATTTATCGATTATTTTGAATAATGTGTTATAACTTTAAAACTTATCTTTTATATCGGAATGTGTGCGTATGTACAATGTTTTTAATGAAAATGTATGTATATTTTATAATAATACCTGCACACGGTCCAATATCCAAGGTTTGAACCTAGGTGAAATGGTAATAATAGGTGAGAGGTGGAGAATTGATAGATGACATCATGAAATGGGTAGAAGACTTTTATCAAGTATTATATAGTAATAAAGAACAAGTACCTCATATATCTACTGTATCTTCTGAATTGCCCAGAATTTTAAATGAAGAAGTAAGACGTGTAATTAAATTTATGAAGAAAGGAAAGGCTTCAGGTAATGATGGAATTATAATTGATATATTAAAAGAAGCAGGTGAAGAAATATAAATTTTTTAGCCAAAGTTATATACCAAATGTCTAAATGATAAAGGTGTACCAGATGATTGGAAGAATGCAGTATTAATATTAATATTTAAAGAAGGTGATAAAGAAGATATTAGAAATTACAGATCTATAAGCCTTTTATCAGTTTTATACAAAATTTTTACCAAGATAATTACAAGTTGTCTACAGAGAACATTGGATTTCCACCAACTAAAAGAACAAACTGGATTTAAAAATGATTTTAGTACAGTAGATCATATCCAGGTATTGAGAGAAGTTATAGAAAGGACAAATAAATATGAGTTGCCATTATGCTTTTGATTTGTAGATTATGAAAAGGCATTTGATTCTACAAACATTTCTTCAGTGATTAAAGCATTGATCATCAAGGTATAGATCCAGTATATTATCATATTTAAAAGAATATTTTTAAAAATGCAACAGCAACAATTAGATTACATAATACTAGGAAAGTTAACATTGAGATGGGTGTAAGACGGGCGACTCCATATCTCCAAAACTTTTTACAGTAGTACTGCAAGAAGTATTTTGTGGATTAAAAGGGGAAGCTAAAGGAGTGAAAGTAAATCGAGATTATTTAAGTCATTTAGATTTTGCAGATGATGTAGTTTTTTTTGCAAATAATGCTTTAGAGCTGCAGGAGTTATCAGATGAAAGTTAGGACTAAAGATAAATGTTAAAAAGACTAAAGTAATGTTTAATGGATTTTCTGAAAATATGAAAATAAAGATTGATTATGATGAGTTAGAGGAAGTTAACAGCTACAAATACCTTGGTCAGATTATTAACACAGATGGAAACATAATGAATGAAATTAATTATAGAATTAAACTTGGTTGCAGTGCTTTTTGGTAGAAATAACTTGATCCTAAAAGGAAATATGCCTATATGTTTGAAAAGGAAGGTTTTTAATAAATGTGTTTTACCAGTTTTTACTTATGGATCTGAGACTTGGACTCTTAATAGAAGAGCAATATAAAGACTTAGACAAAGAAGTATAGAGAGATGCATGTTGGGAGTAACAAGAAGAGATCGAAAACACAATATATGGGTGAGAGAACAAACAGGTGTTACTGACCTCATTGAAAAAATTAAAAAACTGAAGTGGTGTTGGGCTGGACATATTGCTAGAAGAGATGATAATAAATGGACAATTGAAATCTTGAACTGGATTACAAGAAATTGTAAAAGACTCAGAAAGAGACCACATGTGAGATGGATGGATGAAATAAGAAAGTGTGCAAGGGTGATGTGGAGAAGAGAAGCTAAAGTTCAAAGAAAATGGATTGAACTTGGAGCGACCTTCATCATGCAATACATTGATATTGATTGATGCTGATGATGATATCACTATCAGGTTTTTCATACCATTTTACAAAATTTGAGGTATTCAGTTCTCTTTAATGCATTTTTATATATTTTCATATTCCTTCTTTTCTTCATAAATTATCTTTTCTAGGTAAATTTGCTGATCAATTGCTGTTGTTTTGTATCATTTGTTTTTGTTGCAGTTTTTAAGTGAATCGGTTTTCCTGTTGATCTAATTCAAATCTGAATCATGTTCAAAATCTCTTAATATTTGAAAACAATTTGCAAGTTCTAATTTAAATTCATTGGAATGTTTCTGAAGATTAGAAATATCAACTGCCTCAATAATTTTTCTCTAGTTTTGCATTAGTATGTATGTTACATGTCCCTAATCGATCACTTCCTATGTTGAATTTATTAAGAACGTTACGATCTTGATATAAATATTTTTTGTTTGTCAAAATATAATCCAATGCTCCCTGTACTTTCATTTAGATGCTTTAATGTCCCATTTTTGTTTAACATTTTTTTTTAAAAAAAAAAAAAAAAAGCAGCAAAGAATTCATAATATAAAGTTTTTTTTATAAATTCCTTTCTATTACCATAATCAAATTTACCACCAACACTTTCATTTTTCAATTGTATACCAATTTTAGTATTAAATTATTCCATGACAATTTTAAAATGTTGTTTTATCTGATCAAGAGCCTTTCGCAAATCTGTATAAAAATCTTTTACTATTTCATCATTATGAGAACTTGTTAGGGCATAAACCTGAATTATCTGCTATTAAGTTAAATAACTAAACTTGCCACTCTTGTCTGATATATCATCAATCTCCACAATAATCTTCCATTTTTTTAAATAATGATTCCTCCACCTTACTATCAATGTCTGTACCTTTGTAGTACAGTTCATATTCACTTTTTAAATGAATTGTCCTGTTTTTTCTTCTAACTCCCCAAAGTTCAATAATGTCTCATTTAATAGGAGACAGTTCTTCCAAATTTTTGCAGTCTTCCTTCACTTGAAAGTGATTTGTAGTTGTAATTATTTCATTAAATGGCAGCCTGGGTCCACAACCAGGAGATTCTTAGCATCCTTGGGTGGCTTCCAATCGCTGCCCTGGCTGGTGACTTTACAGTCTCCTGGGATTAAGGACCATTATTTATTTTTATTTTTCATGGTTGTAAGTATCTATCAGGGAAAAAAAATTGCATACATTCATTCTGCCTTCAAGAAAACTCAACTGATTACAAATAAGAGCTAGCAGGCAATTGAGAAGAAAGATCATGGTGGTTTTTGATGAGGTAAAAATTCAATAATTCACCACGCTGTGTTGGTCAGGAGCCAGTCCCTGTTTGTATACTATATGAATAATGCCAATAATAACAGCTGCAACAACAAGAAAGTATGGGGTGAACATTAGGAATTTGTCCTGCTTGGTTTCTTTAAGGTCTCCAAGAGGAATTGAAGGATCTATATATTTGGTCAAAGTCTTTATTTTGTTATCTAGAATTTTTTTGTATTATTATTGAAATGCAGGCATGATTTTAAATTATGAAGGCTATTATAGCTCATTGTCTGCAAAAATAAGGCTGCTATGAATCCCAAATATAATTCCCTAGCTGAATGAATTACATGAGCCTTACAAAAAATTTGTTTTCATAACAAAAATAAATGGTATTTGTTAATTAGCCATTGTACATCATCTGATGGCGCTGTTTCTGTGTAAAAACAGAATAATATTACGTGGCTGAACCTACAGCTAATACGCCACTACGATTGTAGTAGCCATTTATGTGGCTGGGTGATAGTGATTCAAATGCAGCCAATTCTTCCGCATCTGAACCTACAGCTAATAACAACAGTATGATTGTAATAGCCGTCAATTTGTGCCTCGCAGACTCATATCCTATGCATATTGACAGAATTTATTTTTGCTAGCATTTAATATGAGGTGTGTGTAGTGGAATGTTTTTAAACTATTTAACTGTTGATGAAAATGGTTTTAGGTAGACCCCAACTGATGTATTGTTACATACTAATAATTGTCAATGTATCATCAATATTTCCATATGCATTTTTTTGTTCATTTGAAATTTGGAAAGGCGTCTACCACAGGATGATTGCAGGTGTTTGCGAAAAAGTACCATTTTCTTCACGACTTGTGCATATTGACAATTTATTTTTGCTAGCATTTAATGAGTGTGTGTAATGGAATGTTTTTCAACTATTTAACTGTTGATGAAAATGGTTTTAGGTAGACCCCAACTGACGTATTTTTGCATACTAATAATTGTCGATCTATCATCAATATTTCCATATGCATTTTTTTGTTCATTTGAAATTTGGAAAGGCGTCTGCCACAGGACGATTGCAGGTGTTTGCGAAAAAGTACCATTTTCTTCGCGACTTGTATAAGAATAACAAAATGGCTGAAGGCAGTAGCGTAACATTCTTTCAACTGTGGGACATCCCAAACACCGAAAGTGACACAGTTGCCTTTCTGGAGAGCCAAAACATCCTACCACATGTCATTGAATGTGTATATGGCAAAGGTATGTCCCTTATATTTCGCCGATGCAGTTGGCAGTTTGTATGCTACTCGCCCTGCTTTAGGCGAACCATTGTGTTATTAATTCTAGTCATATGTCATTAATAAATTGATTGATTCAATGAATGTGTTTTGTGGTTGTGATTATTTTGTGTAAGTCAGTTAATATCCAGACCGTCAGGGTTGAAAGGTAGGGGGTTGAGGAAAGTAAGACGGTCTAAAGAACAACAGCTACCGAAAAGTGTAGATTTGTTTGAGTGCTATTTAATGATTATAAATCAAACATGCTTTTTTTGTTAGGAAGATAATTGACTATTTTGATTGATATATTAAAAAAAAAAGCCATTTCATTTATAAACATTACAGCTGTTTGTAAAACGTACTTTAATTAGAAGAAAAAATCAAGCTCACATCACATAATGTCAAAAAAAAAAGGCATATTTGTTATAAAAAAACAAAAGCTTTTTATAAAATGTACTGTAATTAAAAAAAAAAAAAGACGTGTCACGTAATGTAAAAAAAAAGAAGGTACATTTTAAACAGAAATACATATTATTTAACAAAAAAACTGGCATTTAAAAAAAACCAAAACACCCCATTATAATGTACATTTTCTTGGGGTCAAAAAAGCCTGTATAAAAAAATATCGTATATTTGTAAAAGTTGAGAAGAAAAATAAATACTTGTTACCCCCCCCCCTTTAAAAAATAAGTCTCCATTATAATGTACATTTTCTAGAAGAAAAAAAAACCGTATGGAATCATTTCGTATATTAGAACAAAAAAAGCCGTATGGAAAAATACTGTATATTTGAAAGAAAAAAAAGCTGTATGAAAAAATACTGTATATTTGGAAAAGTCTAGAGGCCCAGGAATGTTATATCATTATGTTTTTAAAGAGAAACAGTGCCACTAACCTATGTACAGTATATAATGAACAAACACCAAATAAACAATTCACAATGTGACATTTTTTTAAATTCCACTTTTTTTTAATTGGCATATTTGTTTTGATAATTTTATATGAAAAAAAAAACTTATAAATGAAAAATAAATAAAAGAATGTAAAATTTACTAATTCACATAATGATTTGTGAAAAGCTCAGCACTCACTTGCTCTTTCCATCATGTTTCATTGGATTTTCATTTGTCAGGATGAAGGCATGGTGTGTCACTAGCTTCTGTAAATACAAGTTGCTTATACTTTCTCCATTTGTTTGTTGCTAAAGAAATTAATTTATCTTCCAAAAATATATTTTCTCTATAAATTGCTAAATGATAATGTGTTTTCAGAGTCCAAGGGCCTAAAAATTAGAAAACAGTTGTTGATGCTCAAATCTGTCAGAACCCCCCCCCCATATACAATATTTTGTCTGAATGAGAAGAAAACAGAAATAATATTGCAAATTATGCATGCTCTGCTCATACCTTTTACCTGAAAATTTGAAATGAAGATAAAGAAAATTTAAAGACAGCAACTTTGTTGCTCATCATTTGGAAACCATTCGAATTATTATATTTAGAAGGTAAACACCCTCTTCATTAGCACCATATTATAATATTAAATAGTTATGTTAACTGCAAGGATATTTTCATCCCAGCCACAAGATAAAGGTTTTGAGAAAATAATAATTACTGACTTATTTTCAAACTCAAGTGCACTTCTATGAGCCAATCTTAAGTGTCTAGAAGTGAGATCGTGAATATATAAATCATTCACTTATTTATTTGAAATATTATAATTTACTTCGTGCTAACATTAGTTGTTAAACTATCTAATAATTAATAAATTTTACTAGTGCAGTTTAACATTTAATATTAAGATGGAGTAAAGTATATTTTATAAGTGCTAATAAGATTATTAAAAAGAAATGGATTTAAAGTGAAAGATTTATATATTCACACTCTCGACTTCTAAACATTTAAGATAGGTTCATATAAGTGCATTTGCATTTGAAAAGACAGTCATCTTATTTTCTCAACGTCTATCTTGTGACTGGAGTGAGAATATCCTTTCAGTTAACATCACTCTTTAATATTATAGTATGATACCAGTGAGGACCTTCTAAATATAATTACAATCTAACACTGCTAGTAAAATTTATTTTCAACTTTTTTATGGAGACGGATGTAAATTAATATATATATATATTTCACTTAAATTAACATTTTATTATAAAACAGTAATTTTATGTAAAGATGATCTTTTTTTAAAAATGTAACATCAAGATTTATCATTAAGGTTTTGAAAGAATTATCTTATAATTTGAGAGAGCAAAAGGTGTAAATTAAATTAAAACAGTAAAAAAATTTTTTAAATTGTAAATTTTTAAGGAAAAAAGGTTATCAACAAAGTTGTTTTTATTTCTTAATTATTTAAAGAAAATAAAACCTATAAAATTTTGTAAAAGAAAAAAGTAATTTTAAAGAATTTTTATTAAAATTTTGAAAACTATTGATTTGGGAGAAAAGAAACTAAATAATTTAAAAAATTTAAAATTAGAAACTAAATTAAATTAAAATGGTAAAAAATATTTTTAAATAGTAAACTTTATAGTTTTCATTTTTTGTTTGGTTTAAAAGCAATGTAAATTTTTAAGAAAAAAAAAAGTTTCTTAACAAAATTGCTTTAACAAATAGCTAATTAAAACAATTATATAATTTTTATTTTCTAATTAAAAGAAAAGAAAACCAAAAAATTTTGTAAAAGGAAGGCATATTTTAAAATAAATATAAAATAAATGAACTTTTTTAAAGATCTTCAAAATTAAATTCATATCTAGTTTTTTTTTTAAAACTGATCCATTATTTTTTTGCTTGAAACTTGTTAGTTTGCATTTCATTTTTATGTTTTGTATTTTTTTTAGATAAAATATCTGTATTATGAGAAGTAGGAATTTATTATTATTTTTTTTGTTAATGAAAGAACATTTTTATATTTCTGTTATGAATGAAAATTTTGATAAAGAAATTTTGGAATAATCATAATCATTGTATGGATTATTCAAATACATAGTCTCTGAAATTGTAATAGTAATATTGTCCATTTCATTTAATTTCTATGAGTAAGGTTTTTAGGACAATATTTTCAATAATATTTTTGTCTGCTATCAAAAAACATCATGCATATCAAACCAAACAGCTTTTTTCAAGCTTCCATCTTTTGTTTTTTGTGTCAAATACTCATAGTCATTTTCTCTTGTCTGCAGAAAAGAGTTTGTTGTCAATTGAAAGATCTTTCTTTCATTTTTGAGACCTTAAAGGAAATTGTGTAGGGATATTTCTAAAGTCCACTATGTTATTGTTGGGGCAATAGTAGCTATGTGATTATTCATATGGTAAACAAGCTTAAAAGATCTGTTTAGCAATATACATAAGCCATTATGGTGAGTTAACTGGCTTTTTACCTGAGTTTAATCTCAAGGGACATCATAGTCTTTCTACTCGATTGCTTAATAGTTCTCATTTGAAATATTAGTTGAGTTTTGTCATTGTGAATGATTTTTTTAAAATAGATATTTAGTCATGATAAACAAACAAACCATGATTCTTATTCTCAGATTGTTTTCCAGCCAAGATAGCAGTTAACAGCTGAAGGTAGAAGTTGCTAAAAATCTTTGATTATGAACTCAGACTATTGCAATTTGATGATCTTTTATTTAATTACCTATAACAGCTGATCACTTTAAGTGAAGAAAAATTACATGCATTAGAAGAACTCTCCAAAATTAAATACGAAATTGTATGACTTTGCAAAGTTAGAAGAAAAGTTGAAAAGATAATTGGTTTAAAAAGTAAGTCATATACTTTACTACAAAGACACATATATTAGAAACACAAGTGAAATGGAATTTATTACAAATAAAACAGCAGAAAAGTAACATTATTGAGGTTGATGATATATTAGACAGAATGACAAGATTAATTATTTAAAATAATGAAAGATGTCCTAATGGAAATTTTTATTGTAATGAGGATATAAAATGCTTTTGCTGACCAAATAACATTTTAAAATTGTTATGGGAGACTTTAAAGCAGGTGAGATTAAGTTTGGTTATGGTTACACAAGTGAGAGGATATAGACTTGTCAAATTTGTTAAAAAAAAAAAAAATACTGCATAGTACAAATTTTTCTTTGAGAAAAATGGTAAATAGAAATGAATATGGAAACATCCAAATGAAGATACAACAAAAATATATTATATTTAGACAACAGAAAATATGTATTTTAAGATTGTATTGTTTTTAATAGATTCAACATGAGTTAATTGATAATTTATTACTGAAATATAGGGGAGATAAAACTATTAAGAATGACATTATTAAGAGTTGATATTCCTAATCCTTCAAAAATATTCCACTAAATTTAAATTAGATCTAACAAATTATTTAAAAATATTAACAGATTTTGGAGGTGGTTTGGATTTGAATTAAAATCAATAAGAAGATAACTGAAACTATTAAGAACTGTAAGAAAGATAGCTGGTACAAAAAAAATAAATAAAAATATCTATAAATTACCTACTGCGATAAAGACTATATGTAGGAAAGATTGAAAATGAAACTTTTTAACTAAGAATAGTGTTTTATAAACATTGCTAAAAAGAGTATAATAATAGTTTGAGAATATATAAATAATTGTGAATTTGCAATGAAAGCTATAGAAAAGAAAAAAAAAAAGTATAAATAACATTCTTGGATATTTTGAGGGAAAGTTAATTCAGCAATAAGAAAAATAAATGGTAGTATTACTGAAGATAGGATAATATGATATGTATGAAACAAGAAATCAAGGAAAGTATCTGCTACAGCTAATGAGAAACGAGAGTAAAAATAAGTGATTATTTAAGACATCTAGATTTTGCAAATGATGTCATAAAGCTTCAGGAAATGCAAAAGTTATCACAAGTAAGAAAAGTAGCATTAAAGATAAATATTAATAAATTACAATAATGCTCTGTGGATTTTATCAGAAGAAAATAACGATTAATACATAAAAAAAGCTAACAATTATAAATATGTTAATCAGATTATTAATACAGATAGAGACAATCATAGAATTAAACTTGGATAGAATGGTTTTGGTAACAACTTAGTAAAGGAAATATGCCTATATAATTGATTTGGAAGGTTCTTAATGTATATGTTTTAGCAGTTTTTATTTATGGATGTGACATTTAACAGAGAAGCAATGTAGATTTTAGATTGTTCAGTGAAGTATGTAGAGATTTATGTTTGGAGTAACAAAATAAAAAATACAATTACTTCATTTTGCGTTTGACCTTTGCATGAGGATTCATGATAATAATCACCGTCGTAATATACCCATTATTTTTTATTTATATCTGGTGCTGATTTAGAATGGGCTCTCTGCCATTTTGAATTCTAAAGACCAGGCCAAACCACCCCTGAAATATCCAAGTGATAAATGACATGGAATAATCCACACGGGGTCTCTTGGATGTGTCATTAGTGATTTGCGGCGGTCCTTAGAATTCAAAATGGCAGAGCACACTCTAAATCAGCACCCTTTTTAAGGGTTAGTCCAGACAACATGGTTGAAGTATGCCAGAAGAGGGAAGGATGTTTTTGACAATACAAAGTATTATCTGCATTGCAGAAATCCAATCAAACCAAGCCTATAATTTCGACACACTAAAAGCTTTTAATTTCTAAAATACAAATTTTATTACAATATGTACCTATAATCACATATTAAATAAAAGTAAAATTGATCAAACCAAGCTCATAATTTCAAAATACTAAAAGCTTATAACTTCTAAAATATGACAGCTGAAAGAGAAATTGGCTGAAGTAAAGCATATTAATTTTACAATTAATCTTTTTTTTTCTTGGCAGAAACTGATGTTGGCTGCTTCCTTTGTTACATGTAGTTAGAAAAAAAATGGAGATAAAAAAATAGCATCAGTCACATCTGATCTCCTGAGGTGGATATCAGATCTACATTTGATCACACGAGGTTCTTACGGGCTTTTGCAATTGATACAAATCTATATTTTTATATACTTTTATATCTGTTAACTTAGAAGTGATTTTTACCACCAACAAATGAACATAGGAACATCTTTAAAAAAATATTTAAAGATTTTAATAAAAATTTGTTGATAATTTCAAATGTAAAAGAGGTACTGGATTTTAAATAAGATAAACTAACCTTTTCACTGTCGATAGGTAGCATTAGCTTCTTTGAGAAATTTAATGAATAAATCTTATTTCGATTACTTTTATCCATCTGCCAGAAAATAACAACATGTGAGAAATACACAACATTACTTGCTTTGGTAAGAAAAAATCTGATTTATTAATTTTTATTAATTGTAAAATTAATATTTTTTTCTTTAGTCGATTATTCTTTCAGCTATTGTTAAGACATAATATGATTATTATTAATTGTAGAATTAATATGCTTCAGTAATTGTTTCTACATTTATTCAACATGTGATAATGGGCATATATTGTAATAAAATTCATATTCAGAAGTTATAAGCTTTTAGTATTTCAAAATTATAGTCTTGGTTTTATATTTATTCAACATATGGGTATGGTATATATTGTAATGAAATTCATATTTAGAAATTATATGCTTTTAATATTTTAAAATGGTTCTAGTAAACTATTCACTGTACAGCCTGTGTTGGCACTTTCTGTGTAAAAACAGAATTATACCGCTTTCGCAGCCGAACCTACGGCTAATATACGAGTGATCATTAATATACGAGTAGATCGTATGTAGTGGTTATAATACGCGGCCAATTCTTCTGTGTTCAATAACACTATGTCTACTAACAATACTATGAATGTATAGTTTGCCGTTGATTTCATTGCGGGTTGAATTCCTATGCATATTGACGGAATTTGTATTGTCGCTAGAATTTCAGATGAGTGTGAGCATTGTCATCTTTTTCAAGTGTTTATTTGTTGATGTTTATGATTTACTGTACTTCCCAACTGAAAGATTTTTGCATACTAGTAATTTTCAGCGTATTATTGATATTTGTCAAAAAAAAATTTTTTTTGGCTAATTTTGGCTTTTTTGGGGTCAAAAAAGACAAAAATAAAATTTCGCAAGCTCTCTGGCAGACAATTGGAGTTGTTTGCGGAAAAATACCGTTTCTGTCATGACCTGGACGAGAGTTGAAAAAGAACAAAATGTCTACCACATTATTATATTTGTTGGACATCCCAAACAGAGAAAGTGAGGCAATTGCGTTTTTGCAAGCCCAAAACATCCTGCCATTCGTTACAGTTGATTTAGTTCCGTCATATGTGGTTAATAAATTTATTTTCTGGAAAGAATTTGTATTTTGTTTGCGATTATTTTTATCTGTAAATCATGTAATTAACACCCAGAATGACAGTGTTAAAAAGGGGCGGCATAGTTTGTTGGACATCTCTTGATTGATTGATTGACTTTTTTTTGTTAAAAAAAATACGTCTTCTTTTGACATACCTATTCGTTCCGTTTAGAAGCAAAAAGAGGTTTTTTGTTGTTGTTGTTTTAAATCAATAAACAGCACGTTAAGTAGATTTTAAAAATGAACCCGAGCTAATTTTTGTTGTTAAAAAAGAATAAAAATACCGGACGTTTTATTTGTTATGAAAACAAAAAATCTTTAACAAACTTGTACGACTCTTCAAAAAGATAAATAAATAAATCCACAAAACAGATTAACATACGTATTTTATGTGTTAAAAAAACAATACTGCGATTGACTTTTTGTTTTTTGTTTTTGACGTTTTATTTGTTATTATTAAAAAAAAGCAACAAAATCAAAACCCGCCGCCAAAAAAAAAACAACCCATATTTATAAATCTAAGAGAAAAAAAGTTACGTTTTATTTATTATTAAAAAGAAAACAAAAAAATCAAAACCCCGTTTTATTTGTTATTAGTAAAAAAAACAAAAAAATCAAAACACGCCGCCCCCCCAAAAAAACCCCGTATTTATAAATGTAAGATAAAATACCAAACAATTTTTTTCGTTTATAAGAAAATACGGACATCTGAGACGGAGTTTGTCAGACAGGTTTGAATTTTTTTTGCTAAATCAATCAACAGCAAACCCCCTCATTTTTAACATAATTCAAACAGAAAGTGTCGATTCTAATTTTAAATAACAACAACAAAAAAAAGAGTCGTATGTAAAGCAAATTGTATATATTTGAGATATTCCAAAAAAAAAGTTAAAACTGTCCCTTATAGTTTGAAATGTATCGAATCCAAAACAACAAAAAAAAAAGACATCTGTAAAAAGAAACAGTAGATTTAGAATAGAGATCCCCCCCCCCCCAATAAAGGCGTATGTCAAAAATTATGTACTTTTGAAATCCAAAAAAAAGGTCAAACTGTCCACTATAGTTTTAAATTTATCAAATAAAAACCAAAAAAAAAAAATAATTACGTCCAAAACAAACAACAATATATTAAGTATTAAAAAAAAAAATTACAGCCGTATGTCAAAATATGATCTATTAGATAAAAAAAATCCAGCAGCCCGGTAATGTTATAACGCTCTGTTTTTAACTAGAAACAGTGCCACCAAAGGCTGCACAGTTAATAGTTTACTAGAACCTTTAAAATTATATCTTAGTTTGATCGGATTTCTGCATTTTTTGGATATTTTCTTTGTATTGTCAAACTCCTCCTTTTCCTGTAACACCATCATTATTATAGTAAAATTCATATATAGAAGTTACAGGCTATTAGTATTTTGAAGTTAAAAGCTTGGTTTGGTTAATTTTACATTTATTCAACATGTTGCTGTAATAAAATTTGTATTTAGAAATTATGAGCTTAGTTTGATCAATTTTACATTTATTCAACATGTGGTTATGGGCATATATTGTAATAAAATTTGTATTTAGAAATTATAAACATGTAGCATTTCAAAATTGTAAGCTTGGTTTGATCAATTTTGGTTAGTGGTCCTTGGAATTTGTAATGGCAGAGAATGTACTAAATCAGTACTGATTATTTTCTACAATGATCTTTAAAAAAATTGAAAGTTTGTTTTTAAAAATTGCTGTCTTTTTATGTTGAAGGATAATGACTTTGTTAAAGCTATGTCAACTGAAAATAAACTGGCAATATTGATGCTTAAAACACAGTATAATAAAGAATTTGTTATCCTTACAGTATGCAATATTATATTTTGATTATAGAAATAAAATATTGATGTATTTTATATGATTTTTATCCATGATCCTTGCAAGATAATCAATGCTTTCATTTATGACTTCAAAGTAAGGTTGATTTTCATCATTCACTACTACAAAAGCAAAAGAAAAAAGCTAGTTTTATTCAGTACAGTAAGTAATCAAAAACCTACTTTTATAACACAATAAAGCGTATTAATATTAAGTTTTAAAATATTCATTCAATCATATTTATTGATTAACATTTTTCTGAATATTCTTGTTAATTGTAATTGTAAATTATCTTGAAAGAAAAGGAATAAAATAATGATCAATTTTATATCATCAGAGGTTACTAAATATGTAAATTATATTATATAATGAGTATGCGCTTTACAAATTATTAATTAAACATGTAAATTAAAAATATTTATTTTCTCAATTTTAAATTTTTGCTATCAACATTCAAGATAATCATGTTTTATCATAAACATAAAAAAAAATTACAATATCATAAAGAAAAAAGTTTAATCATTTATGTTAATAAAGCTTCTGTAATCAACTTTATATTTCTTTATCAAATTTTTATTTAATTTCAGTGTATTTTTTTGTAAAATAAATTCAGAAGTTTTTTTTTTAAATAATTAACAGTGGTGAAAAAAAAAATCTATATTTTATTTTGTTAGATATAAAAAAAAACCTTTGATAATAGATTGAACTATATCAAAATAAATTCTAAAATGTATATTATTTTTTATAATTTTACATTTTAAAATGTTCATTGTGGTTAGTCCCCCCCCCCATGCTTAAAGAATTGTGAATTAGGAAGTATTCTCTTGCTATATAAGAAACAAAATAGCGATCTGTCATAAAAGTTATATATTGAAACAATCAGATCTACCAATCCTACTTTTTTACCTACTATATACTATAGTAGTATTTCTATATATGTAACTATCACCAAATCCTCGTATATCATGTTGATATTGTACTAAAATCAGGCTAAATTTAAACCTAAATGTATTAGTCATGTATGTGTGCGTATCGCTTAGCGTACAGTATGGAAATTGTATCTGTATATGTAAAGACCCATATATACACTATAACGAACGGAACAATTAGCACTTGGGTATATCTGATATAACAATCAGCTGGTTTGATCACAATATATGACCAACTTACACAAAGTATTTATGTGATGATACACCTATCTATCGAGCCCCAAATGTTGCTGGTGCCAGATATGACGGACAGAACGATGACCACTAGACCCAAAAGTTGATGACACCAGTTATAATGGACGGAATGGTTACAACTAATCCCAAACACTGCAAACACCAGATGTAATGAATGGTCAACTAACTTGCAGACTGTACTACTATGCAGATGTAGCAATATGGTGTAGGGTTTAAGTTAATATGCTCTAATTTATTACCCCTAATGAAACAATCTGCAAAGACCTACCAGGCTTAGAAGGAAAAAAGTTGCATCCAACTATGTTCAGACTGGGTCATGTGATAAAGTGCTAATGAGAACCCGATGAAATGCTTAACCAATGATTGCATACCCTTTAATTGACTAACTCTATTTAATAATGCAATTTAGGTTAGTTCATCCACCTTCTCCTTTTTAATTCCGTTATGCCCTAATATTCAAACCCAGAGAGAATATTGCTTTTGACTCCTTTAGCAAGTATGAACAGATATACACAGCAACTCCTGCACCTATATATAGGTTACAACTAGCATTTATTGTTTTATTTTCAAGCTTTTATATAATAAGAAAAATAGATGTGTGTGCATGTATAATTATTTATAAACTGTGGAATGTCAGGACAACTCAATAAACCAGAGACCGGAATAATACAAACTCTCAAACATTTATTAACAATAATAAATATCAAGTATAGCAACAATAGTAATGATAAAAAAAAAATCATCATATGTACATGTATCACAAGTGAACCTCTACCATCTTACTAATTAATTATTCTCTAAATCCAACCCTTTTACCCCATGGTAGAAATCCACCTATGTCACTCATTCTCTACAAATCATAATTATATAGAAAATCAACTTTAGTTATTTAACATAATTGAGATGCTGGCTAGCTAAATTATATATTTACAAATGTTAATATATTTAACAAGTTTCCCCAATTTATATATATGATAGAGACAGATACTAGTTGATTAGTCAAACATACTGGAAAATATACGTACACGGTTAATCACAAAATAAAACATATAATATGTATTCTGTATAAGTGTTGTAATTTAACCTATATATAAATTTAGAGAATCTTACTTCAATATTTATGTGGATAACCTGATGTGAAGCAGGTGGTATTACCTAAATTTTATTTATAATGAAAATATAAAAAATATCAAAATGAATAATCCCCCCTTTTCTTCTTTGCTAATTCTGAAAAATGAGGCTTCAGCATCAGAGTGTGAAAATACAACAGATAGTATGAATAAAAAAAAAATAAACAAAAATTTACAATATTGATTCTTTGATTAAAAATTGTAATTGGAACAAAGTTCATAAAAATCATCATAATAGAAGTAGTAGTAGCTGATAGGTAAGTTGTTCTTCAAAGCAGTTTCACTTAGTAAATCATTTTCCTAGGCAAGGATAAATAGGTACAATGATGTCTCCTGTAGTTGTGTTTAATGGTAAACATCTTGTTCCTCATTTGATTCACCATAAAGTATTCCAATCCTTGTTTACTTTTGACTGTAGGCATCTTCTTGTGTGTTTACCAGAAAGTAGAAATATATATATATATAGATATAATGCAGCTGGCAGGAAATACCATGACACACAATAGCATGTTTTGCTCTAGCCCATTTTCATATTAAAGTACAATTTAATAATTATTTATAATCATATATTTTTATTGAATAGTATTGAAGGACTTACATATATATTAAGAAAACTATTTTATTTTTTTTTCCTTTTTCAATTTCCAGCAAATTTAATTCTCGTTATTGTTTTTGAAAAGATTTAAAATATTCAAATTTACTCCAACAACTTTTAAAACACGATTTAATTATTTAAGAATTAATCAGTTATTCTTACTTCTTATTTCACTTTCTTTCCTTTGAATTTGATAAACTTTTTGTTACAGCATTTGACTTTTAAAATGTTTATAATTTAACTAAAAGAAAAAGTAAAACTCCATTTTAGCATTCTAAATTTTATTTTTAATTGCTGTTGTTTGTTACAGATGCTATAATAATAAGAAGCACGATTTGTAAACTGTCTTTTGTTTTTATACATTCCACATATGTAGATTTTCAGGAGTGCTGATATCTTTAACTGCCTATTGTTTAAATACATTTAGATTTATTATAAATAAAAAATAATAATAATACAATAAAATCAGTTTTATTTTCACACACATGTACCCACTTAATTAACTTCAGGTTATCCCAAATTCATTTAACTATTAATTAATATTCAATTTTAAATTAAAAAATATATATACACATTACAGTTTATTTAATCAAATAGTTTTATATATATACAATATTACTTTGTAAAATACTGATCGTATTTTATTTATTATAACTTAGTAATTTATTGTGTATTATATGTATATATGTAATAATAACAAACTAATAATCTTCCCATTATTAATATAAATTCCAAATGGATTGGGTCCAATAAATATGCTTGATCTTTTTAGGAATGTGTGCATTGTAAGCTATCCTTTACAACTCCACTCTCCTTACAGGGTTAGACTTTTAATATGTAATGAAAATTTTAACACTTACACAAGGTTTGCATTTGAAGCTATCCTTTACAACACATATATATTTCTAGTAGTAAATAAATGAAAAATACTTTGTATGTGTAACAAGAGACTACATATATTCAGAAAAAAATAATGTTAACAGAATTAAAATAAATTTTTTTATTTAGAATAATTATTCTAAAAGTAATATTTGAAAGTATTATATAATTCTGCATATATCGCTAAATTAAATGATCAAGTTACATATATAACAAAATGTTTTCCATCTGTGGATTTGTTTTCTAAAAAAGATGACCTCATAAAACTTAATCTTTCTCACTGTATTTTGACCTAATTACAAAATGAAAAGTAACAATAGATTGTAAAATAAAATATGAATAAATTGTCCTGAGTGACCAAGGAAAAATCGTGGGTGACCGGATGTAAAACCCAGCGGTAGAAAATCAAACAGTGGGATTCCACGATTCTTACAATGCAGCGAGAAAATTAGAAAAATAGATCTAAAAACTACTATGACAGGGGAGAGGGGGGTAAGCTGATAATATAAGCTTCTGCACCCATCTTTAACTCATTCGGACATTATTTTAAGTCAATTCGTTGACCAAGTATTTGGTAAAATTGGTGATGATGATGAAGTCTGAGTAGAAGGCAATTTTCCTTGCTTTTTTGACCCTGGGAAGATCTACCATGCGGAGAGCAGTAAGATGGAGGCCGATGCCAGTTGACAGAACCCTTCAACCTGGAGCCAACTTGCCAGCAGAAAGAAGAATGGTAACAACCTTCCTCCACTTAACACTAATGATTCAACTAAAATGCGATCATTCCTAAAGATAGCTAAATCTAAAATATGTGGCCATAATAATAATGTATTTTAAACTCTATCTTTTAAATGTAATTTTATTTTCTTTATTTTAATCCTAAAATCTTGCCTGATATATATACAGTTGATAACTGATTTATTTAATTATTGATTTATTTACTCAATTTATTTACTAATTAATTTATTTGTTGGTTTGCTGATTCATTTCTGATTGATTTAGTTCAACGTATTTATCTTATTCTGAGTTATTAAGTTATTTAGTTTTAACTGGCTTAAATCGATTGATTTTAAATGATGTATCATAACTTTTTAAAATGATAATTAAGTTTCTAGGTTAATTTACATATTTTAACTTATATTCAAATATCAGCCTTTTAAGCTAATTGTGCATACGCTTTGCGAGTGTTAATAATAAAGGAATACTTTCTCACCAATACAAGATATAGTATTTATGCAGACTCAAATGCTTATATATGAGCATTGCTTTTACATATTTTAACGTAATGATATTTGCCTTTATTAATTCTCATACACAACTTAAATTTATATTGAACTGAATCAATCAGATTTAAACTAATTGCGTTTGAATTTTCTTTTAAACTAGGCTAAAACAAAGCCAAACTTCAGGTTTCACTTAGGTGAAATCTCCTCTTTAAACTTACATTTCTTTTAGTTAAATCTATGCCAAATTTTATTATTTTTCAATTATGTTTATGCTATATTTGTTCAAAATGGGGTTTTACTCTTAGTTAAGTGCTTAGTGAGAAGCGATTAAATCTTCTCACACATATATGTAATATCGCGTATATTAAAGCACAAAAGAAACTCCATTTTGAAAGGGACAAAATGTCTTATTTAAGAGATAATTAAAAGCTTACAACTACTTTAAGATAGATTTGCTTTAAATGTAATATTTAATTAATATTAGCCGAAGTGATAAAATACACCATACATCTATAACTTTATACCGTAATTATCTGTAATATGCTGTAGTCCTCCCTAGAATTATTAATGCCTATATAGATAGCTTTATAAATTAGATTTATAAGCTTTCCATAATAGCATAATTATAGATGCTATGTAATGAACTGATCTACGGTAGTTTCATGAAGGAAACTTGTTTAGCGTCTTAATTTCTATTATATAATAATGTCAGCCGTGCAAATGTGTCCTTAAGAAATGCTATGGCCTATATATTTGTTGCTGTGTATATTTTTTTAATGGGCATATGTGTAAGGGCTACACCATTACTCTTAGTTTGGACAACTATCTCCGTCAAATGGTTGGCTACGCACCACCCCATTCTGCATCCTCAGAAATGGAGCATGAGACTCCCATAGTTTAATTAGTTCGATCACCGGACTAAAAACTCTTATTTCCACAGCAATGAGTACAATGAAAAAGGGAATCGGTACTTGGTACGAATCCCCTGAAAAGGCACATTCGAGATGTAGGGACTCAAATTTTATATTTTCTATACGCCTTGGCATCTGAAGTCTGACTGCCAATCATCACTTCATCCCGCTATAATAATTGTAATTTTCAGCTTTGATCTGAATTCGAATCTAATTTCATAGGCATATAAGCTATATAGAGAATATTAAGTATTCGCGCTTAATAAAAGATTATATTCTTTATAAATGTTTATAATCACTTCTGCTAGCTCTAAAGTGGATCTTGATCTTGTTATATAGCATAAACTAGGCATAGATGGTCATGAGCAAATTAAACTCTATCTATAAAGTAATATTAAAGCTCATGAAACTGTAACTTAAACGTATAATTTCATCATCACCTGTGAATGATATACATATATGTGGCACTTAAAATAATGTAACTAATTTGTGACCAGAGGATTAATATCACCTGCGAGTGATTTAAGATGTCATATATATGTAAAATAAAGCTACATGTAAACCATATGATTATATACTAAATCATCACCTGCGCGTGAACCTAAAACTTAAATATAAATTGTATCCCTTAGTCATCTGCGAGTGAGACAATCTATATAACCACAATATAATAATTACTTTCATTTATTAATTTTATTATTTGGTTTTCATTAAATTAATTTTAAATTTAACTTTTGTTTCATGTCTCAATGTTGCTCATTGTTAAGTCATTATTGATTAGTTAATTATTAGTTAAGAATCACAATTCATATTTTATAATTATGTTCCGCCACACACATCATCTATATAGCTATAGTAGTTAGAATGTCAATTTCCCAGTCTTGTGCTTTACTGATGTTCTACTGCCGGCACATGATGAAAGAGAATGCTGTTGTGGCCTCATATGGGTCATCCGCAAGTTGGTAAATATTTGAGCATTAGTACAGGAACTAGGGCTATATCAGACAACGTGCTTCGTACCACTCTATGCTGGTCAGCCTTGGGATGATTTACTAAATTCTGGATTTTGTTGTGCAAATGTACAGATTTGTTCATTACAATATATTGTACTGGTCACAATTGTATGTTCATTTAACAAGGTTTAGAATCTAACCAAAAGTACCCTAAATCCACTCATGCTCGAGATACACAGGTCAGGTGCAATCGTGGATTTTGCCTTGTTTGCCATTCTCTAAAACTATAACATTATGAACAACACTTCTGATGGTAGCAGATGAATTTTTATTCATTTCAATCCCGGAGACACAGCTGAGAGACATGAGATCAAATGTTAGCTCAATCAGATATACGGAAAATTTATAAATTTAATGAATTGTAAAATAGCTAATGTTGCAAAAGAAACATGAATTATAATGTAGTATCCATCCACAATGAGCAAGGATAAAACAAACAGAGATAAATGTCTTTAAAGTAATTGGTGATAATTTCTAAATACTAGTATTATTATTATAATGAACAATTGAGATTCAATAAGACACGAACGCATGAGTTCTTAGCAACACATAATAATTAATGAACATAAGCAATTTTAATTTACATCAGAAACATAGCACAGATTTCATGTGGTTAATAATTTGCATATAGGCAACTGACTTAGTATGCTAATGAGCTACGAATAACAATAGATTAATGCTGTTAACGCTATGACAAGCCAACAGAGGCCATGATCATTACTTTAAAGTAATGATTAAAAAACATTTACAAATCAACCTCCAAAGAGAGGTTTACTCTTAACATGACAGTTAAATAATTTGAATCATTTAAAAGAAATTATTTCTTAGCATTATCATTATTAATCAACTGATAGGAATAGCATTCACTTGCGTAATTAACCGAACAGTTTGGCTTAACAACTCTATCGACTATGAGCACATTTGGGCCTGTACAAATGAGGAAGGGGTTAGCTTAAATAAGCTTTACTGTGACAATCCTGAAATATTCTATTAATTATAACATATGACATTTCTATATTATTTTTAATACAATGTAAACGTTTTATCATAATCTTTAAATTATTACTTTCCCTATTATTATTAATTAAAAAAACTTAAATTTTTTCCTTTTCGTAAACATGATAAATGAAAATATATTTTTTATTAATCATTTTAAATAATTTTTTAACGTTAACAAACAAATTTTCTGATATATTGAAATCACTATAAATTACCTTAATCTTATTTAATCTTATTCTATTCTTTATTTTATTATTTTTATTAGAAAATAAACCTTTAATAATATCTCTAGGACAATCATATTTGAACATTAATATAATTGCTCTAAGAATTTTATTATTAATAACCAATTATTTAATATTTCCATGTACAGAAGTTTTTATTATAACATTACTATTATTACTAACTTTTTTAATAAGCTTAATATCCATATTTTCAATAACATTAATATTTCTTTTTCCATAGTAAATTAAATTTTGTTCTCTTTACTATTAATATACACCTGGGTCTCATTTTCTGTAGATTTTATTAATGCAATTTTGCAGTTATGAGATTCATGTTTCTTCTTAATATCTTTTTAAGCGGTTTTTTTTATGCGATTAAGAAGTTCATATTTCACTTAAAATCGGGATTTCCCCGTTTTATATACACATTATATTTTACATACTTCAAATTCCTGTTGGAAAAAGGTTTGACAATAAATTTAGATACTGTAGAAGATTTAGAAAAGGATAATGAAACAAAATTGGAACCTGTTCATTTCACAGAAAAAATGATTCAAAAAAGTCTTTAACTTTCTAATCAATTGGATAATCATTTTCTGGTTAAAGACATGAATTATGAATGAGCTTTTAAATTCCAATGAGAGCTAAATAGTTGTATGTCTCAGTATCATGAGCTTAATAAACAATAAAATCATCTCAAAGCTTAATCACCGATTACATTGTTGACAGAAAACCATTAATTTTTAGACTGAAAATTTTTTTATTGGCTGAGTGAATTAAAGTTTTAAACTGTTAATTGGTTCAATTACAGAATCAGCAGGAAAAATATATTCGTCTTTTAATATTAGATTCGTTTGTAAAAAGCAAATTAAGAATTTGTCAGATTATGGAAGTGAACGAAAGTTTTTTTAAAAATAAATTTCTATTTATAATTATAAAAATATTATATAGCAGAGAATCTAAAAAAATCGTTCAACCTATTAGAAAATGTTGCATATGTCATTGATTTTTTTTCTCAATTTACTAAACAATTTATGTTCGTGTTAAAGTAAATAATTTTTACTAAAATCTTAACTATTTTTCTAAAATAATTATATTTTCAGCAGATTTTATCAAAATAATTTATAATATGTAAAAAAAATACTCTGAAATATACATTTTCATTTTGAATGTCATGCGCTCCCTTTATCCATGCCCTACAGTAGTTTTTAAGCTTTAAAAAGACCATAAATTTACTACGATAATGACATTTTTAGAGCGACTTGAAGCCATGAGCGAAAATTTTCAGTTGATGCACTTATTAAACACTACACAAGACTGAAGTTGGTGCTAATTGTATTTCCTCTTGTGAGGAATCTGATTTTTTATCAGTTCTCAAACGTATCCGCATATTGACAAATAGCGATAATGATTAAAATATGTTTGAAAAAATGTAAAATAAATTACACATAAAAACATATTGGTTTGAATAAAGTAAATAGTTAATAAAGTAGTAAAAAAAGTTACTCTTGTATCAATTTTTTCAAATATTTGCAATTTTTTATTAGTCATACTTTATTTCCCCTTTTTTAATGCAAATTTAAAAGTAATTTTACCTTGTTGCTTTGCTTTTATGTGATTTTCGAAATTTATGGAACATATCCCACATTTTTCAATGTAAGTTAAATCTATTTTTGTGCAATTTCTTTTATGCACGTTTTTTTGCGGAATCTATCTACTGCATAAAACGAGACGCAGGTATATTTCAAAAAATTATCTGCCTTTTTTTATTATTGTTAAATACCATAAAATAATCATCATCATATCTTACATTAAAAAAAATGATTTATTATTACTAACAAAATATTGTTTTTCAAAATTGAACATATATATTCTTCTGCAAAAAAATCACTTAGACTATTACTCATACTTAAACCCTTCTTTTTGTTTATGTCATATAAATGAAAAACTTCTATTTTTAATTTGACCTATTTATCTTTTATATATAAATCTATAATATTAATAGCAACAAAAAATAAATTAGAAACTAGATTAAAACAGCATTTAAGTGATAAAAATTTTGTTATTTATAGTCATATAAATAAATTTAAACAGATTTTGAAATAAAAAAAAACATTTAGAACAGTGGTCTTCAACCTTTTCTCACCTGCGGACCGGTAAAAGTAAGGATAAGATTTCGCGGACCAGCAGAAGTTTACAGATAAATTTTTATTTGGGGGCCGGTTGAGAAATACGTTGTGATCACTGAGACAAAAGATAGACACCAAAGTTATTTTTTGTTTGTTTTTATTTTTAAAAAAAGGTAACAGAAATTGGTTTTAAAAATAAGTTTTAGTATTTTAACGGTATACAAATAAAGCCAAAAAAAATATTGCCTTATAGGCCAAAAAAAAGTGGGCGTATTTTTAAACAAAAAAAAAGAAAACGAAACTTGAAAAAGTCAAAAGTTTTGATCTTACTTTATTTTGGGGTGATGGGGGTGTATTCGAGAAATACTTTGCAAAAGTTAGAAACAGAACTTATTTTTTGGTTTTTATTTTTAAAAAAAGGTAATAAAAATTGATTTCCAAAATAAAAAGTTAAAGCCAAAAAAAAAAAATCACCTTATAGCCAAAAAAACCCACTAAAAATGAAATATTAAGAGAGAGTAGAAAAAATTTAAGAGATCAAAAAAAGTCACATTACATTTTATTGTTTTAACAATGCTGACAAGCAGCCGTGGTTGGCTATCGAAAGACAACTGGAGTTTGTGTAATAAAAAACTTTTTTCTGTCCCCCCCCCATAAACATCTGTGATATAATTTACGTATGATTGATTAGATTTTGTGGTATTTTTGTTCTGTTTCTTTTTTTTAAATAAATGTGATGAAAAAATAAATAAAAATTGTTCATATTAATTAAAAGTTTAAAATCTTATTATTTTGTTATTATAAACTTTCTTGCCAGTCTAGCTGTGGACCGACAGACAACTTCTGTGGCTCGGTACCGGGCCGCGGCCCAGTGGTTGAAGACCACTGATTTAGAATGTATACCATGAAAGAATAATAATGGGTGGAATTTACATTAGTGAAATAAAACCTGAATTAAGTAGAATGTTAATAGAAAATAAAATAATAGATTTGTTAATTAAATGTTTTAGGGTATTTTTGGATGATTATATAAATGTAAAAAAATTTGATAAAGTTTTGATATTTTCAGTAGAAAAGATAATTTTTTAGTATTTTTTAATGTTTTTGAATTTGTTTGGAATTTATATTTATTATATATTTGAATTTTTATTTTTCAATCTTTCTTGAAAAAGATTATTATAAAATAGTCGAAACGGCTTTAGTTTTATATTTATAATAGTCATACAAAAAACAAGTTTTAAAGAGAAGTTTGGTGTATTCATTTATATATATTGTAACGGTATATAATTTGCCATTACATTATTTTAAAATTAAAATAAAAAGACATAAATAAAAATTGATTTATTAAAAAGAAAAAAAAAACTTAACTTAAAAACTGGAAATTCAAAGTTATATTTAACGTATATATATATCGCACAGATGGGAAACTTTAAAAACTTTTAAAAATGAAAGTATTTGCAAGTATTTTTTTTTTGTAAAAAAAGTAAAGATGTAAAGATTTGATATTTTTGAAAATAGAAATAGTGTTGATTTCTATAATCTTAGAAATTGGAAATGATTGTTTTATTAATTAAATCAGCGTTTACCAACCTTTTTTGGCTCAAGTACCACTTGGTAGTACATCACGCTAAATTGTACCACTTCATAAAAATGATTGTATTTCATGAAATTTGTTATTGCGAGTGTGTTATTTTATTTGCATTATAAATATTATAGGGTGACCATGTATATTCACATCACATAATGAGACAAATTACATTGAAACACGCCTAAACGTCATGCCAAATTATAAACTCACTGTAACATATTTATATGTATGTGTTTGTTCAAAGTTTCATATTTTTTCCAAAATAATTTATTAAAGATTACATTAAAGGTTATTTGGTACATATTTTGTTCAAAGTGTTTTCTCGTTCCTTCATTTGGTTTTCCCGAATTTGATACCGTTTTCTCTTTTTTGGAGCATCTTGCTATTGGTTGGGCCATGGAGAGGATAAACCCAGCATGTTCCAAGTCATGGTAAAAATAACCTCAGGGATTATCAGGCTATCTCTTGTTCTTGTTTTCTATATATTGTTCTGCATGAAGTTAATAGGATTAAAATTTTGATGATTAAATACTAGTTTACATCTAGTAATCCACAAAAGATGATCAAGAATTAATGAGAATCTAATTTCTGGGTATGATCCTTTTCTGATACATTCTTTCAAATTAAATAATTTAGATTGATTTGTCTTGATCCGACTCATTATTTATCTACTATTTTCGCATATTTATTAATAAATGGTTTTAACACAAAATTATAAAAAACCAATTAATATATTTTCTTATCATAATCAAATATTTTTATAAAATAAATTTAATGAGGTCCTTGTGCTTGTTTCGAACAACAATTTTTTTGAAATTTGGTTCAAAAGATGCGAGGTATATACCCTTAAGTCTACAGCTGCATTCAATCTGTTTTGATATTTATTTTTTTTTAAAAATATATGAAGAAAAAGCTCTTCCTACTAATTCTGTATTAGTAAACGGTAATAATAATTTAAGAGCTTTCTCAAAAAGTTGTTCATATTTTTTAATGTTTAACCAAAAATTAATTAGATTGTGTCGTTTGAATTCTACTTGTAAAGTTCTGTCACATGATAATTCTATTAAATTTTCTTTATTCTTTATGTAGCTTTTTCTAAATTTTCTGCATAGAAGGGGTTTGAAATCCAATTATCATTTGTGTTTTCGGGTTTTGGAAAATATTTCATGAAAGACAATTTTAATCCTGTTAAATGTGCTATTATATTTTCTCGTATATCTTGAGACAGACTAACCTTATTTTCAAACAAAAAAATATGTAGAGTTTCGAATACTTCCAGTTGATTGTTTTCGATACACTGTTTCCAAAAATCTAATTTCTTAATCATACTTTCAATTTTATCATTAACATTAAAGATCGTTATCGACTGTACGTATTAACAACTTTACTGTATAATATTATTAATTAAAATAATTTTTATGAATTATAGAAAAAAACATTTCTATATTTTTATGATTTAATTTTTTTTTATGTCCGCCATTATTGATTATTTTTTGTGTACCACCAACCAGCAACTCGCGTACCACCAGTGGTACGCGTACCACAGGTTGGGAAACACTGAATTAAATGATTGTTCTAAAGCACACTAGCCCTTGGGGCACTCGAATAATTAAATGGTAAGAGAATAAAAAGAAACTAAATGACCAATGCAAGCACGAAATAACAGCACAGACCGTAAATGAAACAGGAGAGGATTAGTAATGTCTTGCTCGTTGAATCTGAAGATTGGATAAGAGGCTAATAAAAATATTAAAGCCAAATGATTATTATAATTGTTATCTTAATGCTGACTACGAATATACCATTATAACTAGCTATATTGCCGATTTCACGATGTAGAAGTCTGCAATAAATTTAATTTTCCGGACAACCAGCTGAGGCCTCTGGATGACAGTTCCTACCCAAATGCATGGCAAGTAGCGGTTTCATTTCAAAGAAGGACAAAATCTACGAAAGTGATCACGAAGATGGATCTCTAAATCTGCTCAATCCGTAACGTATGAACTCTTGTCTTTATCTAACAGGAACTTTTCCTAAATTTGCATTTAATAGCTGAAAATAAGAACTATTATCTGGCCTAAAATCAATTATTAGTAAAAAAAATTATGCCTCTGTTTAAGCAATCATTTCCATTTTTCTCTTTTTTGTGTTAAGTGTTAATTAAAATGTATCAAATTAAAGTTGGGTGTAGATAGCTGCATGGATGAAAATTAATAACCATGTTTAAATTTGTTTGTTTATTTTAAAGGGTTCATTTCACGCTATTTGTTTCATAGTTAGGAGAATGCTTGTGTAGGGATATATGGGTGTTTATATCAATGTAATGTGAAGCGTGTTTAGCATACAGAGCAATGTGCCCAACTGAATGCATGACCCCAAAGAGGCAGTCATATCATTGCAAATGGTCGCAGATGTATTTCCTGCGCCATTGACCCCTTCTAGCTCTATGGACAGGGATTTTTAAGTCAGCAGAAAGACCGCTCTCCCTCATACGTAACATTCTTTAATTAATTTATATACATGATTCCTTCGCCAAGACAGATGCACATTCCTGTACTGGACGAGGATCATGTCCTTCAAATATCACGCTGTCAGATGCACATTCCTGTCGGCGTGATTTTATGCTAGCATTTTCATATTGCATTGGTTGCGACTATATATCTGGAAACAGGCGTTGGTTTGGCTATGAACTTTTAGTCTGAGATTGAATGAATGTTTTGATAAGTTTTTTTTTGTTAGTGAGAAATCTATGTAGCCTATCTATATTCAACATGCTAAAGTAAAATATATTAAAATGTCCATCTGTGCGGTCTATTTAAAATAGTAATTTAAATTTAAAAATTAATGTTAAAATCTAAAATATAAATTTTATTCCTCAATTTTAAATGTGCGTTAATAAAATTTGTTGTGTTATTAGTACTGGCAGTGATCTAGTTTATTTTTTTTTTATTCTTTATTAAAAAAAAATATTTTAATAAATATAGTTTAAAACCTCTGCTACTCCATGCGCTGGTGGCAAGGGCAAACGGTCAATAAAATAAAAGTTGGATTTTTAACAACGCATATCTGCCTATTCTATAAATTTTCTAGGTTCAAATGGACTAGGGGCGCCCTGTATGGCAGATACGGTAAGGCTGTAACTTCCACTTCCTTTCGATCCGTTATAATATGGAAAATTATGAACTATTTTTGAAAAGAAAAACTGTATAGATGATATTTTAAGTTGGTAGTTTTCTAAGTTCTCTCTCTTTTTTTTTTTACTATTTCTAGAAACACAGTAATAATATATATATATATTTACATGTTCAGTATAATTTTAATTATGCTGTATAACTAAGGACATATATCTGTAATCTTTTTTTTTCTTCTCTTGAATGAAATTCATTTGAAACAAAATAATCTTTATATACTGCATATAGTAATTCAATAAATAGTAATAGTGCACCATAAAGAAAAGATCAATAATATTACAAATAAACTACAGCTTAGCAACGCTTTTGACCGGGCAGGTTATATTCATAGCACTACATAAAGTTAGATTTGTGGGGGGAGGAAGCAGAGAATGAACATATAAATTGATAAATTCACATAATCCATTTGTATGATAAAGCAACATATGAATTTTTTTTATTATGTCAGTGTTATCATTTTATCAGAAATGAATGCAAATACAGAGATTAAATCTTAATTTAAGCTGTAATGTCTGGTGATCAAACATCTAGTCATTCGATCATTTCTTTTAATGCTATTATATAATTTTTTTATTCATTAATTCCAATTGCAATTTATATAATAACTGAAATTTTAAAATCTTATTTTTGTGACTTGTTTGGTTGTAAGTAGGTAATTTATTTTTTGCTTTGAAAAACATTTTTATATCTAGATAAATCTTTTTAACATTTATTTCTCATATACATCTAAAGTTCAATAAATCTTGAGATGTCTGTTTTGGAAAATATTAAAATAGTATGATTTTTTTGAAAAAAAATCTTTTTGTCAATGTTTTGATCATTCAGATTTTTGTTGTCACTCAACTTTATAAGCACATTTTTTGCCATTTTTAAAAATATTCCAAAATATTATTTTCTTATAGCAATACAATTCTTTCAGTTATAGGTGATAGATCCAATGTTATATGACAAAAATATATTTTAAAATTGTTTGATTTCAAATATTTGTCCATTGTTTTATATTTAAACATTTTATGTACTATTTTGAATATCAGGCAGAACAAAATTATATATATATATTGTAGAATATTTTTAAAATTCTTACCTGCTGACATTTGATTTATAATGTAGTTAACTTATTTAATAACCAGTAAATGTAGATGGGGTTTATGCTATTTTTTTCTGATTTCATTTAAAATGTCAAAACTAAATATTAATCAGCAAAGAAATTAGATAAACGTTATTTTTCTAATAAGATTATTAACTTCTGTTCATAAATTAATATGTTTAATTTACTTTGTTATATTCAATAAATTTCATCACTGTTAAATGAGAAAACTGTCGTTATTTGACTTATACATTTTTTCCCATGCATTTGGTTGTTCTTTATATAAAAATTCATCGTAGTGTTCATCAATTTATACATACCATTTTGACTAACTTAAATAATCTTTAGAAAAAATGAAATTTTTAAAAAAATTGCTTGCCATTTTTTTACAAGACTAATAATGTCATAGGATAGTGATTTCAGAAAGTAATATCTTTGTAAAATAAAATGATGACATTGAGATTGAAAAAAATGCAGTACAGCTTATTGTTTCGATTATACTGTATTGGCTAATGTAATAAAATGCAATTCTAATTTTTATACAATATTCTTATAAAATAGTGTGACTAATTATTTACATAGCTGATGTAAATAAGTTTCTGTAAATAGCAAAATACAAAAATATACAAGTTTCATTCAGTACAATACATAATCAGAAGCAAACTTCAATCATATACAGTAACAAAATACATTAATAATATAATTAAAATATGTACATTAGCTAAAATATCTTTACTTGATTTTTAATATTCTCATAAATGCTAATTGCACACAAAAAAATGTTGTTACCATAAATCTAAATTATTTTGGCTAATAGAAAAGGGGAAAAATGCAATCATTCTAAATATAAATTGAAAATATTATGTTTAATTTTTAGATAGTATCTTTATGATTGATTTGCAGCATAATTTTTGATAAATTCAAGATCATGATGGCTATAGCAAACTTTAAAAAAATGTCAACAGAAAAAAATTGGTACATAACTAAAACAGACTTTGATTTTATATAGCATTAAGTGCTTAATAATAACTTTTACAATGTGCTCATTAAAATATTTGTTTATTTAATATTCTTGTAAACATTTAATTTTGTGAAAACAAAACTATTTTGGTGGGGAAAAAAGGAAGAAAATTATTTCGAGCATTTGATAATTAATAATCAACTTTATATGTTCAAAGAGTTTTAAACACAAGTTGAAAATATCACTTCAGTTAATATCCTTTAATTAATCTATTGTAGGTTTTTGACATAACCAAAAATAATGGCAGCTTTCATTACAAACATTAAAAAAATGTTTGCAAATAAATATATAAATTTCATTCAGTACATAAGTAAAAACAAACTCAAAAACTACAGCAATCAACTGAGTATATTAATTTTTTTGATTTTTCAATTATGACAGCATTTATGGTAAAAAAAGAGATGGATCATTGATTTAAATTTTAAAAAACCCAATTATACAAAAATTACAAGTTTTGTTGATTAGATAATAACAAAAAGAAAAAAAAATGTTGGTAATAGACCAAAGTGTTTAAAAAATAAATTTTAAAAGTATATATTGCTTAGTTGTTGTTTTTTTGTCCATGCTTCATTTTAATAATTCGGTAGAATATCTATTTTGTCTAATGTATAGTGACAAATTATTTAAAAAAAAAAAAATTATAGCAACTGAAATGTTGTTATTATTACTATATATACAAGTTGGTAATCTTTTTATTTGAAACATGCTTAATGTTTATTAATATTTATTTTTTCTAATTTTGAGCTTTATTTTTTAAACTGGATTTAACATTTTATATATATATTAAATTTTGAATAATAAATTAAATTTTTTTTATAGGAAATTGTTATAATTGCTTTTTTTTTTTTTTTAATGAGATTTTTAACTTGGAAACATTTTGAGGGGATAGTTGAGTTTGTTCTAGGTAAAGCTATAGATTTATCATTTTGAATATGGAATTTTAACTCAACTGCAAAGGAATAAATTTGTCAGTTTTTAATTAAAAACATATGTGGCATGGAATTATGCAAACTCATCTACCTTCTATGTAATTTAGTTTTCAGAATATTTATGTGTATTATTTGATAATAGCTTAAAATATTTGTCCAACAAATTTAAATTTGTATTAAATTTTAGATATAAGATAAATGTTTTTTTTTTATTTTATTATAAAGTATTCACATTTTTAGTGCTTTTGAACACAGTAAAAAGTTGTGCCAAAATTTTATAACCAGTGATATCCTAAATTTATATTTTCAAAATTTCTTTTATGAACATAGAAGTGTTAGTTTATTTTTATTAATTAAATTCTATGTAACCTTAAATATGACTATTTTATTGAATGCTACCTAATTAATTTTTAAACAATGATATTAATTGTAGCAGCTGAAGGTTAATATATTGCAAAAAAAAAATACTCTATTTCTCATATAATAATTCCAGTAAAATTAATTATTTAATATTATCAATATCTACTGAATTTTACAATTGAGCAAAACATTAAATAAAAAAAAATTCTAAATTTATTTCAGTAATTTTTATTGGAGGTCAAAGTATACATATTTTACAATAATGCTACATCATTTTTTGTAAAGTGCTTAAATGCATACATTGTTTACCATATAAAATCAGAAATTTTAAGATCTAACATTTTAAATTTATATTAAATAAGTGAGCAAAATCCCAAATAAGCTAATATCTGTTCCTAAGTTGTTTTATTATTATTATGATATATAATGCAAATAATGAATTAATCATTCTGTATGATTTAATTAACAAATATTGTTTTATGTCCTAAGTATTTTTGATTTTATCTTTTGAACACTGAGTTAATTTCATTTTGTATATTACTAGCACCCACATTTATTTATGGTTACCCTAATTATACAATTCTCAAAACACAATCATATCCACTAAACTCACACACTGATTTTTCAGATATTGTTTTAATCTTTTCTGCAATAATTTTTTTTGAAAAACTTAATATAGCTAATTCTAACTCTACATTGTATTCTATCTTCAGCCATTGACTGATATTGCACTTTTTAAAGTGCTTTATAAGTACTATTTATAAGATAAACAGGATCTGCTTGTTACTACTATAGATTCAGTATCATAATCTGAAAATTAAGAGCATATCAATTTGTCATGATTTTAACATCAAATTTTATAGAATATTAAAGAGCATTCTTAAATGAAAGAATGTTGATTGCCTTTGTTATATACATAAAAATCAAATTTTCTATATAGATAAAAATCAAATGTTCTCTACCATGCAAAAATTTAACTGAATATTAATATTAGATATAATTAATTTAAATGTAATTATAGCAAATTTTTTTGTTAAATGCAGCAGCAGTATCACTGGTGTCTTTGTTGCATTTCATCATCTAAGAGTGGCTTTCTATGTAAAACTACCGAAATGTTTAGACTGATTTATACTTCTCTGACTGATATCATCAAAGCCATAAGTTTTGAAGATTTTTTTCAATCATAGACTGAAAAACAATCGAGTTTTTTGAATATTAATTACTCAACCAATTTTTTTATAGATTATCTCCAAAATATAAAGAACTTTCTATAAATTATCCTGTGAATTGACAATTAAGCACAGTCAACATATTACAAATGTATGAGCCAAGTAGATGTTTTTGGTTTTAATCTGTTTACATAAAAAAGACCATCATCAAAACGATATGTGCTTCTGGAAGCTGCTTATCAATGTTATAAAAATGGAAAATAAATTTGGACCTAGTACACATTCCTGTGCAGTAATAACATTGTATTATTACTATACAAATGAACTTTATGAAGAATCAGCTATATTCAGATATTATAACAAACTCGTTTGGAGTGATTAAACCAAATGTCTTCACCAAATTAATGAAATATTTAAATTATACCATCACTCATAAACTTGTTTTTGCATTTTCTTAACAACAAAAATATATTCATGTTTATAGTGCTTCTCATCTAAAACCATTTTAATTCTCTGAAAACCACCATCTATGTAAATAATCCATGCAATAATATTGTTAAAATTTTTTTTGTTACAATTGATAACAATTGTGCACCAGGATAATTCAGGTTTTTTATCGCTGTTATTGTTTAGAAATTATAACACTAGAAGCATTATTGAATTTGCACAATCTTATGGTCTATGTATTACAAATAAAAAAATTCATTATTTGTAAATTAACATATTACCAGATTGTAAAACTATTAAAATCAACTCCAAAGTTTTTTCATTTTTAAGTTTACTAAAGAGCTACTTTTAACTTATTCCATTTAGTTACATTTAACATATTCCATTTGTTCTTTCCTCAGATATTAATAAGTTAATAGTATGAATATATTATTAAATGTAGTCAACTGGTTCTTCAATTTGTAGTACAAAAATTAATTAGAATACTCATCTATTTAAAGAGACTTTATGGCATAGTAATTAGAGAATTCATGTTCTATAACTTTAGATTCAAGCTTGGGTAAGAATTAGTTGAAATTTGGGATTTTTTTACAAATTAAATAAGCTTTTTTTTGTTTTTAAAATAGGCAATATGGCTAATCATCCAATATTAAGCAGTAAGTTGGTATTTACCCATTATTAGTTAATGGTTCCACATTTATTGTGTGTTGGTCAGATATGTATTAATGTGCTAACAGTAAAAACAAAAAAAATATAGTTTTAATAAAATTTACTTCCCATTTTATCTCATAAAAAGTGACATTTAAATAAATGATTTAAATACACTTCATTGGCAAATGATTGTAGCATCTTTGTATTTTTTATTATTCATTCTTACACCCCTCTCCCCATTATTTAATTTCTGCTTTTAAGTTATTATATTGCTTATGAAATACCCCCTTTTTTAGTCAAACATAAAGTCTCATTTTTTATAATTAAGTCACTAATATAATCATTGTCAGAAAAACAATTTATTATTAAAGCAAATTTTATTTCTTTTAGCATAATCAATTTGAATTAGTAATACTTCATTTACTTATCATTGTTTAAAGATTGAACACCAAATTCCTTACTTATATTTTTAGAGTAGAACAGTTTTTTTAATTCGACTATATTAGAATTCAATAGTATTTGATTTATCTAATAGCCAGTTATGATTTTAATATTGTTTCACATTTTCAATCATAATTATAACAATCTATAAAATATTATTATTTTAGCATGAATTCATCAATTTTTAAATGCTTTTATTTAATTTAGAAACTCTGTTGTTTAGTTAAAATTTTGTAATTGATTTTAAAATACTTTTGTTCTTGTGTTACAAATTTATGGCTATAACTGAAACATACAGGCTTATTATATACCTGTGCTTATATATGTAATATATAGGGTATATGAGTACAGACTTTCACATTCCCCACCACTCTCCATATTATCTCAAAACACTGATACACTTGAACACATATGTTGAAAAGATAAATAATCACCAATATACGTATTTCACCAGCAATTATCAGTTGGTCCAGATTACCATCTCTACACATATATGCTATAAGTGCTCAGATATATATTAAGATAGCCAATATGGGTGTGACAACAATCTCGGCCTCAGGGTGGCCTTTGACATTTCATCATCAGATTTTCAATTGGATGGACGGTTGAATAGTTGGAGTGTGGAGTAGATTGAAGCCTGTCCATTAAAGTATGAGGATTGGCTATCTTAATATATATCTGAGCATTTATAGCATATATGTGTAGAGATGGTAATCTGGACCAACTGATGATTGCTGGTTTAGCATGAAATACATATATTGGTGATTATTTATCCTTTCAACATATATGTGTTCAAGTGTATCAGTGTTTTGAGATAGTGTGGAGAGTGGCGGGGCATGTGTTAATCTGTGCTCATATACCCTATAAATTGATGGCTATGTAATATAACAGAAATATTTCAGGGTTATCCGATTATTTGTCCAGTCAAATGGCATTGTTGAGTCAAATTTTGAACATTGTAACAATTCATTAAGTTTTCTATGATGCACACAAGATGGCAATATATTTCTTTTCTTTTTTTAAAAAAAAAACCTTTTACAATCACTTAGAAATAAAAACAAATATCAATTTTTCTTTGTTGTAAAAGTTCCTTCTTAAACAAAACAGTGACAAATATTACATATTCTGCAATATTTCTATTTTAAAATTGGAACAGGAATAATTACAAAAAAGATTTAAATATTAAAAAGTTAATCATTGATATATAAAATATTTTATGATGTTTTTATTTTACTGTGCACTAAAACACCAAAAACAATTGTTTCCTTCAATCACAATTGAGTTTTTGTATTTAATTCGAATCAAAAGCATGGAGTATTCAGAAATTAATTAAATTACTAATTTTTATAACTAATGATCAAATTAATTTCTTGATGCTCCACACTCTTATTTCAAATTATTTTACACTAAATATAAAAACCTCAGTTGTGGTTGGAGAAAATATATATATATTTAATGCACAGTTAAGTAAATGCTTTTATTATAAAATATTTTATATATAGTGGCATTTCTTTATAAATTGTTCATGATAGTCATAAATCTTATCTACTGAGAAAAAATTTCTATAACACTTAACTAAATTCATAATGCCAATAACATTATTTTCAGTAAGTTCAGGCCATCGTTTGCAGTAGTTGTAATCTACCAGCTTAGGGTTTAGAATCTAAAAAAAAAAAAAATTGTATTGGTAGAATTTATAGCTATGAATAAAAACTATTTGATCTTATTAAATCTAATATTAAACCATAAGCATTGATAATATAAAGAAATAATTACACAAAATAATTTTGAATGTCAGTCTTCCATAGATACATTTACGAATTCATTAGACAAATGTAAAGATTTGTATTTTTTAATCACACACAAAAAATAATCATTCATGAATATGTTTATTTAAAAAAAATGTTTTTTTTAGTTTGACAGGCTATAGACACATATATTTGTAGTATAGTTTTTTTATATAGTGAAGTCATGAACTATACTATATTTTGTGCCAAGACATTTAGGAATTCATTAGACAAATATAAAGATTTGTATTTTTTAATCACACACAAAAAATAATCATTCATGAATATGTTTATTTAAAAAAATGTTCTTTTTAGTTTGACAGGCTATAGACACATTCATATATTTGTAGTATAGTTTTTTTATATAGTGAAGTCATGAACTATACCAGTGTTTCCCAACCTTTTTTGGCTCGTGTACCACTTGGTAGTACATCACGCTTTGTAAAAATGATTGTATTTCATGAAATTTGTTATTGCGAGTGTGTTATTTTATTTGCATTATAAATATTATATTCACATCTCATAATGAGACAAATTACATTGAAACATGCCTAAACGTCATGCCAGATTATAAACTCACTGAAATTATAAACGCACTGTAACATATTTATATGTATGTGTTTGTTCAAAGTTTCATATTTTTTCCAAAATAATTTATTAAAGATTACATTATTACATTAAAGATTATTTGGTACATATTTTGTTCAAAGTGTTTTCTCATTCCTTCATTTGGTTTTCCCAAATTTGAGTCTGTTTTCTCTTTTTGGGAGCATCTTGCTATTGGTTGGGCCACGGAAAGGATAAATCCAGCATGTCCCAAGTCATGGTAAAAATAACCTCAGGGATTATCAGGCTATCTCTTGTTCTTGTTTTCTTTATATTGTTCAGCATGAAGTTAATAGGATTAAAATTTTGATGATGAAATACTAGCTTACATCTAGTAATCCACAATAGATGATCAAGAATTAATGAGAGTCTAATTTCTGGATATGATCCTTTTCTGATACATTCTTTCAAATTAAATAATTTAGATTGATTTGCCTTGATCTGACTCATTATTTATCTACTATTTTGTCATATTTCGTTTACTAACTAATAAATGGTTTTAATAAAAACAGAAAATTATAAAAAACCAATTAGTATATTTTCTTATCATAATCAAATATGTTTATACAGTAAATTTAATGAGATCTTTGTGCTTGTTTCGAACAACGTAATTTTTTGAAATTTGGTTCAAAAGATGCGCGGTATACCCTTAAGTCTACAGCTTCATTCACTCTGTTTCGATACTTATTTTTTAAAAAAATATATGAAGGAAAAGCTCTTCCTATTAATTCTGTACTAGTAAATGGTAATAATAATTTAAGAGCTTTCTCAGAAAGTTGTTCATATTCTTTAATGTTTAACCAAAAATTAATTAGATTGTGTCGTTTGAATTCTACTTGTAAAGTTCTGTCACATGATAATTCTATTAAATTTTCTTTATCCTTTATTGATAATGATGTAGCTTTTTCTAAATTTTTTGTATAGAAGGGGTTTGAAATCCAATTATCATTTGTGTTTTCGGGTTTTGGAAAATATTCCATGAAAGACAATTTTAATCCTGTTAAATGTGCTAATTATATTTTCTCGTATATCTTGAGACAGACTAACCTTATTTTCAAACAAAAAAATATGTAGAGTTTCGAATACTTCCAGTTGATTGTTTTCGATACTTATATATATTACTGATTCCAAAAATCTAATTTCTTAATCATACTTTCAATTTTATCATTAACATTAAAGATCGTTATTGACTGTACATATTAACAACTTTACTGTATATATTATTAATTAAAATATTTTTTATGAATTATAGGAAAAAACATTTCTATATTTTTATGATTTAATTTTTTTTTTATGTCTGCCATTATTGATTATTTTTCGTGTACCACCAACCAGCAACTCGCGTATCACCAGTGGTACGCGTACCACAGGTTGGGAAACACTGAACTATACTATATTTTGTGCCAAGTGTCCCTCATGTACAATGTATTTTGCATATAATAGCTTATGACTGATTGATAAATATTGACTATAATACAATTATTGTTTATTGTAGTGTAAGTGTACAATACAGAACTTTTCAACACACACATATATATATGGAACAGATGCTTTATATGTATAGTATACATGTATAAATTAAGATTATAAACAAAAATTAAAAAAAAAATGTTAATAATAAATTGAGAAAGCACATTTACAAAAATATATACAATACTCTATGTATGTTTCATTGTTCACAATTATTTTTCTTTCCAACATTTAATTTTCAATAATTTTTTAAAATTCTAATGAAAACATAGTGGCAGCTTCATTATCAACTGATGCAGATTCACTGATTATTTTAATACTTTTAAGGCTAATAATTTCATAATGATATAACATTACTTATTTGCAGATAATATCTTGGAATTGTGTGATCCAGTTTCTCAGTTAAATTCTTCATAGAGACTTAAAGCTTTCTGACACTATACAAGACTGTCACCTGGAATGTTTCTGTAATAAATCTCATTTAACCATAGATTTAAGGCTTTTTTCATTATAATCTAAAACTTCTCTTTTACTTTAGCTGTCTCAGGTGCACAAGTGTCAGATCTGCTTTTTATAATTTCTCTGATGAATAAATCATTCTTTTGAAATTTCAGGATATGACAATTTACTTGTCCTTATTAAATCAGTAATTTTTTTTTTCATTTAAGGAAAGACTTAATGACTTTTTTTAGATTTATTCCTCATTGTACTACAATACATTTTACTAAAGATACGCTAATATATATTATGTTTAAAACTTTCTGAAAAAAAAAATGCCAAGAAAAAATGTTATTCATATGCTTACAAAGAAAATGTGATTAAAAAGTTTGAGAATTGAAAATTTGGTTGTGTTCTGATCTATCGTGTCAGCTGCCTGATGGTGTTGATGCTAACCAAAAACACATTAATATAATATTCCCGGGCTAGTGATTCTCTATTAATATTGACTTCTTTACTTTCTTTCATTTATAAATTATTTTTCCCAAATAATATTTTTGACAATGGGACAATAATAGTTGTTTTTTAATTTTTATTGACAAGAGGGTCTTTTCTGGTGTATGTTCAAATAGTAATTTGGGTTTTTTAAATAGTATTACTGTTTTTTAAAATTTGATTGACAAAATTCAAGAGAGAATTGGGTTTTTTATGTATCTTTAAATAATTTACATTACTTTTATTGGTTTATATTTGATTGACAAAATTAGTGGGAGGGGTGTTTTTGTGTATGATTAAATGATAATTTACGTTACTTTTATTTTACATTTGATTGACAACAATTATTGGGAGGTTTTTTTTTTTTTTGTATGTTTAAATAAAAATTTAAGTTACTTTTATTTTACATTTGATTGACAACAAATTTTACTTTCTTTCGTTTATAAATTATTTTTTCCAAATAATATTTTTGACAATGGGACAATAATAGTTGCTTTCTAATTTTTATTGACAAGAGGGTCTTTTTGGTGTATGTTCAAATAGTAATTTGGGTTATGTTTAAATAATTACCGTTACTTTTATTGGTTTACATTTGATTGACAATTAGTGGTAGGGATGTTTTTGTGTATGTTTAAATAATAATTTACGTTACTTTTATTTTACATTTGATTGACAATAATTATTGGGAGAAGGGGTGTATGTTTAAATAAAAATTTAAGTTACTTTTATTTTACATTTGGAATCCCTCAAACAAGCTGTCTTTACGAAGTGAACATTTCCGTCAGCAAGAATGAGACTTACAAATGAAAGTCCAAAGATGTTTATGGACCTCAAGTCTCATATATTCGCTGCACAAGCATATCTTTTCTTTCAGCAGGATATTTTTCTGCTGTAGAAATGTTACAGCGCCGGCCTCTGTGTCTGGCAATTCACATATTTTCAAGTATTGTGTTCGAATTAGCCATATTTTTGGTCTCGGAAAATTACTCGCTAAAATGTGACTTAAAGCATGATCGTCAAAATATTGCGCTACCCCACCCTAATTCAGAATTTAAGAGGCTTACAGCTTTATGAGGAACAATCATGACACTATTAAAACTGTTAAAAGGTAACAGTACATCAATTCATACGAGAGGAAAAAAGACCCCAGTGAAAATTTAAATAATTTTGACATGATGAACTTAACACCCCCCCGTACGATACTGTTACATAAAATATATAACACAGCATTACAATATAGTGTGTAACACAAACAACTACGGCATTTTCCTCTGCTTTTAGCATAGGAAAAAGCCACAGCATTAGCCACCAGCCGAGTAAACACTCTAGGTTTTATCGTACAAAAAAGGCTTAACTCCAAGTTAACACTCTTTCTAGATTTTATCGTATAAAGAAGGCTTAACTCCAAATTAACACTCTTCTTAGGATTTATTGTAGAAAGAAGGCTTAAATGCTTGAGTGTGGCCACGGAAACGGCATATTTCTAAAAATTAAGCTAGAAATAGTGCCATACAGCGACTGACACCATAGATCAGAACACAACCGAAAATTTTATATTTAACAAAAAAAAAAAAAAGTCTGTTGCATACCAAGATTTGTAAAATTTAATAAGTTTATGAATTTTGTTGCCTTTTTTATTTTTTGCTTGTTTGTTTACATTTTTATTTATTTAATGGGTTAGTGTATAATTAAAGTTGTAGTTTGATATAGTGTAGCTTGCAGCTTCTCTGTATTGTGAACAGCTGTATTTTTATTTGAACAATTAATTTCATGTTAATATTTATTAAAGTTAAATTTCATTTTGACATTGAAATATTTAAAGAATTTTAATTATATAATGATGTTTTTCTCATTTAATTTTTATAATGAAACATTTATATTTTTAAATTTCTGATGGCTTAATTAATTTTGGAAACCAATGGGATTTTTGATAAAAATCATTTATAATTAAAATGAAAGATGATTAGTTCATTTGGAGCAGGAAGAGTAATTAATTTGAAAATCTCATATAATTAAATTCATTTTAAAAGTTTGGTTGAAAACATCTAAATACTTTGAAATTATTATCTATAAATATTAACATTATTTTTTTGGTTTTAAATATGAGATAAGCATTAACTCTCTGGGAAGATTATGTTTTATACTGTCTCATCTGAAGGAGAATAGCAATTGCATTTGAAACAGGTTGTCAGTATTCTTCAGATTGCCTTTTTTTTTTTTTAGAAAAAAGTAATTAATCTGTTAACTTATACAATTTGCTCAAAATAATTAAATTTTTAGCTTCTTGACCATTTGGACCTATAATTATTTTAACAGTTTTGATTCAATGATAACCTTCAGAAGTTTCTAGTGTCATAATAGTTTGTACCAAATATACCATTATTCTAATGATAGATATGATAAATCATAATATATATATATTTAATTTTAATTTTGATATATTTATTTTTGCCATTAAGTATTGTGTTAATAAGGAGTAAGCATTAAATAAATCAATTTGTAATAAGAATTAAAATATAAAGTAATATCTGTGAAGTGGATTATTCACCTCAGACGTTTTGCAATCTTAATGATTTGTCCATTGATAATTTTTTGTGTAACTTTATTTTAATATGTTAGAGATTACATTTTAATATTTTAAATAAACTATGGATGTATTATAAGAATTATTTTTTGGTTGATTTTGGATTTTGTTTTTAGGTTGCATTTAGATATGAGAATCTAACATCATCTATTGTTTAATTATTGATTTGCTAAAAATGCTGCTTTTTAATTATACCCATAATGTGGCTTAGTATTTTGGAACATTTAAGATTATGCCTTTAAACATTTCTAATTGAGAGTTTCGCTGAATGCAGACAGCGTCTTTAAAGCATCACTTTTTTTCACAGCATTTTTACATATTGGACCATTTCCAAATTTTATTAAGGTATATATTATAATGATTGATAGATTACGATTACTGAATGATCTTCTTAACTGATTATTACTAGTTATTATTAGTATAGATTGTTATTATTAACTGTCTACATTTGTTAACTGACTACATATCTCAATTAACATATTATACAGTTAACGTTTCGACATTTTATAGATTATGTATATTTAAAAATAAACATTATTTCTATTCATATTTATTTATGTGTTATTTCACTATCAGATGGAAAACATTTTCATATATTATTTACTTATGAATTTAACTATTCAAGTGTTATTTCATTAAGACATTTTATATTCATTTGAAAGTTCACAACATCTTTGTCCCAGTGATCGTGCATTCAAGCAGAAGAGTAGAATATTATTGATAGATTAACTTTCAATGGTACCTATGATCAGATCGAGGCTACATGAATGCACAGCCCCAACCATTTTTCCTGATTATAACACCCCGCCATACTGTTGGAACAACCCCAATCATCAAAGGCAATTTATGTGCTGTGAGATGAATCTCAGGCGCCATCCATTCATATAAACTTTATATAGCTGGCATGTCAAAAGGCAAACTTGGCATTTGAAACTAACCCAGCCTAGTTCCAACATCTCTAACAGGCGACCCAGCACATTAATGAATACTTGGCAATATCCTATAATCAACATGATGCAGGTAAAGGAGGGAAAAAATATACCAAGTAAGATTCAATAAACCTTTATTTATATTCAATACAATGAAGAAAAAAACCCATATAATTATTATTAACATTTAAATATCATTTTATAATGTTAATAGTCCTTTCTCTTAGTAATGTCTAGACTTTAATAACTTTAATTGTTGGGTTTTCTTAATGGGAAGATGACACCATCTTTTTGACAGCACAGTTTCCATGCTTCATGGTCCTTACCATTTCTGCTGCTTCTGTTGTTATTCATAGCTGGCTATTTGTCTTCAGTGATTTTCTTTTATCTTCTTGGATTTCCAGTGACAATAGGAGAGAGTATGCAGTAGAGTTTATATTACAGGTGAGGCATTGATAGTAGGTGAGAGCGACTGATGGTTCCAGGGATCACAGACATTCCTGAGTACTTTTAGCAATGCATGTTGCTGCTTTCCAGTTTGTAACTTACATTTTTATACGCACACAATAGAAAAACTTATTGTTGATTTCTCTGCTTGATCTTGCTGAATGAAGAGTGAATATCAAAAGAAGGACCCTCCCAACTATCAAGCCATGGCTTTTATACCCAATTCTCCCATTGTTCACCTTAATCAGATTTTTGATTTTTTTAGCATTTTAATTACATTCAAATGATTTATATAATCTTCTCTTAGATTCATCTATTTTATGTAATCTGCCAGGAATCTTTCCAAAATTTAAGTGCATTGCTTCTGATGAGATGGTTTACAAGGATTACTTTCACTAATTAATTTTATTGTTTAGTTCTGTTTTAAAATTTTTAATATTTATTTTCCTTTTTAATCATAAAAAGAAGAGAGTGGGTTTTGAATCTATCTAAATCGGATTCTCTTTCCCCTCCTTTACTATTAATAAAACAAATGTACTTAAAATATCTGATGCAATATTTAATTTATTCTTTCAATTTCTTTCTTAATTTTTTTTTTTTCATAATTTTTTTTTAAAAATTATTAAAGTATATGTAACACATATGTGTGTTTTACAACATATATCTTTGCGAGCATTACAATAATATATTTGTTTTGTATATATTTTATGTTAAGTAATATCTGACAAATGTAAAGTAAATTATGGTATAAATTTTAAGAACACCTTTATTTGCCATAATACTGTATCTTTACAATATGGTAAATGTTTTAAGTTACATTTATAGCTTGTTCAATCTCATGATCTCCTTTCTCATGTGTACTTCCTTTTTCAAATCAGGGTGAAGAGAAAATTATTAGAGTCATGAAATCATATAATAAATCATTCAATTCTGTGTATTTTCCAAAATGGCAAAAAGTGATTTTTGTATGAAAATTTTAATTCTAATAATTATTACCATGATTTCAATTTTTCATCTTTTGAAAATGAAAAAAGTTAGTTTGTGAAAAGAATTTCAGATATTTTTGAAAATAATTTTAATATAAATTTTTTATTATATTCATAAAACTTAATAAACAATCTGTCATTATTTGTGTACATATGTGTTCTTATATATATGAAAATAATAAATATTAACTTACTAAAGGAAATAAAAATAAAAGCAAATACTTCTCCATGCAACCTTTGTTGAAATACTAAAGTGGATGTGTAAAGACGTAATTGTTTTATTTTCATATATATACAGATATATTTGCTATTTAAATATATATATAAATTATTTTATATTATTATTTGAGTATCAAAAATGTGTTTTTCAAGTATATGTGTATATACATAAATATTGTTTATATTCTTATATATATGTATATTGTATGTGGTTTATTTTAAAATTATACTTTTAGTAGATAAAAAAAATTACTATCAAAAAATGAAGTGCAAATATGTTATTATACATTATTTTAATTGTAATTTTATGTCACATACATATATAAGTAACTTGCCATCAAAAATTATTTTGAAATTTATTAAGTAGTTGTAATTTATGAATAAAAAATAAAATTAATAATCTTGATGTTTAAATTTTGAAATTTTGAATAAATTAAAACTTAATTTTTGACTGTATTTTTTCAAATTTATTGGAATCCATATAATGTCATTTTTATGGCAATATTTATTTTATTTTTACAAAAACTAACTTCAATTAAAAATTGAAGTTACTGTAATAATATTATCTTAGCAAAATTAAAAATAAATCCAATATGCAGACTGTACAAAATATTTTAAATACTATAAAAAGTCAATAATGGCATGAAAAGAAAGATGGAAATATCTTTTAAAGCAAAAAGCTCTTTATTTAATTATAATTACAGAGGAATCTCTATACTATATTGTTCCAAGCTTCCCTCACATTCACCGTATAAGAAACATTGATTACAATAGAATACAATTGTTTATTGAATTGCAAGTATATACACATATATAAATGCAGATTTTTTAAAATATATATAGTATACTGTAATGGACAAAAATGTACAGCTCACACGAAAATCACCCAAGAATAATTTGCATGTGAGCTCCACATTCCGACATCATATGATCAAGTTATTTCTTATCGCCTGCTAAGATCAGTTAGATGCAAGAGACTATCATATTTTAATTAACTTTATTGATTGCAATAAATGCTAAAAGTAATGAGAAATTACAATTTATTTATGTATATACATCATCACAACACAAACAATAACGTAATTGATAGAAATCCAGAGTAAACATCTGTCTGTTATAGCACTTTTATCCTGGATTAATTTTAACATAATTACATTATTATTTTATTTAACTGCTCTGTCTAATCTGAATGCAAATTAATACGATAAGATTCATTGATTCTATTGTTATTAGTATGCACAGACAATTGTCTAGGAAGATTGATTTGCTGCACAGACAAATTGACACTACTATTTATTAATATAAGTGATCACAACATGGTTTTAAGACTTAATACATTTGTAGCTTCAGAATATGCTAGACCATTAGTAAACTATATCATTAGAAAAACTAGGCTAATATCAATCATTTTAGGATGTAGTGCAGGTAAATAATGAAAGCACTAACTATGGGTAAATGGCAGAAAGCAGTATCTGTTTTACATTCATATATGTACAAAGAATATAAAACGAGATATATGCTATATGGTAGGAATGTGCATTACCATTTACTACTGCTTAAAATAAGTTGCTGGATATGAGTGACTGGACAATGCAATGTTATCCTACTCATTTATGAACAAAGAATATATATATATAGCATTTGATATATAGTAGGAATGTACATCTGCATACTACTTTTCAAAGTAAATTGCTGGATGCAAATGATCAGACAATAATACAACAGTATCATTCAGTTATGAACAAAGAAAATATATATACAAAACAGCTGGACATAAAAGTACATTAGCTCAAGTAAATTTAATACACCCATTTTCCTTTTCCACGCCTGATTATTCTTCAACCTGTAGGGTATTTTGCTTAAAACTATAAACCTTATTAAAACAGCAATCTTATTTTATTTAATTTGTCTATGCAGCCTTTTGATTCTATCCAGAGAACATTAATCTGCATTTTTCATGTTAATGATTAAATTATTATTTTTACAATTTCTATACTTAAACCTAGTGAAATGATCATTATTCATTCTGTTTTTAAAATACTGAATAAGTTTTTAAGAAAATGTTTGCAATAATAAACTAATTGTTTACATAAAATTATTTTTCTTTTAATTTTACGCGTTTGAACTGTGGGGTGTCTAATAAATTAAGCAAGACATCACTCTAATTTCGAAACATTTATTTTACGTAAAATCCATCTTAATAATTTATAGATTAAATGTGGGAGATAAAATATTTAATATTAGTTATATACAGTCATAATAATATATAATTAAAGTTCATACACATCCTTTTCAACATTAATAGTTCAAATTCTGAATTCCGGTATTTGGTAGACTTTTTGCAGAATTATTCTGTACAAACATGACTATGTCTGACAATCTGCAAAGTTTCTCTTATATTACTCTTGATTGCTGCAATGCTTTTCATTAATGCGCATTCATTTCCTTATTCATTTGGCCAGTATCTGACAATGTTTTTTTCAGTAAATGACAGCTGTTTTCTCCCTAAAGCAATAGAGACTTATGAAGTTAGCTGCAATTCGCACACACACTGACCACAATGCTCATTGAGCTTGTTCAACATTTTTTGATAGCTTCTCAGCAAATCACAATAGACTTTTGGTTGGCCTCACCAGAGTGGAGCAGACGATAGGCTTCTTTACTCTTCTATGATATTTTATTCAAAGCGTAATAATTTTTAATCTTCTGAGAAAAGCTGATTTATAATTCATAGAGTTGCCTTATTAGCAAGATCAATTTCCACTATGAGTCGTTTTCATATATTCATCTACTGGTTGTAGATAGCTTCTAAACTTCATTGTGGTCCATGGCTTATTTGTCCAATTATAGCATTTATAAAATTTTAACTTTGAAGAAGGATTATATTAAAATAACAGATAATGTTTTGACTAAACCATATAAGATATTTATCTCTTAATTAGCCAATTTGTTTACCTAGAATTTAATTACTTTTATATAATAATAGGAATGTGATTTCCACCCACCTAATAATTATAAAATATCTTTACAATTGTTAATTAAATAAAATATTTTGTTTAAAATTACTTTAAAATAAACTTAGAATTAATAATGTATACATTTATCTGTGCATAACTTTTGCTTAGTAAAAATGTTGAAAACCCTTAATTTAAAAATTCCTATCGAATTTTCAAATTCTATACATGAAGCACAGATATATATCGCTTCAATACATACATAAATCAAAATTGTATTGTGGGGAATGTGTACCCCAGCATTCAGCTGAAGCAATAAGAATAATAAAAAAAAATTATCATGCTTTTATTTTTAAAATTAAGTAGCGAAATGTCTGACTTTCATATTAAATACAGTTTGGCGATTTTTTTTTTTCCCCAATAACTTTTCTCTTATAGAAACATGATAAACTAGTCTCTATTAAGAAATTACAGTGTTTTTAAGTCAATAATAACTTTAAGCGTATTCTAAAATTTTGTCAAACTTTTAGTATTATATCCAAAAAACATTTTACTACACAAAATACTGTCCATATTCAGAAAAGATAAAGGAAGAACAAAATGTATATGCTATCAGTATAAACTGAAGAAATTTTATTAATATATATAACATTCCCTTTTTTTTTTTAAACAACATTCAGAGCAGGAAAGTGGCCACCAAAAATCATAAAATTAGCAAATTTTAATGATTTTTTGTTTATTTACATTTTTGTTTACTTTACATTTCATTTTTCTTTGGACAGTGAGTGTATAATTGGATTGTATAATTAATGCAGTGTAATTTGCAGCTCCATTATATCAACAAGGAAACTTATTTTAATTTTGTCTTTAATGTTTATATATATTAAGATAGGAAGCAGCTGCCTTTCTCATTTATTAGTAGAAAAGTATTTTTGTTTATCAGTTACTGCCCAAACTTGAATAACAGATTAACAGTCCAAAAATATTAGTATTTTTTTTTTTAAAAAAAAAAAAGTTTTATTAAACATCCAAAAATATTAGTATTTTTTTTTTTTTAAAGTTTTATTAAACATCAATTTATATACCATTCATAACATGAAAACACTAGCTATATTAATTCAATACTCTTTAGAATCAAAAAAATCTACAATGCAGATGAACTTTTTTTTTTAAATTTATAACATGGGATTATTTTGATATTAGAAAGCATTGCATTGATATGCTAGTATTGAATAATTTTATATATTAAATTATTTGCAGAGCTTCCATTATTTTAAATGTTTTAAATAGTAAGTGTTTTTATTAAAATTTGTTTATAAAGGTTTTATTATTTATGGTAACAAAATTATTAATAAAAAGATAGATCAAGTGGTTTATTTCATGGGAGTTCATAAAAAAAAATTGAACAACAGTTATGATAGCTGGTACTATAATCCATTGGTTTTGAATTAATTCCGGCACTCTTCATTATGCTAGAGCAAAAGAATTAATGAAATAAATATTACCATACCAGTAATATGTGTTACAGTAGCAGTTGGCAATCTATGATACGTGGGCCATGCATGCATTTTAGATACCACTAAATTTTGTTTCTAGAAAAATAGTTCTTTAAATTGAATTGGTAAACTAGAAAAATTAAATATTTTAATGGATTTATATTTAATTAATTAATTAATTTTACTCCATTATTTCGCTAGTGTAATTTTCTATCTTTTTCACATAAAATAGGGACTGCTTTATCTGCTTTTCACACTGTATGGAGTATAATTATAAACATATGACCAAAAAATGTTGAAAAGAAGTATGATTGCCAAGATGTACATTCCATGCTGAACCAGCACTCACTAATTGGCCCAGATCCATTTTCTCATAGCTTTATTATTCTTCATTAAAAGTTTGTCAACACTTAGACAATCCCAATATCAATAACAGACAATTTCAAACTGTTGTCAAGGCAACCTCCTTTATATATCCCTAACTTGTGTGAGTATGGTTAAGTAAAAATTACACTACAGAAATACTATTCATTAAGTAGATAATCTTTAGTCTAATGAATAACTAATAAAAAATTATTAATATACTTTCATCAATGTGTCAAAGTTGTTAGGGCAGTAAGTTTGAGACATCAATTAAACAGTAATAATTGGCTATATATATACACTGAAGATTGATAAAGTTATGTGTGAGAGAATGTGATCTGGGCCAAATGATGAGTGCTAGTTCAGCAAAAATGTGCATTTTGGCGAACATCTTTTTCACATAAAATTGGTCGTATGTTTATGATTACACTCCTTCACAAAATGTTAATAGCGGATAGAAATCAGTCCCCACATTGTGGGAGAATGGTGTAGTGGAAATTATACTATAGAAATATTCATTAAGTAAATAATCTCCAGTCTGATGAATGACTAATAAAAATTATTAATTTATTTTATTGATGTTTTAAATAGTCATTGATCCAGAAGAGTATTTTGTTGATAATAAAGTTCAGCAAACAAAGCACTTTTATTGATAATCTGGAAATGGAATTAATTGATTTTAAAAGTTCTTAAACACTATCATCCTGAATTGTCACTTTTACCATAACTTAATAACTCATAAAATAAATAAATGATCTATAAAACTAATCATATTATAAAAAACAATAAAGCTAATAAAATATAATAAATCTTTAAAAATAAAAGTAAAGAATTTAGATATTTTTACACTTTACTAATTTTAAATTTATTTTAAAATGATATATTTTGTTTTGTTTTTTAAATTAAAATATTTTAAAATTTATCTACATTATTTATAAAGATTAAGATATAGAAGTATCTATCAGTCATCAATATATATATTTTTTATGAAAACAACAAACTACCAATAGAATCCATAACTTGGTTAAAGATTTGTTTACAAGATCTTTTTTTGCCTAATAAAATAAATGATATTTTTGATATAAGTTGTTTTAAATATTTATTTTAATAATAATATTTTAAAGAATTAAATAAATTTTTAAAAAGCATTTTTATTTATTGTGCACTGAAAGACAAAAAATAATTGTTTTTTCAACCACAATGAGAATTTTTACATTTAACTTTAAATAAAAGCTTGGGGGGGGGGTGTTAAAAATTACCATGTTTGCCTGAAAATAAGACCTAAGCAGAAAATAAGAATCTAGCATGATTTTTCAGGATGCTTATAATGTAAGCCCTACTTAAAAGCATCAGCTACAGAGATACTCAAAAGATATATTGAATTATAATGAATGTATGAATAAACAATATTATTGGCTTTAAATAAATGATACTATAAATTATATGATTCTTTTGCATTTTACTATTGGCAATTTTCGATAAACATAATTCTACCTATGTAGAGAAACAATTTATCTTCCATAAGTGAGTATATTGGAAAATTTATACTTTATATATTTTAAGTACTTATTATATTTAATACTTAGATTTAGAATGCTTGATTTAGTTTTAGATTTTCATCATGATATCTTTTAAATATTCAAGATAAAAGAAAAATTAGTTCATCATTTTTTCTTCCTCCTAAAAGAGATTAAAATAATGGAAGTGATTTTAATAGTCAAGTTTAACTTAAATTAAATTATATCAATTTTTCGCTTAAAGAAAAGATTTTAAAAAGGAATACCCAAGCAGAGAAATAATTTGGTGTTTGCCGTGTGGACTTAATAATGGATGAATGTAGTTGTGTCATATATGAATCACCTTGATTCAATACATATGACAATGGGCTTTAATAATGTACACATGTGAAATACAGAAACATTTTCAGAATTTTTGTGTTTGCATTTTTTTGTGTGGAAAAACATTTTTAACTGTAATCATTTTCTTACCATTCCTGTCTAGCAAGTTTTCAATTAACACTTGATTTAATGGCAAATTTAAATGGAATAATATTCTTATCACCAGATAAAATGAGTGCAAAAAATAAAAGCTATTCTGGTGAGTACAAGAAAGGAATTGATGGGGTGGAGGCTCCCAGAGTAAGAATCTTACATGTAGTTTTCCATAAAGAGAAGTACTTGAATAAATGCAGATTTTTATACATGAAAAAATGAGATTTCCCCAGAAAATAAGCTCTATAGTGTCTTTTGGAGCAAAAATTAATATAAGACCTCTTATTTTCAAGGAAACATGGTAATTAAGTCAAAGGAGTTGATTTAATTAATTTATAGATTCTCCCATTTCAAGTTAAATCTAAAAATCCTGATTGTGGTTGAAGAAACAATTATTTTTTTAGCTAAAAATTTTAATGTATAGTAAATAAAAGCTTCTTTTTTTTAAAAAAAAATCTGTTTTCAATTTTTTAGCATTATCATAGTAGTGTGTTTATTATAAAATATTTTTCTATTTGTTTGGTGTTTTTCATAATTATTTTAATTTCCATTAAAATAAATAACAAAATCAGTACGAGTAATGTTTAGAGAAAATCATGCCTTTAAAATCGATTACTAAAACCATGTGACTAGCTCATTTTTATCATATTTAATAATGATAAATATAATATTCTTCTAAAAATAATAGTAGTTTGATATGTATTTAAAGGCTTTCAAATTCTTACTTAGAAAAACTAAATAAAATGTGGCAGTGTAATAATTTTTTTGATTTGTAAATCATATCAGCAATAAGTCACAAAGTTATTAGTATCCCAAACAATTTTGTTGTTAATGCAGTTATATATGAAGAGTATAAATTGTAAAGAACACACCCTCATACTTGAGATAATAGTTTCTTCAAGTTCAAATTATTCATCTTCCTTAAAGCAATAATTATTTTTTCTGTGTTTTTATATATACACCTGGGTCTCGTTTTATGCAGTAGATAGGTTTCGCAGAAAACTTGCATTAAAAAAATTGCACAAAAATAGACAACTTACCTTGAAAAATGGGGGATAGGTTCTGTAATTTTCAGAAATAAGCAAAGCAACAAGGAAAAATTACTTTAAAATTCACATTAAAAAAAAGGAAATAAAGTATGATAAAAAATTTCAAATATTTGAAAAAAATTAATACTAGACAAACTTTTGTTATTAACTACAGTATTTAATTTTACATTTTTTTATATATATTTTAATCATTACCACTATTTGACAATATGTATTTGTTTGTGAACTGGTAAGAATTCAGATTCATCACAAGAGCAACTACAACTAGCGCCACTTTTAGTCTTATGCTGTGTTAATGGTTTTCTGTCATCAATGTAATCGGTGATTAAACTTTGAGATGATGATTTTACTAATTGTTTATAAAGCTCGTGATATCCAGACATATAACTATTTAGCTCTCGGAATTTAAGAGGTTGTTCATTGCAGGAAACTGAGATTTCAGCATTTTCTGATGTTTCTCTCACATATCAACCTAAAATCTATGATTAACTGATTTTTACTACTGAAATAAATTTTAAATGTTCACATTTTGTTTCTATATTAAAAAAATGAGATCGCAATCAAAAGAAAAAGATTATACATTATCATTAGAAAGATTATTTTCAGTTTACAAAATCAATAAAATCTTCCTTATTTATTTTAAAAATCTAAAAGATTATTTATTTCTGTTATATCTAACAAATACATTTTAAAAGTTTAAAATTTTTGAATATTTTTGCGATATTTTAATAGTAAGTATAAATCTATTATTATTTACTCATTAGTATAAATATTTGAACTCCAGGCACTCTTCACAAACCTGGGAGCTTAATTGTAAGTATAGAGGATTTGAACTCAGATTTTCAAGCATCTTCAACTATCCACACTATCTCATACAACTGATACACACGACCACACACATGTAGAAAAGATTAATAATCACCAATATACATATTTCTTGCTAAACCAGCACTCATCAGTTGGTCCAGATTATCATCTCTCACATATATATATATATAATCAATGCTCAGTTTATATTAAGATAGCAAATCTTCATACTTTAATGGACAGGCTTAATATAAATTGAGCATTGATTATATATATGTGTGAGATGATAGTCTGGACCAACTGATGAGTGCTGGTTTAGCATGAAATACGTATATTGATGATTATTAATCTTTTCTACATGTGTGTGGTCATGTGTATCAGTTGTATGAGATAGTGTGGATAGTTGAAGGGTGCTTGAAAATCTGAGTTCAAATCCTCTATACTTGTCATTAGTATAAGTAGATTATTTACATAGAAGCTAAGATTCTAAATACAGCTTCAGGCCATATTCATGTTAGCTGCTAATATAACATATTTTTGGAAAAAAAAAGTATTTCAAGTCAAAATAAGTTATTAATAATTTAAATTTCTTGATATCTAATAAATATAGTGAAATATGAAAGATCTATTGATTACCCTAGCTTGCTGTGTGTGGCAATATGTATAGTGTGTTTTGCGTGTTTTAAATATGAAAAATATTAAAAAGAAACATGAATCGCATAATTTCAAAACCGCATTCAAATAATCCACATAAAATGAGACCCAGGTGTACTTAATTATATGTTATGGTTCTTAAATGTGATGACTAATTCTTTTCAGAAAAAAATATTTTTACTGAAAAGTAAATGAAAGTGTTTTTATTTTAAAATGTCTTATATCTATTAATTTTTATACTTTAATATTTTCATAATTTGCAAATTAGAAGTTGATCTTTATTAATTCAATTTTTGAAAATAATTTATGATGAACAATTTATTTTTAAAAATTAGAATGTAAAAAAAGATAGTTATTTATAATATATCCATTCATATACGTGGTTCATGTAAAATGTCGATTGCATTTTTTTTTCGTAAATAATTACTTATTACTGTTATTTAAAGAAAAGCATGGTGGGGGAAGGTCAGAAATTAATTAAGTCAATCCCTAGTTATAAAAAATAGGGACTGACTCAATTTCTGAACTCTCCCTCTCCATACTTTCATTTCAAGTTAAATTTATGAAAAGCCCAATTGTGGTTGAATAAATAATTATTTGGCCTTTTAGTCCAAAATAAATGAATAAAAACATGAGGTTGGAAGTAAAATTATATGTATTAAATAAAGTTAATTTACAATATAGTTTTATTAATCAAGATTTGTTCTTATTTAAATTTTAAAACATGGTCTTAAGATTGTGTTTTTCTGAAGGTTTGTGATGATGGTGTTGTAGTTGTATTTTTATATTGGACTATTTCCATAATCTAATATGTGTGTTGAATGTCTTTAGAAAAGTTTAATTTTATTTAAATATTCCAAATGCAATCAACTGTTAGTAATATCACAGCAAGCAGGTTAGTATATGCACCAACTGTTAGTAATACCACAGCAAACAACTGTTAGGAATAGCACAGCAAACAGGTTAGTATATGCACTAACTGTTAGTAATATCACAGCAAACAGGTTAGTATATGCACAACGTTTTGAGGGGTATTTCTCCCCTCTTCAGGTGTTGCTGGCCTGACGAGTAACAGTACAAGCATGGGATTCGAACCTGTCCTTAGATTCTTGATTATTGAAAATTTTATGGTAACGCTCTAACCAACTGAACCATCCTGCCAAAGGCAACAGTATGTAGTAATTTCATATACTTATCTATGAGGTTCCTCATGATTTCTCCACTTTTTCCTCAGAGCAAAGTTGATTAGTGATTTCCATACATTATGTATAGTCACACTAGGTTGGCTTATGGAATTTTTTGCCATTGTCATGTGAGCAGCTTCTTTAAATTTTCTTCTTTGTGCCTTTCTTTATCCAATATTTTTGTATTTTCCCAATCGAACGTATGTTCATTGGTACATACATGGTCTGCTACCTTAGACACATCTGTTTTCTCTCTTCTAATCATCAGTTTATGTTCTTGCAAGCACTTTTGAATGGGTTAGCTGGTCTCACCAATATATGTTTTTCCACATTCACATGGTATTTCATAGATGCATTTTTTTCTTTTCAGCATTTCAAGTTTAGGCTTTGTAAATGTTAGAATGCCTCATAGTGTGGTATGGCTCTGGAAAGCTGTTCTGATGTTATACTGATTGCAGATTTTCTTTAATTTGTCTATTTTTGGAATGTATGGGTACACTACAGTACCAATAATTGTCTTTTCTCTTAATGGTTTTTTTTGTTGTCTATTTAATGTTTTCTTAATAACAGCTAATGGATAACCATTTTTCATAAGAGTTTGTTCGGTAAAAACCTGAAATCCGGGCAAAGCCGCTTGGAGCGTTGATGCTAGACAAAATCTATGAAATATAACATTACCGGGCCACTGCAACTTTTTCTTTTTTTTTTTTTATACGTTTTTTTTTTTTTTAATATTGATTAAACGAATAATTTTTATTTCATTTAGAACATGATTTCTTTATTATTAAACAAATTTTGATATTCATTTCATTACTTTTTGTGTTTTTTTTTTTTTTGGAACCTGACATTTTTTCAACAAATTTTGCTAATTTTATTTTTTCTTTTGATCATTTTAAAACTTTGGACCATTTCACGACGTCAAAAAATTTGTTTGAATCTCCCACCGCCGAAAAAATAGAATACAATTATTTGTGACTTGTTTAGAACTTAATTCCACCTTTTTTGGTTTTTTTTTGGCTTGACTAAATGGTTTTTCTTATTATTAATTTTACTTTTTTTTTAAACACAAATTGTTTTCACTTTGATTTATATTATGTTTGAATTACCCTTTTTTTGGCCTACTACAAGAAACAGCTTTTTGAGCGGGGGGTGGGATTTCGTACTGTTATTATTAACAAAAAGTCAACCAAAATAGTCAATTATTTTAACAGCGCTGAAAAAAGAGAATCAACTTCGGGACTTGTTTCGAATTTTGATTTCATTTTTGGTTGACGTAATTGTTTTTCTTAATATTAAATCAAAATTTACTTTTGTGTTTTTGCCGATTAAAAAATTGTTTTCAAACACCCACTCCCACACTCGCAAAAAGAATTGTAACCAAAAAGTCATGAATTTACCGTTTTCTTTTTTTAAACAACTTTTTCTCACTTTTTACTTTGATTTTTATTTTGTTTGAATTACTTTTTTTTTTGGCCTTCTACAAGAAACTGCTTTTGGGTGGGGGAATTCGTAAGTTGTTATTATTAACAAAAAGTCTACACCAAAATCATCATTTATTTTAACCCCCGGCTGCAAAAAATTGAATCCAAATACTTGTCAATTTCCAATGAAATGAAATGAAAAAAAAAAAGGACACAAACTTTGGACTTTTTTTAAAATTATTTATTCTCTTATTGCTGTAATAAAAAATGGACATTATGTGCCTGAAAAAAAGGACACAATCTCACACATTTTCTGTACTCGGCAATTCTGCAGAAAAGTTTAAAAATTGCACGTTCGTCTCAGACCTTTTAGTGGTCTCTAATATTTTCCAGGCTGAAACGTGACTTAGCGCGTGAACTTTGTCGGAGCCTGTTCGAACATACACTTTGCCAATTTTTTTACATAGTAACCTTTTTTAGGGAAGGGTGGGGACCATATGACAATTATTAATAATTAACATTTTTTAAATCGAAATGACATTACTCTGTTATGGAGATTTGAAAAAGTCGTACCGCCTTGAAATTTCAACACCCTCAAGCGATATGGTAATCAGCTATGAATACAACGAATACGTGTAAATAGCTTCGAAGCACAAAACAGGTCGCAATATTTTTGTGCAATGTCGTGTAAAGCGGCCTAGCTAATGGGTTAATACAATATGTAAATGTTGTATTAGCCTTTATAGGTCGTGGCCGCCGAAACGGCATTTTAATGTGTTTTGACATGTAAACAATGCCCCAAGTGGCCGTGCCCGAATTTCAGGCTTTTACCGTTTGTTCTATATTCTTTTTTTCCAAATCACCAGTTTCTGAACAAACTTTTTTGCTCTGTTCCACAGTCATAGTGTAACTCCATGTTTGTGTTTCTGATGTGATTAGACATATAGGCTAGGTACTTTCCTGTATGTGTAGGTTTTCGGTAAACTGTAGTTTTAATTTTACCATGAGGGAGTCTTGTCATAAGAACATCTAATAATGCCAGTTTTTGTTCTCGTTCTGGTTCTATTGTGAATTTAATTGGAGGGGATATGTTGTTTGATGTCTATCCAGAAAGTTTGTAGCAATGCTTCACCATGTGACCACATAATAAATGCATCATCCACATAGCGAAGCCAAACTTTAGGTGGATATGGAGTAGTTTTTATGGCTGTGGTTTCAAGTTCTTCCATGTAAATATTGCTAATCAGGGGAGACAATGGTGAGCCATAAGCCATTCCTTGATTTTGTTGGAAGAATTCTGTGTTATATTGAAAGTAGGTTGTTTTTATACAGAATGTTAATAGTTCCATTATGCTATCAGTAGGAAGAGCTGTTCTGGTTTGTAAACTATTATCATTATTTAATCTTTTTCTTACAATAGATAATGCTTCTTCACATGGTATATTCGTGAATAAACTTTCCACATCAAACCTTACCAGTAAGTCAGTTCTTTCAATTTTCATGTTCTTGATTAATTCTACAAAGTGTCTAGAATCCCTGACAAAGGATTGGGTCTTGTATGCCAAAGGACTTAGAATTTTGAGAAGAAATCTTGCCAAATTCTGGCAAGGTGAATCTCTAGAACTAACAATAGATCGTAATTGAACATGATCCTTATGGATTTTAGGTAGACCATAAGGATGAGGAATTTTGCTGAAATATGATGTTATTTTACTCTTTTCTGAATCGGTGAAGTACTTGCGATGCTTTCTGAGTAATGCTTGTAACTTTGTTTTCGTACTTGATATTGGATCTTTTGCCACTTTTCTATATTGGCCTGCTGTGAGGAGAGGAGTTCTTGTATTTTGTTGTCGTAATCAGTTGTATCCATTACAACTGTTGCATTGCCTTTGTCAGCAGGGAGAATAATTATAAATTTATCTGCTTTGAGAGATTTAATTGCTTTCCTCTCCCCATAGGATATGTTTGACTTCAATTTTTGTTGCTTGTCAAGTGTTATTTTTATTCTCCAGCGTAATTCTGCTGCTTCTTCTAAAGGCAATTTTTGAGTGACTTCCTCAGTGACTGCCATTATATCTAATAAGGGGATATTAGATGGTGTTTCGGCAAAGTTTAATCCTCTTTCAAGAACAGAAATTTCATTATCTGTTAGATGTTTAGAACTTAGATTTTTAACAGATGAAGCTGTTACATTGCTTGGTACATTATGATTTTTGATATGCCTGTGTAGGTTCTCAAGTTTCTTTTTTTGACCTTTTATTTTTCCACACAATATAGAATATGATTTTCTTATTGCTTGAGAAACTATCATGTAGTCATCCTCAGTAAATTTATTTTTAGAAGACATTCTACATTTTTAATTGAATGCATTGTTTGATAAAGCTTTTTTAAAAATATATTTTCCATCCTGCCAGGCACATTACTGAAAACTTATGTCTTTGAAATTTGATATCACGATATTTAAACTTTCATCTGCAAACCCCTGTGGATTTAAGAAATATCTAAAATGTTTTCATGTCATGTAGCATTGTCAGTGATTTATTAGAACAGAGACTAGTACCACTCAGTGCAAGCCAGAGTAATCAATGGATGCAAGGTTTGTGCATAAAATTCCTCTAGTGCCTACCCATTCAATATTCCCAGACTGGTTTCTAGTTTATGGCTTTCATCAGTGAGAACCTTGAATCTGAGAGCACTGCATCTTGATCTTAGGATCTAATGCAACTCTCCAGTAACCACCTTTTATCTTAGCTGTCTATAAAGCTTTGAGTCCAAAATGAAAACAATAATGTTTTCAATTCAAGCTCAACCACAGATACCATAATCCTATTGGGCAGGATTGGTATTAAACCTCTAAACAGCACATGGTCATTCTTTATGCTTACATAAGCTGTTTACAAAAGCTACATTCTCCATACAGTAGCAGCATTCAGTGCAAACCAGAGTAATCAATGGATGCAAGGTTTGTGCATAAAATCCATACCTAGTGCCTACTCAACCAATATCCCCAGACTAGTTTCTTGTTTAATTATCAATCATGCCCAATAGGATTATGGTGACTGATTATTAAAGAACCAAAGACATCAAAAAGTATGGATGCTGTACTGAGCTCAGATCTATACGACTATACAAGCTAATGAGCTTGAATTCAAAATATTAGTTTAATTTTGAATTCAAACTTTATAGTTAGCTAATAAGGTAAAAAAGGTGGCTGCTGGAAGGCAGTATTTGATTTTAAAATCTTAAAGCCGTGTTCTCAGATTGAAGGCTTTTCATTGATGAAAGCCACAAGTTAGAAACTAATCTTGGGATATTGGATGAGTAGGTACTAGATAGGGATTTTATGCACAAACCTTTCATTACTTGCACTGAGTGGTGCTACTGTATGGAGAGTTTAGCTTTTGTAAACAGCTTGTGCCAAGCATAAAGAATGGTAATCATGTGACAAAGTTTGTAATTTGTTTCATTGAAACAAACAGATTTTAATTAAATAAAAGTGTTTAATAAAACCAGAAAGAGATTGTACTGAATTTGATTGATATATGTACATATACTATGATGGACAGGATGAGCATACAACAGCAAAATCACCACTAGGGTTACTTTAACCACCACAACTCATTACAATCCACAGGCTACATTTTAATTAGGTCTCAGTGATCAGGGAGTGGTAGAGACTTAAAATTAGATTACAAATACCCTGTGACAAACAAGACACCCATTGCAATAGATATATGAGATACAAACACTATTAGTAATAAAATTACAAAAATAAACAAAAGAAGTGACTACTGCTTAATTAATTGGTTGCTAGATTTATAAGAGATAATGGTAATTACATTAATTAGTGCTTATATGTGTCAAGAATGTAAAATTAAATATTGTAATTAATAAAAAAAGTAAAAAAAGTTTGTCTTGTATTAATTTTTTTCAAATATTCAAAATTTTTTATTAGTCATACTTATTAACAAAAGAAGTGACTACTGCTTAATTAATTGGTTGCTAGATTTATAAGAGATAATGGTAATTACATTAATTAGTGCTTATATGTGTCAAGAATGTAAAATTAAATATTGTAGTTAATAAAAAAAGTAAAAAAAGTTTGTCTTGTATTAATTTTTTTCAAATATTTAAAATTTTTTATTAGTCATACTTTATTTGCTAATTTTTTTAATGCGAATTTTAAAGTAATTTTTCTTTGTTGCTGTGCTTTTATGCAAATTCTGAAAATTACAGACCCTATCCCCTTTGCTGTGCTTTTATGCAAATTCTGAAAATTACAGACCCTATCCCCTATTTTTCAAGGTAAGTTAAGTCTATTTTTGTGCGATTTTTTTTAATGCAAAAAGTTTGTCTTGTATTAATTTTTTTCAAATTTTTAAATTTTTTTTATTAGTCATACTTTATTTGCTAATTTTTTTAATGCGAATTTTAAAGTAATTTTTCTTTGTTGCTGTGCTTTTATGCAAATTCTGAAAATTACAGACCCTATCCCCTATTTTTCAAGGTAAGTTAAGTCTATTTTTGTGCGATTTTTTTTAATGCGGGTTTTCTGTGGTACCTATCTACTGCATAAAACGAGACCCAGGTGTACTAAAATCTTTTGTTTAATTTACATTAATCTTTAAAAAATTTGTTAAAGCAACCAATTAAAAAAAGTGTCTGCCTTTTCATAGGTTGGATACATTTGGTATATAAATAAAATTAGATTGCAATGTTGGTTATCTTTTTCTGAACAAGTTTTGATAATGAAAATAATACCTATATTTGTTTTAAATACATATGAGCAAATCTTTCTAATTGAATCACATTTTAAATCTATTAAGAAACAATTTGACATGATAATTTGGGATTTTGTGTTCACATACAATTGTGAAATTATAAATCGCATTTAGGAACTTAGCGTAGACAAAAGCAGCACTACGAAAGTCATTGATTTAATTGTTAAAGTTTGTAGTTAAATTTTTAATTTATATTGTAACAGTCAAGTTTGTACATTCGCGCAACAATCCAAGCAGATACCAAAGCTGACCAGTACAAGATGGTGAGATCCCTAGTCTGATTGCCTCAACTCATTCACCCATGCTTCAAGACTCATTAGTATATTCTATAATAGTATTTTCTAGTTTAAACCCATCCAAGTTCATGTATATTCTTTAAAATCCACTACAGATTAGTATGTAATAAGCTCTATTAATGAGTATGTGCGTGTATTTATAATGTGTACATTAATTAATTAATCAAATCTGTGTGTATAATAACTTATACGTAGTTATATTTTTAAAATTAATAAAGTTGTAAACGTCATTGTATGTATAGAAGCACACCTATGTATATATGTGAAGGAAACTGTAATGTGATAGATTTTGTGAACATTACAATTTTTCTAAATTATCTCTTTTAAGTTATTAAATTTATAAATTTGTTTGTATTTGCTTATAAATTTTAAATCCAGGGGTGACTGTCTTATACATATAGTAGAATGTTGATAACTTAAATCTCTAAAAAAAAAAAAAGAGAATCAAGGTCATTAGTTTCTCAGAAATATCTCTCGTTAAATTGTAAACTGGGAACCAAAATTTCAAAGATTTAAAAATAAATTTAAAAAACAAAGACAAAATTATTGAACTGGCTCTACTTGTCATTGCCTGCAGCTGGATCTTTTGTCTTTGCTAAAATTTATTAGAGTTATTAAAATGTAAGAATGTAAAACTAAAAATTGTAAACAACTTAATGGCTTTTGAGGGGGTGAGAAAGATTTGCTATAAAACCCACAGTTTGAATTCAAAAGAGCTGATTCTAGTCATTTTTACAAATCAAATACAGATAGGCGCTATGCCCAAATTTATGACGAGGTCCCGAGGCTAGAAGGCTTATTGTTGCCTTCTTCCTCACGTATAGGAAATTGGTCTAGGAGATGGAGGGAGTCCAGAACAGCAGCCTACCAAAAAGCCACCAAGAATGAAGCAGCCCATCAGTGAATGAGTGCCTACGCCATGCAAGCCACCTTAGCAAGATGATCAGTAATTAAATCTTCCGCAACTCTTAAGTAAATCATAATAAATTGCTCCAATAATTCTTATAAGCTAGCTATACTATAAATGTGCATAAACTGTTAAACTAATGTCTATTATTAATAATTAAATCTCTGTAATAAATCTGTAGTTATTAAGTCTCTTAATGTGATCTTATTTAAAAATAATATTATAAAATCTTGCCTAATTAAAAGTTAAACTAATAATATTCTGTTAAACATGATAACTGTCTTAGTATTGTTCTTAATCTTTTCAGTCTGTGGATATGCCTTCATTACTTTGCTTATTGGTATTTTATTAATTATGCTATGCCATACTTCAGGGCAGAGATTGCTAATATTGTAACAGTAGACAACTATACACTCTCATATAATCTTATCTTGCTTGTTTGCATATACATAAACTCTGATCTGAAAACTTACTTTTATATATGCTGAACTATTATGTTTTGGCTTAGTATAATTCAATTTGCATCTTTAATAATTTTTAGTTAAATAATAGCAAGAATGATATTGAAGCATATTATGAATAACTAGTTAAATCCCAAATATGCTTTATTTTTCTTAGTGTATTATCATAAGCTATATAGATTAATTGGTAAACTAGATCATTTTAATTAACCCTTTTTAGCATGTTTTAAGTATACTAATTTATGAATGGGCGTATAGTAGTTTCACAGATTGAAACTATAAGATTTAGCACTTAATTTTATATTTGATATTTGGAAAGTGTTGCAAATGTGTATTTAGGAAGCACATCTATGTATTAGACCTTGCTGTATTCTTATTAAAATGGGCTTTCGTTTTAAGGACACCCTATTATTCTTAGTTTGGATAGCTCTCTTTTAGAACTGGAACACGAGGATCCACAACCATATATTAAGCTTCTCTGATCACCCGAACTAAATGTTCTACATTTTATGATAGCAAGGTGTTTGGTCCACAGGAACCGAGTACCTGATACTGAATCCCATGAATAACTTCACATTCGAGTCACAATCCTTATTAGTTTATGTAGTGCCATAGTCTGGGAAGCTATGCTGCAATTCGCCAGTTCGTCTTTGTTTATATTATTAGTTCAGCATTGATCTGAACTCCAGATCTAGTTTATATAAACAATCTGCATAAGGAGCACACTTACTGCTCATTATGTAATTTTAATAAATAAGTTATACTTAATGTTGTCATTCTTGTATGTTTAACCTTAGCAAACCTTAGCATGACATAGCATAAGTCAGGCATATTAACTGTAGATAGCCAAATTAATAAAGTGGTAATACTAATTAATTGATAAAATGTATAGTGTAGAGATGAGATTTTGTACCCATCCATTCATCATTATACATCTGCTATGTAACCTCATACACTATTGCCATATTGTTATTGATTTCTTCCAATAAATATATATATATATATAAATGTACAGCATCTTATTCAATGCTCATTCTATTCAACCCAATTTTCTAAATTTATCATGTTAGCTTAAGTTTGAATATCTCATTCATCTAACAGTCATAGATCTGTATGTATATATTAGTTATGATATTAGTCATTGTAATTCTCAAGTCTTGTGCTTCACCCTTTGCTACTTCCGGTTTGTGAATTAAAGAACTCCGAGTGTGACCTCATGTCATTCATAGGGTAGTAAATCATTGAGGGTTGGTGAAGGGACTAAGGGGCAATCTGATTTGAGCTCTCGATTCCCTATCTAGATCAGCCTTGGGATAATTTGCCAGAACTCTGGATTTTTGTTGCATGAATGTCAAATATGACCGTTACAATACCCTACAGATGACATGCTTAAAAGTGCATTTGCATACCCTTACTTCGCGGTCGACATAGGGCAGGGGGAAACATGAGACTCAAGGAGTTTAAGTGCTCCTAAATTGATTAAATATATTAAACTAGTGATGTGAAAAGAGTTTAGGATTTATTATTAATGCATAGATTGCTTAAACATATTCTATAACTAACTAGGATTGAAACTAAATAACGAGACATTAAGTGAAACCAAATTAATTTAACTATACATTTATTTAGTGATTAATAGTAAAGAATATAATTTCAGCATATTAAATGCACGCAGGCATTACAGTGTAGAATAGGATCAAATGACTCATCTTGCATATTAATTACGTGTATGTATACATAAATGATCGCTACTTTATGCCTATATTGAAATATGCCACCGTGGTGGCTACTAGTTTATAAGTAATTACACTAGCCTTTGATAAGACTATTCACAATAATGTTATATTAAAGACATTTATATATAAAGGAAACCAACTCGCAGAGGTAGATTGAATTTATGAAGCAAGAATTAGTTTCAGGCTAATGCTGAATATTGAGTTATGGGGGGGGTAGAATTGGTTGCTCTAGATCACCAATGTGCTATGGCCCAGGCAGATAATAATAATGTCACTCTGCAGATAGATTAGTTTGCTCAAGCGTTCTTGCGACCTATGTTGGTACCCTGGGACCAAACATCCTGCTGCTTGTGAAGTGAACATTTAGAGTTCAGGGGTGACATATGTTTGACTGGTCTTAAACTTAAGGGTTCACTAATGCACTTCCCCAAAAGAAGAAAATGGGATGGCCTTACCGAAGTCCCATCTTTGAAAGGAAGCAGCAAAATGTTAATAATGATACATATTTAATATCTAATTTACCAAGCAATAAAAACATCATACTTAAAATTATGTGCTCGAACGATAGTTTGATCAGCTTTGCTAATAGTAGCCTATTCTTCACTAGCGTTATTATATATCTGCTACTGAAAGTAATAATTGTATTATTAATCTTGTCATCATATTCCGATCCATATATTATCATTTAAGGAGGAAAAAGTATATTTGTGAAAGGTCTTATTAAATGGATTAACGAATGAATATACTTTTAACTATCCTCAAGGCTAGTCAGTACTTATTACAATATAAAATTAAAATTGCAGATTTTATTATTAAAAGCAAGCCACATTATACACTTATTTCCACAAATAATTAACAATAATGAGCGCAGAGCGATTCGTTATTATTACAGCATAAGATTTCAAAACTGTGCATAAATGGTGACATCAAGAAAATAATTATACAAAAATACTTTAAATTTTATCTTACTCTAAAATTTATTAAAGTTAAGTGCTTGCTGTTTCAAGGCATTGGCATATATAATAAATATTTAAAAGATTTTAAAACAATTCAAAATAGAAGTATAGACATAACCACAGTGATAGATAATCAAAGGTTATGAAAGATATTGTGTTTAACAAAAGAATTACAAAGTGGGTAAACCAGTTACATACTTTAAAAGATTAATCAATTTAAACCAGTTACATACTTTAAAAGATTAATCAATTTAAATGAAATTTACGACATCATTAAATTAAATATTCAGAGAGTACTTTACATTTACCTAGCTTTAGATTTAAAGTTTTAAAATTAAATAGCAGTTAATACAGAGCTCTGTGGTTTTGGATTTATGTTACTGGTTATTTGATCAGCTTGAGACATAGGTGCTTGGACTTCAGGCTTGGTGAGATTCTTTCTTGGGCAGGCTTCTGCTGATATCTTGCTTTAGGCTAGGCTGTAGAACTTCAACTTGCAGTGACCTGGTTGTTAAGGTATCAGGTGATAGTAAAACCCTGCTGTTTTTCCCATGGAGAACAGCAAAGACTGCCATTTCTTAGCCAAACATTAAAATTTCAACAGGCTTGGATTTAGTTAGCAAATGCTATTACAAAAACGGATTTTCGATAACTACACTTAAAATGCACAAGCACTTTCTCATGAGGAATTTATTTCACCTGAAAACCCATTAACTTTAAAATTTACATTAAAACTTCAGGATTGCACAATTTGATTTTCAAAACTATTGTTTGAATTTTCAAAGTGTTATAAACTTTCCCAGGCTGTTCAATAGTGCTGGTCCAGTGATTGTACTATAAGACCGTTTTGTTGTAAACAATTTAGAATACAGCAATTAACAAAGTTTAAAACTAATTTTTATTCTTACTGCAGGTGCAGCAGTTTAATGCAAATTCTTGTTTACAACAAAATGGGCTTTAATTACTAAACAAAACTTTTACTTTAATTACTAAAACTAAAAAAAACCTTTTAGGAAATTTAAATCATGCCACCCTATATACATGTATAACAATATGAGTTGGATTATACATCTACATACAAATTTATAATAATAAAAATTAATAAATTGACTTTCTAATATTAACTCAGTAATATAAACATTTTTTAAAATAATACACAAAATTTCTATGCTGTAATAATTAATATCCTATCTGTAGCCATGATAGCATATTTTAGTGCTTCATTTTTAATAAGGGTTGAACCTAACACAGATGAGTAGGAAATCAGCTTGTTGATGAAACAGTAAGGGATTGAAAGGTTACCTTTTTGATATAAACACCTTTTATATGCTATTGTTTTTAATTAATTTGCTAAAAGAAAATATTTATCTACAAAATGTTGCAATTGAATTCACATGATTAAAAAAATAATATACTTTTTATTTTTATGTTCATATTAAATATTAATGCATTATCATTTTTTATGTTGTACATAATATTTGTTGGTAATTATCATTTTCATTTATTTATTTGTTCATTTGATCTGTGAATGAGCATTAAAATATTTTATGTCCTAAGAATGATTTTGAAATAGAAGAAAGGTTTTCAATTACTGAGTTAAAGTTACTTGTGGTCCACCTTGTATTATTGTAATAAATATTATTTGTTGCTGTATGCATTTACGAACGGAAAAATTGCCTAGTTTTTTTTAATGGTATGTATCCAGTGCTTATTCTGCCATTATTGTGACATTTAATTGTATTTTTTTTAACTTAAAATTTAATTATTAAAATCTGTGAATCATTTGATTTTTGTTATTGTAAATGACAATGCCTAATATTGTCAGTCATTGACCACTTTTGTAGCCCAAGAATCTATCTCTAGAAGTACAATTTTTGAAAATGCATACTAGTTTTTTGGCTCAAGAATCTGTCTTGAGAAATATTATGAATTGAAAGATTTTTGAGAACATATAATTAGTTTGGTGGAGAATTTTTTTGATTAAGAATCAATGTATAGAAAAACTATTGATCAAGATTATTTTTTCTAACTTTTTCAGTTCGGTGACAACATGGTTGCTTTTGATTATGGGAAGTGTGGGAAATCAATAACTCATTTTTTTATTTATAGAAGCTTATTGGTATTGATGTAGTCTCTAGTCAACATGATTTTTGCAACCAGGTTATGTTTGTCAATTGTTGCTGAATTGCATTGTGCTCTTTAAGTAAAGTTTTATATAATATCATTATTGTTATATGCAATATGTATAGTTGAAATAGGATAATCTGTTAAATTATAGTTGTATTTGTCTTTTACAAAAAAATTCTTGTATTGATTTAGTTACATTTAAAGAACTTTATAAAAGAAGCTGAATGATTAGGTTTAACTAAATTCATATCAGAGTATTATTGAGTCCTAACTGAAAATTAATCACATCATTATTGAGCAGAAAATTGAACTAAAATAGAAATATGAGATGTATTCATTGAGATGTATTCATTTTATTACAAATCCAGCATGAATGTTAGATAAAATCTAAGTGATACTAAACTTTTTGTTCTTTTAATTTGGGTATTAATAGTTTTTTAAATTATTAAATGAATTTCATTTGTGTCATGAAAGTTATTTAATTTAATACAGTATATAATAATATTTTAGAAAGTATATATGCAAAAGAAATATTTAAGTCATCAGGCTTTAGTTAAAAATTTAGTTATTGAATTTGTTATGCACATTATTTATCCTATTTGTACATGCATGTGATTTTAGTATATAAAGTTTATTTTTGTTTGCACAATTAAATAAAAGATATTGCCTGATGCTTATGATATATGATTGAATGAATTAATATATATATATATATTAGCTGTATTTTGACTTGGGAATATATTTTTATTTATCTATGTCTGCAATAATTTTGATGAGTATCCAAACAAGTAATTCTTATGGAAATTAAGAAATGTACACTTATAATCAGTTGCAAGACATAACTACAGTCTTGCTCTTTTTCGTTGACTTGATTTGCCTTTCAGAAAAAAAACAAAAAACTATTTGTCTTTTCAATTCTGTACATGATAAGGTGTTCCTAGATTTTCTATATCAATTTAAAAGCATAATAGCTTCAATCTAAAGTCTATCCTACTTTCAGTTTTTGAATTTAAGTTGGCTTGATGTTCCAATACTTACCAGAAAAATGAAGTATTTCACTTTATGACTATTATCTTATTTTATCAACATTTTCTTTACTAATAATTTTTATCACAGTAAATCTGCCAGATTTTATAAATCAGATGATTTTTATGCCAACTTTTTTCAGTTTTTCTATATTTATGGTATCAAAAAGCCAAGTGGCTTATTAATTGTAATGCCTCTTGTATGCTTAAGTGATAAATTTACTAATCCTGCTATCATTTCTTTTTCAGTGTCAAGCACATTTTATATTTTAAGTCATAAATTCCCCCCCCTCCACCCAAAAAATAAATAAATTGAAAGGTTATAATTATTAATATAGATGATACTCGTTTCATGTTATTGTTTTTTCTCTTATAAATATTTCCAATCATTATATTCTTATTTATTGCTAAACTATTAGGATTTTATTATAAAATAGTTTTCAATAAAAATAAAAAGTTGAATTGTGATAATTTTGAATATTTCAAATACTTTATTTTAATTTTTTCAGTTGGAAGAATTCGTTTTTAATGAGTCTAAAAACTTTTGCTCTTAGTTGTCTTTAGAAAATATAATTCACATTATTAGATGAATACAGTTGTGTTGTTGTTTTCTAATAAAGCAATTTAATTTTTATGGGTAAATATTTTGTCCACTGGCTAGATTATTAACACCAAAGTTGAAAGTAAAGTTTGATGTTCAATTCTTTTTATGAAAGGAAATATGGAAAGATGCAGAACTGAAATTATTGAAGATTTTTTATCTGTATTCTCTGGTATTTTGTCATTGACTTGGGCTTTGATTTTTTGTTAATTTCCCCATTTTGTCTACTCTTTATAGTTAAGCTTGAGACATTGAAATATCTAAATTTGCTTACTCAAATTTTTTTGATGTGAAACTTTTACTTGTTTCCAAATTGTTAATTTTTTTTTTTTTACACTCTTTAGATGAAATTATTTGTTCAAGTTTTACTAATTTTATTTGTCAGTAATTAACTTGTGGCCTTTATTTCTAATTCTTTTTCTTTGCTTTTTGAAATATTGTTAATGTTAAAAATAATTATATTAAATATTTGTAATATTGGTGTATGCGGATATAACACATCATTTAAATTTATTTACAGATTTAGTTCACTAACAATGCATATGTAGAAAAAAACCAGAGGGAATGCTTTGCTCTTTATATATTGATTATTGAAGCTGAATTGAGTTTGGAAATTAAGAAAAATATTTGGAAATACAAAAGTTATTTACATTTATTTTGATAGATTAAAAAAAAAAACATGGATGAAAGATATAGCTAATGAAGTACACTGGAAACAATCATCAACAAAGATAATGAACTATTTTTATATAATTAAGATATGAACATTAGTGGATAAATATATATTGGTTTTAAAATATAAATTAAATCAACTTTGTTTGAAAGATTTGATAAACATTTGAAGTAAGTGGACAAAATTTATTTTAATTTTAATAAAAAACCAATAATGTGAGAATTTTTTTTATAAACACAAATATATATATATTAAAAGATTTGCAAGATTAAAATAACATGTTTTCATAATAAAAAATAATATTAATATTTTTTAAGAAGTACGTAATAAAATATGTATAGTTTTTATGCATTAAATAAAAATTATAAATAATAAGTTTTTATTTTTCTGAACAATTCAAAATTGAATTTTTATGCATCTAAATGGAGTTGCAATTTTTATAGTAACTTAATATTTCATAATATATGTATATTAAATGTTCCATAACGCTATCATAACATGAAAAATAATAATGTTAATAAAAATATAATAATCATCAAAAAATAGAGAATTTAAATATTTTTAAACTTCCTATTTTAAAATTAATTCATAAATTACATATTTTGGCGGGATTTCTAGCTAAATTTCTAGAAATATGCCGTTTCCGCGGCCGCACCCAAGCCTTTAAGCATTTTATCTCAAATAAATCCTAGAAAGATTGTTAACTCGGAGTTAAGTCTTCTTTCTATGCTAAAAGGTAGACTGTTAACTCGGAGTTAAGCCTTCTTTCTACGATAAAATCTAGAAAGAATGTTAACTCGGCTTAGCGGCTAACGGTGTGGCTTTTTCCGATGCTAAAAGCAGAGGAAAATACCGTAGTTGTTTGTGTCACGCACTATATCGTAATGCTGTGTTATGTATTTGATGTAACAATATCGTACGAGGGTCTATTAATTTGATCGTGTCAAAATTATTTAAATTTTCATCGGTACCTTTTTTTTTTAAGACGAATTGATGTACTGTTACATTTTAACAATTTTAACAGTATCGTGATTGTTCCTCATAAATTTATATTCCTCCTAAATTTTCGATTACGGTGGGTTAGGGTAATATTTTAAAGATCACGCTTTTAGTCACGTTTCAGCGAGAAATTTTCCGAGACAAAAAGTACGGCAAATTCGAAAATAGAAAAGATGGGAATTGCCAGACACGGAAGCCGTCAGTGCTGTAACATTTCTACAGCAGAAAAACATCCTGCTAAAAGAAAAAAAGATGTTTGTGCGGCGAATGTATGAGACTTGAGGTCCATAAAGATCTTTGGACTTTTGTAAGTCTCGTTCTTGCCGAAAGAAATGTGCACTTCGAAAAGGCAGCTGGTTTGAGGGATTTCAAATGCCGTTCGTCAAGACTTTACGTTTGCTGCATTACCGGAGCTGTGATGAGTTGACCATACAGCATCCCTTTAATGATATTGAAATGTCTACCAGTAAATATTATTAACCAAATTGATAAATAAAGTAACATAATATACACACACAATAATTGTTGTTAACCAAAAAATGTAAATTATTATTTAAAAATACACAAAAACATCCCCTCCCACTAATTGTTGTCAATCAAATGTAAACAAATTAAAGTAATGAAAATTATTATTTAAAGATCCATATAAAAAAACCCTCCCGTTGTTTCTTTAATTTTGTCACTTAAATTTTTAAAAACAGTATTACTATTTAAACACAACCCAAATTACTATTTAAACGTATACCAAAAAAGATCCTTTCTTGTCAATAATAATCAAATTAAGAACTATTATTGTCCCATTGTCAAAAATATTAGGTTTTTGGGAAACCAAAACAATAATTTATAAACGAAAAAAAAAGTCAATCGGTTGTCAATCAAATGTAATAAATAAAAGTAACTTCAATTTTGATTTAAACATAAACACACACACAAAAAAACCCTTTCTCCAAATAATTGCTGTCGGGAATCAAATGTAAAATAAAAAGGAAGGTAAATTAGTATTTAATCATCATCCAAAAACAGCCACCCCTCTCACTAATTATTGTCAGCAATCAAATGTACACCACCACTAAAAGTAACATAAACTACTATTCTTTAAACGGTTACACCCTTTTTCCCAATAATTGTTGTCTACAATCGTACATACAAAAAACACCCCTCCCAATAATTAGTATCGGCAATCAAATGTAAACCAATCAAAGTAAGACCGCAACTTAAAACTACTATTGTTTAAACGGTTAACCCACCCCTTCCCCCAATAATTGTTGTCTACAACCGTACATACAAAAAAACACCCCTCCCAATAATTAGTGTCAAACAAATGTAAACCAATCAAAGTAAGACGGTAACTTATTATTTAAACGTAACCCAAATTACTATTTGAAACTACACCAAAAAACAACCTTTTGTCAATAAAAATTAAACAAACAACAACTATTATTGTCCCATTGTCAAAAATATTTATTCGTAGAAACAAAAATCATAATTTATAAACGAAAGGAAGTCATATCGGTCGTTAATCAAATGTAAACCGATAAAAGTAATGGTTTTAATTTTTATTTAAACATACACACACACAAACACTTCTCCCGATAATTGTTGTCGGCAATCAAATGGAAACCTATCAAAGTAACATCAATTATTATTTAAAGATCCATCCAAAAAAACCCCATTCTCTCTTAAATTTCGGCAATCCAATTTTACAAAAACAGTAATACTATTTTAAAAAAAAAAAAACACAAATTACTATTTGAACACACACCAAAAAAGACCCGTTCTCTCTTAAATTTCGGCAATCCAATTTTACAAAAACAGTAATACTATTTTTAAAAAAAACACACAAATTACTATTTGAACACACACCAAAAAAGACCCGTTCTCTCATTAAATTTCGGCAATCCAAAAAAAACAACTATTCAGAAACGAAAGAAAGTAAACTTTGTAAACAAACAAACAAAAAAAAAATCAATATTAATAGAGAATCGCTGGCCTGGAAACGTTATATTAATGTGTTTTGGATTAGAAATCGCGCCTCTAGCGACTGACACGATGGGTTGTTATAAAATTGATCTATATCTAATTAGGAAAAAAATGAGTTCTAGAAGTATTTATCAGTCATTATTAGTAAGTTTTTAAATGTTTTTATTTTACTATTATTTTGTCTAATGTTTTCTCCCAATTTCTAATCTAATTGAAAGTTTGCTGCATAAATATGTATTCTCAAGAACAGTATATGTTTTTAGGATTTCTAAACAATTTTAGCAAAAAAATTTAAGGAAAATTTCTTAATTTTATATGAAATTCAGTAATCTTAGCAGTGCAATTTCCCTCGCATTTTGAATTCTAACAACTGCCCAGAACCACTGTTGACATATCCAAAATGATAAATGATGTCAAATAATTCACAACATATCACAATATGATCATTGGTTACAAAATTGCAATTTACATCAATAATTAAAAAAATTAAAGTGCAAATTTCATACAACTATTCTTGATTAAATCATATGACTAAAATATACAAAATATAAAAAATAGGAGAAATGATTAAATTTCGAAATACTAAAAGCATATAATTTTTAAAATATATAAATGTTGAATATCGTAGAAATAACTGCCAAAGCATATTAATTCTATAATTAATAATAAAACATCTAAAGTAAAGAATATTACTTTTACAATTAATAAAAAATTAATAAGTCAGATTTTTTTTTTTTTTTATCAAAGCGAGTAATGTGTGCTTCATTTCACATGTTATTTTCTGGTGCTAAAAATAATCTAAATGAGAGATTTATTTGTTAAATTTCCAAAGATGCTAATGTTCACCTACCAATGGTGAAGAGGTTAGTTTTTATCTTATTTAAAAGCCAATACCTCTTTTACATTTGATATAATCAACAAATTTTTTTTTAAATCTGTAAATATTTTTTTAAACATGTTTCCGTATTCATTTGTTGATGATAAAAGTCACTTTAATATTAAATAAATAGAAAATTATGTATATAGATATATAATTTATATTAATTTTAAGAACCTGTAATGACCTCATATAACTGTAGATCTGATATCCTTATCAGTAGATCAAATGTGAACAATGCTATTTTTTTTTTAATCTTAATTTTTTCCCCCTAAATGCATGTAAATCAAACTTGCGACGTCATAGTTTTTTTCTGGTAAGAAAAAATTTCATTAATTGTAAAATTAATGTGCTTTTATTTCAGCCAATTTCTCTTTCAACTGCTGTATTTTAGAAATTACAATTTAGTAATTCAAAATTATAAGCTTGGTTTGATCAATTTTGCTTTTATTCAACATGTGATTGTAGAAATATATTGTAATAAAATGGATATTTTAGAAATTATAAGCTTTTAGTATTTCAAAACTATAAACTTGGTTTAATCACTTTTGTTATTTTAACATGTAGTTATAGGAAATTTGTATTTTAGAAGTTATAAGCGTTTAGTATTTCAAATTATGTTTGGTTTGATCAATTTTACATTATTTCAACATGTGTTTATAGGCATATATGGTAATAAAAATCATATTTTAGAAATTATAAGCTTTTAGTAATTTGAAATTATAAGCTTGGTTTGATCAGACTTCTGCATTTTGGACAATACTTTGTATCATCGAAAACATCTCCACTCTCCTCCACCGCATACTTTGGAGATTTGCACTGTCATTATTGTAATAAAATTTGTATTTTAGAAGTTATAAGCTTTTATTATTTCAAAATTATAAGCTTCGTTTAATCAATTTTAAATTGTTTATTCAACATGATTTTAGGTATATATTGTAATAAAATTTCGTATTTTAGAAGTGCTAAGCTTTTAGTATTTTGAAATTATACACTTGGTTTGATCAGTTCAATTTAGAGTGGACTCTTCGCCATTTTGAACTCTAAGGACTGCTGAAAACTACTGCTAACGCATCCACGTGATCCCATGTGGATTATTCAAATTCATATATTGCTTAGATGTGTCAGCAGTCATTTTGGGTAATCCTTAGAATTCAAAATGGCATAGAGCAGTGTTCTTCAACCCTTGGTCCGCGGCCCGGCACCGAGCCGCGGAACTTTTCTGCAGGTCTGCGTGCTAGATGGGCAGTAAAAAGTTTGTAATAATAAGAGTTTAAACTTTTAATTAATATAGCTAATTTTTATTTATTTTTTCATCTCATTTTTACCCAATTAAAAAAAAAAATTAACAGAGCGAAAACAAAATCTAATCAATCATTCATAAATTAATTTGTTTTTCTAGTTATCAAAGATGTTTATGGGGGGGGGGGATTACATTTTTTATTACTTTTCTAAAAAAATTAAAAAAAAAGTTTTTTATTATATAAACTCCGTATATATATATATATAATTTTATCTTATATATTTAACATTGTTGTTTTGATCAGTTATAACAATTATGCCTATCTTTAAGAAAATTTATCTATAGACTTCTGCCGGTCTGCGAAATCTTATCCTTATTTTTGCTGGTCCGCAGAACCTTATCCTTATTTTTACCGGTCCGCAGGTGTGAAAAGGTTGAAGACCACTGGCATAGAGCACTCTAAATTAATAGTAAATATTTTTTAAAGAAACATTTTTATTCACATAAATGTACTAAAGAGTAAAACTAAAAGCATGCAGTATTCTTGATATTGCAACCAATAATTACTTTAATTGCATAATATAAGAATCTTGTGAAAGCTGAAGAAAATTTATTTTTTTCATGCATTTTTAAAATACTTTTTAATGCTTTTATGTAAATAAAAGCATTTAAATTTTTTTTATTTATGAAGATAGTAGTCTTTAAAAAATCTACCAGAATTGATGATTAGATAGAACTTCATGTAGAGGCTCTTTTTTTTAACAAAATAAATTTAATTTTTGATATAATTTGTTTCCAATATTTACTGCAATAATAATATTGATAAATCAAGAAAAGATAGCATCTAAATTTGAGCAGTTTATACATACATACAATGAGAGCAAAAATATACATATTGCTTATATTATTATTTGGCCTATTTCTTTTACAAGTTAATATTTATAAGTTTAACTAATATCATAATGGTTTATTTATAATTAAAAGTAATTTTGCATGAAAATAATAGAGTTAAAAATTTAAAAAATATAATAAATTGAAATTATACATATTAAATTCTTATACATATTAAACTATAAATTATATATTATAAAACTAAGTTGGGTTTTGCTATGTTATTTTGTGTTTGCTAAAGAGTCCAGAAATTTATCCATAAAATTATATAAGCATGTATGCTTAGCATACAAGGAAGAAAATTGATGATCCACATTAACTTAATACCCCATGCTAAAAGATGTTAAAAACAGACATGAGGACCTGAGAAAAATTAAATGAGTTAATTAAAAAGAATACATTTATTATTAATATCAAGTTTTATATTGATAATGATGTATAAAATTGTGAAATACGTTAAATAAATTTTAAAATTCTGAGAGTAATGACAAATTTATTTAATAAATTAAGTAAGTAATTTGATTAAAAAAGGAAAGAATTATGATAAAATGAAATTGATTAAACAAATAAAAATATACTTGTATATTGTAACAGGATTCTCCTTTTGCAGAATTTTTAAACTTTTGAAGTAAAGTTTGTACTTTAAATTTACAAAAAACATTACTGATTTCTTATTACTATTTTTGCTCTTAATTTATTGTTAATTATTTTACTTTGCAACCCCATTATTCAGGACTAAATATGATCAATATTTACATATTAATCATACCCCCTGGTCAGACCTAGATTTCATAAAAATATTAAAATGACACTTTTCCAGACCAGGGTAACTCTGGTTGCATGAAACGTGAAACATCTCATGGGGATAATTATAATGGGTTTAAATCCTAGGGCACCATCTAATCAACTAGACTAGACCCCAAGAGACAAAGTTAACATGCTTTAAGCGCTTGACCCATGACTAGCAAATAAAAACATGAGATCAGCATCACAGAATATTTAAATAAAATTGTGTTTTTAATCATAATTAAATTGAGAGAGAAAAATGTCAAACAACACTAATAATTTACTTCACATTTATTAATATAACAAATAATAAGGGATATTCAAAACATAAAACAAAATATGAATACTTCTGAATGATATCTAAAGTTCTGCTTAAGAGAAAATTTAAAAGTTCAATACTGGTATTAAGAATTCAGAAGTTCTATTAATGACGTCAATTAATATATTTACCTAGGATTTTGTACTGTCACTGGGTTTTTCATATGAGTGTATCACCCTGCCTTCTGATCTGATCAGATTCATGGTAGGCATATATTTTTAGTCTCATAACGTTTCTTCTTTGTTCCGCATCATATGGTATGGGCTGTTTCCATTGATTTGGTGTAGCAGGTTCAAACATTGGCAAAAGGCAAGTCAAGAGTAATACTACTGCATTTAGCTATTGGCACACAGGAGATGAGCGGAGGAAAAATGAATGAATACCCAGTTTTGGTCTAACAACGCATTTCTCTTTGACACAACCGTAAAAAGATTGTTTCATCGTGCGGGACTTTGTTGTTTTAGCTGCTTGTAAATTTTGTTCAATGCTGCTGGCTGACCTTGGTTAACTCTCTGGTCAACTATTTTATTTATTATTTATTTTTAACTGTCTTATAAAATTCTCTGGATAATCTTCTTGAACAATCTGAATAAACTGAATAATAGTCGATTTCAGCCTTTTATATTCTCTGATCCCACTCCTGCTCAAGTTTTTACCCACACTATCAATTCATTTGATCTTTATTGTTTTAATTAGTTTTTTTTTTTTTATTCCCTTATTTTACCATTTAATTCATTCTTTGTTTATTTAATCAGTCTGGAATCTTAATCTCCAGAACCTGATTAATCTTGTACAAATTGTTTTAATTATTTATAAACTTTTAATTAAAAGTGCTTTTAATCAAAAGTACTTTTGAAAGAGTTACATGATAAAATAAAAATACATAAAAGAAAAGAAAGATAACTTATAATTAATAATTTTAACTTATTCCCCAATATTAGTACTTATTATTTTTTATTTAACTCTTTTTTTTTCCTTTTTCAAACTATTATATATTGATACATAATGGTAATTTTTCTATCTTATTTTAAAAAATAAATAATGTAACTTCTAGATATACACACACTTATGCATTGTGTATATATACACATCATTACATTATATAAAATTGTGAAATACATTAAATAAATTTTAAAATTCTGAGAGTAATGACAAATTTATTTAATAAATTAAGTAAGTAATTTTATTAAGAGAAGAAAGAATTATGATAAAATGAAATTGATTAAACAAATAAAAGTATACTTGTATATATTTAAAATCTGCCAAAAAGTGCAGCTATGATAAATATGAATTAAAATACTTGTGATATGAAAATGGAAAAAGTAAGAAAAGTAAAAAGGAAAGTATAATAAAAGAAATAATGTAATTAATAAATTATATCACAAAGATAATATAATAAATTTATTATACTAATTTAAAAGAATTGATATTTATTAATGTCTAATTTATGGATGATCTAAAGTTTATAAAATAGAGGTTCCATTAAAACTGATAATAATTATTTTAAATCGGGAAATCATTACACTGCAAAATGGTTTTTACAAGTTTAATTCGTTTCATTTTCTGGCTACTCCACATTATTCCAGCAAAGTTCTTTATTTTATCTTTCTCGTATGTTGGCTATTAATATGTCTTATAATCTCTTGAGTTTCAGTTTAAGACTTTCAAGGAGTATGTCCAATCTAGTTGCTTTATAGTCTTAATTTTTTAATATCTTTTTCATCCAAGTACACTTTTACCTTTGCGATAGATCTTTATATGAGGATTCACCATAGCAATTATTATCAATTTGTATCTAGTATTTTGATTCACAATCAATATTCGCTATTACGATCTTAAAAAAAAAGTATTTTTTAACTGCCATTTTGCAAGAGTGATTATATCATATAATAGTGACTTCATTAAAACTACATCCAAAAAATATATAATACAATGCAGATTTTATTCATTATACAATATTTTTTGATTATACAATTAATGTATTTTATCTGATTTTCGTCCAGTTTCTTCACAAGATAATCAGTGCTTTCATTTATGACATATCCAAAATAAATAAAAGTTTCATTGTTAACTGCAAAAACAAAAAAAAAAAAATACCAGCTTCCTTCAATATAATAAATAATCAAAAACACTTTGATCATATATAACAATGTTAAATTTTAAATTATTTCATACATTAGATAAAATATATACACTCAGTCAGTATTATGAATTAAAATTACTTTGCTTATGGCAAAAATACATTAATCGTAATTGTAAATCATTTCAATGGAAAAAAATCATTCTGTACATTAGGCATTTAATAATGATTTTATATGATCAAAGATTACTAATCATAAGTTTAAAATATCATTTATTTGCTTAATTTTAAATTGATAATCAAGTTATTTGTTTTTGATGTTCAAGACCATAGTGGCTGATAAAAAAATATAACTTTAGCATTGGCAAAAAAAAAAAACAGTTATTTAGATTATTAAAACTTTAACAATTAACTCTACATTAAAATTTACTGCATTTATGTAAAATAAATACAATTCATGAAGTTTTTGTTTTTTAAAAAACATGTTAATTACAAAACTAAAATCTGATAATAGAACATGAAGTACATCAAAAATAAATTTTAACATGTACATTGTGTTCATTTTTTTTTTTTTTTTAGTACATTGTAAGTACACCTGGGTCTCTTTTTATGTGGACTTATTTAACACGATTTTGAAGTTACGCGATTCGTGTTTCACCGGAAGTCGATTTCCGATAATGCGCTATTACCTTAAATAATAAATTTTGCGCACTTACGTTATATTGAAAGTAATAGCACATTATTGGAATTCGACTTTTATCTTAGTAATTTCAATATTTTCAGTGCTTTATAATAGTAAGATTTTATGCAATAATGAAATTATAATCATGATTTCCACATTTTATGTATACACATATTAAATTTTACAAGATTATAATGTAAATTTGTTCAAACATTGTGCATGTTAATTTTGCATTTTAAATCACATTCTGTTTTTGCTTTTTAAAAAAGAACGTAATCAATTATTATTTTCTTATTAATGACACTAATCATTAACGTGCTCTTAAATTCCAACGAGAGCTAAATGGTTGTATGTCTGGATATCGCGATCTTCGTAAACAATTAATAAAATCATCTCAAAGATTAATTACTAATTACGTTGTCACCAGAAAATCATAATAATTAAAACGTGCATAAAAAAATGTAAATTACTGTACTGTAAATTATGCATAAAAATATATTATTTTGAATAAAATTAAATATGATAGTTAAAAAGTTTGTCTTGTATCAATTTTTTTCAAATTTGAAATTTTTTATTAGTCATATTTTATTTCCTTATGCTTTTTTTGCGCGAATTTTAAAGTAATTTTAAGTTGGTGCTTTGCTTTTACGTGGATTTTGAAAAATCACAGACCACATCCCCCCCTTTTCAATGTAAGTTATGTCTATTTTTGCGTGATTTCGTTTGCGCATGTTTTGTGAGGAACCTATCTATCGCGTAAAACGAGACCCAGGTGTAGTCTTTTTATTTTTTTTATTTTGTGCACTATTTTAATGAATTGTGAATTAGGAAATATTCTCTCTCTCATAAAAAACAAAATGGTAGTTGTCAAAAAAAATTACAACTCTTTTTTTTATAAAAATTGTAGCTATCAAAATGCTTTTATACAATACATTTAAACATAACTTAATTTTTTTAAAATATTATTCTTATGTAAATAAGCATTTATTTTTATAGTGCTATGTCTTTATTGTATTACAGTAATATTCTTAGTAAAATGTTTATTCATTAATAAACACTTTTCACATTAAACTTTATTTTTTAAATCAAATTTTACATATTTTAAATTTAAAATAAATAATTAATTTTTTTCTAATAGGAACTTATAATTGCTTATTTTTTATGCAAGGTCTTGTATTTATAATGCATTTTGGGGGCACCAATTTTTACCCTTTCTGTTCTTTTGCTTTCAATACTTTGTTGAATAGTTTGGAGTGCCTGAATTGCTCTTTTGTTAAATGCCAAAGTCCCAGATCTCTAAAAAACTGGCAAGACATATCTATTTAAAAACATTGTTTTCAAATACATAGATATATTTTCTTTTAACGTTAAATTATTTTTGTCAAAAGCATTTGATTGCTTAATTCTGAGCAATTTTATATATTATGCTTTCATCTGTATTAATTTGACTATGGTATTTGGAGTCATTGACTTCTTTAGAATTATGAATTATTATTATTTTCTGATAAAATCTTTTAAAAACATTATTTCACCTTTTTTTTAATATTTACCTTTAATCTTACTTCATTTGATAATTTTAGCAACATTTCCTGAAGCTTTGAGTTATCATATCTGCAAAATGTAGATGGTTTAAATAATCTTTGTGTATTTTCATTTTCTTAGTTTTTCATTTTAATTCATAAAATATTTGTAAAACTGCTGTAAAAAGTTTTGGAGATTTAGAATCACTGTCACATATATCAAGTTTATTTTAATGTCACTATATAATCAAATCACTGCTCTTGCATTTATTATTCTTCAGAATCTATTGCTAGTACATAACTAATCACTGTGGAAATATTTATAGAATCAAATGCCTTATCATAATCTACAAAACCAAAACATACTGGCAATTTATATTCATTGGTCTTTTCTATAATATCTCAACAATTGGATGTGATCCATTGTCCTAAAATCATTTTAAAATGCAACTTGCTTTTTTGTTGAGTTAAAATACAATGTTTGTTAAATACAAGTTGTGTAAATAAAAATTAAAACATTTATTTTATGATATCTTTATGAAATATATATATTTTTGAGAATTGTATATATTATAATTAATGATGAAAAATATGTTTTCTTATAAATTAAATAAGCAATTTAACAAAGATTGAAAAACAACTAATGATAATTATATTTTAATATTTATCGGACCGTTTTATCAACATTTAGACCTTCTCAAGATATTTAATTATGCAAATCACATGATCAATCAATTATATCCATTTCATCTATTGGACATTGTTTACGTTAAATTGTACTTTAAATCCTATACTCGTACATTATAATCACATAAATACATTTGACAAATTTTTAACATCTGCATTTATATATAATTTATAGTATATAATTAAATAATTTAATATATATATAAATTAATATTTTATCCTCATAAATACTGTTTACATTAATTTCTTATATCTTCCAACTATTTAACAAAGCTGGATTTCCTCCCAATTTTGCTGAACCTTTAACTGTATTTACACATCCAAATTTTTTTGAATATATTATATTTCATAATGTATTTTATGTGGTAATCTTTTACATACTTTATATATAAAGCCTTTATATTTTTTTCATATTTCATTTTATGTTCTGTGTCTAAATAATGCAAATATGGTCCTGATCTCAGATCTTTTCTATTAATGGGTCTATTGTATTTCTTACTTTTCAATTTTATAAACCAACCCCACCTTACTATTAATGTCATTTAATTTTTTTATATTATATAACCACTTACCCAAAGACTTATCTCTCTAAGCTATTTTTACATTATTTGGTAATCTTTCTTTAAACTTTTATATATATATATATTTTATAATGCAAAAAAATGTAAATGATATTAATAGAAAGGCGGGTTTGGTTTATAAAATTGGCTGTGAAATTGCAATAACATATATATATAGGACAAATAAGAACTGCAATTGGGAGAGGTAAGGAACATATAGAACCATTAATAGAAATGATATGAGATCGGGATCATATTTACATTATTTAAAGACATAAAATGAAATGTGAAGAAAATATAAAGGCTATAAAGTATAAAAAAGATTGCCATAAGAGAATATATTGAGACATTAAATATTTTCAGGAAAATTTGAATAAATGTGTAAATATAGTTAAAGGTTTAGCAAAATTGGGAAGTGGTCTTTGTTAAATTATTGGAAGGTATTATAAAGATAAAATATTTATTTTTATATATAAATATTGAATTTTTTAACTATATATTGTAAATTATATATATATGTTTCAAATTTGTTACATTTATTCATTTATTTGATTATAATGTATGAATATAGGATTTAAAATACAATTTAATGTAAATAATGTCCAATAGCTAGAGTGGATATAATTGATTGATCATGCGACTTGTATAATTAATTATCATGACATCTAAATGTAGATGAATGGTTGATTGATAAATATTAAAATATAGTTATCATTAATTGTTTATTTCAAGCTTTGTTAGATTGATTATTTAATTTATATATATATATATATTGCAACAATATGGACAAATAAATTATTTTGGATATTTGAACATTATATGATAAAGTAAGTTTTAGAATTCTAATAAAATTTAAAAATGCATCTTTAAAATTCTCTTTTCTAAGGAAAATTGATCTGCTTTTAAAAGTTATTATAATTTTTTTTTGTAAAAGATGGAGAAAGATTTGAAATTTAGCAGTAAACAACCTTTTCAAAACGTGGCTGCAGGAATAAATCTGCTATTAACTGAAAGGAGATTTTGATAACTGATGCAGTAAAGAAACCAAATAGAATCTATTCCTAATATCCATTATATACATTCTTGTTTTTTCATGCAACTGCAATTATTATGATTATTCATATAGTAAAGGAGCATGCATAACCTGCATGTGTTTAGGATCAAGAAAAATCCTGTAATACAGCTGGGCATCCACTCTTTAGAGACAAGCTAGGCAAAGCAAAAGAAGAATTAAAAGCAATTTGAATATAATTGTAAAATATACATTTAGAAAGCAAACAACTTATAACACTAATAAGTAGCCATGTTATGTTACATATATGTGCATTTATATGCAGTATAATATTTGCTATTTATTTCTATATTAGTAATAATAAAAATACATATAGTAAGGATTCTTTAAAATATTATATGTTACTTTAATATTGTGTTAAAGAATTGTAAAGAAGATAATTATATTTCACTGATTTTTTAAAACTTATAACTTGTTAATTTCTAAATGCATGTGAATAACATGTTAGGATTGACATTATTTTAAAATGCAAGTAATTTAAAGCTGAGACTGAAAAATTTGATCATCTGTGCCATACTAAAAAATTACTATAAAAATTCTATTGAGTACAGCGTTCTGAAATTGCCATAACTAAAATTTAGGTTTTACCAAATGTCTATATTCTATAATAATATTAACTTCATTGTTAACGCTAAAATCTATGACAGGCTAAATTAACAAGATTCTATCTAGATATAGACACCAATTTCATATGGAAAGTGATCAAGTGTGTTTGGAAAAAATTTCACATATTGTCTCACTCTATAGCAACTAAATAAATAAAATAAAGGAATAATGTATATCAATGGTGGAGAATCTCTTTATGTGTGTGTACCAAAAATTTTCAAAAAATATTTATTGTATGATTGATGTGCCATACAGTTATTAAATCAAAATATAAATAACTTAATTATAGAAGTTTTTTAAAAGGTTGTAAAACAAAATAATAATAATTAAACACAATTTCTAAATAAGCTAAATACAAGTGAACGATATTTATTTAGAAGAGCACAAGTTGAATAAAATGTAATAGTAAAAAATTAATAATAATTAAAACAATATTTTGGAAATAAACATATAAAATCAACATAGAGATTTTTGCTGTTATACATTGGATGTCAAATATTTTATATCTGGTTCATATTTTATCATTTTTAATAATGTACATGCTGAACTAGATTCATCTATCATTCTATTTCTTGAACTGCCTTTAATTTAATTTACTTCTGAAAACAATGATTCACATGCAAATGTCGAGGAAAAAATTGATAATATAGCAGTCGTTAATTTTTTTAAACAACTAAATGTTTTAAGAATAGCATTTCAGGCAGTCATTATTTCCTCTTCAGCATTATTTTTACATATATTCAATAATTTATCATTTTCCATTGTTTCTAACTCATTCCTCAAGGCAACAAATTTCTGTTTCCATATAGAAGTGGATTGAAAATCAACTGATTGCATTTCCATATTTTTCAAATTAAGCCACTCAAAAATTTCTAACTTGAGACTATCCATTGATGTTATGCCTGGCATAAAATAAATTTTGATATTTCTGAAAATTGTCTGAACTATATAAATCTTAAAGAAAATTCGTTTGTGTTTTGATCCATCGTGTGTTTGTTTACAAATTTTACATTCTTTTGTTTATAAATTCTTTGGGACAATTGTTTTTTAATTTTTATTGACAAGAGGGTCTTTTGTGGTGTATGTTCAAATAGTAATTTGGGTTTTTTAAATAGTATTACTGTTTTTTAAAATTTGATTGACAAAATTCAAGAGAGAGAGAGGGGGGGGGGTTGATGTATTTTTAAATAATAATTTACGTTACTTTTATTGGTTTACATTTGATTGCCGAAAACAATTAGTGGGAGGGGTGTTTTTGTGTATGATTAAATAATAATTTATGTTACCTTTTATTTTACATTTGATTGCCAACAACAATTATTGGGAGAAAGGGTTTTTTTTTGTGTGTATGTTTAAATAAAAAATTTGAAGTTACTTTTATTTTACATTTGATTGACAACGATTTTATTTACTTACTTTCGTTTATAAATTATTTTGGTTTCCCAAATAATATTTGGTTTGACAATGGGACAATAATAGTTGTTTCTTTAATTTTTATTGACAAGAGGGTCTTTTTTTGTGTATGTTCAAATAGTAATTTGGGTTATGTTTAAAAAATAATTTACCTTACTTTTATTGGTTTACATTTGATTGCCGACAACAATTAGTGGGAAGGGTGTTTTTCTGTACGATTAAATAATGTTACGTTACTTTTATTGTTATACATTTGATTGCCAACAACAATTATTGGGGGAAGGGTTTTTTTGTGTATGTTTAAAAAAAAAAATTAAGTTACTTTTATTTTACATTTGATTGACAACCGATTTTACTTTCTTTTTTCGTTTATAAATTATTTTGGTTTCCCAAATAATATTTGGTTTGACAATGGGATAACAATAGTTGTTTCTTTAATTTTTATTGACACGAGCGGGTCTGTTTTGGTTTATGTTCAAATAGTAATTTGGGTTATGTTTAAATAATAATTTACGGTCTTACTTTTATTGGTTTACATTTGATTGCTGACAACAATTAGTGGGAGGGGCGTTTTTCTTACTATGATTAAAGAATAATTTACGTTACTTTTATTTTACATTTGATTGCCAACGACATTTATTAGGAGAAGGGTTTTTTTTTGTGTATGTTTAAATAAAAATTTTAATTACTTCTTTTATTTTACATTTGATTGCCGACAACAATTATTGGGAGAAGGGATATATGTTTAAATAAAAATTTAAGTTATTTTTATTGTTACATTTGACGAAGGCCATTTGGAATCCCTCCAAACAAGCTGCTCTTTACGAAGAGAACATTTCCCTCGGCAACAACAAGACTTACAAATGAAAGTCAAAAGATGTTTATGGACCTCAAGTTGCATAAATTTGCTGCACAATCATATCTTTTTTTTTAGTAGGATGTTTTTCTGTTGTAGAAATGTTACAGTGCCAGCTTCCATGTCTGGCAAGTCCCATCTTTTCAAGTTTTCTGTGTTTGAATTAGCCATATTCTTGGTCTCGGAAAATTACTCGCTAAAACATGACTTAAAGTATGATCATCAAAAAAATTGCGCTACTCCACACTAATAGAGAGTTTAGGAGACTTACAGCTTTATGAGGGACAATCACGACACTGTTAAAATTGTCAAAAGGTAACAGTACATCAATTCGTATTTTTTTAAAAAAGGCCCTAATGAAAATTTAAATAATTTTGAGACGATGAACTTAACACATCCTCGTACGATAATGTTACATAAAATACATAACACAGCATTACGATATAGTGCGTGACACAAACAACTACGGCATTTTCCTCTGCTTTTAGCATAGGAAAAAGCCACAGCGTTAGCCGCTAAGCCGAGTTGACACTCTTTCTAGATTTTTTTCATAGAAAGAAGGCTTAACTCAGAGTTAACACTCTTTCTACATTTTAGCGTAGAAAGAAGACTTAACTCCGAGTTAACAGTCTTTCTAGGATTTATTGTAGAAAGAAGGCTTGGGAACGGCCGCGGAAACAGCATATTTCTAGACATTAAGCTAGAAATAGCGCCATCCTGCGGCTGACATGATGGATCAGAAAACAACTGATAATTCATCAATTAACAATTGAATAACAGCACAAAAGTCTTGTGTCAATTTTACTTGATCTGGTTTCTCATGAGATTCTAAATCAGTCAAGAACTTTTTTAGATTTGGAAAATATTTGAAGGCATAAGAAAAACAGTACGGTTGAAAATTTGTAATTTAACTTCAAATGCTTGGATCAAATCAAACATGACAACAATTGGCTTATTATAACCTTGTGGTTTCACAATTCATTTAGATGTGAACACATGATCAATAAAGAATATTAATTTTGAACGCCATTCAACATCCATTAATTCATTATATTTTTCAATGATTTTCTCATTACATAAAAAGTCTAATTTTTTTTTAAACATTCATTGAATGTTTAAAGAACATTTCCTCAAATTAACCATCGGACATTGTTGTGCATAAGTAAACCATAGTTTACTGAGTTTATTTCACTCAATGTGTAGATATAAAATTGATTAATTTAGTCACAACATTCATAATATCATCCAGTGGCTTAAAGCTGGCCTTCATGCATAAAACCTGTTGATGTATTATGCAATGAAAACCCAAAATTGAATATCCAATATGGTTGGTAAATAAAGTGAGAAAACTATTTTTGTTTAAAACCAGTCATAAGCACCACCTGTAGTTACTGATACAATTTTGGTAACATGTGTTGCTAATATCTATTCCTTTTGTTCTTGTTGCCAATGAGGTTAAACTGATCAATTCTTTGATATTATTTCCAACACAATAGCAAATAAAAATAACCAAACAAGCAAATCCGTTTATGTCTGTACTTTCATCAAGGCAGAAAGAAATTAAACTAGATTTTATATCTCTTTTGTTGGTAAGTTATGTTGTTAGCCATTTGCAGGATTCTTTCTTTAATTGTATTTCTAGCCAATGATAAATCTTTTATGCTCTGAATAATTTTTGCTTTGTTTTCAAAATTTTCAATAAGAACTGGTGCACATTTCATCCAAGCTTCTTTCATATATTCTCCATCATTAAAAGGTTTCCCATGTTTGGCAATTACATTTGAAATAATAAAAAAAAGCAGCAGTTATATTTGAATGATTTTCGATAATTTTCATTATAGATGTTGATTGAAAATTTAATATTTTTAAATGCTTGGGCAATATATTCTTTTTGTTCATCTTTACTTTTTTCACAGAGCAATTTATGATTGGTCTTATAATGCCATTTTACTGATGATGTTCTCAATACAACTGTTCCAGAATATAAAAACACAAACTACCCTGATACCTTTGTTAACCATCCCATACTCATCAGTTCACCAATTTTGAAATTCTCTAGTGCTGATAATTTTTTATTTTTTTTTATTTTCACTAGTCATATTAATATAATGGTAAATTTATTTAAAAGAAAATTTAAATGAGTTTGATTTACCATTTCACTTTTACAGCAAAACTTCAAGCAAAAAAAAAAACAACAACTGTCATTTGATTATGCATTTCGTTCCTTCATTCGCGATTTTGATTACATTAAAAAAATGAATGGTATCAACACGTTTAGGTGAAAAAAGATTAGGACAGAAAACCATTTGATTACTTTTATTTTAGATTTGAAAAAACTTAATTCAAAGTGTTATAAAATATTTTACTGAGTTTACTTTTTAGTTTTATTGGAATCATTTGACCAGTTTGTAGCATATGATGCCACAGTATACCGGTACTTCTTTATTTGACTTAAAATATCATAATTTTATTGCTTCTAATCAGAGTTCAATTGTATATTGAATTCTAATATAATATATTTATTTATTTTACCTTTAGTTTACAATAAATTTTTATTAGTACATATTTTAGCAACAAAAAGAAAATTCTGATATATAATTAGTTTACGTGCCAGTAAAAAATTTGAATGTGCCATCTCTGGAAAGAATACCATTGGCTAGCCATCACTGGTGTATATGAAATTCAACAAGAAAAAAAGGATGATATGATTGTTTTTGCAAATAATGTGCGTGTTATCAGATGAAAATAAGAATGTATGACTAAAGATAGTTTTGTACATATTCTCATGACACATGACATAATTATGTAGTTTGTATAGTTTTCCTGAAAATGTGGATTTAAACTTTTGATTCAAGAAATTTCAAAAAAGGAATGGGGAGGACTAAGTTGATAGGAGCATATCTCCTAATTAAAAATTTTTAAAATTGAACTATAAATACTTGGTACTTTTTTTTTGATAATCAAATTTAAAAAGTCTTTAAATCATTAGAATTTTTTCAAAAGCATTTACATTTTTTTAAAGAATTATGAAATTTTTTTTTGTTGTAAAAGTTTTAAAAAAATTAGGTCTGGAAATAACATGTATCTTAAAATTTATTTAAACATGACAATTTTTTTTATTGAAAAAAGACAATCACATTATGAATTAATATTTAATATGAAATTGAATGATGTACAATTTTTTTATATTTAAAAGTTTTTCAGCAAATTTGAATGGAGCTTCAGGCTTTGAAAGTATGATGGAGATAAAGTAAATAAGTTGATGCAGATAAAAGAATTTTTATATTAATATATTTCATTATTGAATTTAAAAATTTTATAATATGTAACATACTAAAACATTTACTTTGCTAGGCGGTCCTCTATTTTCATACCTAATTGGTTTTGAAATGTACGAGAGTAGTAGAGCAATGTAAAAAAAAAACATCAAAAAGGGTTTTCAAAATACACGTATATATATATATATTTGCTAAATATTATATTTCTGTTTTTAAAAAAAAGTTTAAAGAATTCTTAATATATAATAAATTTTCATACTTTGAAATTTTTTTATATCTGAAATAGTTTCTTTTTAATTGAGAAAATTTAGGCTAAATAGTTATACACATGTGCTTCACAATCATATGCATATAAGATCTAGACAAATAATATTAAAAAAGTTTAAAAGCATAATGAAGATTTGACTTGACTGTGTGTGAATTTGGAAATAATCCTTAAATTTTGTTCTTGATTTTCACTATTGATCATCAGCTTAAATTATATGAACAATCAATTGAAGCAAAAGATTTGTCATCTTCGTCTCAATTTATAAAGATTATGAGATCTTAGTCTTTTTTTTTTGTATTAGCATTGCTGTTTTTTCTTTTTTCATTCATGTTTATGAATTAATAAAGGTGAATTTTTTTCACCCAAACAGAAATACATAAAGTGATACACATGTTTTAACTTAAACTGACAAGACACAACTTATCAACACTCATTATCTTAAAATGTTTCTGCTCAAGACAAATTGTGATGCTGAAAATGGGTGTAATTAATATAGAGAGGGATTAGTGGCTAATAGTCCATGAGAAAGGAAAAATCATTACATGAATATTTGCATGTTTTGTCATATATAATGAAGCAATGGATATGTAGGTCAGATCCACGCTTCACGTCTTTCTACATTGCTAGAATAGGATCAAACCAGATCCACGCGTGTTACGATGTTTATAAAGCTTTCCATCTGCCATTTTGTATACATTTAATTTTTAGACCAGCAAATAAGTAATTAAAATATCAATTTTCTATTTAAAATGTTTTTATTATAAATATTGGAGGGGCCCAGATATATATATATGCGCAAATACATATATATATAATTACAGACAGAAACTTTTATAAAAATCAATAAATAAATTTTAATATGCTATTTTTTTTAAGTATTTTATTCCGGAGATTTACTTTCGTGATAAACTCTGCTAACTTTCCGTAGCGTCAAACAAAAGAAAATCCATTAACAAAATGGTAATGGAATTTTTTAATTAAAATAAAATTAAAATGAAAAAGATATTTGAAACATAAATTCTTCAAATCTACATTAAATTAAAAATAAATTGGAAGCAATAAAATCATTGGGTTTGTCATGAGAGTGGATCTCAAGAATACAATGCAAAATACTTTAGGTCAAAATTGCAGTCACCTGAATTTCAATATATCCACTTAGCCTTGGGCGAATGAAAAAGGGAATTTCCCAAAAGTAGTCAAAAAAGGGTATTATAAATAGCCCATGAGAACAATAGAGGTCAGCCAGTCATAGTTTTTGTCAGTGAGTTCATGGCAAATCCATGTCAGTCAAATTTTTAAATAATTATAGATGTCTGGAACCATGGTAGTTGAGTCCATGGCTTTTAACCTGCCTGTCTTCCCAAAGATGATCGCAAAATACCATAAGCCAGAGAAACTCGTCAAAATGTGTAGCTGTTGGATTGCTGAACTGTGACCTCTCTAATTGAAATACATAGCTAGCTATGCCTGTGCAGAAATTCATATTTCATTGTGGGATCCAAATTTTCACAAGGACTCAGAATAAATTAGGCAATATTTCCCAATTTGTTTATTTCTAACCACCTAATTTATTTTTAAAAACTCCTGTTGACCTGCTAATGTAATCTTGCTACCTTTAGTGTCTTCTTAAATAAAATCCCCTTTAATTTAATGTAATTGTTTAACAAAATTCTGTAATTTTTACTTGCCATCACTTTAAATCTAATGTTTCTGCTCTCGTTCTGTCTGTCTTAAATTTATGCCTCTTAATGCTAAACTTTCTTTTGAAGTGGTTCAGAAAATATTATTATAATTATTTACTTAAGAATATATTTGTTTAAAACTGACAAATGTCTTATTTAAAATATCATCATATGCCAATTTGTTCCATCTCGACAAAAGTTTTATATAATTAAATATTTTGCTTCCTATTTCCCGACCAACGTTGTCAGTAAATAAATGATTAACTCTCTAGCTCTGAATGATTAAACCTTGGAGCAAATCTTTTTGTCGAGATGAAATAATTTTATATTACCTTATATATTTTGAAATATTTTATGCATATATGGTTTAGTTTTGGGGAGACACTAGATCAAATATGAGATTTTATTTAGTTATATTAATTCATGTTATAAAAATGAAAGGGAGGGGGGTTTAGAAAATATATTCTTGCTAAATAGTAAAAGAAAGCTTAAAATGTTTAATTAAAAATATTGGTGGGATTTTGTTTTGAAGGGAGAGACGTGTCGCCCATAAAATGATATTCATAATAAATATTAATGCTTATTTTATTCTTGTTGGTCCGATCTTGGTCAATCCGTATAATATTTACATAATTTTCTTAGCTCAGTACAATTTTATATTTAAATTCTAAAAATGTATTTATCCAGTACTTGTCTTTTGCCTTGCCAGCATTTTGCTTGATAACTTGTCTTTTGTTCTTTGTGATTGCTAAACCAGAATTAGACCATGTGATAATTTCACTGGCTATGAATTTTATCAGGATATGAAAGGCAAAATGGGAAGACTCGGGGTAAACTGAGCTTAGTTAGCCTTGGCAATTCCCATCCTTTCACCCGAAATATCTTGAGGTTTGCTAATGGCGCAGAACATTCTTTATTTCTTGGCATCACTGGAACGGGGCAGGTGAATTGAGTCTATGATGGTGATGCAATATCAAATGCTGGATCTCTTTACTTCCTTTTGTTCTGAGCACATCATGGCGGATTGACTATGGTCTGATTAATTTATTTGTTTTACAATCTTAAAATATTTAATTGCGAATATCGTGATCCATTTATATTTTAAACTTGTCACTCTTTTCGAAGCCCATTCCTAAAGTATGATTAAATTATTTCTCTCTTAAAATAACTTCACTTATAATAAATTTATATTTTAAATAGGGTTATTTAAAATATTGTCTTGTACATCTCAAACTTGAGTAGGCATCTACCATAAAACTCTAATCGGTTCATTTGTAAATAGGCATATGAATTACCGCTCTCTTACTCAAGGCATAATTAATGACAGGATAGAAATTTATGTGTAACAAATTTATGAAATAAAACAGAGACATTAGAAAAGTTATACAAATGTTTTATTAAATATATATGTGAATTTAAGCTACCTGTAGTTCGTCTCCATTTATTTTATTCTAAAATTAACGTTTCTAATTAATTATTGTGCTATCTGATGACTCAAGGTCACATACATACCATTCCTATATTTAAGTAAATGAATAGGTCTAATTAGAATTAATATTAGAGTTGGACGTTAGGATTAGTTGAGGCTCATGCTCCACCGTTGGCGCTAATGGGCCGGAGTGTAGAAAAGATTTATTGCTTGCCTCGAAAATGTTAGTTAGCAGATTTAGAGAGTGGGTGAACAGGGCAGAATCCATAAGTATTCTTTTATCTTTGATCTTGCGTACGGTTGGATTCGAGGTACTTTTACCTAGGCTGTGAATTGTGCTAACATACAATTTCGACCAGTACAATATCTATAAAAATTGAAAGTATGAAATGGATATGATATAGTGAGTTGTACAAAAAATAGAATGTACAAAAGTAGAGAACCACCTGCATATATTATAAAAAAGAAAATTTGATATAAAAACCATTAAAGGATAAAAGTGCTGCACATATGTAGATACTCATTATTTGGTATAGTTATTTAATCTTATTTAAACATTTTCATTTGATTTATTTTTCATATAAATGTTTTTAATTTTAAAGTATTTATTGAAGAAAAAAATCAAACCTATGTACTTTAATAATGTGAAGAAAAGAATTAATAATAATAAATATTGAAAAGTTAAACTTGATAAATTTTAGCATGCATCTCAAATATATACATAATATATATATATATACGACTAAAGGAACGGGATGGGATATAGGGTTTAAACACAGGTTAGAAGATAGAACCATGAAGCTTAATTTTAAGCTAACATTGACTGCTTCATTATAAAATATTTATTAATAGACTGTTCTCAACGAGGATATTTGTATGCTGCTTTAATCTTGCTCTCAACATCACTAATTTTTACATTATTTTACCAATTGTCATTTTATCAAGAAAAATGTACTGTATGATGCTGCCCTCTTTATAATTATTTCACAACTAAAAAAATCAATATTTAAATTTAAAGTTATAACAATGAGATAAGGCTTGCCTTCCAAGGCACTGATTGGTTGTTTTTTACATTCTCTACAAAAGGGAGCATTTGTCAACAATTTTGACAGTTCTAAGTTCTTTGTTTTGATTTTCAAAATGAAAATGTATGTTTTAGAGTATCTTTTTATGTATAGATTATTATTTTCATAAAATATGTGTGAAAAATATAATTATTTTAGTAGAATAGTTCAGATTTTCGTAAAAATTATTTACTTTTAGATGAAAGTAAATTGAGAAAGAAATCAATGGCATAGGCTGCATTTTGTAATAGATTACGAAAAGTACATTTTATGTTGTCTGCTGTAGATTATTTTTATCAATTATAAATAGAAATTTATTTTTGAAAAAAAAAAAAACCTTTTGTTGACTTTAACAATCTGGCAAATTATTAATTTGCCTTTTAGAAACTAAACTAAAACTAGAATAATTTTAAAAGATTAAATATATTTTTACTGCTGATTCTGAAATTGACGAATCAAAAATTTAGAATTTTAATTTACTTGGCCAATAGGTATTTTGCATGAGGTAAAGATTAAATTACAATTATTAAATTACTATACGAAATGTTTTAAAAAGTTCACAACTTTCTGTTTTAAAATCAGTTCATTAAAATTCTTGTTTCTCCAGGACAAGTTATTTTCATTTCTCGTCAGAAAAACAGCAATTAAATATTTCTAATAATTTTAGCTCTAGCATTACACAAAAATTATTTAATTATTTTCAGCTTTTTCCAACCTGGGTTTATTTTTGAGATCAACAGTTAACAACAGGTATTATTTTAAATTTAATTATTTTTAACCGAGAATAATTTTGAATTTTTACTGATATTTTTTATATTCAAATCAGCTCTGAATTTATCACTATAATTTGTCAATATTCATGTCAGCTTTACGGTCAACCTCCAGAGACCTTGCAGTCAATGTCTTGGCCACCCATTATATAATATGCTTTGAATTATATTTCCTTATGTAAACCCCACTATGTTAATGCTCTATAATGTATTTATATATATCTTAAATATTTATTTTTACATTTCCTTCAACTACTACTTTATAAATTTAAAAATCCATAAAGTTATTATTATTTATTTCAGTTTCCATTTTGAATTCTATGTTGTTTTTTATTCATATAATCATAAATATTTTTTATATTATCTTAAAAAAAAATCAAAATATTTATCCATACATTTTTTCATAAAGTGTAGAATGTTTGCTAGATTTGTGTAAATACTTATATTCAATTTTTAAAATATATATATATATCGATTAAATAATCTTAAGTATGTAATATTTTTTATTTCAATGTAATCTTTTTACATATATTATTAATCTTCACTGTGAATATTAAATGCAATGGACATTGTTTCTTGCAGCCACGCAGTCTTGTGACAGTCATAGTATCACAATAGATGAACATACATAGTGCATGACATTCTAATATTTAGGTTTATCTTTTATTTCTAGATATCAATTATGCTAAGTAATAAGTTAATAAAAGAAATAGCTTTAATTAAAAAGGTTCTAGTAAACTATTAACTGTGCAGCCTTTGGTGGCGCTGTTTCTAGTTAAAAACAGAGCGTTATAACATTACCGGGCCGCTAGATTTTTTTTATCTAATAGTTCGTATTTTGACATACGGCTGTAATTTTTTTTTTTTTTTAATATTTAATATATTGTTGTTGTTTGTTTTGGACATAATTATTATTTTTTTTTAATATTTAATATATTGTTGTTGTTTGTTTTGGACGTAATTATTTTTTTTTTTTTGGTTTTCATTTGATAAATTTAAAACTATAATGGACAGTTTGACCTTTTTTTTGGATCTCAAAAGTACATAATTTTTGACATACGCCTTTATGGGGGGGGGGTTCCATTCTAAATTTACTGTTTTTTTTTTACAGATGTCTTTTTTTTTTGTTTTGGATTCGATACATTTCAAAGTATAAGGGACAGTTTTAACTTTTTTTGGAATATCTCAATTTGGAATAGACAATTTGCTTTACATATATGACTTTTTTGTTGTTGTTATTTAAAATTAGAATCGACACTTTCTTTTTGAATTATGTTAAAAATGAGGGGTTTTGCTGTTGATTGATTTAGCAAAAATAATTCAAACCTGTCCGACAAACTCCGCCTCAGATGTTCGTATTTGCTTATAAATGAATTGTTTGGTATTTTATCTTACATTTATAAATACGGGGGGGTTTTTTTTTTTTTGGACGGCGTGTTTTGCTTTTTTTGCTTTTTTTTAATAATAACAAATAAAACGTCAAAAACCAAAAAGTCAATCGCGGTATTGTTTTTTTAACACATAAAATATTTATGTTAACCGGTTTTGTTACATTCTGTGGATTTATTTATTTATCTTTTTGAAGAGTCGTACAAGTTTGTTAAAGATTTTTTGTTTTCATAACAAATCAAACGTCCGGTATTTTTATTCTTTTTTTAACAACAAAAATTAGCTTGGGTTCATTTTTAAAATCTACTTAACGTGCTGTTTATTGATTTTAAAACAACAACAAAAAACCTCTTTTTGCTTTTAAACGGAACGAATAGGTATGTCAAAAGAAGAAGTATTTTTTTTAACAAAAAAAAGTCAATCAGTCAAAGATGTCCAACAAACTGTCGCCCCTTTTTAACACTCATTCTGGGTGTTAATTACATGATTTACAGATAAAAATAATCGCAAACAAAATACAAATTTTTTCCAGAAAATAAATTTATTAACCACATATGACTGAACTAAATCAGCTGTAACGAATGGCAGGATGTTTTGGGCTTGCAAAAATGCAACTGCCTCACTTGCTCTGTTTGGGACGTCCCATAAATATAATAACGTAGTAGACATTTTGTTCTTCTTTTTCAACTCTCGTCCGAGTCATGACAGAAACGGTATTTTTCCGCAAACAACTCCAATTATCTGCCAGAGAGCTTTGAGAAATTTTATTTTTGTCTTTTTTGACCCCCCAAAAAGCCAAAATTAGCCAAAAAAATTTTTTTTGACACATATCAATAATAGGCTGAAAATTACTAGTACGCAAAAATCAGTTGGGAAATACAGAAAATCATAAACATCAACAAATAAACACTTGAAAAAGATAACAATGCTCACACTCTCATCTGAAATTCTAGCGACAATACAAATTCTTTCAATATGCATAGGAATTCAACCCACAATGAAATCAAGGGCAAACTATACGGTCATAGTATTGTTAGTAGACATAGTGTTATTGAATGTGGAAGAATTTGTCGCGTATTATAACCACTACATACGATCTACTCGTATATTAGCCGGAGGTTCGCCCGCGATAAGCGGTATGATTCTGTGTTTTTACACAGAAACAGCTCCAACACAGGCTGTACAGTGGCCGGGAAAGCAGTATAATTCTGTGTTTTTACACAGAAACAGCGCCAACACAGGCTGTGCAGTGAATAGTTTACTAGAACCATTAAAAAATAGACTTTTTACTAAAGGAAAATAGATGTTGGTGTGTGCTTTTTACATTTCACATCAATAATGGTGGGAAAAAAAATCATTATATTTTTTACATTAAATTATTAAATATTTTTTATTAAGTATATATTTTTTATATACAGCTTTTTAAACCCCATTTGTATTTAAATATTTTCAATCCCATTTGAGTTAAAGTTCAGCATTTTATTTTAGTATTATCTTTTTTTATTTCTCAATGAGGTTCTTCGTACAAGAAATCACAAATTTCAGTTTGCCATTTATTGAAATTTTTTTTCTTTTAGTTACTGTTAAATATCACATATATTTAATTACAATATTTAAATTCCAAAAAAATTCTACAAACGTCAAAATAATTAAAAATACAGCAATTCGAAACTTTTAAAATTTACTTTAATGGCCATGCATTCTTCAATGAAAATCTTGAATTTTGCGATAATTTGAGAAAATATTCCAAATCACTTGGGGTTATTTTTGCACAATAATTGTGCCATACTTATTAAAAATCAAGAACATCAATTATTATTTATTCATTTTGCATACAAGTATTTTTTTTAAATATACTAGTATATTTTTCACCATAACATTAACCGTGCAAATTCCAATGAAAGCTCATTTGCTAAACATATTATCCCTGACAATTTGATAGATTTATCAGATAGTGATATTTATTCATTCACATTTTAAAATTAAATGTCAAAAAATATTGTTTTCTGAAATAAAACTGCTCCTCACAGTTGATGAAATCCATTGTTATGATTAAGATGCAATTTTTTTCAATATTTGCACAAATTCAAATGTGACTTTTTAGAATGATTTTTTAGAATACACCCGGGTCTCGTTTTATGCGGATTTTTAAAATGCAATTCATGTTTCTTTTTAATATCTTTGTATGCAGTTTTCTTTTATGCAATAAAAATTATTAGATCAGGAGTCGAGCTCCGATAATGCGCTATTACTTTAAATATAAATTTTGCGCACTCACACGTCTTATTTAAAGTAATAGCACATTATCGGAGTTCGACTTCCATCTAGTAATTTCAATATTTTCAGTGCTTTATAATAGTACTGGAATAGGTTTTATGCAATAAAAAAGTTCATAATTCATTTAAAATCAGTGTTCCCCCATTTTATATACACACATTAAATTTTACAAGATTATAATGTAAATCTGTTCAAACGTTGTAGATGCCTATACTATGCATGTAGTTGTTTTTGGATTTTAAATCACATTCTACTTTTACTTTTTTTAAAAAGTACGTAATCAATTAATCATTTAGTATCCGCAAGTAATAAATTTTACAAGATTATAATGTAAATCTGTTCAAACATTATATATGCGAATACTATACATGTTGTTTTTGCATTTTAAATCATATTCTATTTTTGCTTTTTAAAAAAAAAGTACGTAATCAATTAATTGAGTAACAGTGGTGGGCACAATTAAATTTGACAATTAAAAATTAAAATCTAATTTTTAATTATAATTAACAATTTAAAAAGGTATTTGTAAACCATTTACTGTACAGCCTGTGGCGGCACTGTTTCTGTGTAAAAACACAGAATAATATCGCTTTCGCGGCCGCACCTTACGGCTAATACACGACTAGCGATCGTATTAGCCGCTTAACAAGAGAAATAGATGTGGTTAGAATCCGCGGCCAATTACTTCTGCGCTCCTAACCCTATATCCAAAGTAACAACACTAGATTGTCTAGTTTGCCGCTTATTTCATCGTGGCATGAATTCCTACGCATAGGGATCAAATTTGTATACTGGCTCGAATTTAATCTGAGTGTGCACTGGAATGGTTTGCAACTGTTTTTTTGTTGATGTTGATGGTTTTCTGTATTTCCCAACAGATCTTTTGGCCTACTAGTAATTATCAGCGTATTCTTGAGATGTGTCCAAGCTTTTTTTTTTGCCGTTTGTTGTTATTTGGAAGCCAAAAAAAGTATGTCAATGTCTCTGTCAGACAATTATAGTTGTTATTGAAAAAGTACCGTTTCTGTCGCAACTCGGACGAGAGTAACAAAAGAAGAACAAAATGGCTACCATATTCTTGCAATTGGGGGATGCCCAAATAAAGAAAAAAAAGATGACGTGGTTGATTCGGTTTAGTCATACGTGGTGAATAAAATTTATTATTTGATTTAAAAGAATGTTTTGTTTGTGATTCTTTTGATCTGTAAGTCAATTAATTAACACCCAGAATGTCAGTGTTCAAAGGGTAGGGCTTTACAGCCGAGTGTGGCGGAGTTGGTTGGACAGCTTCGTATTCTTCTCAAATCAATCGACAATTTTATGCTTCTTTCGGTCGGAAGAGAATCATCTCTCTTGATCGATATATTAGTCAAAATACCAAACAATTCTTTTTGTTTATAAGCAAATATGGATATCTGAGGCGGAGTTTGTCGGACAGCTTTGACTTTTTTTTTGTTGCTAAATCAATCAACAGCACCCCCCTGGATTTTTAACAAATTCAAAAAGAAAGTGTCGATTCTAATTTTAAATAACAAAAAAAAGACGTCTGTTTTTTTTTTTTAAAAAAAACCAATATATTAAAAGGCAAAAAAAAAAAAACCGGTATCTAAAGCAAATTGTGTATATTTGAAATATTCCAAAAAAAGTTAAAACTATCCCTTATACTTTGAAATGTATCGAATCCAAAACAACAACAACAAAAAAAGGACGTCTGTAAAAAAGAAACAGTAGATTTAGAATGGAAATAAAAAAAAAAAAAGGTGTATGTCAAAAATTATGTACTTTTGAGATCCAAAAAAAAGGTCAAAGTGTCCATTATAGTTTTAAATTTATCAAATGAAAACAAAAAAAAATAATTATGTCCAAAAAAAAACAACAGCAATATATTAAAAAAGAAGAAAATTACAGCCGTATGATGACAAAATACTATCTATTAGAAAGGAAAAAAAATCTAGCGGTCCGGTAATGTTATATCGCTGTTTTTACCTAGAAACAGCGCCACCAAAGGCTGCACAGTGAATACTTTACAAATACCTTTAAAAATTACGTAATGTGATCTGAAAGTTAATATGATGTGAAACAAAGAAATTTGATTTTTTAACGGAATTAAAAATTAAAAAATTAAAGACAAAAATAAAAACTTAATTTTTAATTGTTAGTTTTAGGTGTCTTTTTATTATCACAAGTCTTAAGTTTTTATTTTTATTTTAAACTTTGATTTTCCCCTAATGGAGAGGAAAAAACATCCAAGAAAATGAATTTCTTTAGAAACAAAAATTTTAATTTTAGATCACTTAGTGAAATGGGAAGAATCAATAATGATTGGAAAACATTTTAGTTTGGGTGAGTGTACTATAAGAGCAATTAAAAAAAATAAAGTTGGTGCTAGTTGTATTTCCTCTTGTGACGAATCTGATGTCTTACTAGTTCACAAACGAACTTGCATATCATCAAATAACGATAATGATTAAAATACTGTACATATATGAAAAAATATAAAATACTGTAAATTACGCATAAAAATATATTGTTTTGAATAAAATTAAATACTGTAGTTAATAAAAAAAGTTTGTCTTGTATCAATTTTTTACAAATTTGGAATTTTTTATTAGTCATATTTTATTTCCTTATTTTTTTTTATGCAAATTTTAAAATAATTTTACATTGTTGCTTTGCTTTTATGCGATTTTTGAAAATTACAGTACATATCCGCCATTTTTTAAGTTAAGTCTATTTTTGTGCGTGTTTTCTGGAGGTTTATTTAAAAAGAAAGAAAAGATTTTACAAATTCAACTCGTCAGGTTGTTTGATTGGTGTATTAATAATAACTAAAATAGACAAAATCAAATAATAAATACATAACAATATGTGGTAATAGCCTGAAATCCGGGCATGGACACTTGGGGCATTGTTTATATGTCAAAACACATAAAAATGCCATTTCGGCGGCTGCCACCGGCTGCCGGCCTTACAGGCTAATACATTTCATATTGTATTAACCCATTAGCTAGACCGCTTATACATGACATTGCACAAAAATATTACGGCCTGTTTTGTGCTTCGAAACTATTTACTTCGTATTCGTTCTATTCATAGCTGATTATTGTATCGCTTGAGGGTGTTTAAATTTCAAGGCAGTATCAGTTTTTTAAATCTCTGTAATAAGAGTAATGTCATTTTTATTTAAATAATGTTAATTATTAATAATTGTCATATGGTCCTCACCCTTCCCTAAAAAAATGTTAATATGTAAAAACAAAAGCTTATGTGCTAAGTCACGTTTCTGCGTGGAAAATAGATGAGACCAATAACATGTCTGAGAAGTACGTGCAATTTGTACCCTTTTCATAAATGTCAAGTACAACAGAAAGGTGAGGTAGACAGTCCTTTTTTCAGGTACATAATGTCCTCCCAAATACCAGACTGTTTGATTATCACAGCAATAAAATAATAAATCGCTTCAAAAAGTCCAAAGTTTGTGTACTTTTTTTTTTTATTTCATTAGAAATTGACAAATATTTGGATGATGTTCTTTTTTCAGCGGGGTTAAAAGAAATGACTATTTTTTGTTAATAATATCAAAGTAGGAACTCCAACACCCCCCACCACCACCAAAACAGTTTATTGTAGAAGCCAAAACAAAAAAGAAAATTCAAAAGCAATATAAATAAAAGTCAAAAGGGTTGTGAAAAAGTTGTTGAAAATCAACAAAAAATATTGACTTTTTGTTACAATTACTTCTCCGTATGTGGGAATCGGAGTTTGAAAACATTTTTTTACCCCCAAAAAACACAAAACTTACTTTCAATTTAATAAGAAGATAAAAACAATTTTGTCAACCAAAAAAGAATGGTCGGAAAAAATTTGAAACAATTGCCAAATAATTGCATTCTATTTCAAACAAGGTCGGGGTTAAAATAAATGACTCTTTTGGTGTACGTTTTGTTAATAATAACAGTACGTAAAGCCCCCAAAGTAAGCTGTTTATTGTAGAAGCAAAAAAAAAGAAGAAAAGGCTAATTCAAACAAAATATAAATAAAAGTCAAAAGTGAAAAAAAAAAGGTATTGACTTTTTGTTACAATTCTTGATGCAAGGGTGGGTGTTTCAAACCGATTTTTTAACCCCCAACAACACTAAAGTTACTTTCGATTTCATAATAAGAATAAAAACAATTTAGTCAAGCAAAAAAAGAAAAGATAGAATAAAGTCTAAAGAAATCCCAAATAATTGTATTCTATTTTTTCGATGACAGGATTTAAAACAAATTTTTGGACGTCATGATATGGTCCAAAGTTTTAAAATCATCAAAATAAAAGGTACACAAAATTAAATTAGCAAAATTTGTTTGAATAAAGAAAAATGTCAGGTTAAAAAAACAAACAACGAAAATGAATATAAAAATTTGTTTAATAATAAAGAAATCATGTTATAAATAAAATAAAAATTTGTTAAATCAATAAAAAAAAATCATGTATTAAAAAAAAAAGTTGCGGCCCGGTAACGTTATATTTCATTGATTTTGTCTAGCATCAACGCTCCAAGCGGTCGTGCTTGGATTTCAGTCGATTACCCAATATGTTAGGAGAAATCTTGATAGGATTTGAGATTAGACAGACTAGATTTATTTTTAGGCGGCATGAAAATCATTACCGTGTACAATTTTAGAGTCCATTATCAAAATACAGCATTTAATGGATCTGTGTGAGTTTTTCTTGGTGACAGCCAGCTTCCATTTAGCATTCCAGAGTTCTTTTTTTAAGGCTTTCCTTCATTTCAGGGCAGCAGGATATTACGGCCCCTTAAAACAATGCATTATTAATTAATACGTTCGCCAGATTGGTTTATGAGTCAACATTTTGTTTACATTTTAGTATAAAAATTTGTGTTATTCTACCCGGGGAATCCAGAACTCAAGCTAATTACTGCTCTGAAATCGTTTAAAATATTATTTATTCAATTCTGAAAGGGTGACTTATTAATTGTTTTCTATATATAACTGCTAGTTATTTTCTTTTTTCATACTCTTAAAATATCATAAACTTAAATATTCTAGTTATTATAAAATCCACGAAGGTGTGATTGAATCATTTTTAATATAGTAGAAAAGTAAGGGAGGTTAAATCTTAACGTATATTTTAATAAATGAAATTTAAATCTCTCTCTATATATATACTGTGGTGGCATAGCATATTATTTATATAAATTATGGCATTCAAACAAGGGTCATTTATTTTTAAAGCAGTAAATCCTATTCAATGTCATTAGTGACATTTATTCATATTGCGTTACTGACATTTGGCCTATCTTCGTGAATATATATATATATCACATGCTTCAAATCTGGGGGTTGTGACAGGATCGAACCCATAGATTTCTTCTCATATTCACTTATTTCGTATAAAAAGCCCCTGGCTGTGATTCCAGTATGCTTGGCACGTGCTATGCTTATCACTTCATATAAAGGACCTGCACATTGGTGACATCCACGGCATGCCTTATCCACATTTCTCTAAGCACTGCCCAAGAAGGGGTTCTTAGACTTCGTTTTCGTCCAGAAGCATGGCCTTTTCCTGTTATTTCTTTGCGCCGATGTCGGCACTGCAAATTTATTCATTTATCATCTTTTTTGCTTCTTGACCCAGTTTTAATGCTGTAAGACTAAAATTGTGCTCTGCTCAAAATATATATATACCAAATATTACTAGTTTTGTTAATTAAAATGTTATTTTAATCTTATACAATCCCACTGTCATAATTTATTTCTGTATTTAAGAGTATATGCCTTGGGGAAAATCAAGCATTCTGTCTTCTAAATGTTGAGTAAAAGAATTTTTCAATAAATATTTTGTCATAAAATTAAATGTAATTTTCAAATGTGATTTACTTATTTTCATGACTGTAATGGCGTGAAAATAGTTTATATTATATCTGTAATGAATCTCAGAATGCTCCCCGAAATAATGTTAGTCATCATGTTTCAGAACCGTAAATCAAAGCATTAATGGCAATATTATGTAATCCTTTTAATAAACGATTGGCATCATAATACCGTACCCACCAAAGATGTGTGTTAATGTATATCTCTTATTTAATTGATAAAAGAGCATATGAGAACCATTAGCGTGAGTTTCATTATGTAATTATATACCGTTTGGTAGACCACTTGCTCATTCATGCACATACTAATGTATACACTTAATTCATAATGTATATAATAATTTATCATATTAAACTATTTTTATTATCTAACTTGTAGAGTAGTTCAAATTCCTTTTTCTCCACTTCCACACCTACAGCCATGCATGTACATATTTTAGTTAAGTTATAGTTAATAGATGTCTCATTGTCCTCTCTGCTCTGCTAGTGGGTCGGATTTAAAATAAATTCTCGTGTGCCATCATTATGTTATCCATTAGGTTTTTGATCTGCGGATTAGGGAATGGGTTTGAATCCAGGTTGGTCCCTGACCTAAATCTCTGGCTTGACTGGATTTGAAGTACATTCCATTGAGTTTCAGCTCATGTTAGATGGATCAACATGTTTTGACTGGTACAATAAAGCAACATGGACAAATTATAATACTAGAAGGAATTGAGGGAATTTAATAGTAGTCATATAAAATATCTTTAACAGTTCGTATCTGTTTGCAAAAAAAATTCATCAGCTCGTATCTTCTAAAAATATCACCAATGTCTATGAATACCCAAAAAGCCCTTATTAAAAAAACACCAATTTGTAAATACATTCTAAAAAACCACGACTTTGAACCATTATTTTTTTTACATTCCAGCAAAAATGTTTTTTCTGGTTTCCTGTTCGAAGCCCTGAAAAAAACCCATAGTCATCCTCATGTACACTTTAACTAAAAAAAATCACCCCCAAAGGTCTAAAAGTTTGGCCACCCCTGTTATATAATAAAGGTCATTAAAATATGCTCAAACAAAAAAGTATTAAAAAATCAATAATATATTTTCATTTGTTAATTTAGCAATAGTATTTCATGTTGAATATTAAATATTGTTTTAGTTGTAAATAGTCACCAGGATAAAAATAATTATCAGTCAATTCCAGTTAAATGTTTTAAAATATTAAAAATAAAGATTTAAAAATGAAATATAATTTACAATAATAATTAAACTGTAAAAAGAGGTTTATAACAGTATAAAATCTATTGTATAAGAATAAGTTTAAAATTATATTTTATTAGACACATTAAAAAAAAATTTAAATTTAAAAATATATCTATATTTGTTTTATATAAAGTGTATTTTTTATATCTTTGTATTTGTGTTTCAGACATTTTTTAAATATAATTTTGTGAAAAATATATATTAAATATTCTCAACATTATTATATGTGGTAATAATATATTTTATTCATATTATATTTATTACAGTATTTTGTTGAATAATAAAAAAATGTTTAGGAAAAAATCAAAAGGGAATTTTATATATATATTTGTAACTATATTTAATTTGTTTTTTGTTGCCTTTATACAATTTATTTTTAACTTAATCATAATTATTTTGTCTATTTTTCTTTTTATTTAATTCATTCATAATTGTTTTTTATTATTGTCATTTATATATATTTAAAAAAATCTAATAATTGATTTTTTTTTATTTTTTATTATATTTCTCTCAAAAGCAACCTTGAAACTTTTTATCAGCTAAAAACAAATATTTATTTTTTTAAAAAATATTTTAATGTTTTTATTACTTTTTGTTCTATACTTACTATTATATTTTAGTTTATTTAATGTAATAACTGTCTGTGGATTGTAAGTTTTTATAATCGATTATAAAAAATTTTCTCAGTAATTATTAATAAATATTTCTAATTTAAGTCCAATTTACAATTATTATTGTTTTATATATTTTATTTATTTCAGGAATATATATTAGCCTTTATTTAATAATTGTTTTTCCTTTTTGTCTAATACATTTTCAATTAAAATTAATAGCACTTAACTTCAACAAAAAAATGTATTATCTATTTTACCATAATCAAATTATCATTTTTACAAGTATTATTGATAGTAAAATAAAGACCTCTACTCAATAGTCTCTTTCCTATAGTATGTTAGTAATCTTTTATTTCATCTATTGATCTCAGTTTTTTTCTGAATCTTTACTAACTTTATGCATTTACTTGAAGTTGTATTTTACAATAGCTATAATAACGAGTGCATTTGCACCAACCGGTAAATAATCATACTTTACAATGGATTTTACTCTTTTTTTTAATTATTTAAGAAACAGAAAAATTTGATTATAACAGATAAGTCATCTGAAAAAATCCAATTTTTATATATACTTAAAACATTTCTGAAGAGGATTTTTTTTTTTAAATATGGATAGAGCAAATATGTCAGCTGCCATGAACACCATTGTGATATATATAGAAATGATTAAAACTCTGAGGAATTCTTACAAATGCAAGGGAAAAAAATACAGTGAATATATAAATAATCTGCAAAACAATAATGTTAAAAATTGAGCTCAGTAAAGGATTTCATAGATCTACATTCAAAGGCATGATTAAATTGAATATGCTATCAGAGATACTACAAAATGCAAATCAATGTAATGCAAAAAAACTAGATGGAAGAATGTCTAAATAAAACAAGTTTTCAATTCAATGATATCATGAGATTCATTCTTCTCATTCAAAAGATTTTTCATCAACTGATCTATTATTTTAATGATCAATTATATTCACTGCACTCTATATAAATTTTCGAAAGATCTATTTTGCAAAGTGATAAAGAAAACCCATGTGAGTCCATACTTCATTTTTCCTACTATCTAAAGCATTAGTTTTAGTAGAATTTTTCATCAAAGAACAAAAAGAGATTTGAAAAAAATCAAAACGCTGCTTAAATATGCCTAATTAAAGCAAATATGTCAAGAAAAAAAATTTAGTGGAATAATTAAAAATATTTATTTAAACTACAATACTAATTATTTAAAAATAAAATAAAATAATGGAATCTTTTGGAGAAGTTATTGGATTTTAATCCATTTACTTAAAAAAATAATCCAGTATCTGTATTAAGTAATAACTATCAATTTAAAATGCACTTAAAAATTCAAACGATATTCCCATGCTTATAACAGATCAGGAAAACTACCATCCTATTAATACTTTACAATGCTTTAGTTGCAAAGAACTGAGTTACATTATAAGCAAGTGTTCTAAAGAGAACATATACTCTCTTAAATTAGATAAGAATAATGATGCAATTCACACATGCATAGTCCATCAATTTGAAATAAAGATAAAGAAATTTTTAAATATTTAAATCACAGTTGGAAAGTAATGTGTTAACATAGAGTCTTTTACAATAAATTTAATCAATTTAAGTATGTATAATTTCAGTTTTTATTTTTTATAATTATACATTATTATTACTCAAAATTTTGTTTATTGAAATAATCACTTATTAATTATATTTTTAAATATTAGTGTTATAACTGGACTGGCTCTTCCAACCCCTGTCAATTGATTTATTTCCTAATAAGCATATTTTAGGGAGGAAAGAATGATTGGTTTTACCCAATGCTAACATTACCACTCTACAACAATATTTTCTGCTCATCAGAGGATGTAGCATTATAAAGACTGAAAACATCCAGATATTTATCTGTTTGCTTTCCCAATTGGCATCACTAGAGTCTGATTGATGAATGATGTGAAATGAAACTGACAACATATGTTAGTTTGGGGTAACAATTTATTTAACTAATAATGTTTGAATAACTCCTTTAATAATTCATTTTAACTACAGTTTCATAGATCAGTTAGTCCACTCATTGGTATCTTCTGATGCTTGGTTCCACTGTTGATGATCATATGGTATCCATCTTTTTATCTTCCGTAATCATGTTCTGGCAGCTGTCACAGTAAGGATTTATTTAGATATCTGTGTGTACATCACGGATACTTCCCTTATCATTTTTCAAGTTAAATTCTCTTTGTGAGTCGATGTTCTCATATGCGCATGTAAATAATTTTATAGACATATCTATTAATCCTTCTTGCAGAATACTCTTAATAAAATCCACAAAGCGCATGTGCATTAGCTTAATGGCTAATTATTAATATTACAGTTTATACAACATAGCGCTATATAAAATAAATATCTTATTTATAGAATATTTTTAGTTAAGTTTGGTTTATATCTGGATTAATCCCTTTTATTTAATCATTCAGGAGCCAATACTTCAATTCAAATATATTCACTTATTTAATTCCTAAACAAGTCCCAAATAATTTTACCATTATATTTTTTCGGAGGGGTTAAAATAAGTTTTTTCGTCATGATACAGTCCAAAGTTTTAAAATTCAGAAAAATAAACACAAAATTAAATTACCAAAATTTGTTGGATAAAGAAAAATGTCAGATTAAAAAAAAAAACAACGAAAATGAATATAAAAATTTGTTTAATAAAAAAGAAATCTTGTTATAAATGAAATAAAAGCACATCTTTAATTCAGATATTGGATGCAAATTACAAGTCATTCTCATATTTAAAATAGAAGCATTTTAAATTCATGTATCTGGACACAGATTTGAGTCATTCTCATATATAAATACATTTTTAATAGAAGCATATTTAATTCAGGTATCTGGACGCAGATTTGTCATTCACATATATAAATACATATTTAATTCAAATATATAAACACAGCTTTAATGTAGGTATGTGGACGCAAATTTAAGTCATTCATTATATAAGCACATCTTTAAGACTAAAATTACTGTACACCTCACTAATAAAAGAATACATAACAGTTATAAGATACAAAAATTTAGCTTACAGATTTACTTTAGATTGAACGGAGAATTTAATTAGAGATTTATACCCTGGCAAGAATATGAAATAAGTTATCTTATGGTATAAACAAGTGCAGTGAATACTCATAGTTGCGCGTAGATATGATTAAGTGAGTGAAGTCTTCAAGTGTTTCTCTTTAAATGGCAGCAACTGTGGAGGCATACTAGGGAATCAGTTCTAGTTTAAGCTTTTAAGCCATTATTAGAAGCAACAGCTCGGAGCTCAGGATCCATCCTCGAGTTGGTTTAGCAAGGCATTCTAGGGGTTTGAACACATGGCATGGAATTCTATCATATGGAAGGCACAGTTAATTTGACGCAGGTTATCCTGAGAATTCAGTCAAATGTCTCACTGACAGGTAAACAAATATAATCTGAGTCCGCAGCAGTGTTAAAATTTATTAGAACTGGATATTCCGAATTAGCTGAACAAAATAAGCTGTGTAGTCACTTTTCTTAAGTAAATCAATCTAGATCAAGCTAACCACAGTAATAAGCATCTGAAGAATAATAAATCCTAATCTTACTAGGCTATTTATATGCCACTTAATCTCCTGTGATATCTCTTTTTAATTAATCAAACATTTGCCCTGGGCTAATGCCTGTCACGCTCAATTTTAATTAAAATATCTCACTAGGGTTCTTATTTTATCCATACATTAATTAGTACAAAATTAAATCTCTGCTCTTTTCAAGATACATTAAAATAGATTATATTTAAAATAAAAGAAACGGAAATGCCATTAAAACTTAACACAGTTAAAAGCTTTCTTAAAAAAGATTAAGGTTTTTACAATTTGATAAAAAAAAAAAAGTGTCAGCAGAAACTTATTTTTTGAACTGAAAAGTAAAATTTAAAGATTTTTTTAAATTTAAATATAGCCACATATGTGCACTATAGTATATAACTTTCAAATAGCTTTTAAAATAAAAGTTAGTATTAATAATAATAAAAAATTCCACCAAGAAAAATAAGTATATGTGCTGACATATACTCTTATTACATAAAAGAATAAATATCCAACTTTAAAAATAACTGTAAATGTTGTGATGGAACTTTTGAAGTGGATGGTATCTGGTTCAACTGGCCCATCATGTCAAAACAAAAAAATAAAAGCATTTCCTTGCTATTCTCTTTCTTTTTTAAAATTTTTTTTATACATTTAACCCTACTATAAAAATCCAGGCTGAACATTTGTTCTGTTTTTATCTAAAACTATTACTTTATTTTACTAAATAGTTTTACCAATTTTCATAATCCATGTAGACAAAGAAAATTCTTTTTTTAAAAAATTCCGTCGGATTATTAAAAGCTAAGCTCTGTCAGGTGGTTCTTTTTTTATGGAAAGTTTGGTGACTAAAGTCTAACCTGAACCTGTCTTTTCGTTGCTTATAAATGTTTGTCTTATCTTTTTCACGTTTTATTTTCTACCTCATATATCTTAATAACCTTTTGCAGAATAAAACTCCACATTTCTTTAAAGGGTCTCTCTTTACTATAAGAGTATCAACACTATAAAATGGAAGTAATACAATCTTTTTGTACGTTTTAAAGAAGATTGTTCTATAAATAGCTTCAGTTCTGCTTTAAGATCATATTCCTTAATCTTTCTTCTAACTTTCTTTGTTTTAAATCCGAGTTCAAAACAAACAGTTACTTTAGTCAACTCATTTTTAGTCTTGTAGAAACTTTTACCTTATGTTCTATTTTAAACTTATACCTTTCTTTTATCATTTGATCTGCATTTTCTAATTTTTCCACCATACTATCTATCTGTATCCCATCTCTACCTATTTCCACCTTACCTGGTCTAACACTATCCTGTTCTAATTCATCCTTTCTTTCACTTATATCTCTTACTATCTCAACTTCCTGACTTCCTTTAATCAAATCTATCTCTATGGTTTCTATAGCTTCCTGATTTTCATCAACTTTTGCCATTATTTCACGTCTCATTTTCTTAATTATTTCTGCTTTGAAATCACTAATTTCTTCATTGTCTGCTGACTCGGTCTTATTTCTCTATTTTTTTCCACCATTTTCTGCTATTTCATTTTTTTTAGCAACTTCATCATCCTCTGTGTTTCACTCTCTTCATTTTCCACTATTTGAGGGTTTTTGAAGGAAATCGGGCTTTCTTCTAACCATATCCCCTTATCACTTTCTGCTTTGAAATCACTAATTTCTTCATTGTCTGCTGACTCGGTCTTATTTCTCTATTTTTTTCCACCATTTTCTGCTATTTCATTTTTTTTTAGCAACTTCATCATCCTCTGTGTTTCACTCTCTTCATTTTCCACTATTTGAGGGTTTTTGAAGGAAATCGGGCTTTCTTCTAACCATATCCCCTTATCACTTTCTGCTTTGAAATCACTAATTTCTTCATTGTCTGCTGACTCGGTCTTATTTCTCTATTTTTTTCCACCATTTTCTGCTATTTCATTTTTTTTTAGCAACTTCATCATCCTCTGTGTTTCACTCTCTTCATTTTCCACTATTTGAGGGTTTTTGAAGGAAATCGGGCTTTCTTCTAACCATATCCCCTTATCACTTTTCCCCTTAACTTCCACTTTTACGACAAGACTCAATCTACTTTTTAACTTTTATTTTCAGTTTTTCACACAACAAAAAAAAACTTCTTTAATATCTTTATTTCTCTTTTTAAGCTCAAAATTAACTCCAAACAAAAATGCTATTTAACTGCTTACTTATTTCTCATTTGAAAAAGACAAACCCCTCCCCCAAGCTATTCCAACAATACACACCAACTAGCCTAAACTGATCCCAGATACTTAACTGTTTACTTATTTCTCATTTGAAAAAGACAAACCCCTCCAAGCTATTCCAACAATACACACCAACTAGCCTAAACTAATCCCAAATACTTAACTCGTGCCTCCTACACTCAAAATATTTCCCAGTCGTCTGAACGACCTCACATGATTTTTAATTTGAGGCCCCAAGTTGGTTGCACTAAAATTTAAATATCCTATGTACCAGTCATTTTTTTTATTTCTTTTGATTACCGAGGGTGCCACCAAGTTACTACGTACCTGGAAAATTTAATTTACAGTGATAAGTTAATGATGATGATCATTGACACTGGCTAAACCCAGCGTGAACCAGAGCTCATTAATATTGTGACAACTGAGAAATAAAACTAGAATAAACATTAGCAAATATAATTCAAGAAAATTGAGTATTTATTAATATTACATATAAAAATTTCAGATACAGAGATAATTACAAGATGGTGTATATTTAACAAATTTTATCAGAGCTTGTATGAGTGGAAGAAAAGATTAAATGTTCAAGCAGCAGGACTAATTCTTCCATCTAGTTTCTAAAAGAGAGGGAAGGAATTTTACTTCAGCCAAAGATTCACCGAATCAATTCTGATTTATCCATTCAAGGATTTTTAACATGGAATAGTGTATGAAAGATGAAACAGCATAGGCGAGCACTCTCTAGTACAGGGGTGGGTAAACTATGGCCCGGGGGCCATATGTAACCGACCCTTGGTATGCATTTGAGCAACCCACCTATAAGTTTTAAATGTCATATTTATGTATATTATACAGATTTTACATAAAGATAAAAAAGTACAAATTTTACATAAAGATAAAAAAGTACATAATGTGAGCTTCCAGTTTATAATTGACATATATATATGTTTCTTAAAAATAAAATAATATTGATTTGATGCATGTATATATTTGTCTTTTTAAGAATAAAATAAAATTCGATTTGTGAATGTGTGAATATTTTTAAATCGATGAAACTAATTTTTAAAAAATTGTTTATAAAAACCTGTTTTTTTAAAATCACAAATGTAAACTTTGAACTGAAATGCTCTTTAATAAAAATGAAATATTTATTGACAGATTAGTCTGGTAACAATAACAAAACAATGTTATTAATGTTTGCTTAATTAGTTGACTTTCATTTATTTAAAATTGGGAGAAACAAATAAATAAATGCTTTTGGGATATTTGTAGATAATGTATTTTTTCTTTCGTTAAAGCTGTTATAATAAAAGATATAATTCATTGAGTAGAAGTCATCAACCTAACTTGCTTTCATTATGTGTAAAATGAATAATTGTTCAAATTAAGATCCTGGAACGCTTCACTCGATCAAATTCTGTTTCTGACTAAATCTCATGGTCTTGATTAAAATCATTGCACTTGTTAGTATACTGTTTGTTTCACTAGTGTTCGTACTTTGCTGTTAATTTCCAAATTTTGAAATCTGTTCTTAAAAATGACTACAGTTAAAAAACGTAAAATTGACAATGAATGCCATGTTTTTAACAATGAATGGACATGGAAGTATTTTTTCACAAATGTTGAAAACAAAGCACTGTGCTTAATATGCCATGAGAGCATTGCTGTTTTCAAGGAGTACAATTTGAAGAGGCATTTGCAAAGTAAACACAATATGTTTGCAAGTACTTTATCAAAAAATGAAAAACAGCAAAGGGCAAATGATTTATTAAAAAGTTTAAACCAGCAACAAAAGCTAGTTTTGTACTTGCGTGTAATATTGCCAAATGTAACAAATCATTTTCTGAATGTGAATTTTTAAAGGAATGCATGCTTGCCACTGTTAACATTATCTGCCCAGAAGTTAAAACAAAAATTGAAGCAATATCTTTGTCAAGAACTGTAGTTTATCATACAGATGCAATTTCACTTGATTGGTACTCTTTGACACTGGATGAGGGCAATGATATTAAAAGATACTGCACAACTTTTTGTATTTATCATAAAAATTGATCATAATTTTGCAATTACTGAGAAGTTGCTCTCAATTGAAAAATTGATGGATACAATAACTATTAAAGATTTGTATGAATACCTTGAAAATTGTCTGAATAAAGCTGGATTACCATTGAATAAATTGGTAAGCATAACAACTGATGGTGTACCTTCATTAACAGGAAAGCAGTCAGACTCATAAAGCTTCTTGGTGAAAAAGTGAAAGAAGAGCATCCACATCATACTTTAATATCATTACATTGTATAATTCACCAGGAAAAGAAAACTTATGCAAATCTTCAATGGACTTTAAACATGATTGATCCAGTAGTGCATGTTATAAACAACCTCAGTGCAAGAGAACTAAATCACAGACAGTTCAGGAATTTCTTGGATGAAATGGATTGTGATTATTTAGATGTGTTGTATCATAATAATGTATGTTGGTTAAGCCTTGTCAATGTTCTGAAAAGGGTATGGAATCCGAGACAACAAATTTTGCTTTTTGGCAGTTCAGGAATTTCTTGGATGAAATGGATTGTGATTATTTAGATGTGTTGTATCATAATAATGTATGTTGGTTAAGCCTTGTCAATGTTCTGAAAAGGGTATGGAATCCGAGACAACAAATTTTGCTTTTTTTTCTCAAAGGAAAGACATTAATTGTGAATTTGTCACTAACATGAAAAACAATGAGTGGATATGTGATTTTGCATTTGCAGTTGATATTTTCAATAAATTAAATGAATTGAACATTAAATTACAAAGCAAAAATGTTTTTGCACATGAATTATTTGTGGAAATTAAATCTTTGTAAAAGAAATTACAACTTTTGGCCAAACACCCCCATGAGCAAAATTTTGTGCATTTTCCAATATTGCAGACACAGTCTATCAATCAAGTTTGTTCAAAGAAATATGGTAAGAAATTGTCTATTTTAAGAGTTTTCAAGGTGTTTTGCCAATTTTAAATCACTGAAAATGAATTTAATTTGTTATGTTATCCACTTACCAGCAATGTAGAAACAGTATTGGATGATTTGCAATTTGAATTGATAGATCTGCAATCAGATAATGCACTGAAGAAAATTTTTATGAATATGACACTCACTGATTTTTATGCATCGCTCAATTCACAAAAATTTTGTAATTTGAAAATCTTTGCCCAAAAAATGTTTGTACTGTTTGCTTCAACATATATTTGTGAACAGACATTTTCCTGTATGAATATAAACAAATCAAAGAATAGGTCTGTTTTGTCAGATTCCAATTTATATGCAATTTTACAAATAGGTACTAGTAGTCTCAATCCGGATTACGACAGTTTAGAGCAGAATTGCAGACAATTGCATAAATCTCAATAAGAAAATAAAATGTTTTTTGTTATCTATTTTTTGTGATATATGTAAATATATTTTATAAATTTGTATGAAAATTATGTTTTCAAATACTACTTCTATTTATGTTACTTGTGGTCCACTAGAATTGTTACGAAAGACAATATGGCCCTCAGCAAAAAAATTTTCCTACCCTGCACTAGTACATTGAAACTAGAGATGTTGTGTGTCTGCAGAACGGCTCATGGATAATCAGGTTTGAGATCACCAAGGTTGATTTCTATACAAGAAGAGCAAATAGAATAAATAGTATGGAGGGTGTATTTTAAAACGAAAAAAAAAAGTCTGATTTAATGAAAACAAATAGTCAACAGTGAATCACTAACTAAACGATTGGCCATAAACTAAGCTGCTATAAATTAACTAAAGGTGTCTCAAACGGAGGCAGGTAAGCAATAAGAAAATTATTTACATCTGTCAGAATGTAAAACACACAACTATAAAACTAAATTGCTTAAGGAAAGAAACTCAGTACATGCTCTGCCGTATAATAAAAACACAATTCAAGATTACAATCATATAGTATTAAGACAGTCAAATGTACCATTTCTGAGGCAGGCTGCAATGACCTGTAGTCTGTTATGCTAATTTCTTGCAATTCATACTTGGCTAATGCGACCTGTTCTTACTCTACAAATCATCAGTATTGAGCCTATGGTATCGTATAATTTGAGGGTGTGTATATTTTAAGTCAACATAATATTTGAAATGTTATTGAAAAAATTATTATAATACATTTTAATGATGGAATATTACCTCCAAATAATTTTAAAACCGTCATTGTGGTTTTGAACTGAGTTTGCAAGTGTATCAAATTAGGAAAAGTTTTGTTATAAATGCGAATTATTGCAGAGTCATGGTATTCGTGAGATGATGCGAGATTAACATATTAGCTATTTTAAAACATGACTTTGCGATAGAAGTATAGTGAACAGTCTTACTAATGATATTGTTTGAATTTTCCAAGTTAGTGTGTATTAATCAAAAGTAACTTTATAAAAAGTATGCTAATACATATATGCATGTATGTGCATATTTTATAAAAGCGTACTTCAAAGATTAACTAAAAATAACTAAAAAAAAGATATAGGAATGTATATGCATATATTTTATAAATGTGTGCCTCAAATAATGTTGATCTATATAAATAAAGCACACATAAATAATTATAGATTTTAATGTAATAAATTTAAATGTTAGAGTTAAACATTACCTGGTATGTGAATTTTCACACATATATATACACGGAGGGAGCAGCAATGTTATAGTTTTCAAACCTTGTCATTTCTTTTAAATTATTATTTATTTCTCAGCTATGATAAATCTCTTGTACTAATAAGCTTTTCTTGCATAAGTTATAATTTCTAGGTGACAGACTTACTTATATGTTAGAATGTTTACCAAGTTAAAATCTGTTTTGTGGTGTAGTTTATTTCTTGGAAATTATCTGGCCACACCTGGCTTTTAAAATTTGTAAAAACCAGAATAAACTTAAAAAGATATTAAATTTGAATTATAGGAAAGAGAAAGTTAGTAGACTGACGCTATTTTTATCAATTACTGAGGTAATGATTTTGTTTTAAAACTGGTAACAGATGGAAATTAAAGATGAAAAAGCATGGTAAACAGGCTCAGGATGGCCGATCTTGAGGCTGCCGGGTTTCATCATCTCAAATTAAACCCCCGGTATAATTTTGTCGACCCCATCCACAGGTACTCACACACAACACATCAAGAGGCTGTGGGAGGTGTTGGAATGGCAGAATAAGCGACATAGAGGCACTGTCATGTCATTAATCGACAACTACCTGGCCAAATTTATTTGGCGGCATCTATACCACGGACAAGATCTTCATCTCAATTTTGAAAGAGGTGAGTTTATGTTAGACCAAGATTCTTGCTAATGCCATTGTTTTTGTTATTCAAAAAGTTGTTTTATTACAGTTCCAACTTGCATATACAGAAAAGAACATTCAAGACATGTTTTTTTGGTTTTTCTATTTGTACATCAATTTTTTCCTTGGAAGGTGATTTTTTTATTCAATGTTGGTTTTTTTGTCACAAAAAATTGGATTAAGAAAAAAAGTCGCCAAGTAGTCAGCGTTTGTTACTTGTTGTGTCAATAAAAAAAAAATGTTGAAATGAATTCTTATAGTTGTTTGATTGTTATGTTAAGTTTTAAAAAAAAAAAAAAATATTTACTTATTTAAAAAGGTGCAAAAAAAGAAAAGAAAAGGATTTTGCATTAGAAGAAGTACAGTGAACAAATCCCCAAAAAAGTAATTACATTAAGTAAAAAATACGGCAATTGTTCCTTTTTTGTGTTAATAAAAAAGATGTTCTTTAATAATAGGTCAAAAAAATGTAAGAAAAAAGACATTGTTTACTATTTATTTAAAAATGACATTCTTTAAGAATTTGTAATAAAAATGTAAAAAAAAAGACGTTTACTATTTAGTTATTAAAAAAAGTCAGTTATTTAATAACATGTTGTGGCCAGGTAACATTATATTTCAATGTTTTTGAATAGCAACAGCGCCATCCAGCAACCTGTACCATCAATGATACTAGTACCCAAAAGGCCTTGGGCAAACAGTAATGGGTTCATTCAAAAATAGGTGGGGGGGGGAATATAAATATATTTTAAGTGATTCACTATACTGCGGCATTTTGACATCAAATACTAAAATATTTTCAAAACGTTTTTGAAAAGTTGACTCTGCTTAGGATCAATTATTGGACAATAATAGTGTCATAATAACTGGTGATGACAAATTCAATCAGGGCTTGGAAAATTCAAAAAATATATTGGTTGACCACTGTGTATCAGCCAGTAGTATAGAAACACTGCAGAGCTATGTGATAATCTGATAATACCCCTAGGTATATGGAAAAGGAAAATGTTGAAACAGAAATTTCAAACTTTGCTGAAGCAGCCCAAGCACCAATGAAAATAAGTTTTTTAACGCAAACAACTCTTATGATCATGTTTTTGAAAGTCACCTGTAATAAACATCAATGAAGTTCTTTTTTTCATGTGTAATGATCTCATTTTTGATTATAGAATTATACATGTTGTATAAATACAGTCACAATTTTGTAAATTTTGTAATAATAGCTACGAAATGTTTTGAATTATAAAATCTTAGTTGATTTTTATGATATATATGTAAGTAATTATTAAATTGTTTTAAGTATTTATATTATTTATTAGGATTGTACTCTATCATTTATTAATATCTATTGTTAATTTTGTCTATTTCTTTGAAGGAATAATGGAATGTGAGTTTCTTAATATATTAATATAACTAACCTTTTTACAATCTTTAGTTATTTCATTATTTATTTTTAAAAGTTATCATTGTAAAATGTATATTCATTGTTGTATGTGATTTGCAAAAGTTTGTTTTCCAAATAATTATTGTAATAAGTATTAATTGCTTGATTCTCCAGGCACCACATTGAATTTTTAAAAAAAATGACATGAGACACAATTTTCACAATAACTTGTTTTAATAATGTTAGAGCAAAAAAACTCTACATTGATAGAATCTGGAAAAACTAAGGAAAACAATAAGACTATGACAAATAGTGATTACCATTTAAAAATAAGGTAAAAAAGAAATTTCAACATCCAACATAAATATTACTTTATTGTTTGTTCATAATTTCTAATTCATCATTAACTAAGTTTAAATTACATCTTCAGTGATAATTTTTTTGTATTCTCACAAAATTATCTTTCAAACCATATGTAATATGTCTTACCTGAGATAATCCATAGCTTCAGAATCTCCAAAAGTATTCGCATAAGAATTCTTCATTTTTATCTTGTACCCCAAAAGTTACCAAATCTCAAAGGTGTCTATAAGAAAAAGATTCATCCGAATAAAAGATACAAAACAAATCATTTCCAGAAGATAGATATGCATTTGCCTTCATATCTATTGGCTTCTTGTCTATCTAAAACTAGAAATTGTAGGCTACTGTCTATATCACTGATAAAATAAGTTTCATCTCATTTTATATTTTTTTGTGTACATCAATGATGTTTATATTTTTTATGCACACCAGTGATGTTTATATTCTTTATGCACACCAGTGATGCTATCTTGTTATATTTATTGTATCACATAGATATAATTTATTTGCATATAGTTCATTTGTTAGCTATAGACTTGAAAATAATGTGATGAAAGATATATCTCCACAGATGAGTATCAAGGCATAGGCAAGAATCAGAATTTGATTCTTTGCCTGCATATGTAATATTTCTGTACATTTGATTATTAGTTTTGTAAATCATTACTTGTAAACACAAACACACCATATAAACATAATAATAAATAATAAATTATTAAATCTTTTGAGAATCATTTTTATAAAATAAATGGATTAGAACACACAAAATTACTGTTCATATGAGCATAAACAAATATAGAATTTATATACACACACACACTACAAATGCAAATTAATAAAAATTAAATAATTTTTCAAATAATTAAAATATTCAAAAAATTAAATTGTTTACTTACAAGCCCAATATTCTGCAATTACATTTAGACTCCATGGAAGGCCTTGTTTGTGAATGATTGACATATTTTTAATCCGTTTTCTCAAACTCATGACGCTGATAAAAGTCATTATTGCTTTGTGGAAATTAGAAAGTTGATAAAAAAAAAAAAAAAAATTAGTGCGCCTGTTAAGAAAAAAATTAATGAAAAGTCTAAATTTCATCGGATTTTTTTGTTAATGACATCTTTAGAAAGCTACGTTAAAGATGTATCAAATGCCCATATTTCTGTTGATGTCATGCTTATAGTTCTTACGTCATTAAAAAAAATAAAACATTTTGACCAATCAAATAAAATGCACTGGACACCCACTTAATAATGTGAAGCATTAAGGATTTATTATTTTAAATATGTATATTGATTGTTGTGAGTGATCTGCGAAAGTTTGTTTTTAAAACAATTATTGTAATAAGTTTTAATAATTTATTATTTTAAATATTTTTACATTGTCACCCCTCCTTATGATTTCAAGATCCACCAATCAGATAAATTTTGAAAAAATATTAAATAAATAAAAATAGTAATAAAAGTTTTAATATGTCTATATTTTAATTTTTTAAGTTACAGTGTAAATGCTGGTCACTGATTATAAATCATCTCATGCAAATAGCTGTTGAAATCTTTCCCAAAGTATTTTGAATTTTTAAATTTTAACATTTTTTATTTTTTTTTCATCACTTAATTTTTATTACAAAAAAAAAAAAAAAAGAATACAATAGTATTGCATTAAATTATTTTTCTTAAAGATTCTGTATTTTCTGGATTATAATTAGCCATTATAGACTAACCAAAAAAATTAAAATAAAAAAAAGTACAAATATTAAAATTACAAATTAATAAGAAAGTTCTAAACTTTAGAAAAACATGTCTTTTTTTTTTTTTGCTATACTTTTTTTAAGTCTTTCATGGTATTAGTTCATCAGTCACATTTTTCCATTACAATATTTTTTTAAACGAACCTTGAATGCATATTAAATATTAACAAAATTGCATGAGTGATCTTTACACATGCATACCAGCTAACCGTAATATGAAAGTTACAATCATAACAATTTCTTTCTGTAAGTTAAAATTAACACAATTGATTTTTTTCCTTTCAAAAATTTTAAATATCCGAAATGTATATAGATATTAACCTAGCCACCTAGAGATTTTGATTTTTTTGGATGTGGAAAAATGAAAGGACAATTTGAAGCGAACTCTTATTAGATACTTTAATAGTTTTATATTGGTATTATTTGTTTTTATATCACTATATACCCCAAATTTTTTCAAATGTAAGATATGTCAAAGATGCAGCCTTACTCTGTTTTGATTCAGTGCAATACTCTTGAGCCTTCATTGTGAACATGCAACATTTAATGTGATCTTTAGGTAAATATTTTTTTTAAAATCCGGCTCTTAGGTTATTCTTGATATAAGTCATCAAATAATAATTATTAATTAAATTTTAGTGCAAAGGAGAAAAAAGGGTATTTGTTTATGAAAAACGGATTGTCCTCTTGAAATATTTAAAGAACTTTTTTTTTCTTGCAGCAGTATGATTGAATGAACATATAATGAAAGGATTGCTGTATATATGTGCTGCAAAATCATACATGTAAACAATAAATAAAACACAAACTATTGTCTGCTAATTTATGTTCATTAATAATGAAGACTTGAAATGGAATACAGCAGGGTCACAAACTATATTATATTTTGTTACAAACTTTTCTCACATACACCGAAAATAGCTCATCGTAGTTCGCCCTTTATTGATAAACAATGACCAGAATAGAATGCATATTATTTACTATATTTTAAATGATCACATTTACCCAAAATTCACAACTCAACCAGATTAGCCAAGAAAATAAACTCTAAAACACTATCAATGGTTTCACTATGATAAGCAGATTTCTCAAGTACAAAGAATTACAAAATAACATTGAAACTAAACATTACGCACAATTCCACTTCTCTTACACCCTCAATATTAAAAGAACTTTTAAATAAGTTAATTGCTTCACAATTATAAATTTTTAATAATAAAGATTCTTTAAATATCTTTTTTTTATTTCACTTCTCTCAAAGAAGGTAACCTTAGCTTCATCAAAATAACAGGTGGCCTGTATCTTTTTCGTGGATATATAAAGCAGAACCAAGATATTTATTTCTTACCCTACGTTTATGTACCTTTATTCTATTTATACTACTTTGACCTATATATACCTTCTTATAAAACAAGGGATAATATATGCTATTCCAGGAATAGTCCTTCTATCAAAAATTTCCCTTTGTATTATTTAATAAATTAATCAAAGTAATATCTCTTTTTCAAGCAATTTTTTTATTTTCAAACAAATTCTATTTTTACATACAATTTTACAAGAAGTCAATTTAAATGGCAAAGAAATAAAATCATTTTTTTCTTTATCCTTTACATCATTACAAATATTACTATTGAATAAAATATTTTTAACAAATTTATCAAAGTAGTCAACACTCAAATAATTTTTATAAAATTGACCTTTTTGAAACAAAAGTACTCATTAGAATTATTTAATCTTCTCTTTCTATAACAATAACTTCTTAAAGCAGCTATTTTTTTAGTACAGATTGATAGCTCTCAGGGTAAATTATAGACCTTAAGTCTTTACTCCTTTTTTTTCCATAGCTCTCAGGGTAAATTATAGACCTTAAGTCTTTACTCCTTTTTTTCCCAAACAAATTTATTGGGACTATTCATGTTACATGAGCTAAGTAAATCAAAGAGTCCATCTTGTCACCTTATGCTGGCATTGTAGCACTAGATGGCTGCATCATGATGTGTGGGTGCTTTGAATTGCTCAAGGTGAGCATTCATCTGCTTGGGAAGGAGACACTTGTCCAGGTGTCTCTGAAAAGCCATTCAGGAGCCAACAATTTATCTTAGTGGAGTAGCTTGAGGAAGGTCTGGCAGGCATTGAGATTTCCTTGTGTGAAAATGAGCTTACACCTGGTAAGCCAGATTGCAAATGTGAGAAAGATGGACAATCTGATGAGGGAGAAGGTGCCGATTTTGATGACATCCTTAATGGATATGTTTTGGGTGTTGGTTGTGTTCCCTTCATAGATAAGGTGCCGAATCTGACTGAGATAAGGGCAGGCGAGTAATACATGCTGAATAGTTTTTTCGTCCGATGAGCAGATTTAGCAAAGGGTGTTGAGGCGTGAGGATCCCCTCTTGCACACCAGGAAGTGGTTAGTGGGCAGAGAGGAGAGATTCCGCTTTACAAGGAAGTCTATGTGTTGAGGTTCCAAATACCATCTCTTGGCCTTTTCAATTAGCAGTTTGTAGTTCATGCCAAGCTCTGCTTGGAGAGGTACTTGCCTGGGGTAAATCAGCTTGTATATCTCCCGATATGTTCTTTTGTTTGTAATGTTTGAGCTGTTGGGTTTGCAAATTTTTGATGTGGGTCCAGATGTCGGTGATCCACTTGCTTTTGAATGGTGGAGTGACTGTGGGGTCAACAGGGAAGATGACAGAATCATCTGGTGCACGTAGAAAGTGTTTATTGAGTGTAGGCCTAGGCCGTTTAGTTCCCTGTGCCTTTGAAGTTTAGCCAGGTTAATGGCGATGATTTTCCTTTTCCAAAATAACTTAGTGCAGATAGAATTTATGCTGGACATGAAGAGTGCAGATAGAATTTATGATGGACATGAAGCACTGTGTGGGTTTGAGAACAGGCATATAGTAATTGCTGCGAGGGAAAACAATCATGTTCAGGAGGGCTGTTTTTCCTGAGAGAGACAGTGATATGTGAGACAAAGAATTGAACAATTTCTGGGTCTTCTCCAGGATTGATGTTTATAACTGTTTTCTCATTACTGTGAATAACTTTGCCACTGGAAAGCCCAGAAAATTGGCTCCGAGGTAAACAATGAAGCTATGGTAGTCCTGTGTAAATTTTTCATGCAGATTTTGAATGGTTGATATATAGGTTGTATTTGCTAACATATGCGTTGATGATTTGTTGTAGTTGAGGTAAGTAGGCTTTAGAAGGAAGGAAGATGGACATGTCTATGTACGAAATGTGGTACACTTGCTGGTTCAATGCTGGTACATAGACTCCAGGGAGGCGGGCTTTGATTTTTTTAATAGGTTGAGGTAGGAGATGAACAGAGGGTACTGAGTGGGGAGCCTTAGGGTATGGTGAGGTGCAGCCTGAACCCAGGTGATAACCTGCCATCGAGAGATATAAAGATGGAATGGTTGAAGAGTAGTCGCCTATTATTCGGATGTACACTTCTGGGATGTGGTATTGACGAAGGGTTTGTAATAGTAGGGAGATGACAGTCGAATGCAGACCCGAAATCGAGCTGGATGGCAATAGGCCTTGATTTCCTGTGATACCTGATATGTTCTGTGAGTAGGGGGTAGCGACGAATGGCTTGTGACGTGGAAGTGCTCTTGCAAGCAGACTGAGATGTGGAAATGTGTGTGTACAGTTGTGCATGTATTCTGCTTTTAATGAAGGCCTCAATGGCTTTAATGAGGAGAGGTGTCATAGCAATGGGACGGATGTTAGTGAGACTTGAAGGGTTGTGTTGTTTTTTTAAGAAGGGAACAAGGGAAATGGGGTAAAGTTCTAGTATATTTATGAAGTCGCCTGCAAGGTCTATCATGCGGTGAACGATATGCCCAGTATACCGACTGAGGTGAAGGAACAAATCGAGGAATGCCAGGAAGTTCGGGATGAGTGCTGTCTGGCTATTCTTTGAGCTTCTGGATTATGTGCACTTTCATGATGTTATGCTGTTGACTCACGAGGCTGATTCCAAGTGTCACCCACTTCAAAGCTGGCATTTTGTAACTTGGATTTAAAATGGGCGTGTATTTTTAATAGCATTGCGGACCCTCCATGTGAGTGTTGGTCTATTGCTGTCAAAGCTGGTGTGGGCCTTTTGGCAGTTCCCATTGCCCAGCGAATATAACTTCATGTCCAGTTGTGTTCTTTGTCTAGGAATATTTTGGACTTCTTTGTGGCGACATATTCCATGAGGGTCTTCTGTTTGTCTCTATATTGACCTTTTAGCCATATGATCTCATGGACATCTGTGTTTTTTCAGGTGATGACACTCAATTTTATAGCAATGTAGTCGAGCTCTTTGAGGAGTTGATTCGGCCCTTTGGTTTTCTTGGTGAAGGTATCAATGAGGGTACTGAGTATGCCTACGTAGGAAGCCCAAGCCTGGAGAGGAGAAAGAGAGAGGATTTGAATTTTGTAGAACAGTATGTACGCTTCTGAGAAGATACATTTCGGAGTGGAAGCTTTGTTGAGAAGTCTGATAGTGTGGTTATTATTTGACTGAGTTGGGCAGGTAAGATCTAGGTGGAGTGAAATGAGCAAAGCAAGATGGTCAGAGAATGGGACCTAATGGAGTTCAGAATTGAGATTGAAGATCTGGAGTGTAATAGAGAAGGTCGATCAGGGTTTGCTTGTGGAGTGTGTAGAAGGAAAACGCATTAGGAGGGAAGAAGCCTTCACCACACAGCATGAGCCTGTTGAAGAAGTGCAGGTATTTCATGTTGAAATTGTGGTAAGTCATGTTGAAATCCCCAAAACAAATGATAGGAGAGGTGTCTGATGAGAGTATTGAGTTAATCTTGTTAATGATTAGGTGGACAAAAGTAGGATGGTTTTTAAGATAGAGGTAAATGATTGTGATTGCTGTTACCAATAGTCATGCTTAGAATGACAAGTTCTTGTCTTAGATAGAGGGTAGCGACATTTGCTGTATGTTAAACTTTTGTTAATGATGAAGACCACTCCTGAGGAGGCATAGAGTGAGGGTATGTGGTGGGAAGAGCCAAATTGCGAGAGAATTTGGATGACTTTGGGATTTGGTTGAAGATGTAGCTTAGTCTCCAATAGGCATATGATATGGGGGTTTATGTGATGTAACCATCTTTTGATGGCATATGCCTGATCAAGGGAATTGAGGCCCCTGACCTTGATTCCTCCAATCCTTAACAGCATGGTTAGAGGGGTGAGTAGTGGTATAATACACATGAACTTAATTCTCAAGGACCATGTCATCAACTAGAAGCATCTCTGAAGCTTTGTGGTGCAGCTTTGGGAGGCTCGACACCATGTGAATATGCCTTGGATGGTGCTGTGTTTGTGTCATCCATAACCTTGAGTGTGGAGCTGTACTGAACTTGGTAGTTTGAGTGTTCATTGGAAAATGTTGGTCAGCATCTTCAGCTTCTTCATTTGATGATACTTCACAATGTGATTTTCTTTTTATCTTGCTTTTTTTGGTTGTAGTATTTTTGGATGTACCATTGGATGTATCAGATTGGCCAAATGGTGGTTCTGAAATTTCCGCTATAAGTTGAAGGCTAGAGTCTTCGGTTTGCGCCCGATGAGTCATCTTTCTTTCTCTTGTTGGTTGCAGGTGAAGCTATGGCAGGCTCTACTAGTAGGGTGCTATGTTGATGGCCTGTCTTGCTGTTGTTAATGTGGAGCTGAGGTGATGGTGTTGGCGCATAGGATGATGTGTCTCTTACATCAAAGCTGGAGTGTTTAAGAGTGATACGAGTGTTGTGCTGTGGAGAGGGTGTTGATGGCATTTGTAGGTCAGACATACCCTGAATGGTGTTCAGTGGCTGCTGTGGGGTTGGATCCAAATATGAATTTTTTGCATTGCTGACTAGAGCTGGTTGTAGTTGTATGAGTTGGAACGGGAAGATGCTGCGTAGTTTGGATGGTAGGCAGGCATTTGTGGTTTTTCGTTTTCCTGACATTACACCCTTTCACATATTTTCCTGGGACATGATTTAACTAGGTGGCTGCGTTCTCCACATAGAAAAAATTGTGGTTGAACACCCTTGAAAGACAGAAAGATTGGACACTATTTTTTTCAAGTGTGGAGGGAATGTCTAGTGGAGAGATGCCTGTGTGGAGCTTAAGTGTGAATTCGGCTGTGTTTGATGGTAGCTCTAAGTTTGTTATTTTTCGATCAGGAATTTGTAATTGATGATTTGACCGAATTTAGCAAGAAGCCTCTGCAGATCAGGTTCGGCAAAGTTAAAATAACAATACTGTGCAAGGCCCTACAGTATCATCGGCTTATTCATTTCTTTACTAGATATTTGTCTTTTATGAAGGTGTGTTCTTTTGAAGAGTTCTTTTTGTAGATTATTTTGGAACTCCAACTATGAAATATCTTTTGTTGGGATGGTGGTACACTCTTGATAGCATCTCCTAGGTTGTTAGCTTGTAGGAGTCAAAGAAGTCATCTGTGGGAAATGGATAGAGTTGGTAGAGGTTATTTGTTGTTCTCAATATGAGGCTGTGGTCACTATGATAATTAAAAAAAAGAATTGAAAAGAATTACTGGCAGTCTTGAATTAAATTGGGTCATTTAAGGATTGATAGTTATTCAGATTTGGATGTGCGCTGTGTTGACTTCTTGGTAGCGTATTTACTTCACTGATTGGAATTTCTTCTGGCTCATCCACTGTCAGCTATAGAGATTTGTGTAGATTAGTGGGGGGGGTGTTAGATGTGTTGAATTGCTGTTAGATAGTGCTGTGGCATAGTTCTGCTGATTATGTTTAGAAAGAGATATTTCTTTGGTTTGAGAGTGGTAATGCAGTTTGAGTGTTTTCAATCTCTGTACACTCCATGTGTTGTGAGAGGTTGGTAGTGCTAAAAGAATTTAACGTTGGAAAATCATTATCAATTGGCAGAGTAAAATGCTGCAATTCCAGCGGCTTAGTTAATGTTTTGTTTCTGGGTATGATCTTTTTTGCGGTTGTTGAGGTATAGATCACCAGATACATTTTCATGTAATAACTGTTGTGATGGTAAACGTTTGTCAAATTGGGTCTTGGGTGCTGTTTTAGGGTCTAAATGAATAGTGTTGGGTCTATTAGAAAGGGTTACACTTGGATTTTGATCATTATCGGCTTCGATACAGTGAGAGAAAGCTGTTTACGGTGGAGAGCCCTCTTCTAAAAATTTTCCTAAGATTTACGTATCGTATAGTCGTGAATGATTTTCTGTTTGTGGGATATGCCCTACTATATTGTTAACACAGGTTTGATATTTGATCTAATAAATGTGGTACTAAAGTCCTGGTTTAGCAAATTGTGTTCTACCCGATTTTTCACATTTACAGTCGCTAGATTCGTAGCGGTCCTTTCGACTTGAAACGCACTCGTAGTGATTTTGAAAAAATTGATCATGAGCGCTACTAGTTTGCATTGGAGTATTCTTTTGGAGTGGTTTATAGTTATTTGAACTATCCTGACTACTTTTTATTGTTGTTAGATTACTGTGTTTTCAGCTTCAATTAGTGAAGTATTGGAACTGAGCTTATGCAAATCAATTTCAACATTATTTATCATGTTTGCACTATCGTATGTTATAGCTAGTTCAGAGTCTTGACCTCCAAGGTCTGGGAAATTAAATCCTACGTTCATTTTCAGGGTTTAAGTGAACAATAACATAGAAAAGAACCTACCTTATCCTCTCTGCGTGATTTGGATTTAGATGTCACTAATATACGTAATTTAAAAGAGTAGCAGACCCGATTTGTACTAGTGGGTGTGAGTATGCGCCATCTTGTCAAGCTCTCTTTACTCTTTAATATGATAACTACTTACCAAACAATTAGTCTTTACATTTCTAATCACCAATAGATTTAAAAATTTTAATTTAACAAAATCTAACTGCCCTCCTATCACATATTTTATAGAAGGATCAAAACAAATTTATTTACCAATTCAATTTATCATTCTCAACTAAATCATCCATATATCTAAGAAATAACGTTAAATATAAACAATTCTTTTTAATAATAATGTCCTCTTCCAAATAATTAATATAAACTGAACAAATTAAAGGACAAAGCTGGTTGATTGTCATTATGAAAGGAAATGAGTTCAGGGATAAAATGGATAAAGAATTAAACAATGGTAAATATATGTTTTTAGAAAAAATTACATGTAATGTGATTAAAAGGAGGTTTATAGATATGAAAAAAATGATAAATTTAATTTTTTTTTTTTTAATAGAATAGATTATTTAAAATGTTATCCTAATGACTTCATATCAACTAAGATGTTTCTGAATATTAAGACTCACAAAGATGATTTCCATTTAAGATTTATTTTCAGTTTTACAGGGAATGTTATAGAGGATATTTCTTGTTATTGAATAATTTTTTAAAACAATTAGTTGATTTTGGTCATTACACAGTTTTTTCTTCTTTTGAGGCTTTTAAAGTGGAAAATAATTGGGTATTAGGTAGTTTGGATATTGAGAATATGTATCAATATGTTAATAGATTAAGCAGTATTGATGTTCTTATGTCTGTGTTGGTTAAACATGGATCTTTGTCAAAAAATAAAATTAAAGTTATTAAAGATTTGCTTTTATTATTAGAGGATTATTCTGTGTATTTCACTTACAATGGTAATTTTTATAAGATCAAGGAAGCGTGAATAATAGGTTATATTATTTCTCCTTTAATTTTTCAGTTTATATTAATTATTTGAAAGAGGAAATTATTAAAAAGAATTATTTATATTTAAAGTTATTTATTAGATATGTGGATGTTTGTTTATTTGTAGTTGAGAATGATAAATTAATTAGTTGACTAAATGAGTTTGTTTTGATTAAAATATGTGGTAGCAGGAGATGGGTTAGATTTTCTTAAAAATTTTAAAATCTGTGATTAGAATGTAAAGACTAATTGTTTGGTATGTAATCATTATGTTAAGAATAAAGAGTCAAGATCTATACTTAAAACTGATAGCTATCAATCTGTATCTCATAAAGTCCGCTGCTTTAAGAAATTGTTATAGAAATAAGAGTTTAAATAATTCTTGTGGGGTAGCATTATTTCATAAAAGTCAATTCTGATAAATTTGTTAAAAGTATTTTATTTAATAGTAATATTTGTAATAATGTAAAGGATAAAAAAAAATATGATTTTATTTCTTTGCTATTTAAATTGTCTTCTTATAATTTTTATGTAAAATAGTAAATTTGTTTAGAAATAAGAAAATTGGGTACTTTGGTATTAGAGCTGCAACATAAGGGAGATAGATCTTTTCTCACCCACAATAAATGTGTAATGTCGCATGATGTCAAATTGAAAGGGAAATAAAGTTGATAATGTAAAAGTTGGGATAGAGTAAATTGACACTTGAAAATAAAAATGAGACAATTTGCTCTACATAAAAACTCCATGTAACAAAGATATATATGAGAGATGATGACCTGGCCCAACTGATAAGTGCTGGTTCAGCACAAAATGCATTTTGGGGGTTATTTGTCTTATATTGTATCTTTGTTTTTATGAAATAAAAAAGAATTGAGAGATATGGAAAAGATATTATGCATGGGAGAAAGAGAAATGTAAATAGTCATGTGTGTGTGCTGAAAATCAGATATATTAGTCTTTAACTTGGATTAAAGTTTATATCTGTGCTAGAGAATATCTCTAGTTTAATAAATGATTAGTAACAATCATTGCATATTTATCAAAAAGTTGATAACGTAAAAAAAGAGTAAATTAATGCTTGAAAATAAAAATGAGACAGTTTCCTCTACATAAATACTCTTCATGTATCAAAGATATGTATGAGAGATGATGACCTGGCCCAACTGATGAGTGCTGGTTCAGCATGAAATGCATCTTGGGGGTTATTTGTCTTTTATTGTATATTTGTTTATGTGAAATTATGAAATAAAAAAGAATTGAATAATATGGAAGTTGTCTGTCCATAAAAATGGAAATAAATCCTGTGAGTATAAGTGTGGAAACATATTTTTATCAATGCAGTCTTTTTTTTTTATAATACTTCAACATTTTCAGTTACTATCCAGATTTCTTTCTGCCATATTTAATGATATAAAAGAAATGGTTCCGCCAGGATAAAAACCTAATAAAAGTTTCATAATTAATATGTATTTTTTTATGGGGGTGTTTTTTTTTTTTGGTTTAAGATGTTTATAAAAAAAAAAAAAATGTTTATTAGCATTTCAGTTGAAAATCCCAGCATACTCTGCAATCACGTGCTACATTTTAGGAGGGAAAATTTTTAGTACAGATCTCTATTTTCTGTGATAATATTAAATGTTTTGTTTCAAGTTGACAATTCCTGTTATATATTTCACAAGAAATATTGTATGAGTTTACTTGTGTTTTTATGATATTATTTAAAAATCAAAATCATTTACTGTTTGTGTAGTAACAATTTTTTTGTATAATGGTGTCATTTCATTAAGATCACAAATCACTTTTTTTTTGATTGGGAATGTCATTCTTAAAAGTTTTTAGTGTGAAAGTCGTATGTATAGTTAATGTCTTTTTATAAATATTATTTAAAAACCAAAATCATTTACTGTTTGTTTAGTGTGTATTTAAACTAATAATTTTTTTGGGTAATGCCATCATTTCATTAAGATCGCAAATCACTTTTTTTTTTTTTTTGGATTTCAAATGTCGTTCTTAAAAGTTGTTAGTGTCCAAGTCACACATATTTGAATGTCTTGGTTCAAAATTATACATTTCTTATTGAAAAAGATAAATATGTTTATTATGTTTTTACTTTTATTTATTTTTAGTCCTGCAACATGGAGCACATATTAGATCTATTGTGCCTGTTCACATTAGTATGAACCTCCCAATTAATTTGTAGATCTTGCCAAAATACCATGTACAAAGATCCTTGTACATGTTTTTTTTTTGCCAAAAAAAAGTCATGTAAGGATCCATGTACACATTATTTGGGCCATATCCCAAGATTACAAAGTTATCAGTGAATTGTTAGAAATGTGAACAGGCGCAGTATGTCTAACACATGCTCAATTTTGCAGCTCTAATACCAAAGTATTATTTAAATATTCCAAATACATTCAACTGTTAGTAATAGCACGTCAAACAGGTTAGTATATGCACAACATTTCGAGAGGTATTTTTCTCCCCTCTTCTTTAGGTGTTGCTGACCTGACCAGTGACAGTACTAGCATGGGATTCGAATCCGGGTCTTAGATTTTTGTGTATTGAATTTTAAGGTAGTACCGGCCAAAATCATGTGTTTATTCAACACGACCTACAATCAAAGCAAACTATAGCAATCTACCATGTGCGAGATACACAGGTCTGGAACAGTACTAACCTATTTGCATGTACTCCAGGGTCTGACTATATGAACAACGCTTTTGAGGATACTAGCAAGCTTTCATTTATTCCAGATCCGGTGATGAGAACAGGGTGAGGAAAGAGACTTGGAAATCAATAATATTCAAATGATTGTCCAATGATTATTACAAATATAATACTTAAAGAGTGGCGCAGGCTATTGTTTAATAGATTAATAATCAGATACATATTGTTCAAGACTACGTTAAATAAATTTTGAGTTAATTAATAATATTAATAAAATCTTTCATTCAATTTGAAATAATTTAATTTAACTTCTACAGTCATACTAAAGATTCGGTCAATGAATAACAAATGCAAGAATATAGAAAATAATGTAATATAAATTTATTAAACAATTAAATACTGTAATAAACAAAAGAGCTGTATAGAATGTCTTGGCAATGGTAGTTACAAATTTGGTTATGGTTTGATTTGCGATCACACACTTTAGGGATGAAGTCAATAAATCATTGAATTTGCATAAATACATAAAATCCCTGGGTTATTACTGTTAGTTAATGCAATTACTACATATATAAAACGAGTAGTTCGTGTGGTTGCTCATATATGGTGTGCAGTTATTATGCCAAGAATCAAATTACCCATTTCAATATATGATAGATCCACACTAATGAATTTTATTAGGCATTACATATATATATAGTTTAGGATGTGTGATTTGAAAAATGTGCGATATTTGGGAGATCACAGGTGCATGGGAGCAAAACGAATCAGCTTAAAAGAAGCTATTATTCATAATCTGACTTAGAAAATTAAAATGGGTGGTTGGTGAACGACATGCAATTTCGACTGGTAGAGAGCATTGCAGCTGGATAGACAACTCTTAAATAATAATGAAGGCGGTATCACGTCATTACTCACAATTGCATATAGAGGGGCAGTCACTTAAGACACTCTCGAGTGGCTTTGTCATATTGGTATGAAAGGAGTATGCTTGCACGATGGCCAAGTTCATGCCTTACAAGAGTAATGGCACGTGGCATGTTGGAACGGTTCATCCATGTCTACCATACACTGATTCATTGGGGTGCCTGGAGAAGATCCCGAGTAGGAAATGCATCTCCTTTTAGAGGAATAGTGAAGCGTAGTATTGGTCATTCAGAAGATCCCAAAAATAAGTGACAAGGAAAGAAAATTATAAATAATGATTGCAATGATACACCTATGACACCTCAACATATAGATAGTTCATGTCACTAACAACCACATTAAATTAATAAACACCTGATTCTTATACGATGCTCTTCTGCGTAATGGAATGCTTAAACGCAAACCATTCTGGGCAGTTAACTAACGATAAATGCACATAAGGGGGTCAGAGTTAAAACTAAAAGAGAATAAATTGCTCTCTCCCATACCTCGGAAATATCTCCATATTTCTGCCAGCAATCATTGCACAGATAGTTGTTATTACTTACAAAATAAAATTATAAATTACATATTAAATCCACTGCTGCTAAGATTTAATTAGTTAAAATAACAACTTTAATGAGTAGATGAGGGTTAAAATTTGTAATTAGGTATAACAATTCAATGTAAATATCAAGACCTTCCGGTCGTTTAAAGAATAAAACTATTGAAAAATAATTGGTATAAAACCGAGTGAGTTCATAACAACGAACTTTAAAGGAAATTTGTCTCCCTAGTTTAATAGGAGAAAACTATTAGTGGGGGGTTTAAATTCACTCGCTAGATTGTATACTTTCTTCTTGGCATATCAAAATGAATTAGAATAATAAAATAAAAGTCAAATTAATTCTAAATTGCTGCACCAAAACAGAAAAATTTATATAGCATTATAATAAATCACACACAGATATTATTAGCATTTATATAACAGCTTTAAAATTAAGTAAGGAAGGAATTGTGTACAATATAGTTTAGAATTAGAATAATTTTTATTAATTTAGAGTTCATAGCTGATGGCGAGATAGATATTACCTTGGGCTTGAGGACGCTATGATGTCGGTAATCGGTGGATCATGATCATGGGCTGGCTTGGGTTTGAAACAGGCATTGGTAGAGACTGAGGAGTCTCTTTCAGGCACACATTTTACTGGACAGTTCGCGTATTTGGTTTAGATGTTTCTGACTGGCAAAGTGAGCTAGATGGGCTTCCCAGATGTATGGAAGATGGATGACTTTCACCCCACCATGATTTTGCTGCACAACGCAAACTTTCGTGAAGTATATCTCTTAATGGAGCATGAAAATTTTTTTTTTAGCTATTTATACATAAGCAAAGATTAAAGAATCAGGCTGCTGCCTCAGATACTTGGTTAAGATTCCAAAGACCAAAGCAATAAATTGCCAGATAAAATAATTAAAGAACCTCTGGCACCTATGATGTTGGGTGTATTTTAAGAATGACAAAGGTCCGCAAAATTTTAAAATAAAACCGATTGCATTGCTTCACTCTTAAATATCAGTTTACCTTACACAAATTACTAGCAATAAACTTTCAAAATATACGGTTCATCTCCTAATTGGCAATTTTATTTCTACACAAATTAGTAGCAATAAACTTTCAAAACTATCGTGGTGTGTCTCTCAAATGACAATTTTTATTTTACACAAATTACCAGCAATAAATTTTCAAAATACTGCGATTTGTCTTTTAATTGACAGTTCTATTTTTATATAAATTACTACTAGCAATATATAATCTTTACAAAAGATATATAATATAAATTGTTTAGAAAGTTGTTGAAATAAAATTACAACATTTTATAACTTTCAAATGTTAATTTTCATACCCACATACACATGTGTAAGTTGAAAGGGTATACAAACTAAATGTTTGTGCATCCATACATCTATATATATATATACTATTATCTATTAAATATATATAATGTGGGTTCAGACTGGTTCTAGTGACTATATAATTGGCACTAGGTGATGCATAAATCTGCAGAACAGATTTCCAGTTTCTTTCATATCCATCGACTCGGGGAATAAAAAAAATATTTTACTTACTATTGTTTTTCGGTGGTATAGAGAATGACCAAGGGTTACTGACATAACTTCCATATCATGTAAAGTATAGCATGATGAACTTAAAATGCATATGCTCTTAACACCCTCCAAGTCAACTCTATCCCTCCTGATCCTATCCAATTAATTTTGAAATGATAAAATTTAACTAGAATAAATTTCAAACAACTATTACTACAATAATATTATGTCCAATTTAGATTCTTGAGGTCTTTCCAAAGGGGCCATGTGTGAGAATCTATTTTTTCGTAGAATCTGTTTCATGAGGTCTTTCCAAAGGGGCCATGTGTGAGAATAAACTATTTTTTCATAGGATCTGGGTGCAAGTCATAGTATGACTTCAGGTGCCTTGCATTAAATGTCCATTATTCTTCCATTTTTGGACAATAGGAAGACATTGTTGCCACATTTTTGCTGAATGTGGCATTGCCCCTTATATAGTGGGAAAGTTTTTTGAGATTCTTTGTTACATTACTGGGTTTAGGGTCCCATACCCAAACCAGATCTCCCATCTTGAAGGTGTGTGGGTTAGTATTTCCCCTTTGCTCTCTGAGTTTTGCCATTCGCATCATCCATGATCGAGCCCTGTCCTGATCCCCTTTTTTGCTAATATAGCTCTGATCGATTGGTATGGTTTTTTTTACCAGGACGTGGCACTGTTTCCCAAAGTGGAGTCATCATGGTGTGAATCCAGTAGATTCGTTGATGGTGTGATTGATAAATTGAATTATATTCTGGTGAAGATTCACCCAAACCCTGTGGTTATCAGGAATATGTCCTGTATAAGCGGTTAATCTCTTTCATTACCCATTCACAGGGGTTAGACTGAGGGTTTCAAATAGAGATCAGTACATGTTTAATGCCTTGTCTTCCAATCCATGCTTTCCATTCTTTGGAGGTGAATGCATATCCATGATATGATAGAATAGTGGTGGGTTTTCCTACCACCCTGAATTGTTTATCCTGCAGAACTCTAATCGCATTCTCAGAATCAGCTCTCCATACCGGGTAAGCACACATATTTAGAAAACCCATACATTACCAAGAGGTACTGGTAATGCTTAAATGCTAGTAGAGGCCCATAATGGTCAATGGCCGCAATTTCATTTGGTTTAGAAGGGATAATTGGGGTATTACGACTGGCTTATGACTTATTTGGAGGTTTGCTCCTTGCACAAATAGCACATTTCTTAAGTATAGTAAGCACCTGGGTATATAGGCTAGCCCAGTAAAACTGCTGCCTTATGGCCTCTTCTGTCTTTCAGCGGCCATAATTTCCGATTAAATTATGCATATGGTCAATTAAACTGGTGTGCAGCTTTTGGGGTATCAGGATTTTCCAAGAATTGTTGGGGTCTTTGCTGTAGATTTGTAGGACTCCATTTTTATCCGATATTGACCAGTATTAACGGTTTTGTAATCGTGAAGGCCGTGACTGGCAGTATGTTTCAATTATCCTACGGTAACATGGTTCCTTGTTCTGCCAGTTTGGGGAGTCTTTTCAGTTTCCACAGCACCATTCACTGAATTCAGCATAACCGTCAGTGATTGATCTCCAATCGTTGGATTTTCTGGATGCATCTCAATGGGGTTACAGCTTAATACATCAGCAACAAGGTTTTCAGGCCCTAAGCAATATATAACCTTGTATTGGAACTTTTGAAGTGCTAAACTCCAATGGATGAGATGCTCATTGGTCAAATAACTATGGTTGAGGAATTTCAGGCACTTCTTGTCAGTGATGCTGAGCCCAGGCACTTCTTGTCAGTGATGCTGAGCCAAGTAAGATCTGCTTAAATTTATTACATGCTCAATTTCCAGTGTCACCTGTTCCATAACTATAATTGATTTCCACGTTACTACTGTCCATCTGGACATAAAAGGGGCATGTGAAATCCGGGTGGTATAGCATGACCACTTTTAAAAAAATTTCCTTAATATTTTCAAATTCTTAGTCATGTTTATTCATCCACGTCCACCGCTGGCCTTTCTTTAAGAGATTTAACATATGGGAAGTCACCTGTGTGAATCCAGGATAGAACTTGTGATAGTAATTGCACAATCCCAGGAATGACCGGACATGCTTTTGGGTAGTTGTTCTCAGGAATTTCTGTATGGCTGCTACCCTTCTCTGGGTGTGTCTTGATGCCCTGGCCATTAACAATGTGTTCCAAGAAGGTTTATCTCTGGAATGGCAAAATATCTTTTTGAGGTTGATGCTGATATTTTTCTCAGCACATTCTTGAAAGAAATCTCTTCGGGCATTGCAAGTGTTCTTGTGGGCTTTGTGAGACAACTACTACATCATCCACATAGCATGTTTTTTTTTTTTGATATTTGGTGACAAAATCTTGTCAAGGCATCTCATTAATCCAGCCCCACTATTTATTAAGCCAAACAGAACCCTTTTGAACGGATGGGTCTGGCCATTATGCCTAAATGCTATGTACTTCGTATCTTGTGGATCCAGCGTCATCTGCCAATAACTAACCATGAGGTCCAGACTGGAAAACAGCATCTTGTGGCTGAGGCGGGTAAAGATTTTTTTGCATGGATGGGGGAACATCCCTTTCCGGCATGGTAATGCTGTTAAGCTTGCAAGCATCTAAACACAATCGGATGGCCCCTTTTTTCACTACCACTAAGGGTTTATTGTATGGAGATGGCCCCCTTTCTATAATTTTCCAATCCATCATCTGTTTATTAACTCCACCTTTGCACTGGAACTGTATGTTTTTATTTAGTGAGGGTGGGGTATATAATTGAAGTAGTGTATATTAATATAGCACACATCACAGTTTCAGTGTTTATGTGAATTATTATTACCTGTAAGTTTTGATATGACACAAGGGTTGTAGTTTTATGGACAAAGACGCCACTTGATGGTGCCGTTATCATGCCAAAACTATAAAATATGAACATTCCGAGGCTGTTGATTTTAATCATTTTGCTGTGTTTTTTGTTATGCGAAAAAAAAAAACAAATACCAAAATCGTGTTTTTTAAACTTTTTTTTATTAACATAAAGAAATTAAATGACAATAATAAATGTAAAATAAAATCAACAAATTTAAATTTAATTTGGGAGGGGGGGGTTTGGAGTTAGTCTTTTTTTAAAAAAAAATCATTGGGCGGAGGGGGGTGGTTTAAAATCAAGAATCGGAAAGAAAAAAAAAGTTCTTGAAACAGAACCAAATATATATACCGCTATTTTTTTACTTCAAAAATAATGGCAACAATAAATAAAAGTTCTTAGCCTTTATGCTTTATTAGAAAAAACAATTTTTGATTGTCTTGGGGGGGGGGGGTTATGCCTTTTTTGTTGTTGTTGTTGTTGTTTAAAGATTTATAATTGGAACAAAAAGTAAAAGTTATTAGAAAAAACAATTTTTGATTGTCTTTTTTTTTGGGGGGGGGTATGCCTTTTTTGTTGTTGTTGTTGTTTAAAGATTCATAATCGGAACAAAAAGTAAAAGTTCTTAGTCTTGGTTTTACATTTTAATTTTTACACAGGAACAGATATTAAAATGGCTTTAAACTTTTTTTTTTTATATGCTTTTTAGGGTATTTAAAAAAAGTAAATTGCAAATTTATTACTAGATATTTTTGTGTTGCCGCTATTTTTTTACTTCAAATAGAATGGCAACAAAAAGTAAAAGTTGTTAGGGTTCTGTTTTTGGTAAATCACAGAATCGAACAACATGTGTGATTTCCTGCACCATATTGTTGGTCTCGTGGAATGTTACGAACACTGTATTACTTGACGCGTTACCTAATTCCAACTGCCTTTACACATCTATTCTGGACAAGATTTTGCCACTTAAAACTTCAATACAGAATGGTGTAAAGGGTCGGATAATTATTACTTAAGAAAATCTGAATATTTCAATACTTTAAAAAAAAAAATTCAATAAAAAACACATTTCCATCAAATTCAAATACACACACCCTCTTACCAAGCCATAAAAATTATATAAACTGTACGAATTGCGCAAAATGTATGTGCTGCGATGTGACGAAGCGGCCTGTATTCTGTAACACAACATGAATGTTGTATTATAGTTTAAGGGGCAGTCGCATACATGCTGTACTGCAACACGACAAAGCGGCCTACAATCTGTAACAACAAAAAAGTTGTATTATAGTAAACACAGGTTCGAACATGTCTGCTGTGGAAACGGCATTTTTATGTGCTTTAGCACATAAACGGTGCCATCGAGCAGCGTCTTTGTCCATAAAACTACAACCGACATAAGTATATAAAAATTACCTCACTTTATTTTCACTTAATTTGAACTGAACTGATTTCACAAAAAAACCTTGTTTTAATATGCCATTGAATCTTATAATTCGTCCAAAGATTTTCCAATTTGCGCAAAATTTTAATATAAGGTTTTTTAAAAATTGACACACGAGTTCTTTTAAAAGTATTTATTCATCTGATTTTCATCAGCATTGCAGTTCTACTTTTAGATCTATGTTACTCATTATTAAGAAGTCAAGGTCATTAATTGTTTTAAATGTGGTGTTAATAATTCACAATGTTTTCAGTGTTTAATGTTAGACCATTTCATTCATCAATAAATATAATTTTTGCTGGCTAAAATCTTCAAATTTTTAGCTCACATTAAAACAGAACCTTTCTTGCATTATTTTTGTTTTGCCAAAACATTTAGCATCTTGATTTATACATGTTTTAAATTTGTTAGTGTTGTTGATGCTACAATATTTTGAAGTCTAAATTATTTGCTCTTTCATCAGTAGCAATGGTTTGAATTGATTCTTCATAAAATAATTATAGTATACCTTTTTAAAAGTTGGAAATATTTTACTCATTGGCTGTAAAATTAATATTGAATTATGTAGTTAACTGTCTTTCAGAGAACAACCATACTGGATTTTTTGGAGAATTGATTTGAAACATCATTTTTACAATAGCTATATTATCAGACAAAATCATATGTCAAGGATTGGAATAAAGAAGAAAAATATATAGCCGTTACACATTGAGAATAATAATTATGATGTGCTTACAGTTTCAAAAATCATTTTTATGTTTCTTCATAAATTTTTAATTTATAGCCATTACACATAATAATTATGATGTGCTTATAGTTTCAAAAATCATTTTTATGTTTCTTCATAAATTTTAAATTTTAATTGATAAATTTTAACTCAATGCTTTGGAGCTACAATTTATTATAGAGTGTTGATGGCGCTGCTGTTGCTTTCAGCTTTTCTTTGCTAACTTGTGTATATCTATAGTGTTATTTTGTCTGTTTTGCATTCATTTAATGATAGAAACTAAAACTAAAATTATGTTATTAGTTAAAAAATATTCTGATGGCGATATTATTGCACAAAGAAACTTATAAATGAGAACAATATTAGTAATTGGTAGATTGTTTGCTCTCAAGTTTCGAGAGTACATGTGAGTGTGTTTGCATGTATTCTTTTTTGTAGTTTACATTGGAAGAAAAATATTTTTCATAGTTTATTGAATATTTATGATTATTTTTACAAAATATTTTTATTTCTGATTACACTTAGAGTTGAACATATTATATTTTTAAAGACTAATCAAGAATGATAAAAACAAATTGGCCCCACTTTCACAAACACTATATTAACAAGTTTTGTGATATTTTGTAATGATGATTTAATAATTGTTCAGGTTTTAGAAATGTTCAATTGACAAATATTTTATTAATTTTTTTATTGGCAGTGAGATAATTATTTAATAATTAAAAATTAATGCAGTAGTTATTTAACAAGAAAATTTTTTTATTTTGAATATATATTTCAGGATAAGTTTAAAAGAATGTATGTATATACTTCAACAAAAATCAATAAATTAAAAATTAACTGTGATAAAACACAGTTGCTGAAGCTTTAAATATAAAATTATAACAATAAAGCTGAGCGCTTTCGGGGGACTTAAGCCTCCATAATCATAGCTCAATACAAAACAAATACAAAAATATAAACACTTATTCACATCTTATTTGAGATACGCATTTTGCTTGTGAATAAGTGTTTATATTTTTGTATTTGTTTTGTATTGAGCTATGATTATGGAGGCTTAAGTCCCCCGAAAGCGCTCAGCTTTATTGTTATAATTTTATATTTAAAGCTTCAGATAAGTTTAAATATTTTTAAGGATGCTTTTTGTTTATAAACTTATATTCCTAATAAATAAGGTACAGTTTGTTAATTCTAATATGGAATAAATAAATGTTTAATAATATAATTTGAACAATAATCCAATAGCTGTTAGGGTTATGCATAAAAACATTAAAATGCAAAAATGTTAAAATTATATTTTTATTAAGAGGTTCATTAAATTGACAAATTTCCAATCAAGTAATATAAAACATGAATTATCTAAAGGCAATTCATTATTCCAATATAAAAAATAAAAGACATTGATAATTTTCTTTTTTCTAGAAATAGCAAATTTATTCTTAGGTATTTGTATATAATTAATGAAGAGGAATTAGCATAGATCAATAAATTAGTCTAAAATGATCTTTAAGCTGTAAATGACTCTGATTCAATTCAGTATGTGGTGTAATAATAGTAATACTCTTATTTTTAACTGTCTTAATTTTCACCTTGTGAAAAGGATTTTATTTCTGTTAGTCAGAATCTATCTAATGTATAAAATCAAGTGATTACTACAAAAATAATAAAATGTTATTGTAATGTTTGCAGCAAAAAAAGAATAAGCATATACATAATAATGCAGATATAATTCATCCATTGTTTAGAAATAATAAAATGTTATTGTAATGTTTGCAGCAAAAAAAGAATAAGTATATACATAATAATGCAGATATAATTCATCCATTAAAACTATGATGTTCGGTGGATTTGGCATGTCACTTAAGACTTTTGAAGCTATGTGAAATTTAAAGAAATGCATTGTCTATCAAATTTTATTTGACAAGTAATAAAGAACCTTTCTGGTTTTTTTTGCAATTTGACCAATCATGACTACACATCCAAAAAAACATTCATGCCCTTTTTGTTTAGGTAGACAACATGATATTTTCTTTTTGAGTATTATAGTTCATATCTTTTTTGTTTAGATAGACAACATGATATTTTTTTTTTGAGTATTATAAAACTAAGAGCATATTTAATTTTTATCTGTATATCTCTCCATGTGGTACACATTTATTATAGCTATCTGGACAGACCCATCATTTGAAGATCCCACTTTACTGGTTTTGAGGGGTCATATTTCATAATATTCTAAACAATTTGTTAATAGCTTTATCAAGTACCATCTCTCTATACATTTGACATGGAGCTCTAAAATTTACATTGTGGTGATCATATACATATAATTGCCCTAATTTTATAAATTTTATTACAATCTTATTTTTAATATTACAATTTTAATATTTAGTATTTTTTATTATCATTAAAATGTAGATAAGATAATATATGGAAAAAAAATAAAGATATCTTCATTTTTTCTCAGTATATAGATGACTTAGTGAAATGTCTATTATACTAAAAAATGTATTGATTTATAGTATAAATGTACCCTGCCCAGACCCCTTTTTTTTTTTTGTTAGTTTATTTATTAGTATCAAAAATATTTTTTTTTCATATATTTTCTTTGAAATAAAAAAAATTAAATATGCAGTGGTTGACAATTTAAGCTTTGGATTTTTAGCAAAAATTACCCATTGATACTTGTTAACGTAATCAGAGGAAAAAGTCTACATAGTAAAAAATAGACAAAGATGGCTTTGATTTTTTTATATTTTAGGAATCATAACTATAAATCACTAGCTGAAAATTATAAAGTGTGGCTTCTTGAATCCCAGGTGAGGAAATCACTGCCAATGCTTGAATCAATTGGATACCATTATTCTCTACAGCAAGTGTAAGAATAACAAAAGTGAGAAAAAATTTAAAATGCACTAATTGAAAAAAATCATTATAAGATTATCAAATTTTATCACAGAAAAATAAAATATGCATTTTCTGAAAGAACATTAAAAGATGAATAATGTATCTTGTGCATGCATAGTGCACAGATGGTTAAAATACCTTCATGTTTTCACAAAAGTTGTTTGTTACAAAGAATTAGATGTCTATTAATGTAGTTTTTTTATACTTAAAAAAATTTTTTTTATATATATATTTATGAACTAATGTTTAATCAACATATCTGAGCTAGATACTATAGAAGTATGTAATGAGAGCCAGCGTAAGAAGACCTGCACTGCAGGCAGCACCATTTCATTGCAAAATATAGAAGAATAGATGCATTAATAAAAAATAGGGAGTTGCAAAGATGAACAGTATGGAAAGTAAAAAGAGTTTAAATATATATAGAAGTAAACAATATTGGGTGCGAGTTAATTTATGATAATAGCAAGGAAAATAGTTTACTGTTTAAGGCTCGAACAGGATATTCGCATATCTCGTTAACCAGTTTCATCTTCCCTCCATTACAGTCAAAGAGCAGCACTACAGGTGGGTTCAGGGCCTGCAATGCTGAGTTTGAAACTAGTATATTGATTACACGACATATAACCATGGGGTAATGTACTTGCCACCACATTAGCAAATATTTTTTTAGGCCACAGGGGGCAGGGAGATGCAAGAGACTAATTAATTTTATTATAACTAAATATTATTACTAGTCTAATGAATGACCTAGTTATATTTAATTTATTTCGACATGAGACACTATAGCTATAAGGCATTAAGGAAATAGACATGAAGACATAGATATAATTAAAACTATTTAATATTGGTATAAATCTAATTACAAGCTTGGAGTTTTATCTTAGTCAATACTCCTAATATGGCATGAGTTTACATTATTAAAGCATTAATCATTTAACCTGTCCCTTTGGGTATTTAATGGTAGCAAGCCTTTATTTCATGCCCCAGACTAAATGCATTAGCTATCGGGTGAGGTAAAAATTGAACGATATATACGGCTTCAAATCAACTCACCCCAACAATAGATTATATATAGTTTTATTTACATGATTAATTCTAAAGAGGGCCTGTTATTGGAGGGCAAATAATGTGGGAAACTCAGGAAGTGAAATCATAAGCAGGGAATAAAAGAATAATTAAATGGACGAGAGGTTGTATTGATAGAGATGCCATAGAATAATAACGGAGCAAACTTTGAGATGCAAGACAGAAGGGAAATATAAACTCTTGGGCGGGCTTTCTGCTGGGGATCCTATGAGACCGGTCATAATTGCAAGTCCAGGCGTACAAGAACTTCTGCCACTGTTACTACCTGACTGCATGGCAGACTCGGCTTTCCATGGGAGCACTTTCAACTGTGCCCTTCTATATGGAGCAGAATGATACCTTTAAACATAGGTATCCGGTGATTTCCCTGGCTTTGAACAAGAGAAAACTTCAGCATCGCTCAATAATAACACTTATCATTGATAATAAAACATGATTTATATATCTAATTGCTAATAAATGATGACTCACTCCCGAAGCTCACATTTATGAGTGATTAACTTACAAGCTCTCAAATAACCTGAGATTGGTTTGATTATAAAGTTAAATTCAATGAATACCAATCAAGACTAATAATAAAAGGGTAAAGATTATAATTCTACCATATTTCTATTGTTAAGGTATTCACCCGCACATACTATGGTACACCCACACTCATAGCTAATCATGCAAGTTAGATCCGTCTCTGAAGCTAAGATAATTCATTAAAATATAAGACAATACAATAAAGCATATTAATATAAAACGAGACGCATCCGAGAAATAATTTATAAAATATAAAAATTATATAATTCCCGAGCTAGCCGTTTTATCAATATAAGACAAGTTTATCTTAAATATATTATCTAATGACTTCGCCCATTTTGGCGAAGAGTAACATTTAATAAAGTTAAGAGGCTAGGTCGGAAATTATTGAAGCATGAAATTAATTACTTCAATAAATAAATGTTAATACCCAAAGAAAAGAAAGATTGTATACTAATTAAACATAAAAGGTTACAGATTTTAAGAAGTTTAGTGGTTTTAAATAGGATTTACATGAGTAGACATTATAAATAAAATATTACAAATTAGAGATATGAGTTCTAGTTTGAATAAGAGAGCGTGAAAGTTCTTAAAGATTTTGGGTATCGGTTACCTTTGATTTAAGCAGAACGAGCACATTTCTGAGTGATCCTCCTGTTTATGAAGTATGGCGCAGTAGCTTTTCCTTAACAGTTCATTTACTGATCATGATTATAAGCAGCAGTTAATTAGGCAGCAGTATACTGATTATGGCAGACAATTTCAGTTCATTTTAAAAGCACGTAAGGGATCCAGCACATCTACCATCCTCCAGAGGAGAATAGTGCACGCTGACTACTCGGGCATCGCAATATTATATGTAAATAGCATACTTTAATAATTTGACATACGAAAGAAAGCAGAAGGCAGATCACAGAAAAAACAGATTGATATTCAGAGATAGATAGAGCCCATTTACTTTGAACAACACTTTATATATCTTTTGTTTCCCTTGCTCTTTATCATTCAGATCCATCTCACAGTACATATTTGTTTGCCTTTTTGGTCCGCTCAAATATTCACAGGTAAAATAGTGCATTAAGAGCACATGTTCCATTTGTCATTTCAATCCGAATATTTTGCTTTCTTTATTGCGTATTTCACCTATGACCTCATTATACTGCAGATGTTTTTTTAAAACTAATTAAAAGCTTTAAGGAATATTTCTCAGTATAGTATTATCTCTCCCCACCCACTATGACTTGCAATTTTATTTAGCAGGGGAATTTCTATTTTTAAATATTTAAAAATGTTAAAAACAACTTTTAGATTTTATAAATTAAAATGTTATATAACTTTGACCTAAATAATAATTAATGCAAAATATTAAATACTCTAAATTTAATAAATTATTTTCAGTGCATTAATATCTTATATTGGAGTGTGTGTGCATGAGGCATATTTAACAAGCTTTTGTATATATAACTAATACTATTATATGCACACAGTCCAATATTGAGGGTTTAAATTTAGGTAAGATGGAGGAGTGGGTAGAAGATGATAGAACAAATATGGCTAAAGAGAAACTAAGATTCGAACTTGAATCTTATAGTTTTAATACATACACATAAATGGAAAAGTATGGGTGATTTAGTCTGAAAGATATACAAGAAAGACCTAGAAAATATTAGGCATCTGTTAATTGAATGTAAATGACTGCAAGCAGAAAGAGTATAAATAATGTTGTGGGAGAATAATTATAAACAAAGTGGGTTATACAGAAAGTGGGTTTTTGATTTTTGTATTGGGTTTGGGAAAAGATAAGGGGGATTTAGGTATAAAGGTCATAGAGTTCACAAAGATGTGGAAAGGGGATGGAGCAGGATTGAAGAATATGGGAAAAACTTAGGGTGGACAATGGAAAGGGAAGATAGCTAACAGGTTTCTCTGGGTCAGTGGCTGAGATTTCTGACCCTGAAAAAGAAGCCACAGTAGATCACGTCATGTCAAAATACATATAAATATCAATGTTCATTGATGAACTTTACTCAGTGAGTCAGTAAAGTTGGATGTAAAAAAATAGCTGTTCAGCTACAATTGGGCTTTAGATAGAGATAACATTAATAAGTTAAGTGAATAAGATAACAGTAGGTTTTAGTGGTGACAGTCTTGTCATACAGTGAGTACTTATTTTCTAGTACTCTGATGTGTGTTCATTAAGAAGGTTAAAAGTTTTAAAAAACTGGCATTTTAGAACAATTAAAATAGACAAAAGCTAATTTGTAAATTATTTTATTGTGTAATAAAACAAAAATCAGGAATTATATTTTAGTTACGAATAAGCCACTCATACTATCCGTTTTTGTAACTGATAGAATTTTAATATATTAAATTCGTTAATTAGAATGTTTTCACGGTAAAATGTTTATTAAAAAAAAATTAATGAAAATTAAATAATTATGTTATAATTATAAAACATGGAAAAACCAAAAAAATTATCTCATTCACAAAATCACAAACGTAAAGCTGCAAAGAAGCACTCATTAAAAATCATGCTAGGCACTTCATAATTTTATCAAAAAACCTAAAACTTCTTTTGACGTACCAGTTTCTTCCCAAGTTGAAATGAACAATGAGACACTTCAAAAGTCACAATTGAAAAAAATGAAAACAGGCTCATAGTGCAAATGCCTTTATTCTAGTTTTTTTAAAAAATTATTTCCACATGATTATGACAAAAAATTAAGCTAATTTGTTGGTGTGCATGTGCTAAGTTCAACTTTTCAGGTAGGCAACAACTAACCTAGCACTGGTCTGTGTGCACTTATTATTAAACTATATGTTGGCATGTATGATGTAGTTTATTACATATATGCACATGTTTTATTCACATGGAAAAGATGAGTCATACAGATAATAGTTAAATTGTCATTGAAGAACATTAAAAGTAAAATTACTATCAAATATCTTTACATTTCAAGGATGTAACTATATGTGAAATTATAGCTTTTTTTTTTTGTATAAGAATTGTTTTGTTTGCTGTATCAAAATTATTACTTGGAACTCTCTAATGTGAAACCTAGATCATATGATATTATATAACAAAACAATAAAGAGTATTGTCAAATACAAATAAAAATATCTTTTATTTACATGTAATATTTTTTCTATCTATAATTTTTATGCCTGATGGAAAAAATTGTAGCTAAAATATAAAAAAATTGAAAACTATTAAAGGAATTTTAAATTTTGTATATTTTATTTTTGTTCCCAGTGCATATACAAAATACATAATATACATTCCCATGCATAATGTGTAGGTTAAAAATTCTGGTATCTATGTTGTATGTCTAGTCGAAACTTGCTAGCTGTTTTATTTTAAATAGTCCATTTTCAGGGGCTTCCAATCACATGGTATAAATAATATGGCTGAGTATTATATTCAGTATTTACTTTTTTGTTTATTTATTAAAATGATAAATAAAAGAAACATAAAAGTCCAAAGGGTTGTAATTTAAAAAAAAAAAATTAATGTAAATTCATTACGCCAGCTGTAAACTAATCTCAGTGCATTCACAAATATTTTGGATCCTTTTAATCATGTTCCTTTCCAAGCATGGTATTGCATCTCTGTTCGCACATAAAATGTCATATTATGCCCATTATCACACATTTTCCAGGTGGGCACTACTTTGTAATTTTGAAAATATTCCACTGCATCTTGTTCTGTCTATAAAAGATTTCAAATTTTAATCATATTTCCAAAAATGATAAGGCAAAAAAGGAATATTAAAAAAATTACCACATGCTAACCATTATTAAAAAAGATAATGATTTTAACCATCACTTATTAACATTTGGATGTTATATTGTAAATGGATTTATTAAAAAATGTATTCAAATTTTTTAAAATTAACATTCAATTTAGAATACATTTAATATTTTTTAAAGTTAACAAGCTATATACATGTTTGGGAAAATAATTTTGAGAAAAAAAAATTAACAATTTTCAGGATTGAAGTATTTGAGCTGCATATTTTCTTTCAAAATTAATATGTTGGAAGATCACAACATCGTTAAATGTAGGCGAAATATTTTTTAAGGAACTTTAAATTATTATACTTAATCTTGCCTAGTCTGCACTATATAATAATTTGAGACCTATATGGACATGTTTGGTATAATTTGCTGTAAATATATCTGACTGACTCAGAAACTAAATCTAAGGATTAAATATACATTGATTCTTTTTAATGTTTGTATTTTTATTAGATCATAATTGAAAAACATTAAGTATGTATACAACATCTTATATATAGAGAGAGGGGCATTTATTTTTAAATGTTTCATTTAACTTAGAAATTCTGTTTGTTTAAATTAAATTTTAGAAATTGATGTCAGTGCAATATGACAATGAAATATTTCAGTATTTGATAGATCAGATTTCACACTTTGATATAGTTTCATTAAATTTTCAGTGATGTGCACAAGATAGCAGTATCTTTTAAAAAAAATCTTAGACCAAAAAACATTTACTGTGAATTCAAATAAAATAAACATTTTAATTTATCTTGGTTGTAAAAGTGTTTTGTTTTTTTTAAATAGAAGTTTTAATTTCTCTTGATTGTAAAAGTTTGTTTCTTTTTTTTAACCCCTCCTCCTTTACCCAACCTTCCCAAACAAAGTAATGTAATTGTTTTTAATATGTGTAAATTTCTTTCAAATCTTGTTTTATTCTCTATTTTAAAATTGAAATAGGAATAATTACAAAAATGATTTTATTATTGATCTGAATACTCATATTTTATAATAAATGTTTTTCTTTATCGTGTACTAAAAAGACAACAATAATTGTTTTATTCAACCACAGTTAGACTTATTATATTTAACTTTAAATAAAAGCATGGGCCATTCAGAAATTGATTTTTTTAAACTAATAGTTGAATTAATTAAGTTTTGGATGTACCATATTTCAAATTATATATTAAAAACCCAGTTATGGTTGAAGAAAACTATATTTTTGGATTTTTAGTGCATAATAATAAATGCATTTTAAAAAGTATTTTTATCTGAAAGACAATTTTTTTTACAGCAGTTAGCAAGAAGAGCAAAATGTAATCATTTAGCAAGCATTTAAGGACTATTATTATTAACATTTGGAGAAGGGGGCTATTCAACTACTACTGAAAATATCAAGCAATAAATTATACAAACAATCAGAATGTTTTTTTTTTTTTGTTTACAAACGAATCCAAAGAAAAAAGAATGTGTTATGTAAATAAAATAAAATATATTTTTCACACATGATACTACAATTGACAGATGTGTAAAAAAAAAATTAGAAACTTAATTAAATAAATAAAAAGAAAAACAAAAATATGAATTTAGTTGTATATTTTTTTTTAGAAAAATAAAATTACATATAAATAAAAAGGAAAAAATATATAAATTCAGTTATACAAAGTAATTAAATAAATAAACAACGAGATAAAGTATGAAATGATTTGTACAAAGCAATTTTTTTTTTTTTTTTTAAAAAAAGATTACTGATAGAATGTTAAAGTCCTACAGGTTGTGGAGTAGTTCTGAATTATCACTACTTTCAGGAAAATGTAGATTTTTGGTCTTGACAGATGTGTAAAAAAATTTAGAAATTTAAATAAACAAAAATATGAATTTAGTTGTATAAAAAAATTAAAATAAATGTTACAAATAAACAAGAAGTGAAAAAATATATAAATTTCGTTGTACAAAGCAATTTTTTAAAAAAAATAAAAGATTATGGATAGAATGTTGAGAAATACTGCAGGTTGTGGAGTAGTATTTTATTTTTCTTATTTGTTAGTACTTTCAGATCAAGGTTGATTTTATTAATTTGTAGAATTGATCTTTTTTAAAGCTATTGTTCATTAAAACTGCATGTAGAATTATTTTAATAACATACACAAAGTGATTATTTTAACTTAAGTAATTTTTTATTAGTTATTCATTAGATAGAGATTATCCAATAATGAATAATATTTGTGTTAATTTTTCCTACACCACTCACACAAGGTACATGTCTTTGGTTATATGTTTATGAGTTCATTCCTCCATAAAATATTAAAAACGAATAGAAACCAGTCCCTATCTTGAGTGAAAGTGGTTTAGTGAAAATTAACACTACAGAAATATTCATTATTTTAACTTTATTTGTTTGCAAAAAAAAAATAAAAAATACAACTAACCCCCATTATCTATTTTTCTTTAGGTTACTTTATAGTTTGTTATTTTAAATAATGTCTCTTGAATGTAGTCTTGTTTCGATGGATATACAAAATTATTTTCATTTTATTTTGTTCAAGAAAGAAATTGATTGTTTATTTTGGTTTTATTTTTTTCTTCTGTGTGAGAAAAATCTTGCAGACACTTGATCTGAATTACACCATAGTATATCAACATTCTGCAGGGAATTCTTATATTTATTTATTTTTAAATTAATTTGTCCAAGTCATTTCATATCTTTTTTCTTGTTTATTTGTTTAATTACTTTTTACAACTAAATTCATATATTTTTTCTTCTTGATTATTGGTTACGTTTATTTATTTATTTATTTTTGTCTTTGTTATTTATTTGTTTAATTTTACTTCCATTTTTTTTTAACTATCTGTCAATTGTAGTATCATTTATATATATACAAAGTATATATAACATTTATTTTATTTGTATTTAAATTTGTTTATATAATACTTTTTTTATATATTCATTTATAAATAATAATAATAATAATACACTTGACTATTGCTTGGTATTTTCATAGTGATCAAATAGTTCTTTCAAGTATCCTGTTCTTTATGATTATCAAATAAAATTTCACATTTTGCGGTGTAATACATTCATGAATGAATGCCTATTTATGATCCAAACTAAACTACAGATGAATGATACATGTAACTCACTGGAGGTATTCAGTAGATTTCTCATAAATTGCATTTATGTTGTAATGAATATAATCAGAAGATTTCAGCAAGCAACTGTTGTGTTAATTCAAGTAAATAAACCAGCAGCTTGGCAATTGGCAACAGGGAAAAGAATTCCCAATGAGTTTGTAGCTCTGCCTAAGTCATTCCTTGGCCTTCCATTATATTTATCAAAAACTAAGATGAATGGACTGTTAAACCAATTAGTAACAAGGAAAATAGAGGAAAGAATTAATGGTTTTATGCCTTTTAAACTATGAAATAACTAAAACCAAAATATTTAATGCAATTGCAATGGGAGTGCTAGAATATTATAGCCTATGGTTAAAATTGTATAATAAATCAAACCTAAAGATTATACAGCTGGCAAAAAAATTCACATGGGGAAAGAAAACTTATCTCCTCTCTACCTTGCTTTTATAGCTTCCAATAAATAATGGTGGTCTCAATTTAATTGACCTAAAAGCTTATGTTCGATTTATTACTGTTAAAGCTTATATAAATATAGCCAAAGGTCAGTCATTTAATCTCCCAAATGGTGACATATTTATTATTAACGGATTGGGAGCTGAAAAAAGATCGTATTTTACTGATATGTTGATGGCATATAAAGATTTGCTAGATGAACTTAATGTAACCACCCTAAATGGTATTAGATATAAACATTTAAAAAAAGCAAATTACCAAAATGAAAATAATTGGTTGAGCTGCTCAATGAAAAATATTTTTAAAAAAATTTCACTCAATGTATAATCAGATAATAATGAGATTTATTTTTAAGTTAATCAATGGGATCCTACCTACAACTACCTATATTAATAAAAAACTGGGATTGAGTTTGAATGAAATCTGTATTACGTGTAACAGGGGCAGCAAAACTTTTACGCACTTGTTTGAAGATTGCTACGTCTTGAGAGAAATTAGAATGAAGGTCTTTCACAGGCCTATAATAAATATCAAATATCTTATGAAAAAATATGTTAAAAACTTCAACCCTCACAATGCGAATGTAATGATCCATACATTGAAATTATTATGGGCAATAAGATATTCACTTTTATTTGATAATAAGAAATTCACTTGGTTGAAAAAAATGGATAAAGATTGGGAGAACTACTTTAACTTATGCCTAAAATATTGGCCCCAAAAACCTTCAACGTGTATGGGGAGGAATTGCCTTTCTCCAAATGTGAAATCTGGGAGTAAAACATATAATAAAGAATAGTAATGTTATTGTTGAAGAAAAAGGGTATAAATCGTAAACAGTGACAATTAACAGGTGACAGGAAAGTTAAGTGAACATGATGTGCAATGTGTATAATGGACAAGTGAAGGATAATACTGTCCCTTTTTTTTGTTTGTTTTTGTTTTTTGTTTGAACTAGAAATTTATTTTGTAATTATGTAAATATGCTGTGTTTTAATAAAGTTTATTACTTAAAATAAAAATAAATAAATTGCATCTATATTTGCGCTATTACAATTTATATTTACATGTATTAACTGAAGACTAATTTAATATCAGAGGTTAATATGAAGCTCAGCCTTTCCCTCTGCTTAGTTATAGTGATTTTAGAATAGCTTATAGTTATCCTGAAATTACTTAATGCATGTAATTCATGCTCTGCATTGTATTATATTAATAAATTAAATGCTTATATACAATCCAAGCTAATGTACAAGTGGATTCACCGTGTACTTTTTCATTTATGGATGGAGTTGTATTAGTTTGCATATAGCGCTCTGGGGTTTTTCAGTAGCTTCAACATAAATTTCATCTATATTTGACCTATTGCAATTTATATTTTAATATGTACAGAATATGAAATTGTTTTTAACTAGAATGCTGTGAAATACTTATTCAACTCTATTTTTTATGATGGAAATTTAAAATTAACACAAAGAAATTGATAAAATTTCTGTATGTATTTGACATAAAAGATAAATATTTTCACATTACTAAGAAAATTTCAGTCATATTGTTGTAATATTCTATTTATTTATATGAGTTAGGCTTTTAACATTAACAACTATTAAAAAAGAGAGGCTAAAATCTGTCAAGAACAGAAAGAATATCTTAAGAAAAATTTCAATTAATAAAATCTTCTATTCATATATTATTCAATTAATGTATGTACAATTTTATTATAATTATTATTTACCTATTTAAATTGTTTTAATACATTATAATCATTGTATTGAAAAAACTATATTCAGTTAAAACTAATTAATATGTATGAGAAATTATTTATAACTATAAAACAACAAATTATATACAGAATAAATAATAAGGAAAGTGTATCACAAAAAAAAAAAGGTTAAATAACATATATATATATATATTCACATTTAACTTGTATTTTCATAGCTTCTATATTTGTGAATTGGCTTGTGAAATATTTTAAAATTGTAAGGCTGTTAATTGTTGTGGTTTATAAATGGTTACATTTTTACAAACGATAGAGATAAGTTTGTATAGACTATTATTTTATTTTATAACTAATAGCTTGCCAAATGGAATTTACAATAATGGCAGGATGGAAGAGTTTGGAACTCTGAAATTTCTGGTGCTTGTACTTCTTATGAACTCCTGAACAATAAACTATTTGATTAATTTATTTTAGTAATAAATTTATTATCTAATCTAATATATTTAGCATATATTGTTTTTATTTTTTTAAGAGTTTTTTTAAAATTGTATAATTAAGGTCAGTTTTCTGACAAATATCTAAATTATTCATTTTGGTAAATCATTTTATTGATGGTTCATGTTTTTATATTATTGATTTTAATGTTTGTTTGTGAAATATCTGTTTTTACACTCCTATAAACTATGATAATTTCTTATGTAATTAAATGGTGTAAACTGATCCATAAATAGCCTATATTCAGAATTTCACTTATTTTAATGAAAATCTCAGAAAAATCCATTGTTTCTGTAATTATTTTTTTATAGAATTTTTTTTTATCTTTATTAATTTATTTTATACATTTTATTTAATGATTTTGTTGTTGTTGGCTTAACAGATTTCAATTTATGTATTTTTTACCTTGAAAAATAATTTGGATATTTTTCTACATTAAAAGTTGAAATGTTTACTAATATTTTAAAGTTTTTCTTCAATAATACTATGAATTGTTTATATAGTTTTGTCAGATTTGACAGAAATATTTTGTAGTATATACAGAATTTTAGAAGTTTTAACCCTCAGTAGTTACATACAATTTGGTAACTAAAGTGCTACACACAGTAAATGATATTGCTCTTTAAAAAATGTTATTTTATGATATAATATGGTTCCAAATGGGTATTTAGAAGTAAAACAAAAATAACTGTCTTGAGTCTTTTGTCATCTGCATTATTGTCACAGTTATTATTAGGAACTTTAGACCTTCATAGTATTACTAAAATATGTTAGGAATCTTTCTTCTAAGTATGGATTTGTAAGAAATTTTGCTAGTGCTTTTTAAAAATCCAAGCATTGAATTTTTTTTGACGGCTTAAAATTTTTATACAAAATGAGTGAAATGACAATTGAAATAACATTAGGAAGAAAATTGCCATTGACCAATGTCTTGTTCAAGTTACAATCTGCAATCATTTTTACCAGTGCAAGAACACACATATGAAAACTTTATGCAGCAATATCATAAAATTTCCATAGGCATGGTAATTGAGTGCAATTGAACACATTCTTTTAGAGAAATTATTAAGTATTATAATAAAATAAATTTGATGATTTATTATTCTAAGAACTACTTACAACAAAATATAGTACTTACATAAAAGAATGGAAAAAAAAATAACCATAGATCACAAAAAAACAGCCATTGAGAATTAATTTAACAAATATTAAATTTTCTATTTTAAGAAAAATTGTAAATCACTATTATGAAATGTTTAGTTTTTTAATTACTAATATATGTATGTGTATTTTGATTCATTTATACTTAATCTAATATTTTATCTAAATTTTTATTTAAAGGCTTGAGAATGGATTGGACATCTATAGCTGCTGTAACAAAGTCATCATTTACCAGTAAATCACAACTTAGTTTTAATCGAATGAGTGTGGTAAGTTAGTTTTTTTTTAATAATTGTAGATATTTGCTATAATTATCAAAACTATTTAATACAGTTATATTTCAAAAACATGCTATTTTTAAATAATAATGTCCATTAGTGTTATTTGATATGCTTGAATACTATTAGCGTATGCATTAAAAAAAATTTCTTTTATTATTGCCAGTCTATTAATCAGGTTATCTGATAACTAGATTGTCATTTTGATATAAGAAAGTGAATGCTAATTGCAAATTTATTAAAACGATTCTTTGTTCTATGCTTCTATTTTTGATTACATAATATTAAGAATATTTTGAAAATAGAATTTTATTTTATTTTTAAGTTTTTAATTCCTTTAAAAAAAATTTTTTTAATATTTTATTTTGTAATTTTTATTTTAATATACTTTCAGAAATGGGGAAAGGGTAGATACAAATTAATGCTGCTAGAGTGCAGTCTTGTAAAGAATACTGAATCCCGTATAAAATTAAAAATTTAAATTTTTTGCTAATTTTTTATTAAATTATTTCCAAACTCTAAAAAAAATAATGTATTGTCATTGGGAATATATATATATGCAAAGTTTTAATTATAATGGAAATTGGCAAGTGTGTGAGAATTGAGATATAAGATTTTATTCAGACAAATAGACAAAGTGAATAATGTCTTTTTTCATTTTTTAAAGAAGAATAGGATGATTAGAGAGACCTTCCTGCAATAGGCTTTCAAAAGATTGTTATATATATATTCTGACCTTGCGATTCTGCATCTTCACTTCCAAATAATGTATGGTATAAAATAAAAATAGGTTCTATCTCAATTAACAATTAATAACTAAAATATTCAGTATTAAAATTAAAATATTCCACTAGCTCAACTTTAAAACTCGAATAAGGTTCAATTTATAAAATATATTAAATAAATATTTAATATTTTCATGAGACTTGAAGTGAAAATACAGGTGACAAGATAGATTACATTGAGCCAATATCCTACAGGATACTACCTCAATGGCATAAGAACACTATCCCCCCTTTAATACTATTTCAAATAACGAACTCATAGTATTCTTACGACTTTAATAATTTCTACTCACTAAGACTAAACTAATAATTAAATCTTAATCTTCTTTTTAATAATAATCTAGCTCAATAAAATAATCTCAGGTTCATAAAATTTATTCTAAGTTAATTTTAAAATACGGTAGCAAAATATGAGAAGGGATTTTATGTCATAATCTACTACACTTAAACTAATAATAATAATAAATAACAATAATAATATTCTTCATGTAATGATATAATAAATATGTGGCAGCATTTTAATAATCTGACAAACAAAATATGTGTGGCAACTGATAGCATATAATTTGACATAATATTGTAATAACTGATTCATGACCAATAAACAATGTAAGATTATGATTATTTAATTATAATGAATACCAATAAAATATTTAAATTTCTTTATTTATCTTTTTGTGCAAAAATTATATGTTTGTTTTGATTATTATGCCTATATCGTGTTTTCATGCAGCAATGTGGAGAAATAAATAACTGACACAAAAATTTTTAAATAACAAAATTTAACAAAGTTTATTACTAACAATAAATAACTAAACAATTTATTTACATTATTTACAATGGATATCCTTAACCCTTTTTATTTTACAGTTTGATCTACCTGGTTATAAAAAATTATTTATATTTCAATTATATTTTATTTAGATTTAGGACAAAATTTAAAAAAAAAAAAAAATGTTATTATTTGTTTTCTCATCATGTTTAACCTATTACAAATAAATTTATCTACTTTATTAACAACAGCATTTTATCTCTAATATTATTAAACTATCCTATTTCAAAAATTCATACTTAGAAACATTCCATAGAAAAACAAAATTTTATAATGAGTATGGATTTCTCAAAATATAAAAAAAATTCATCTTGCAAAGTCAAAGATGTTACACAAACTATTATCCAAAATTCAATACTAGATTTTAGTATTTATCACACAATGTTTACTAATCATAATATATTCTTCTTTGAGCCTTACTTTAGTATGATATAAGTTTAATCATTAATTAAGTGTACTCATTAATACATGTCTGTTAATCAATAAACAAAAAATATATTATGCATATTGTTTACATAATCTACTTTGTACTATTGTATTTTTAAAATAAATATGCAATACTTATTTTCTCTTAAAAATAATACTAAAGCATTTAAAATTATTATCACTTTAAAGAAAATATCTTTGTTTAAATACCCTATTTAAAAAAATTTTATATTTCATTTCCGAAATAAAATTCAAAATATATTTATGATTCTTTTCTTTCCCTAGGACACTTTGGATCTTCAATTTTAAGTTATAACATTCTGCTCCTTATAAGCAACTAAACTAATCTTATCCAAAAACGATAGCACAACATAAGTTCTAAATTATTTATCATTTCTTTTAAAATATCTTACTAAACGATGCAGTTACATGAAATAAAGATAGTGAACACAGATGCATAGGATTAAGGAAGAAAGCTAGAGTATTATTCTTAACATATCTCAAAATCATGGTACAGTGCGAAGAGGTAGGACATTCATCTGCCTAATATCCTCTAGTACAGGGGCGATGTTAAAGCTATTTCTTCAGCTTTATTAAAACATCAAATATTTAAAGAAATATAAACACTGTCCAATAAAATATGTATCAGTCATAGGGCTATGTTAACTATGCTGATAATCACATAAAGACTAAATATTATTCCCATTCCTTATAACATCCTATTTTTTAAAAATACATCATCTTGGTTTCCTGCTAACTATAGTACTTCCAAGCCACTATCTCAATATTATTTCTCAAGATTTTTCTACATCTTACATCGATAAAATAACTGTCTGCATTTACAAAACAATAAACAAAATTCATTAATAGTTAAACTCTACTATCCCATAAGAAAAGTCTGCTTACTTCATTGCTCTGTATGTTTAATCAATACGATTTACTTAGACAATATTTGAATATCCCATATCATAAAACTTTAAAAAAATCACATAATTATTTGTTATGTTGGATTATATTACTAATAAAAAAAAAAATAAAAAAATTATCGTATGCATATTTTCAAATCAATTCTATCTCATAATGTTTTTAAAAAATGTTGTATAAAAAATGCGTTACATATAATTAAAAAAAAAACTTTTACACTTCATTCTTCCAATTTGTGGATGATCTAAAGAAAACAAAATATACATTATAAAATTATTAATAGTTATTATTATTACCAATAACCTTTATCTATTCATCGTGTTCAGTAGGCTTCCTTTGTCCACTTGAGCATTGCAGATATAAAATTCACACTCATACACTTTATATTAAAATATTTTTTTAGCTAATTATTAAATTGTTATATTATAAGATTTTAATATTAACAAATTAATTTTTTTTATGTTTTTCCTAATCTTATATACAATTTTAGATTTAAATTAGGTCAACAAAATAAAAAAAATCAAAACTATAGTTACATATTTTCTTGACGCTAGTTCTGATAAGTCCAAAATGCTTATTATTTTCTCTAGAGTTTTTTTTTTTTTTTAAATGTTCTCCAAGCGCGTTAAAGTTTAAATAAAAATAATTATTAACCCATTTAGTAACATTTTAGAAAATAATCTTTGGTTTTAGTATTTTTAGGACGATAATATTCATTAATCCCGTGAAGCTTCTTAATCTTCTCTACCAATATTCTCTGCATATCCGATGCATCAATCCATCTAATTTAATTTTAAAATATTCGATAAACTTTTAAATACCATTTATATTTCCATGGCTCCATTTTTTCATTCATCTATGTGTTCACTTTTTCACTTGGTATTTTTTTATATATCTCTTTTTAAAATAAAAACTTAAAATACTTTTGAACAAATCTTTTCCAAGTACATTTTAAATAATTCTAAGAACGGATATTTTAATATCAAAACGCTTCTATAACATATTCTCCTGGGTTCTTTATTTAGTTCTGCATTCGAAAATATTTTTTTAAAATGTTACCTTTAAAAAGGATATAACATTTTACTCATTTGAATCTCATATTATATAAAATAATTCATGCAATATATGATTATCTTATTACCATTTAAAAAAATATCTTGAATAAGCTTATAAATCCTACATTTCAATACATTTTTAGACTCCGTATAATGTCCGAGCTGTAGTTTTTTTTCTTTGTACCAAAACAGTTCTTTGGTTATGCATAAATAAAGCTGTATCAATAAATATTCAAATATTTTTACTGTATTACAATTTCTATCCATTTTATTTTGTAGTATATCCATTTTTATTGCGCAGCTTAGGTTAAACTTTTAGATAAAATCTGACTGGTAAGTACTTTAAAAATTAGAAACTCATATTAAAACGAAATTATTAAATATTTTTAGTTTATACTTTCTCTTGCAAAAAATATTCTTTAAAATTATCAATTAGTTTTTTTTTTGCAAATAAAGTTATAAGAAAGTACTAAAAAAAATTGACTAAAATAAAAGATTTTAAAAATACTATCTTTTGATAGTTATAATTTTACCTCTCTCCGGTTTCAATACATTTTTTATTCTCCCCCCTAACTTAGTTACAACCATATATATCGTCTGCAAGAATACTTATTTCTTATTGGTCAATTCTTTCCCGCTTGAAAACAAATTTACAGATTTTCAATTTATAGTAGAATTATATTTTGAAAATAAAATGATGACGTAATGAACCTAAAACATTACTTAAAATATTACTTTTAAATAAATTATTATTTTACTAAAACTATTTAAACATTACATACGATAGTTAACTTAATGTTTAATTCTATTTACTTTTATGATAGGCAATAATTCTTTCCAATTCTATAATATAACTTTGAAAATATTTTAAACTTTGTCATTATTTCTAACAAGCGTGTGTGTGATAGTATACGTTAAAAAACCACGTGATTACAACTTTGACAGACGTTTTTCTATCTGTTTCTCTGTCTAGATTAATAAAATTGATACACTTATTATATAATATAATTATAAAAAAAATTTGGAAGAACAATTTAGAAAATATAGAATTAGATATAATTTTCACCATCACAAAGTTTATTTTAAAATATACTATATTAATTTTTGCTTATTAAATATGATTATAAATTTAAACATAGCATTTATTAAATCATATGTTTTACACTATTAAAATCGGATTTTTAAATATACTTTTAATTATTTATAGCTGTGTTATTTAATATGGCCAGCTTTTACAACCATATGCAACAATATTTTAAGCTTTATATAACTATTTTTAAATGATTTTATATACTACGTATTTACTTTAACCTCAAATTGTACTTTAAAGACATAATTGACTTAATATAATTAATGTATTAAAAGAACAAATTCTAAATTTAAAATTTTTTAGTAATTGACTGTTATAAACTATTACTGGCCTATAGAAAAGGGCACAATATATATAATATTTATATTATTCACTAATATTATAGTTGTTATGTGATATAATACTAACTTCATTTCAAGTAGTATAGTTACTTTATTAGAAAAAATGTCTCTAGTTTATCTAAATTAAAAAAAGCTCAGTATTTGTACTTCTTTTAATAAACAATTCATACACTATTTTTAAACATTTATATAATAGCCAAACGGTGTACTTTTTGAATATAGAGGAATCTCTCAAACCTCAACCCAAGATAGGAACTTTATAAAGATAAGATTGACCGTCTTATCTTTAAGGTAAAGTCTTATTTATATAGATAGATCTGAAGCATCTTGATTTGACAGCATGAAGATATTACTCTTTTCATATTTGAATCCATTATTTTCTTTCACAAATTAACTTACGTGAAATCTTGCAATTTACAACAAGTTAATGTTAAGACCTCTTTAATGGAAATATAGAAACTACCATAAACTTCTGATTATTTATCAAGCACACAGAAAATCTATAGCTAGAAAGAGAAAGGGTTTAACCTTTTTCACATGCACTGTAAATATTTATACAATAGCCAAACGATGTAGTTTTTGACTATAGAAGAATCTTTCAAAACCTTAACACAAGATTGGGACTTTATAAATATAAGAGCAGTCATTTTATCTTGAACCTAAATTTTTATTTATATAAGCCAATCTGAAGCATCATGATTTTAGAGCATGAAGATATTACTCTGTTCACATTTAAATCAATTATTTCTTTTCACAAATTAACTTGGTGAAATCTTGCAATTTACAATGAGTTAATATTAAGATCTTTAATAGAAACTAATGTATCATTCTGATTATTTATCAAGTGCACAGGAATCTTTTTCAAATGCCCCTTAAATATTTGTGTAATAGCCAGACGATGTAGTTTTTGACTATAAAGGGACCTCTAAAACAACATAAGATAATGAAGCAGATGATCTGATGCTCAGATCCTGCTTCACAGCCCACATCCAATCTCCTACCACCTAACTGTATTCAAACTCATCCTTACGCACGTATATACATAACTAATAATATATTTCTTTACTCAATAGCATAAAATAATATAAACGTATGTGTTTCAATTTAATTTAATAATAATATTCTCATGTGTATGCGGGCGTAAATAATAAATATATATGTATATTTTAGCGTAGGATATTGTGATTGAATTAATAGTATATTATATATATAAGATATTATACATGATACTTATTATATTTTTCATATATAAGTTTGTAGCCAGAAATGATGCAATCTTGTTAGTAAGTCTCTCGAAAAACTATAACCCGGAAGACCCTTTAGATTAAAATAGAAGATTACAAATTGGTAATAATAAAATAAACCCATTAGTGGAAATTGTCCACGCTAGCTTGTTTTAAAATCATAAGATTCATTTTAAAACAATCGTTCGAGAAACTGATAACAAACTTGCATTGTTTTAAACATCTTACCAGATAAGAGTATCCGGCCAAACGAAATTTAAGTGCTTAAACCGTCTTAGGTCCAGCAGTAGTTGCCTAGTTACAAATTCAAATTAAAAGTATAAATACTGCTGGATTTGAATCCGCAAAGAAGAGGAGATCATTAAATAGCCATGCTGCTAAACATAATCCACGCCCGATGTAATTTTCACGCAATGTGTTGTGAGTAGTAAATTTCACCTTGTCCCTCCGTTCTAATATGCTGATCTCAGGAACGAAGCTTCCTTACTCCGTGCTACTGAACTTTACATATGTCTTTCCAATGAAATGAAGTGCTATCCCAAATCATCCCGCTACCCTAGATCTAGTGACAATACCGATGGACTGATTCCTAGCGAAATGCTTGTCTCAATCATCAAGGTAAAGAACTCAGACCGCTTATAATTCCTAAAATCCTGCCTTCTATGTAATGTGTATATTTTAAACTCTATATCTTTTAAATGTCTTCAAATATAAATATATATAACTTTATATAACTAATTTATGCTAAGCCTCTTATATAAAATGTTTTTTTTTTCTTTTATTTAAAAGCGGCCAACAATTTTTATTAATGTTTTTATGTATTTATCTTTTAAAGTTAATGCCAATAATATTCTAAAATCGCCAGCATATAACTTATTTTGTTTTCCCCACCCATCATTTACTGGGTAAATAATTTCTAATTGATCAAAACAAGTCTTATTCAGCTTGCCCAGATGCTCGCGGTTTTACAGAAATAAATTAATTACATTTTTCATGTTTACTGTTGAAAAACAGATTTGACATCTGTTTTTTTTTTCCATTCTCCTTCCCAAATAATGCGCTATCTTTTATTTTTCAACTATATTATATATGTGAATTTAATCTTAGCTATTATGACCACCCATTTATTTTATAATCAATTAATGTATTTTCACAAGGGCATAAATCAACCAAAGTTGAGATTTAATGTGTAAAAAGTAATGAATAACATTAAGTAATATAATGTAAGGGAGAGGGGGACCTTAACCTTTTTATTCTATATTTATATGTATAATTATTATCCCTGTTTGCTTAAAGTGAAGCCATGTCATTATGCTGAATAATTCATAATTTGTGGGCAATAAATACGTCCCAATAATCTTTAATTTCAGAAATATATTTATGCTTTATTAATAAGCGTTTAGTGCATAAAGGCCATTCTATTTTTATATATATATATATTTGTGCTTCTTTCTTACATGGAGGCAACCGCAAAGTCGGACCCCATTGTCGTCTCTGTTCTTAAACCAGGCTGTAAAAACCACCTGGGGGACATCCACGGTCTTACGAGCATGCTTTATACGGGGATCGCTCTGGAAAAACCAGCCCGATAGGCATAGCTGGCCGCCCTTTGTTTGTCAAACCGACCCTGCCAAAGTTTGCAGAGGAAATCGGTCACTTCTTCTTAGAATTCGCGAAGCACAATCCAGGATCCATAAAAGGACCGACCCAATAAGCCACCATGCACGCACCGCTTTTTTTTATCTTATCATTAGCCCAGAAGTATTCATAAGCCGTAATGAAATGATTTATTTAAACAAACATATTGCCATTAGTTTAATATAAGTCTTAATACGATAAATTTAGTATCGTTTGTATAAATTGTTCATTACCCATCCCGCGCATTAATTATCTAAATTTCCAAGTTAACCATCATTAAATGTAATCGAATATTATCTATGTTAAAATTATTGTTTAAAGTAATCAAGTGCTCTTTTTGTTTCTGGGGGTGTGATAGCGTTCAAATTGTATATTTTAATAGCGCTAATTTATTCAAACACATACATATATTATTGGCATAGCCGCAATTATAATGTTATTGTATAAAATGATTCAAATAAATATCTATAATAATCCTGAGGCTCACGTTGGCTAAATGACCCGACATAATTATTATTAATAAATCTTAAATATATATACATCAAACTCGAATCAGTGCTTTCTTTAGTTAAGATAAATATTAAGTTATTTCTTAAGCTTAAATATGACTAGATGATCTCCGATCTACACATCTTTAACATGCTCGTTATTAAGTTATTCTATCATGAGTTAGCCTTGAGTCTTTTGTGTCTCCGATGATCGATGCCGGCAGATGAGAAGTGGATTAATCGATGTCATCGGGATTGTTGCTCATAATGTTATAGATCTGGGGAATAGGCAAATAGGGCAGAATTCGTGAGTGCTCCTGACCTGTGTATCTTGTGCACGATTGGATTCGAGGTACTTTTGCCTAGATGCTAGATCTTGTTATGTGAACATACAAATCCGACCGGCACAATAGGGACTTGATAAAGATAAGAATGGTGATCTTATCTTTAAGATATATTCTTATTTATATAGGCCAATCTGAAGCATTTTGATTTGAGAGCATGAAGATATTACTCTACTGCTCAGAATATATATTCCGTATATATATAAATTAGAAATATATTTCAATAATCAATTACATTATATTATTTTATTTTTATTATTCTATTAATGTGTGCAAAGCTACGGGTTGGCTTTGCTCGCGTTAGTAAAATAAAATAAAATAAAATAATGTAATGTAGTTGAGAATTAAAATACATTTAAAGAATATTTACATAAAATAATAATACATGAGTTATTAACAGCAGTTAAAAATAATATTCTTCATAAAAATGCTTTACAATAGTTACTTTTATCTGCTATTGATAACCTCATGTGTTATTTCATGTAAATATTATTTAAATATATTTTAATTATCAACTATATTACATCATACAGGAAAGAGATGATTAATTTAGCCAATGGTCATTATATGTCGAATTATTATACACTATTATTTCTATTGTCTAAATGAAATATTTTTTTAGAGACACTGAATATTTCAAATAAAGATCAATTTTAAACTATTATAATTTTTAAAAACAGGTATTTCTTTCCGAAAAACCCTTTGTTGTCTGGTTAAACTTTTTTTTTTCAGTAACTCTAGTGTTTACAGCTACATAGTATTACTTAACAATTTTAATATTTCCTCACAAAATGAAAGCATTATTTAAAAATAACATATAAATAGTTTGAGATTTTTAAATGGTATTTTGTTGATAATCTTCACAATCTTGTATTTAAAATTAAAATTTACTTTTATATATTGTTAAAAGAGTTTATCATTTTAATAATTTATATTATAAATTTATTGTGTAATAGTAAAATAATTTCAGTGATCACATGTGAAAGCATGCATGTACATCTTTACAAGAAACACATTTATTGTGTAAAATTACTAATTAAAATAAGTATTGTACCGTCTACAAATAGATGGTCCAAATATATTGACATTTGAAAATATTTAAGAGCTAAAAAAAAAAAAAAAGTAAATTTAGTTTTAATTTTTTTTTAATTTGTGTAATTTTTTTTAAAACGTACAATGAGAGTTGATTCTTTTTGTTTTGAATTATTTATCTGTAATTTAATAAAAGTTGAAATTGGAAAGAAAAAAAAGGCATGCAGATTACTAATCCAGATAAGCAAAAGGAATTCCAAAAATACAAAGATTATGATCAAGAAAATCTTTCTAACTCTAATTAAAGATGGCAGAAATGATTTACTAAATAAAAAGAACTTTGTTACTGTTACAGTAAGTTAGAAATAAATGTATAAGATTATAAACCTAATCGTCATGATAATAATAATATGCGCAGAAGTTTCAAAACTGGATCGAGGTATAAAAAGAAGAGGACAACTTCGATCTAGATCTTTTCATTTATCTTCTGGTTATGTGTTTTTAGAGTTGGAGGTTTCCGTGAAGGGTGACCTGTGCAATGAAATGCATCTGCACAGGGACACTACTCAATTGCTGAATGAAGCCATCATGCAAGAAGAGAAATGAAGCCTTGTGAGCAGTCTTTTGCAAAGAAGAGACCATCGCAACCGAGCTTCTTGTTCCAGCTATGGAACAGGCCAGATACCGGCAGGAGAGATCAATTAAATGTCAAGGAACATGGGATCCCAAAGGAAGGCATATATATTATAAGAACTGATACAAGCTTACCGATAAGTTAAGATTATTTACTCCTAATTTGTGACTTTAGTGCCAGTTAATGTTAACTAGGAAAGATAATACCAATTGTGACTGATTTTCAAAATTTCAAGGAACTAGCTAGAAGAATTTAAATGTGACAAGAACTTTTCGTCTGATTAATAGTATTTGGATTAGTGTATGTTTTTTCCCCAATTTTTTCTTTACTAATACTCATATAAATATTTTTAATAGATTTTAATAAAATATTTAGTATTGATTTAGCACTCTCTTTGTACATTCTTAATTTGAATATTAGATGTTGTGAATTTTAGTTAATTAATATTTAATTAAAGAAATTATCTTTGCCATTCTATTTAATAGTTATTGACTAAGCTCCGGGAATAATATTCTCTAAAAAAATAAATAAAGTTACGGGAAATATAAACCTGATCTTTTTCGTTATTTGCATCAAAATTATGGGATACGAGGAGGTTAGGAGTCTCTTGACTATGGCTCCCTCTTATAAATTAAAACTAACTTTGTTGGCAATTCCGGTCACAATAATTAGTAGGCCAGTTAATCAGGAAATATAGCTATGTTTTTGAAAATGCGAACAAGATATTTTTTTTATCCATAGCTTGATTAACTTTCACTTTATAGTGTGTAAAAGAAGGCCTACCAGAATCTAGCAAAATGTGATGAACGTTACAGTATATTCAAATTATTAAAATTTGCCATGTAATTTGTATAATATTAGACTATTTATATAAACATCTACAATTATAACTATTAATACTATTTTAGAAATCTAAGTTGTTTTTTTTAATTATTTAAGCTCATGTGCTTCACCCTGCATTTTTTATTTTGATTTAAAATTTTTTATCACATATACTTACATATGACAATCCTATACATATAATCTATATTCAACCTCCTCATTCCTATCAATACCATATTGAATTTATGAATCTCTTGAAGATGTAGTTTTCACAATAACTTAGTAATACATCAGTAAAATATGTATAGTAAATACTCCATATAAAAAATAATAAAACTAATAAAATATAATTATTAAAAAATGAAAATAAATATTTTTAAACTTAAAAATTTTAAATTTATTTATAAATTATATATTTTAATACCTTTGTTTTGAAATCAATATTTTTAATGTTTTAAAATTACAAAAAAAGTAAAACAATGAAGTATTTGATTGTCATTATTAATAATAGTTTTTTTTATATATATCTATTGTACCAATATTGTGTTGGCACATAATAATTTTGTTTAAAAAAATTATTAAAATAAAAATCTTTCGTAAAAGAAACGTTAAATTAAAAGTTTAAGAGTTCTTGAAATAAAAGTTACAATTAATTAATTAAAAGGGGGAAGGGGGGGGTTTGCTGTAGAAACAAACTAAAAGTTTCATAAAAGAAGTTAGAGTTTTTCTTATTATTATCAGTTAAAATGTAACATAAAGTTTAAAAATATAAATCTCTTTTCATTCGAGTTTATTAGAATAAATTATACATGTGCGTAAATGTAAGCTTGTTAATAAAATATATAATAAATGCGTGTATATGTGCATGTTAAAATCATATTGAAAAAAACACATGAAAATAAATATTAAAATGAAATAAAGGAAAAAATATATTTAAAAATATAGTGATGGCTACTAATTAAAGATATAAAAACAACAAGTTTGCATGGCTACTAATTAAACGATCTTCAAAAACACGTAATTAAAATATTATCAAAGAACTTCGACAACAGATATTGCCAGAGGATATCAAAATGAAAACATGCTTCATGTATAAATAGACAATTTTTTTATTGGACAGTCAGTCGAGGTAGTTGAGTTCATGTGAAGTCACGTTAAAGTTGCATTAGAATTGAGCTAATTGCATTAGTGTTGAGTTTGAGATAACAGTTCAATACAATCTATCAGTGAATTATATCAGAATCAAGAATGCAGTGTTAAAACCTCGGAAAACATACGACTTTCTCTAGCCTGAAGTCCAATGAAAACAGTCACCTTACAGATCTTAAGTGATGCCTGCGTAACAACCTGAAGCCGCTCAATATCTAATTGTCTTAAAGAAAATGCCTCAGAATAATGGGCATTAAATCTCCACAAGAAAACTTCAAATCTAACCGGTTAGAAATACTTCATTAGAAGCAGCAAACAGCAAGATGTATCCACGTTCAAAATCCTAGGTAAAACATTTTCTTATACTCATTTTAAAAGTAGCCATCACATTCATAAAGCCTCAAGAGTCTAGTTTAAGAACTCTATAGCACCCATAAATGAACTATTAATATGTGTGTTTAAAATGTGTGTATTCATATGCTAGTATATTAATTTCATTGCATTTTAAATTTCAAATATTATTTAATGCTTTCTCATAAGATATTATAGTGTGCGAATTATATATATATGTGTTATATTAGTAAATAAGATTGATAAAATATTAAAATTAGTTAATGTTAATTAAAATAAATTGTTTTTATAAACTAAAACTTTATTTTGTCGGTCAATTCTTTTACCACTATTTAAGTGAAACAATATTTTGTTAATGAATTAAAAAATAGACTGAGCTAGTCATGTGTATCTTGGGCGTTGAGTTAGTGGCCATTGTTCAAAGTATGTTATTTATCTTCTGGATAAATAGCTGACGCCCATGTTTATACAAAAAAAATGCTTTGAACATGGTGTTGAATTCAACAGCCAAGAAGAAGTTATGTCCTGGAAATGTAATGCTAGTTATATATTTTATAGCTATCATTTGGACATACATTACTCTCCGAGTATGTTCTTCTCTGCCTAAGGGGCCAGTTCGTTCATGTAACATTTATAATATGAGATTATAAATTTATTGTAATTAAGGTTCAAGCACAGATAAACCATTTGGAAGAGTAAGTTAGAGCTATCAGATCGAACCCGGTACACTATGAATATTGGAATCTTTTAAATAATCCACATAATCCCTGACCTGTTTAAAACATAATTCATTAGATTTCAGTGAAATAAATATTTATTTTGTTCATATTTTAAAAACCAATATAAAATAACAAGGATTCTGTTTATTTTGGAAAATGAAAATAATCTTTCTAGAAATGATGACATACTAATAAGCTTTTTGTTTTGATTACAATTTTATTTTTTTAATATTTTCAAAAATAAAATGTAAATATTTAAAATTTATTTCAATAGTAAACAAAATATCTATCAAATCAAGTCAAATTTATTATATTCTGATAAATAGTAATGGTTTAATCTTAAATTCAATGTTGAATGTGAAAACAAACAAAACTACAAAGTATGATAGGTTAGGCACTATATTTTAAATAACAGTTTTAAAATAAAATTCTTACTAAATATTTTTGGGAATATTTTCAATAGTAAATTGCCTGATAAAATAAATAATATAAATTTAAAAATGATTAAAATTATTATCTATCAATATTCTTTAGCTCCTCTATATCTCCCATATATTGGCATAAGTTTTAGAGCAGATAGATGGATTAATTCTTATATATCAGTCATATTTTTTAAAATATAGCACCCCTCAATATCTGCAATATACTGTTTCCAATTTTAGAGTAGATAGAGATACATAAATAGCTTGAAGTATGTTAGATTTATATACACATGCATCTACATAGTAAATATATTTTTAAATGTATATGTAGTATATATATATACCTTAAAAGTCAACCCCATATATCAAGTATAATACTTGTTAAAAATAGATCTTCGAAATGGATAAGTGAACCACCCGGGATAATGGATATAATACTATGGCTGTCTAGTTGCCATAACACCTGTAGACAGTATTTGACCACTGTCTACCGACTTGAATCCAAATACGAATCAATTATCTTTTGGAATTTTATAAATGCAATTTCTAGATCTTGTGCAGATCTTATCTAAGAATTTAAGTTAAAAGTTTCCTTAGTGGCCATTATCTCTTCAGTAAGATATATAAACAAACTTTTACGGAAAAAGTATTTTTATGAGCGTCAGATGGTAGCTGACCTCAAGTGCCAATCTCAATAGTTTAGCGAGAATTATACTTTCCCTATAACTCTTAATGATCCTACTTATACTATCTCTAATGAGGTACCTGACCCTAGCTAGCTCGCTCTCAGGGTTGGGAGGGAAACCTATCAGATGAACGGAGGTATATGGAGAAATTGCATATCTGAACACACTCTTTCCCTCTTTCTAAATCTTTTAAATCTTCTCGCATATAATTTGCAATTAGCTGTACTGCATTTCCTATCTTTAAACCTTTATTCCATTCATTAATCTCAAATTTATTTCTTAAGCCTAAGGTTTGAGTTTAAAATGTATATAATACCTACATGCATATTCATATCAGGCCTATTATCTAGTTTTGTGATATATCTTGGCAGGAAAAGAAATAGGCAAACATAAACGATAAATCTATAGGTAATTTCAGTGTTAAGATAAGTATATAATTTTATTCTTATTTTATTTATTAAAACACCTATTCATAAGACAAAGAAAAAAAAATTCTCATATCAGAATATAACAAAAAAAAAAGCTTTTACTAAATAACACAAATGTTGAATGGGATAAAAAATATTCATAGTTATATGCTACAACTCAAATCACTAATTTAATCGTAAATAATCATTCAGAGGGCACCGATAGGCAATTCTAAGTTTATATATATAAAGGAAATCATATTACTTTGTGGACCCTGGGGTTTTAATAATGATACATTTACTTATGTATGTTTAGGTAGTTCTGAGTTCACAATCCATAAGAAATCGAGGTTTTATTTTATTGAAGAAAAATATCTGCTATTGGCGAAGTCTGGTTTTAATGTCCATTTTGTAATATTAATTGGAAGTGAAATAAAAAAATAAGGATGACATCAATTAGTAAATCTTTCAATGGAAACTTGTTTGTCATATTAGATTCAATCCTTTTTCTTTAGCTCTATGTTATTTTGGTAGCATCTTGGAGAGGTTCTTAGGTTTCTCGTACTTACAGGTGGTAGGTAGGGACAGCTCCGCACTCGTAGCGGGCGGTGATAGCCCTTTATGTATCTTGCTTTACCCCAACATTATGAATGTCGACCTTTGATAAGTTGATTCAAAACACATTTCTTCTGCAAATCAGTTAATTCAAATAACTTCAATGTCCTTTATAATCACAAAAGCATAGCCATCCGAATTAATATATCAAATATATATATATAAAGTAATATTACTTTTCCAAAAATGTCTCCTCTTTTTTCCTACTCAGCCGTTTTAATTCAATTAATTTTTCCCTTTTTTTTACTTTCTCAAAAAAAAAAAAAAAAAGAGTTTATCAGCATTTGGATCTCTTTCTCTGGAATACTTTTAACATTTTTTTTTTCTATTATTTTTGGTATTTTTGTCCACTGTACATTCATTAGAGTTTTCTCGGAATTTAAAGTAGTTAAGTATTGTATCAAATAACAAAGAATTGCCTAGAGGTATATACAGCAAATTCTTTTCGTTACCCTCATTAAAGTAAGATATGATCAAAAAAAATGTGTATTTTAAACAATCAATAAAAAAAACTAGATATTTGCATATAACTGTATTTCTCAAATTTTTAATAACATTTTAAACAAAAATTTTCTGAAATAAATAATTATACTTCTTTTATCCCTTCCCTTTTTTTTAAACAAAAAAAAAAGATTTCAACATCTATCTCCCTTTTATGTATATATCTCACTCCTCATATGTCATATTTAAACATATTGAAGATAATTTAAGAATTACGCATATCAAAGGCAGTTGGTAGATGCTATTTAATTCTCTTGTAACAGGGTTTGGACCTGTCTACTGTTACAGTACATATATGATAAAATTTATTTTAAAATTATACATAAACACCAATAAAAATACTATAGGTTAGACTACAACAGACAGTTTTTCTTATCAAATTAATATTGCTAAATTAATTAACATTGCTGCAATGAACCATGAGCAAGCACTTTGGGTGACATAGAATGTATAAAATATTTCAGAATATTTCCACTTTAATTAGAATATGAGATGACTCATATTTTCTAGGCATTTAGTTATCAATATTTATTTGCAATGAAATTACAATTTTGCATTTTAAAAAATAATTTGCTATATTGAAACAGTAAGGTCTGCTTTGCAGATCTTTGTTTCACCTTTTCTCACCTATTTCCTACCCTCATACCTTAGTTTGAACCCCAATCTATCGTAGTGTGTCTGCAATACGCTTATATACCGAAAATCCTGCCTAATTTTAAACCATGAGTACAATGCTCGTATTATATATAAGTATAACTCATGCCCAAATAAATAAAATATTATGGATTATGTATATGTTCACATAATTTAGATTTATTTAAAAGTAGGTTATATAGGTCATAATTGCGCACACTCTATGATATGCATTTTAAAACATATCAAAATTATAAATCGTTAATTAAAGTTATTTTGTTTGAATCTATTTACAAAAATATATTACAGTCATAATATATTTTTGATTTAAAATAAAATTCATATTCATTTAGTAGATAGATTCAAATATTGCAATTTAAAAAAGTAAAATAATTTTCTTCTAATTTAATAAAAGTCATTCCAAATATTTCTGTTAAAATAAATGAGGGACAATAGTTTAATTATTTCATGTTATAGAAGCTTATCTAGAAATACAGCAGATGTCCATTTAAGGTTTTTTTTAATTAGTAAAAGTAATTTTTAATTAAATCTAGTTTGTAATTCGAATGTCGACAAGGAAATTAACAATAGAAATTAATTAAAATTTTGTTAAATTTCTTTAGACATTCGGATGGGTTTAATTACAGCTGATAAGTCCGATATATTTTTGTAATGCTCCAGGGCAGTTCTATTGTTCAATTCCATTATAAAAAGAAGGGTTTTCTTTTGTTCTCCATTCTGGTTATTTGCTGACGAAATGTTTGTAACCAAAATTATTCTAGTTTTTGCTGATGAAATGTTGCTAACCAAAATTATTCTGGTGTTTCTAATGAAATGATTCTAGTCATTTTCTATTGAAAATATTCTAGTAAAATATTCTTCAAAATATATTTTCCTGAGATTTTAGCTACGTGCCTGCGAACTTATATTTGAAGCCGAGTTTTCGTCTCCAAATTAATTTACCATGTTTACTGCACCTATTGCTAACCGTGACACGACTGACTAGAACCAGCAAGAAGGCTATTTCCCCTTGGGAATGGCCAGCTGCTGCTCTATATGATCGGAAACTATCACGTAAGGAACCCCGGAACTGCTGCTGCCGCCAAAAATATGAACAATTCCAGATTTTGGTGCTGAGTTATATAAAACCTGCCGACCATCAATCTACCTGCAAATGCTTCTCCAGAGGTAACCTAAATTAACCCAAGAGCTCTTGTGATTCCTAACTAACATGCTATAGCTATTTTAAATTGTTTTTCTTTTAGGTCACATAATTTCATTATGTATTTTTTTAACGTGTTCTAATATAATCAACAGTTTTGCTCTCTATCCTTTGGTTAATATTTTCTATTTCTTAAGCTTTCTTTTATTTTATTATGATAATGTATCAGAATCGTCTTTGACCGAGTGAATTATTCCCTTTGTTGAAAGTAAGACGCCGCTATTAAGGCATATTTTAAATTTATAATAATTCCCAATTTTATTATCTTGCAAATCACTCGTTCGAGGGCGATTCTAATCTTCTTTAATATATATAATAATCAAATAGTTTAAAATCTACATTTTATTGATTTTAACCTAATATGAGAGTATGTGCGAGGTCAATGATTAAATGTGTCCCCAAATGCATGATTGCGTAAATAAACCTATGCTTTCTTTTCAAACCCGCAAGCATGCATTTTCCTATTTTAATACTGTGTTCTACTTTAATTACAAAGTTCATCATTGACGTTGAGAATGTGCGGACTCTTTTAATGAATTTCTGGGAATTTGATTGGGCATTTCTCTTAATCAAAGTAAAACCCATTTAGTATGTTTTATATACATTAGTCTAGTATTGCTGGTAAATGAATTGGTTGTTGAGACTGCTTTGTTTCACTTTCCAAGGATTTTAAACGGCTAAGTCCGTTCTCTCTTTGCTTCCTGCGGTTTCCAGGCAGAGGGTGTCCACAAATGTCACACCTGGGAATTAAACGCAGTCGTCACCCAGTCGCTAAGTTTTGGCTGTTCATGACAACACTTTCCTACGGGTTAGCGGCGAGCTGCCCTCCGTAGTCATTCCAAATATTTCACTGTTTTATTTATATATTTATTTTTACAAAGCATCCGTGACTTAAACGTGTCACACCCTCCATCCTTTAATAAATTCATTACTAGCCATACTGACCTCCCATCTGCTTTAATTATTATTATCAAATAAATGCCTTGATCACATCCTCACTTTCATGCTATTCTCGAAATCAATAAATATTATATAACCCGTAATATCAAATATTTTATTAAACTTTTATAATTACTTAAAGCACCTCACACATATTCCTATCTCTTTAAGCACATTATCATAATATTATATTAGCCCGAGGGATAGAATATAATTTTGCTTTAAAACCTTTTTGTCATTTATTGGAATGTAATGCCAACAATTATTTAGTAAGCGTCCCTGTCTCATATAAGCAGACAGTGGCGGTATATATATATATTTCTATATAAATAAATTTTGAAATCATTTAAAACTAATTTTGGATCTTTTATTTTATTGATTCCTATCACTGTCTCGGTCTATATATCTATAATCTGCATTTCTTTTGTACATCCATAGACATTAATTAGTAACCCAAACTTATCTTAGTATAGTCTTTTTTGTTTCTTCCTGACCACCAGGCACCGGTAAAAGGTTATACTAGTAGTAGCATCAGATGCATTATCATGTAGGTGGCACTGTGAAATTTGGACTTTAGATTCAAGCTTAGTATATCTAGAAGACAACCCCTCCTAAAATGTTCAGTTTCGTGTGTGGGGTTTGAATTCTGCAGTGTGTTAGCAAGATAGACGATTCTGACTTACAATATATTGTGCCATTACAATTTAGTCAGTAGCTAAATTTGTAGTAATGTGCATGAGTGGAACAAAAATCATCATCACATTTTTATATAGGAAAGGAAGCTGTAGGGCACCCAAGTTTAAACCTACAAGATCCAGTTCTAAAAGCTTAAGACCGAAACAGAGTGGGGCAACATTTATATTCTTTATTTGGTTGTGTGTTGATAAAAAAACTCAAAAAGGGTAGTACACACGGTTAATTATTCAATATTTAATTTTTTTTGTTAAAAAGTAGAGTAATAACACATATATAGGAAGTGTGTGTGTGTAAACTGTTTAATTATCATTGTATATTTCAAATATTAAACTCTTCAAAGCTAACCTACATTTGCTAAATTCTAATATTTTATTTTTGTCTCTATTTTTTTTCTATGGTTATAGTTTGGGATTTGAAAGTTAAGAATTTAATTTTAGATATTAAAATCATAATTTCTAAAAAACATTTAGATTGTTATAAACGATGTAAATGATAGAGTGTGTGGGTACATTGTACAAACAAACCTACATTTATTACATATTGAAAAAAAAATTAAAACTGTTAAATTATTTGCTTCCCAATTTTGTGTTAAAGGAGAAAATCTGTTAAATTAGATATATATTTTTGTAACAATTTTGTTTTTATAAAGATTGGTTGTTTTTTTGTTAAGCTTGGTGACGGCGCTAAGTTTTAAAATTGTCCCATCAGCTTGATCAAAGAAAGCAGCTCAAATTTTAGGTGTTACATTTGTGACAGAGATGTCAAGAAAAAGGATTAAGACAATTTTCTCTTCAAAACAAGATTAGTCTGAAAAATCAAGGTAGTGTGATTTTTAACAGTTTCCAGTGAACTGGGAATCTAAAAATGAGTTTGCTGAAAATAGAAAAAAAAATCAAGTATAAAAACCTGTCTGAGAAAAATCTGTAAGAGATTTTAAAAATATTGAAACTAAGGAGGTCAAGCATTTTTAATTCAGCAGATATCAATTTTAAAAATCATTTTTAATATAAAGTTTTTTTTTTGTGAAGATGAAAAACAGTATGGCAGGTTAAAATAGATATATTTCGTCTGGCAAATTCCCTGATTTATCATCAACTAGCATATCATATATAAAAAAAAGTATTGTCTGAAATTAAAATATACACCTGATGACTGATTAAAAAGAAAAATTCGATATCTTAAGCAAAAGAAACATTCACCTGCATTTGAAAGTGGAAGAAAAATGATTGATCTACTGATAAATCTTAAATCATCTAGTACAAATTGAATCATCTAGTACAATTGTTCCAGTGACTGAATTTAAACCCAGTAAGAAAAATTGCAGATGAGAGAACAACTGATATACTCTAATGGAAGAATTATGCTTAACAAGGAAGAGGAGAAAAAGTTCCAGTGCCATATAATTTACACTGAAGCAAATGATCTCACCATCATCATCACTGTTAAATAATTACAAGCCTCAGGAAAAGGAAATCGTTCCATCAAAAACTGCGGAAATTGATTGCTGCAAAAGTATGAACAATTAAACAAGCTAAGTTTGAACCCATGGGACTGGTAATATGAACTTTTACTATATACATATTTTTATCAAAGATTATTATAAAAATTTAGAAATGAAGTTTTATATTTTTTTCTCAGAACTTTAATACAACCCAACATCGATTAAAACGATAATTTTCTTCAATAATAATAATTATAACCTTGAGTAATAATTTTATGTATACCCAGCTTATTAATGAAGTATTTTCTAAAAGGATATTATTGTATATGAATCTAAAGTTATGAAATGTTATTAATGTGTAAAATATTTTTTTTTGTATTATTATTTTGTTTTTAAATAATATTTTGGTTATTATGGGAATATAAACACACCTACACAGTAATATATTAAATTGTTATATGGATATAATTGTGTGTGGATGGAAGAATAATAGACAATAGCGTTAAAGATATTAGGCGATTTTTGTTTTGATTTAAGATATAGCGATCTTAAGAGTAGTTTAACAGGGAGGGGGGGAGAAACCATTTAAAAAATTGTTTCTTGAAATCTTCTTTTTCCGATTCTACTAACATTTTTTTTTAACCATTTTACTTTACATGTTAGATTATAAAAGTATGTGTGCAAAAGAGAAAAAAAGAGTGATTTTTTTTTTTTTTTTAAGAAATATTTTCGTGTGAATTGAAAACTTAGCAGACTTAGTATCCAGTTTGAAATACATTATATATATTTGTCGGGAAAGGGGGAAGAATTCAAAATTAATATTATGATTGCCAGATAATCACTTATTGTTATTATCATTATTATTCATATAAATTCTTAGTTTTATCTTTAAATTGTTTGTATATGTTCGTAATAAATTAATAAATGTTAAATTGTTTTATTAAACAAGGCGTATATAGTTGATTGAGAGTATTCTTTATTAGTTGTGATCATTCATCATCAATGGTTAATATTAATTATTTAAGATTTAATTAGATATACTAAAATTAAGCAATAATTGTGAATTTCTTTATAAAAATTAGGTTTTATGAATAGGCTTAGTCCTAAAGCTGTGGTTTAAACCATTATCGTTACCATTATCACATTTTAATTAATGGGATAGATAAATGTTTAAAGGCCATAAATAAATAGTGATTTCATGGTATTTAGTTGACATTTGTGAATAATTGTAATAACCACCATTCCATCATCTATATCATGCAAGGATGAGTGAATTGCCATCCTAAATTAATTATATAATCTGAGCTAGTAAAACTTATAAAAATATTGAAACACATTTATTATGTAAGATTTAGGAGATGATTACTGTCTGATAAACTTTATATATTCCACTTTAGTTTAAAGATGTTTTATGTTTACCTAAATGTTATTGCATACAGTGATATGGGTCTAAAAGTAAAATCCTCCATTGTTATTAGAAATAAAGTACCAAAAAGGGATTCAAATCCGGTACATGTGAAAAGGTTATAAGATATAACTGTGTCTAGGTTCAGATAATCTAGTGGCGCCCTGCTAAACCATATTCACTTGTTATTTACTTAAATATGCACTTGACATCAAACCAAGAGATGAAAGGGGATCAAATCTACTGTCTGTATACCTGAGGATATTTTATTGAGTTACCAGTGTACTCACCCGCTTTGATGTTATTTCCTAAGTTATAATAGTTTGTTCTTAATAATTTGTTTATAGTTTCTACTTGTTTATTGATGATACAATGCCTGCCTAACTAGGGTTTGAAATAGGCCAGACACCTGAAATGACTAATCTCCAAGCATTATTGTGTCTAATTATTGATATTATGATATCTTTAGAAATCTTAAGTAGAAATTGATGAATTTAAGCCACTGATATTTTTATTGATAATTAACATTTACTTGAGTATTTTGAATTAATAAATATCAATGACTATTTACAACTTATGAGTTCCCCTTATATGATTGATAACTTATCAGTCTGATCGTTTGTTAAATAGCTTATACTCGGCAAGTTGCATATTACAATTCTTTTCTTTTTTATATAAAATTTAAATTACCATTTTTCGTTTATTTGTTTGATATAAGCATTTTGATCATATTTTATTCAGCTCCAATGTCTTTTGACTCAGGTAAAAATATTTATTAAGTTGGAATATTATGATCTTATATAGACTACTCAGGTATCTTAATATCTTTTGATCTACCTTTATTTATGTTACAATGGATCTTTGATCTCCGTTTTTAGTTACAATATGTATGTACAATTTTGGCTATCAGATTAAAAAACCCATTTGGACAGCTTATTAGTATAGATGTCAAACAGAAAAATTATTGGATTAAATCTATTGGCTGTTAAAAATGCTATAGTTATTTTTTATGCATTTGTTGAGGATTCAAATTTCACAATATAAAATTACATAAAAAATAATATAAAGTATTTGATGCTCCAAACTATCCTACCATAAAAAAAAAAGAAAATTTAAAAAATATAAGTATCCTAAAATAAAAAAATTAAAGAATTTAAACATTTTTAAAGTTATTCATTTCAAATTTATTCATAACTTGTAACTTTTATTATATTAGTCTAAGTTTTTTAAATTATTTAAAATTATTCTGTATAAAATGTGTAATAAAAATGATAATACTTTTCTGTCATTATTTAATAACCTTTTTTTTGTTGTAAAAACAGGATTTTTTTTTTTGCTTCACTATTATATAAAGCCTAGATTAGATATGCATTTAAGGAGTCTCTCCTAACTAAATAATTATCACATTATATATTAATTTGTTTTCAATTATTATTTTATAAAAAACATTGATAAAAATTGAAAATCAAAAATAAATTTTTAAATGAAGTTGATCACTTTATACATATATATTTGCATTCAAAAATCAAACTTTGTAAATATTATATGGCCAAATTAATAATAAAGATTATTAATATTACACAATAAACAATTTTCTTTTAAGATAATCAATATAATGTAAAAATATTAAAATTATAAATACCCCAAAGCCTGCATTAATTTGTTTTAAATATGTTGTGTATAAATTCCCAATTAATTTTTTTTTCTATATATGAACCTTTTTTAAAAAAAAATATAAATTCACAAAAAAAAATTATAAAAAAATCAAACAATATAAGTTGCATCATCATTCCGAATATACTACTAAAAAGAGAAAAAAATTATAATGTACCATCACATCATACACATCTATAGCATGTGTTATTTTTCCCCTAAACTTTTTCAGAGTTAACTTCACTGACTTTTGGCTTCCAAATGTTAATGAATTACAAGAGGTTGTGAAATAGTTAAAAATCAGTTTGTTTTTATGTAATGAATTTTTCAAATTTAGAACTAAAATTGCAGTCCAAGAAAAAAAAAAAAAAATTTCTTGCTTTTTACTGCAGTAGTCCTCAAATTAAATAATCAAGTTTTTTTTTTTAAATATATATATTATTTGTTAATTTTTAGTGCTTGGTAAAATCAAATATATAACGTTTTAAAACATTTACATGATTTTAGTTGTTAAAAAGGCAGCGATTTAAAAAAGCAATTTTGTCTTTGCAAATTAAATTAAAAATTGTGCCATCTAATGGATATCATTCAAAAGTTACTGAACTTAATCAAACGCAGATTGAAATGCTGCTTGCCAACAATGATAAGTCAGGTGATCCTGAAATATTGCATTGTCATTGATACAAACATTTACAAAATTTGAAGAAAATCCATTTGATAAAAGCAATAGTTTAAAATCAATTACATTTTTGCTTTTATAAAGATTATATTAATCATTTCTTCCTATTTTTTTTTTTTTTTAATTTAAATCATTTTTTCTCATAAACAGAAATGATAAGTATATTTTTATAAAAGAGGGAGAATCTAAAAATGTCATATTTCCAGTGGTTGAAATTAAATTATTATTATTATTCATTTTAACCCTGAAATAATGCTTTGACATCTATATCAAACATGTGTGCAAAACTTGAAGAAAATCCATTTATTAAAAATAGGTGGAAAATTGTTTACAAGATTTTTGTTTTATTAAGGCAACGGTTTTAAAAAAACAAGTTTTGTATAAACAATCCAAATAAAAATTAAGATTTCATTTTTTCTATTTTAATTAATTATAAACACTCAATTTTTTTTTAAAAAAGTGTAAAAAATAAGAATAGAGTTATTGTATTAAATTAAGTAATAAAAAGATAGTCACACATTGAATCACATATAAAGAAAATATATGGGACAAATATATATTAAAGAGTTTTAAAAAGAAAGTAGATGAAACATCAAAATTAATGTATTCTTTCCGTATTTTTGTTGAAAAGATATGAAATCGACAAATAAAATAAAACATGAAAATTTCTTTTAAAATGTTATATAAAATACTAATTATATTAATGAGCATGCAAATAATTTTACTGCTTGTCAAATATGTAATGTAATGCTTAAGAACATAAATCCATTTTACAAATCGACCAAGTCTGAATACATTACAAAGAAAATTTTCAAGCAAGATTCCCAAAAAAAAAACCCATCTAAATAAATCTGTCAATAATGCCCATCTTTTATTATTTCAATGCCAATCTATTTTCTCAGGTAGGTATTATTTATAAATTTATTTAAGGGAATTTTATTTGTAAATTAACTTATTAGTGTATTCAGACTTAGTTATTCAGCGAAATAGGATGTAAAAATGATAAATTTATAATATAAATCTTAAATTCATAAAAATGAAGAAATTAAAAAGTAATTATTTTGTCAACCACATAAAAAAATTATCAAAAACAATGCAAAAAGAGTTTTTTTTATAAAAAATAAATAAATAATAATAATCCTGAATATACAAGAATAATTTAATAAACTAAAGATTAGCCTTTCAAGCTAATGTACATTCATTCAGACATAGTAAACAGTAATTTAAAGTGATTGATTTATCCTCACGCTTTCATATCCAGTACTTAAGATTTGCCCATATATAAGCATTTGGGTTGAACGAAGAAGTGGATTCATTTATTTGTTCGCAAAGACTTTATCTTGTGTTGGAAATGAAAGTATTCATTTATTATTATTAACATTCGTAAAAAGCGCATGTATGTTAAATTGAAAGGCTAATCTTTAGTTTATTACAATTTATAAACATAGTGCTATATAAATAAATGCCTCATTTACATATGTTTAGTTTCATTTAAGAGTGTTGACGTCATTCATTCAGACATAGTAAACAGTAATTTACAGTGATTGATTTATCCTCACACTTTCATATCCAGTACTTAAGATTTGCCCATATATAAGCATTTGGATTGAATGAATAAGTGGATTCATTTATTCGTTCGCAAAGACTTTATCTTGTGTTGGAAATGAACGTATTCATTTATTATTATTAACATTCGTAAAAAGCACATGTACATTAGCTTGAAAGGCTAATCTTTAGTTTATTACAATTTATAAACATAGCGCTATATAAATAAATGCCTCATTTACATAAGAATAATTTAAGAAAAAAGGAAATATCTGTTATTTGGTAATACATCGTCTAATTTCCCATACCGCTCTATGGCGGTGTTGCTAGTGAAAAACAAATAGATATAACGTTACCGGGCTGTTTTTAAATTTTGTTGATTTGTTTTTAATTTTTGGATTTGCTTGACTTTTATTTTTGTTGTTTTTTTTTTTGGAACAATCGGTTTGATGTATATTTCTTAAAAATAAATAAATGGGGTTTTTTTTTTTTTTTGGCTTTTTAAAAGATTCTGTCTTTTTTTTTAAAAAAACAAAACAAAAAAACAACAACAACAAACATTTCTTTTTGTCTGGTCTTTTTTTTTTTAAAGAAACTTTTTTATTTTTTGTTCCAAGTCTTTTTGATTGTTTTTGAAGAAACTTTTTATTTTTTGTTTCTCGAGAAACAATGCTTTCTCGACAGACCTTTCTAAGACCTGTTGTCATATTCCTTACGACGTTTTGACACCTTTCCAACTCAGCTGTAATACGCTTCACTGTAAGCTGATCCTGGGTTCAAGACTAAATTAGCCATACCGCTTGCGAAAAAGCGATTCATAGGCAGCCCTCAAAGCCCGAATGGAATACCACCTTCATCGACCATGGACGCGATTGACATTCCATTTCAGATGTTTGACAACACCTTAATTTCATTAAACCACCACAAAGACAGTTTTGTTTCTGGGTGGGTAAAATATTTTTTGGATTTGGGTTGAAGGAAAGCCACCGCATCTGCTTCTGTAGCAGGTAAATCTCGAAACTACAACGCCAAACCATTGTCTGCCATTGAACTGTTTTGATCTCGAAAAAGTCTCGGAAAGTGCACGACTTGATCATGAACTTTGCCGAATCGTATGATTTACACTCCTCATTTAGTGAATTCTGACCCCTGACACCCAAAGTAGAGGCGTTTGAGAATTCCTTACAATTTTTACGAACTCACATCAATTACAATACATTGAAGCAAAAAAAAAAAAAAATCCATTCTAATATACTTTTCATCATTACAACTGCAGAAACCTTCATATCATACGCTGTACAATAGTCAAGAGTAATGTCTAGAGAGAGTGTCATATACTCATCACTAATAATGTTCAACATGCTAGAGATGTTGGGGTAAGGGTGCACTTCAACATCTTAGTGTTTGAACAAATTACAGGCCGTAAGATCTATGAGCGGCCTTGTAAACAGCATATTTATGTTCTTTAGCGTAGAAACTGCGCCATGGCACGGTGTGGGAAATTAGACGATGTATCACCTGTTATTTTATAGGGGAAGAAGGGAAACAGATAAGATTTAATATATTAGACATTATTTTCAAAGAAGAAACTGATATACTAATATATTTCTTACAAAAATACAAAAAGAGGAAAATATAATAGAAATTGAAACTAAGAGTGAATACTTTATAAAAATTATAATTAAAAACACATATAAAATATTCAATGCAAAAAAAAAAGATTAGAAAAATTTTAAAAATTAAATGAATAGCTTAATTTGATGAAAAAAGAATATTTTAATAATTAAAAGAATAGAAATATTAAAAATATATAATATCCATTAAATAACTGAAACACACAGGCTTATTATATACCTCTGTCTATATATGTAATATGTAGGGTATATGAGCACAGACTTTTACACGACCCACCACTCTCCACACTATCTCATTACACTGATACCCCTGAACACATATATGTTGAAAAGATATCTAATCACTAATATACGTATTTCATGATAAACCAGCAATCATCACTTGGACCAGATTACCATCTCTACACATATATGCTATAAGTGTTCAGATATATATGCTAGACAATCCTCATACTTTAATGGACAGGCTTTAATCTATAGCACACTCCAACTCTTCAACTGTCCATCCAGTTGAAAATCTGATGATGGAATGCTCAAAGGCCACCCTTAGATCGAGATTCTTGTCACATCCATGTTGACCTAAAGTCAATTTGACCCCTCATGTACAGGACATAATCAGTGTTATGAGATAGTGTGGAGAGTGGTGGGTCATGTGAAAGTCTGTGCTCATATACCCTATATATTAATATCCGTTAAAGTAGATGAAGTAAATTAGTTATAAAAAATTATATATACAGTCAGTCCTCAACTTTCATAGTCTACTTTGGGTACAGTTAGCTGTTTCGTAAGAGGGCAATAGAATAAATCACTGCATGTTATAGAACTTTTTATGAAGAAAAGAAAAAAAAAGAGTACTTACAGATTAGCAATTAGCCTGGGCACCAAAATTAATTACAGATCTGGACAATAAAGTTCATTATATATAAATATCACATTAATGCAATAATTCTATACATTTTTAAAAAAATTACACCTATCTGATTTTTTTAAAAATATATAATCCTGTCTAATAATTAATTTATTAATAAAAAATAAATAAATTGAAATTTAATTGCTTATGACACTTTTGTCTTTCAATTATTGCTAGGAAAACAAAACTTCTCTTTTTTAAATATTAAAACTTAACCCCTCCCTCCACCTTTTTTCATTTCCTATAAATTTAACAAAAGACATTTATAATTGTTAATAAAGAAGAAGATATGAATTAATATTAAAGTTTATCTGCTTAACGTTTTCAAGGATCCATGCCTCCTATTCATAACCTTCATAAAATGTATAGTAAAATATATGCAAATATTCAAATAAGCTAGTATTACGTAGCCCATTTCTTCGAGATTTCGAAGCGTCTTTCCTATTAATAGCATGGATGTTTCCATTAATGTAAAATGCCTCCTTTATTTTTCTTTTGTTATCGTTTGATTCTGTGCACAATATTATGGGATTGGCAGGTGTGAAGTTGTGTCCAGATTGTTTAGCCGATAAACTTTAATATTAATTTATATCTTCTTTATTAACAATTATAAATAAGTGTTTTTTGTTACATAATATTGAGAAGTAAAACTATATTTATAAATTTAATAAAAAGTTATATGGAAAAATTATTTTTAAATTTATAGAAAATGGAAAAAGGTGGAGGGAGGGGATTAAGTTTTAATGTTTTAAAAAAAGGGATTTTTTTTCCTAGCCATAATTAAAAGGCAAAAGTGTCATAAGCAATTAAATGTCAATTTATTTATTTTTTTTATTAATAAATTAATTATTGGACATGATTATATATTTTTAAAATATATATATAATTATTGCATTAATGTGATATATATAATAAATTTTATTGTTCTGAATTATTTATAATCATCCTTAATGTGCAGACTAATCTGTAAGTACCAAGAAGAGTACAATTCAACAATTTTGATAAATTTATAAAGAAAACACCAAATACTAATCAATAAAGTATTATTTATGTATATGTTAATAAACCTCATTAAAAAATAAATATTTTAAAAACTTTTTATTGATTTGTCAACTTTTGTACATTTCAATTTCAATACATGTTTTAGCAAACAATTAGATACAAAAGTCAAGGACCCTCTGTATATAAAAAGAAAACAATATTGAAAAGAAAATATTAAAAAAATTAAAGAAAGATAATGATATAAATATATATATTATACAAATAAAATAACAGATACAAGAAAATTAGATAATACAATTAATATAAAATGTAAAGTTGTTAAAATAAATGCAATATCAAGATTAAATAAAAAAGATGTTCCATTAAGTTCAATTATAATTGGAAATGATTACATAAAATGAATACATTTCTTAGGAGCAGTATGTGATTTTACTTGCAGCATTTATGTTATAAAACTATTGTAGTTGCTGGGGTTAAGAGAATAATTGGTGAAATAGTCTTATATATATTAAAATGTTTTTATGGTGCTTAGTTCTTTCTTTCCTGTTGTTTATCAATTTTCTTAGTCATGTTTGTAAAAATCTAAACCAAAAAAAAAGTGTTGCATGCTATGAATGCATATTTTAAAGCAGATTAGAGATAATTTTATGCAGATTTTACAAAAAAATAAAACATGATGTTATATAGTTTTTGTTTTTTTTAGATACCTTTACTCTGCTTAGCAAGAGCAACCCCAAAATTCACTGTAAAGCAAGAATATTATTCAAAAAGCAAGGGATTATAATGGTTTTGATAGAAAAAAATTAGTTTGTTTCTGTGCATAAAAATATCATAAATTGTAAATATTATATTAAGAATCAATTTAACCTAGTATGTATAGTAATTTTTAAAAAAAAACTTAATATACAATATATACATATGTAAACTGCTGTGTGTGTCATATGCAGGTATATATATGCATGTAAGATAATGCAACTTAAATCTATATAAAACCCTACTTAGTTTAAAATTGTTTTTATAATCCATCCATTCAGCTCTTACCTTCATCCCATTTTCTGAGCTATCAGTTGCTTCTTCTAATAGTCCATTATGTTCTAAATCTTTTGATGATCTTGATTTTTGTGGATACCATGTATTGGTGATCTAAGAATTCTAAAAAAAATTAGAATGGATAGTTGACTTGCTTCTTTTTCTTTTTGTATATCTTAAAGTCTCATTTGTGATACAAAATCAGTTCTATCAGTTTTTTGATACCCAGATTCTTCTCTACAGACTTGTCAATTTTCTTTTTTTTATCCAGCTGCATTAATTCCTCATTGATTATTTCTTCTATATATGATATCAAAAGCTTTTCAATGATATCAATTTCTGTATATCCTGCTTTCTTGGGCATACTTTTTTTCCATATAAAGTTAAGAGTTATGTTAATGATCTTGGTCTATGAATTGCCTATGATATCAACAACAGTTTTTATATTGAAGTCCTTCAGAGTTGTGAAATTATATTATCGGCATCCTTATCCAAATTTTTGATAAGATGCTACATTAGTTGAAAGTTGTGATGGTTTGTTGATCCATAGATTGAAGAAGTGATGTCATGTTTGGTGGTATTAGTTGCTGCTATCATTTTAGTTGAAAATTTATGTATTTATGAACTTTAAAAAAAAAAAAAATCAATATTGTTAAATATATATATATGGTGTCATTGTGCAAACATATAGGAAAATGAACTGAAAAAGGGGGAGAGTAAGCTTATAGTTGACTTTTTTTTTCGGCAAAATTGTTTCTCTCTGCACTAGGGGGGACAATGACAACATACTGAAATTTCAACTTTTTAAAATTCATAGAAATTTATGTGAAATCATTTAGAATTTAAAATATAATGATGTTTAATAATATCTCACTTGCCTGTACTGTTCCAACCATAAAGACATTATTTATCATTAAGAGCAGTACAATATCAAAACTTAATAGTGCACTTAACTTGGAAAAAATAAAAATTCTAACATTAAAAAAAAAAGGGGGGGGGATTTCTAATGCATTATAATCAATATTTAAGACTTTTTTAGTACTATGCTGAACTAAATAATGAAGCAGTCGGATTTAAGTTCGATCCTAGCTTCATGATCTTTCATATGTAGCCAACTTCAAACCCTTGTACTAACCTAAAATTTCCGATGCAATGGGGCTTTATACGTTCAGTCCACGCTAGTTTCCTTAAAGAAAAACTATTATAAATGTGTGTTAAAATTAATTCATTTGAGATTTAAACTAATCATTTCTATTAATAAATTCATGTTAGAATTATTCATGAATTTATATATATTATAAATGCGTGGATTGTGCGTATATACTTGTAAATATTAAATATATATAAATTGTTCGAAAGTTTCATTGCGTCGGGAATACTTGTTTTTTTTTTTACTTTTAAATAATTTGTAAAGTTTCGTTGATTAAAAGCCACATTCCTTCGATAAGCTTTAAAATTCTTAAAAACAATAGTAAAGTTTTATTAATTAAAAAAGATAAGGATTCATTTTTCTAATTAAATTATTTTCAAATCTTAAGAATTCATTTTCAATTAGAGAAGGAATTCAAGCTAATGAGTTTGAAAGCCTTATCGAAGGAATGTATCTAAAAACAACTAGATTAGGAAAGAAGCGCTAGCCTGAAGGCATCAGATACAGTATAAAGAGCCCAGGAAAAGTTTCCAAGCAGCTATTATTCCTCATTAAGAGAAGCTATATATATTTCATTAGAGAAGAAGCCGCTCAGTTAAATTATGAAGTAAAATAGTGTTTCTACCATGGTGGGGGGGCTTAACTTGAGGAGTCTGACTACAGTTCCTGAAGTCCCCTGAAAATCTTCAATGTGGCTGTAATATAAAAATTCATATACCAATCGTAAGCTGCGTAAACCTTAGAGAAATCCTTCAAAATGTCATTCAAATAATTTTCCAAAATGCGCATCTACGTCTCATCCAACTGGACTCTGCCGTGTGTAATTTAAGGAGCCAACCATGAAGAAATGGTAATATCTTTCTTATATGAACCGCTACTTTCTCACCGGTCTTCGAACTTTATTTTACACTACCTTTAAATTAAGTACTGTTAAAAGCTCTTCTCTTTCCTTAATGTATTAATGCTATTTTAAATTATGTAGTTAATCTCTAGTCTTTAAATTTAATATTTGTTAACTTTCTCTTTTCTTACGATGGCAGTTCATTTATTATATTATATATATTTATTGTGTGATTTATTAATGTTGTTTATTTTTTATTATATGCCAATACTAACTTCAACTCAATAATAATTCCCTTCGTTGCATTTGCCTTGTTAAATAATATTATATTTATTTTTACAGTAATTCTTACCCACTAGAACTATTTTGATACAGTTCTTTTAATTATCGAGTTGAATGATTTGTACAATTTTTGCTATTTTATTAATGGCTAATAACAACAAATTATTAGCTCAATTTTTAACCTATGCTCCCGGCCACTTTACTGAATTTATAATAGTTATTTATTCACGTTAATATATTGTTTCGCAAAAAGGTTGATAAAGGAATTAAATGAATATATATTCTAATTCAAATGTTATACTTTCTATTAATATTCAGGGAGGGCGTGAGATTTAGGGTATAATTAAAGTATTTTCTAATTGCATTAAATATTTGTTGATTAAAGCACATTTGACTTTAATTTAACTTGATCAGGTCATCACGTAGAGCATTCGTTATATAAAATGGGTTTTATTATTAATTAAAAGATGATTACCAAGTCATCATTTTTCGGAACGTTGCTGACGCGAGCCATCTCCTGCTTCACAGGCTTGTCCTCGGTGATATTACTGTTCGTTAAATTACATAGGAAGAAAGTACTTCCTCACTTGCTCGTTTTATATTTGGAACACCAAAGGTTTGAGGCTACGACCCAACCTGGTTTTCCGTGTTCTATGGATCCTTCATATAGGGCATCAAAGACTTGTCGAATACAAGGGCCCTGCTATTTTCTCAAATCACAGACAAGCCATTATTTTTCATATTTATTCTTATAGCTCATAAGTCGTCAGTACCGTTTATTTCTCAGTTCAGGTAAAGCCCGCTCTCATGCTCGTAAATCATGATGAATTGATTTTATTAAAGTCGAACAAATTCATATTTATTTATAATTAAATAAGTTTTCTATTAAATATTAAGGTTATGCCCTAAATACGTATCTTGCTCTTTGTGAATTGATTTGCGAATGTGAAAATAAATCTCACATTCTTTCCTTTAGAATCAGAATAATAATTTCAGTCATAGCCAAATACCTTTATCTACCTTTATTTTCTTGTCGGGGGCATAGACATATATTTATCATATAATATTGCGTAATAGTATTGGCATATAATAAGGACTGACATTCTTGTTGTAAATATAAATTCCGTTTAAAGACTAGAGGTAATCTATATAATCACAATCTAAAAGTTGAACAAAATTATAATTATTATTAAACATTTTATTAACACATTTGGTTTTTTTTTAACTTTCTTTCTTATTCAAATTATTTTAATATTAATGCTCACTGTCTGTATTGGCAACCCAAACATATATATATATATGAGTTGACTTATAAAGATTGTTAGTTATTTTATTATACGTTATTAGAGGTAGATCAGGGGTCTCATTAATCATCATCATCCGTTGAGCTAGTTCCTTGGCGCATAGTCATGTACCGTCGATATATGTCATCCATTGATTGGATCTGAGCTCATGAGTTGGGTTTGAATTCAGTTTGAACCGCCCGAGTTTGAATCCGACTTTGAGTTTGGGTTTATTGATGTGTTGGTTTCTTTTCGACCGGTACAATAAATAATACTGTATATACAAATATATTAGCTGCAGTCGTTTTTATGGCAACAGGATGTTATATTTTATTATGTGCAATAGCCGTTTTCTTGGAGTGACAGCAATTTTTTTAATAGAGTACATTAAAATGGCAAACACAGACCATTTAATGGTTTGTGATAAAAACAGTGGCAACCTTGCACAGATTTTGAAGTTTTGGGCATTACAACGGCGCTATGATCACTATATCTTCTTTATATTAAGCCTTTCTATATAACCTTACATTATCAGTGCAGTTTATACAACAAAATAAAAATTAATAGTTGAGGAAAAATTCTGAAGATGTCAGCATTATATGGATCTTTTAAGCAAAGACAATAACATAATTTGCATGTCAATGCTATGAAAGAGGTGGCTCTAAGATGTCAATGGAAATGATAATTTCTGAAGAAAAATTCTAATTAGTTTACAAATTAAAAGTTAGTATGCAATATTTTTGTAAAAGTCATTAATAGGAGATTGCCATGGAAAACAATTTATTTTAAAAAGACAACTCATTATGACTTAGCAGAAGCAGTTTCTATTGGATAAACTAAAATCACTTTAGTCATAACAGTGAAGAAAACATTTTTTAAAATTTTAATAGCAATAAATATTAATTTTTTTCTTTCATTTTTTGATGATAATTAACCCTAAATATATTCTTTTAATATAAAATATTTAATATTTTATTCTACTAACTTTTGAATAGATAAATTATGTCCATTGGCTCCAACCAGTATTGTTATAGATAAGACCTCTGTTTAAAATTTAATATTTTGCAAACCTCAAATAAGAACTTTTAAAAATATGTTTACAATAATATTAGTTTTGATTTGGCTGAAATTGGTATTCATAAAGGTTTCATTTAAAATTGCGGGACTGAATATTTTATCTAATACATATATAGTACACAATTTAAAATTAATTATTAATAGTATATGACCAAAATTTGTTTTAGTTTTATGTTAAATGAATAGCCATTATACATCTGTTGGTGACGCTGTTTCTGTGCAAAAACACAGAAATATGCCATTTACGTAGCCGAACATGGCCTGCTAATGTGCTTTGCAATACTATACAAATAGTGCAGATTTCACAGATTGCTACGATATGTGAGGGTGTATGTAATTCAACTGACCATAACTCTTAATGTGCATTTGAAGTAATGATCTTAGATCCTAGATGACGTACTATTAGATACTGAAATGGTATTATTCAGCTATCATGCTGTTTCACCTACTATGTTTCATAGTATCTTTTTCTGTGATTCAAACCTGTCCCAATCCACATATATAAGCTTCTAGTAACTTATTTTATAGGTAATAGTGTATATTTGTGTCTGTGCATGTATTTGTATGGGTGCGCACATACAATAGTCATATTAATAATGTTCATGGGCATATAATGCATATGCTGTTATAAATTTAAAATTTAATAAAATGATATAATTTAAAACAAGTGTGTGAACATTGTTATATGTGTGTAATTACCTACATATATATGCGAAAGAAACTGTAATACAATAGATTTAAAAGCATTACAGTTCTTTTAAATTAATTTAAATTTACATTATTCTTAGTTAAAAACTCTTTATTTGAAGGCATTTGTATATAAATTTCAATTCCTGTGGTAGTCCCACATATATATATACCAAAATGTTTACAAACAAACTTTTAAAAAAAAGTTATCTGTTTTTATATAAAGTTGTAATTCTTAGAAAACCATCTGCAAGTAATTAATTAAACTTGGAGACAAAATTTTAATGTCTTTTAAAAATAAAAATCAAGAACAAGGAGTGACCTGTTTGACCGTTATTGTTTTTGCCAAGAAATGACCAAAGTTGTCATTTTTATGCAGTTTAAATTACTAAGAAAATTTTGGGGAATGTTGTAAACAGGACACTCGAATTACTAATTCTTCTGGTATAAATAACTTTAAATTTTGCTAAAAGAGGGTTTACTCATTAACTTTTTCTACCATGAGAACCTTTGGGTAAAAGCAACTACTGCCCCTCCCTTCTCAGAAGAATGGTCTATGCTCAAGACGGAGGTCAAGGCCCACAACCTGCCCAGAAAACATCAGAAATGGATCAGCCCAGCCAAGAATGATGATGATGATGATCAGCTACCTAGAATCCTCAACAAAGAAGATGCGGTAACAATTTTCCCCACAGAGCTCTTTAAAAATAATTTAAATTTATAAATGAATCTCTAAAACTCTAAGCTAGCTAATATTTATCGTGCACGAATTTTTAAATTGTAATAATGTTTTAATAAACTAAAAGCTAATTTCAAGCTGTAAAATATGATTTAAAATTCTGATAAAGGGTATCTGTAAACTTGCCTACTTATTAACTTAAAATATAAAATTCTAAATGCTTTTAAATAATAATTTATTCAGTTATTATTCTATCTTTTAATCTGTGATCATGCCTTTCTTATTTGTTTTATAATTTATTTATTTTATAATTTATGCTATGCCCAGTTCAGAATGGAGATTGATTTTATGAATAAAGTTTGAGGGAGATCATTAGAGGCTCTCTCCTAATTAAGTAATGGTGCTCTTTAGTGCACACAAATCTCCACTCCGAAAACCTAAATATATTTGTTAAACTATTATGTTTAGCTTATTATTATTGTTGTTAAAATTAGGTTTGCAAGTCAATAAAGTAATTAGTTAACAAATGCATGAATGAGTTATAAAGCATATTATACGTATTGCTTAAGTCCCAGATATGCTTTAGCCCTCTTTTTAGCTATATTATAAACTATGCAGATTGGCTAATAAAATTAGATTACTTTTAAGTATTCCTTTTAGCATGTTTTAAGAATGCTAATTATGAACTCATGTATGGTAGTTTCGCGGAATGAAACTAAAATTTTGCATACTTTTAGTTATTAAATATTATGTTTAGCATGTTGAATGCGTCTTTTGGAAGCACATATGTACATATACACCTTGCTGTATATTTCTTATATGAATGGGCTTCTGGTTTTAATGGCCACCCCATCTCCTTAGTTCAGACAGCTCTTTAGAACTGGAACATGAGTGGCCAGATTGTTTTTATATGCTGCTCCGATCACCGAACTGTGCTCAATTTATTCACAAATCATATGGTCCACAGGAAATGAGTACTTGGTACTGAATCCCCTGAGTAACTACACATTCGAGATGCACCCGTCTCTAGTAATATATATATATGCCATAGTATCTGAAGTCATACTACAGAGCTCCCGTTTATCCCTCCATAATTTAATATTTCAGTGTTGATCTGAATATGTAATCTGGTTTATATGTATATGATCTGCATAGAGAGCTTATTGCAGCTCATTAAGTGTTATTAAATGGCCTTTATTAAATGTTACAGTGATAAATAGTGATACTTGTACCGATTCAACTGTCGCAAGCCTAATAGGTAGGGCATAGTAAAATTAAGGCATGAATAGACTAGATTATTAAACTTGTTATAAACTCTTAAATTATAATGCATTAGATGAGATTCTGTTACTTGCTCATCATTGTTTACACCTGCATGTGTCCTTCAATGCACTCTTGTTTATTTAATTTATATTTATTCATTAAAATATATTAAATTATAATAACTATTGCATTATTCGTAATCCATCCCAAATCTTAGTTAAATCTCTTAATACTAAATCATAGTTAAGTTTCTTAATATTAGTGTTACTTATTAATATGTGCATTATCTAGCCAGCCGTAGATGTGTGTATTTAAATTAATAGTAATTTAGTTAATATTCCCTGAGTCTTTTGCTCCACCCTTTGCTACTGCCGGCACGCGAACTAAAAAACTCCAAGTGTAGCCCCATAGGAGTAAGCCATAAAGTGTTGGTGGAGGAGCTGAGGTACGATCAGATTCGAGGTCTCAATCCCTTATCTAAATCAGCCTTGGAATAATTTGCCAGAACTCTGAATTTTGTTGCATGAATGTACAAATATGACCGGTACAATACTAATAATTGTAAGCCCATCCCTGCGCTTTCCTACACAGCTTGGATGGTGAAAAGAACTTGCAAAATGGTAGGGCCAAACACCATTTCCTACAACTCACGCTAATAGGCATGTTTTTGCAAGAAGAGCTACAAGTCATCGTAAGCTTGGTTTGATCAGAGTAATGCATGTTTTGGACGATCCTTTGGATCAGCAAAACCATCGTCTGTCTCACCATACACACACATTCCAGCACTACGTGCTGAATTTAATTTAGTGGAATTTTAATTAATTTGGGCTGATTAGTTTGTTAATTGTTTTTTAATTTTGTTTAAATGTTTAATTTATTATTAGAAGAATAATGTACATTTTTAAATAAAAAAAGTGTTTTGTTTTGTTTTTGACGTTAATGAATAACGTCAACTTGTGTGCGTTTGCACGTTGTTTTGCAAATCATAAGTTTGTTTTGATCAGGGTAAGCATCTTTTGGACAATCCTTCGGATTGGCAAAACCATTGCCCCCCCCCATTCCAGCACTACGCACTGCAATTAGATTTATTTCAGGCTGATTAGTTTGTTAATCAAGTCTTGTTTTTTAAATTTTTGTTTAAACATTTTATTTACTATTAGAAGAATAACGTATATGTTTAAATAAAAGGAAGTGTTTTGTTTTGTCCTGACCTGGAAATGTTATATTAAACATTTTTGTCCAGAAACAGCACCAACAAACGAATGTACAGTAGCTATTTAATAAGAACCATATATTTTTTTGATTCCTTTTTTTTTTTTTGTGGTAATGACATTATTTGCTTGGCTAAGTCTGAAACAAAAATTCATCCAAGTGACTGCTATTTTTATCTTAGATTTAATATTTGATCATATAAATTGATTATTTATTGCATAATTAATGAAACTCTTTCCTTCTATTTTTATTTCTGAAAATATTTTAGATTTAGATAAAAGCAGTTTTGATTTAACAGAAAATTAGTTGAATATTTTAGCTGATATAAACTATTTAAGATTAATTATTATAAGGTACTGTATATGACTCAATTGTTTTTTGTTTTTTTTGTTTTATGATGAATGAAATTTGTATTTTTTTTTTCGGTACTATATTTTTTTTATTTTTGAGGTAATGATGTTTTTGGCCGGGATATGTCTGAAATAAATTATATTCTGATTTAACATGAAGCAAATGCTATAAAGTTAATATTATATAACAAAAATACAGTATACTATATTTATTGTATACTATACTGTGTATAATCAATAAATTCTGTACTTTACATTTTTAGCCACAAATGTCATTATTTTTTTTTTTTGGATGACATAAAATCACTATCCTATGATGTCATCAATCTTACAAAATAGTGAGTTTGAAAAATAATTTCATTTTTTTTAATGATCATTATAGTAAATAATCGATTGTAAATCAATATAGTAGGAACAAATTGATTATGATTGCTATGGTGAATCCTCACAAAAATGTCAGGGTTAGGTGGAGGGATATAGGTGTATATTGAAAGAAAAAATAGATTTCACGAATATAGATATGTATAATTTCAATTTATATATATTTTATAATTATTGAACTACTTATAATTATTTATTTTTATTGGAATAAACTTTCTTTATTAATTATATTTAAAAATATTATTTTACAGAAGAATTATATAAGCTAGATAATAACAAATACTACATATCTTGTATTTTTATATTGGACTAAATACAGCTATAACACGATCATCGCAAACCTTCAGGAAAACTACATATCTGTATGAATGTATATTTAATGCAATTCAAATCCAGATACTACCATTATTTTAATTTTCTTCTCAATGAATGTTATAAATATTTGAAAACAAACAGTGTCAAAAATATTTATTTAGTGAAAAAGTAGCTTTTAAACTGTCTTTTAAAAGTTCAAATATTTTTAATATTTTTTGCAATATTATGATATTTTTATACTTGCTATTATCAATTGCATGGACAACATAGAAACTAAGCTTGTAAATGCCTTCAGGGTAAGTTTGCATTTTCCAAAAATATAAAGATGTTTTTAAAAATGAAATATTTCCATTTAAAATAAACTAATAATTTATGTTCTTGATTTATAATTATTATATAAATTATTGTACAAAAAGAATCTTGAATTGTAATAAATTTGAAAATGAACATATTTTTGGTTGTTCAAACTATTTTCTCTTAACAATATCGTAAAAATTAGCGACAGAAAATGTCATATTACAGAAGGGTGACTTGTTAAGGTGGGGGTATGGTAAAGCTAAAGCTCTCTTATCTTGCTGAATTTTCACTTTATATATTTATAGAAAGATATATGTTTTTAAAAAATAAAGCCTACAAAATTCTTAATAGGGAACAAATAATTTTAAAAACAAAAATCATAAGAAAGGAGCAATTAAGTGGTTTTAATAATCTGTAATTCAAAAAAATATTAAGTAAAAGAATTAGAAATTAACTTATTTTTAAAAAATCAATTTTCTAAATTTTCATTTTTTAGATTGTATTTAAATAATTAAAAATTGTAACACAGATTTAACATTAATGATAACTGTTAATCCTTTAAAAATTTTCTTTCTATATATATATAAGGTCGTAATCTTTTTTTTAAAGCAATTTTCTTTTAAAACAAAAATAACTTAATTTTCTATTTTTATCATTATCTTTTTATAAATTTTATTACAAAACCTAATTTTTTTAAAAAAAAATTAAATTAATCTAAAAAAAATAAAAAGTTTAATTTAAGCCTCATTACTAAAAAAAAAAAACGAATTTACTAGAAAAAAATTAATCTAAAAAAAATTATATATTTAGGTAAATTTTGTTAAAGCATAAATTCCAAGAGTATTAAAATTCAACTTTTAATTGCAAAACTACAAAATTAATAAGTTCTTGACAGTGTTTTTTATTTTACTTAAATAAATTTTCAGTTGATTAATATTCAAATTAAATGTTTCACATTTATTAAGTAAACAAATTAAGCTTAAAATCATTTGTGGGGGGGGCAATAGCTACTACATCTTTGCATTTAATTAGAATGGTAGTTGTGGAGTATGTGCTCGATGGTGGCACCATCAACAACCGGCCTGAAGCTTGCAAGTGATAAATTTCTATCTGAAAGTGGCTGAAAATTGACAAATAAAAATGTCTGAGGCAATGTATATTCGACAAACACATCGAAAGTACAAATTATAAAAAAAAAAAGAGGAAAATGCTATAAAATTCAAATTAAAAAAAAAACAAATTGGTGAAAATACAACAAACATGGACCCCCCCTAAAATCAAGAATTCTTCTCTCAAATCGAAAAAGAAAATGCCTGAGGCAATGTATACCAATACAGCAAATGTACAAATTATAAAAAAAAACCCAAGAGAATGCTATAAAATTCAAATTAACAGAAATCGGTGAAAATACGACAAAGACAGACCCCCTCTAAAAATTGCCATATGCGTCTACAATCACATTCAAAAGCAAGTAATTGGTCTCTGCTTTGAAATATTTAAATTCATCGATATTTAAAAAATAAAAAGCAATACACAAAAAATAATTACCAACGTTAAATCTACCCCTTCCCTAAGTAAGAACCATTAAACAATGGTGGAAGATGGGAAATCCAAAAACAATTTCATCAGCTTTCAACTCTTGCAAATAAGCATCTATCTGCAAATCGCATTCAAAAGCAATTAATTGGTCTGGTCTCTGCTTTGAAATTATGGCATATCATTTAAATTCATCGATATTTAAAAAATAAAAAGCAATACATAAAAAATAATTACCAATGTAAAGTCTACCCCTTTCCCCAAAATAGCTGAAATTGACAAACTAAAAGATTTTCAATATTTGCAAATCATTTAAATTCATCAATATTTAAAAAATAAAAAGCAATACGCAAAAAATAATTACCAGTGTCTTTCCAGGCATTTCGATGTTTGCAATTTTTTCGCTTCAAGAAATTGTTTTTCATGTGAAAAATTGGTACCGAAAAGTCTATGACATCACATTTTGACATGAGTTAGAAAAAAATTATTTGCAGCATAAAAATCCATTAGCTGTCAAAAAATAAAATGAATTAAATATCCATTAACTTTTACAACTTTTCTTTAAAATTATAAAATTTAGCTTAGTAGACACTTGAATGTTTTCAGCATAAAAATCCATTTAAAAGGTTATTTTTTAGATTTAGAGTTCAACAGAAGACTAAGTAACAGTGGTCATTTGGTTTAAACAATTACAGCAAAGATGGTAGAAATTAAGAGCAGATTACAATTAGAAAATAATTATAGTTTCGCAAAAAATAGACAAATAAGGTTCAAATTTGTAGGCTTTCAATGCAAAATAAATTATTTAGAAAAACATTCAAATTTTGAAGTTTATTGGAACAGATTTTAATACACTTAAATAGTAACAGAAGGTTAAGTAACAGTGGTTATTGGCTTAAAAAAATACAGCAAAGGTGGTAGAAATTAAGAGCAGATTACAATTAACAAACAATTATAGTTCCAGAAAAAAATAGAATAAACTCCACTACTTCATGTTTTGTCTTTGGAAGATCCCAAATTTTTATCATTTTGAGTCAAAAAAGAAGATTACAAAAAAGATGCTACTTAAATTTCAGTTGTTACTGAATTTCAATGTGGGATTTTGAAATGTTGCCTGAAGGTTTGTGCATGTTTAATGTTGTATTCATCTGCATAAGAAAATAATCCATATTAACCCTGTCAAAAAATAAAAATAATCTCAGCAACTTGTATTTCTGGCAGTACAAAATAATTAGTACGTCATAATAAAACTAAGCTGGTATTTCAAAAGACTAGTTCAGTTACATTTTGATTAAATTTGTCAGCTTTAGAAATTATATTTTTCGTGTGAAATGTCTATTAGATCATATTTTATTAATAAGTACAAACTGTGATCTAATATATTACGGTGCGATTATATTTCTCTTTTTAAATCTTTAATTGGTATATGTGTATGGATTTAATTCTGTATTTTCCTAAGAATTTCATATAACATACTTATATAATGAAATGTTTAGGCAACTATTTACCAGTTTCTAACTTTTGTGAGTATGTTAAATGGTAATTTTAAAAATAAATTTGGTTTAGAGTGAAAATAAATGCTTTCTTCACAGCACCATTTTTCATTCACTTGGGAATCATGTTTGTTGAGCTAAGTTAAGTTTAACAATAGAAAGCTAAATTTTATAATTTTAATGAAAAGTTGTAAAAGTTAATGGATATTTAATTCATTTTATTTTTTGATAGCTAATGGATTTTTATGCTGCAAATAATCTTTTTCTAATTTGCGTCAAAATGTGATGTCATAGACTTTTCGGTACCAACTTTTCACATGAAAAACAATTTCTTGAAACGAAAAAATTGCAAACATCGAAATGCTTGGAAAGACATTGATAATTATTTTTTGTGTATTGCTTTTTATTTTTTAAATATTGATGAATTTAAATGATTTGCAAATGTTAAAAATCTTTTATTCTTTAAGTATTTTACGTTGGTAATTATTTTTTGTGTATTGCTTTTTATTTTTTAAATATCAATGAATTTAAATGATATGCCATAATTTCAAAGCAGAGACCAGACCAATTAATTGCTTTTGAATGCGATTGTAGATAAATGCTTATTTGCAAATGTTGAAAGCTGATGAAATTCTGTTTTTGGATTTTCTGCCTTCCACCATTGTTTAATGGTTCTTACTTGGGAGAGGGGTAGATTTTACGTTGATAATTATTTTTTGTGTATTGCTTTTTATTTTTTAAATATTGATGAATTTAAATATTTCAAAGCAGAGACCAATTAATTGCTTTTCTATGTGATTGTAGATGCAAATGGCAATTTCTAGGGGAGTCTGTCTGTCGTATTTTCACCGATTTCTTTTAATTCGAATTTTATAGCATTATTCTTGGTTTTTTTTTTTTTTTTTGTAATTTGTACTTTTGATGTATTTGTTGGGTGCACATTGCCTCAGGCAATTTCATTTTTCGATTTAAGTGAAGAATTCTTGATTTTAGGGGAGGGGTCTGTCTGTCGTATTTTCACTAATTTTTTTTTTTACTTTGAATTTTATAGCATTTTTTTGGGGTTTTTTTTTTTATAATTTGTACTTTCGATGTATTTGTTGTATATACATTGCCTCAGGCATTTTTATTTGTCAATCTTCAACCACTTTCGGATAGAAATTTATCACTTGCAAGCTTTGGGCCGGTTGTTGATGGTACTGCAGTGTCGCCTGGTGGCGACCAAGCACATACTCCACAACTATCATTAGAATTATAATGTTATCATTAGTAATCATTAAGATGACTCAAAGTCTTTTTTAAAGTTTGTACTGTCAACTGACAAACAGATTTCTATCGTATAAATAAATTACTTTTGCTTTACAGCATCAATAGTAGGTGTCTATAAAAATGAATTAAGGGGCTAAAATTAAATGGAAGTAACCTTGAGGAGGAGGGGGATTTTAAGCATTTCTAGCATCCTAGATATAACCTCAAATATAGCTGTTCTAAATGTTCTGCAGTAAGGGTTTTTGCAGTACCCCTAGATATTTTGATATTGCAGTTGACAACTACAAGCAACAAAATTGATATAAATAGTTTGGTAAATGAAACCAAATTATCACAAAGGTTTTAAGATGATGTATTATAAGCAGTTATTGTACCTTATCTACAGTTTCAATAAAAACTTAAACACTTTTAATTTTAGAAATGCTTGCTATACCTAATTAGTGGTAGGACTTGCCAATAATTTAACATATGTGGTGCATTTATTATTTTGGATGGACCCTTAAATAAATATTTTTGATAAAGCAACTCTTAGATTATTTCAGGTTGGATATGAATAGCCCTGACCTGGAGAACATTGAATAATCTCTTGAGGTTTTGTATAGAAAGATAGTGAACCACATGAATCATGAATGGAAGTAATTGTTTAACTTTATTTTTTTGTTATACTGAAATAAAAATATTTATGAAATATAATTAGAAAATAACTTTAAAAAAAAAAAATAGAAATTAACATTTTTTTATTTTTTTAAAGTACTTTTTACTAAGTTGTTTAAATTTTTTTAACTTATAGACTGTGTTTGTGCAATTAATTTACTTAAAAAGGATATAAAAAGTATTTTAAATAAATACTTATGCCATTTTTTTTAATAAGGAATTAATCTTGACTATATACTCCTGAGGGTTTTAATTTTAAAATATTTTTTAAAAACCAAATTACAAATGTATTTTCCCCCCAATTATTTTAGTTAAATTACTATATTAATCATGAGTAAAACTATTGAACTAAGATAGAAAAAATAAGCAGTTTACTGTAATTAAATTTATTAATTTATAAATATTTACTGATCTTGTTTTTTCTTTGTTTTATTTTTGCATTTGTACTATTTATATATAGAATGCATATAAGTGCTGCTGCATCTACTGTATTGTTTCCATGACCCTAGTGGTTTATATAAATTAGAAATGTTAGCTTACATTTTATTTTCAATATTTTGTTTACAACATATATTATTTACTAAACTTTACATATACAGTTTCAACACCCACATATATACATATTTATGATTGACTTAATATAAAAAGTATAATGTGTATACAAATTAAGACTATCAGCAAAAATAATTTTAAAAAATAGCTAGCACATTATTACATAATAACTGTGTGTATATTAATTATCATTCACTCTCAAAAAAACTTAAGAAAATGGATACTTATTAGGGAATAGGTTTGATTTTATGATTGTATTATTATTTCAGAAGGATCATCTAATTTCAATATTTTTTTTAATTCTAGGAGAAATTTAATGGTAACTTACTGAAGTCATACTATGCCATCTGGAATTAACATTTTTTGGTTCATATCTGTTAACAGTTCAGAGGTCTCTTAATTTTACTCAAAAAATTATCCTACTCTGTGGATAAAACTTTGGTCATTTCCAGAACATGAACAGTAATGCCATAAATTTTATTTTATCTTTTCATTATTTTGCAAATAAGCAATTCCTTTTTAAACAAACAAACAACTTCAAGTATAATAAAAATCAAAACGTCAAGTATGATTTTTTTTATTTTTATAATTAACAATTGTCATTTAATGTTTTTTTAAAAAAAGCAGGTTCCTCTTGTGATTTTTTTTTTTAATCTTATCAGAATCACTATCATTATTATCTTTACACATTTAAGCCATTTCAAATTAAATTTTAAATGTTTTGAAAAAAAAAAATTACTATGTCCCATTTTAGCATAAGATTTAAAGTGGCATTGCCTACAAGTAAGATATTCATGTAAAATTTACATCTTATTAATTAATTTGTGAATTTTAATGTTTTAATTTTTTATTTGTTTACTAGTTTTTTGGGATAGCATAAAAGTAAAGTAGATGTTATATAGAGAATATACAATTTCACTGTATATATACTTTAAGGGGATATATATATATGTGTGTGTGTGTTTAAAATGCATATTTCATGCAGTTTACTACTATCTGAAAATTTTGCTATCCATAATAAAAGTTGGAATCAACCGTCATGGATGTGATTGGGGGTTTTTTTTTGGAGGGTGGAGGATGTTGTTTTTTTAGTGAATATATGTTAAGATTTTTTTTCTTTGCTCTGTTTCATATGCATCATAACAATACTCTTTTTTTTTTTACAGCTGAGAAGAGGGTGAGAGTCTTAACTGGTCAGCTGGGGCAAAAATATTAAAATATCTAGATTTTTTATAATTACTACTTATCATATAATTAAAATGAAAACCAGGGTCACTATAGTTTTGAATCGTTGTAAAAATATAAACAAAATGTTATACAAAAGTCTTACTGCCATATCACCCAATTTTTTTCATTTTATTTAAATTATGTCTTTGATTTGTTTTTATGTAATAAATTCAGATAATAAGCAAATTGTATATAAACATCTTTGTTGTATTTTAATGTGGTTCCATATAGTCTTATAATTTTAGTCTATTTGTAATTGAATTCATTAATCATAGTTTTCTTTTAATTCCTGTAATGTAAATTTGAAATCGCCATCTATATACATAGATCTTCTCTCCATTCTGGATATTTTTATGGCAGTTCAACCAAATTTCTCGGGGTCTGAGCTTTCTGATACAAGTGATTTCATTTGTATTGAACTTGTTTAACAAATCTTTAAATATTATTCTACTGTTCAATCTAATGATTATCAAGTTTAAATATGTTTGAAACCAAGCTGGCTTGTGTGTAAAGTTATATAAATCTGACAATAAGTTGACTATATTTTAGTGACATTTTTATACTAATAATGATCTTTTGATATCATGAATGTTATATTTTTATAACTACATAGTTATTTTAATTCAAATGTTAAAATATTTTAACTTTTTTAAGGCACATGTTTGAAAAAGTAATAAATAATTTGTAATTACAATAGATTAAATAGTGATTCAATAAGTGACGAAGCAATATGAATATTTTTGTTACTAGGCAAATGTGAGAAAAGTCTCATGATCTTTTTTATGATATATTCATTTATTTAAAGCATTTGATCTTAGTTGAGATTTGTAGTAATGCTTGAAAATAGCTAGTTTGTTTTCTATAGAAATTTCATCTGCATTATTGTATGAGATGTGTTATAAATGTTGGTTTAAAAAAAGTAGACATTTGAAATGAAACTCGATGTTAAGCAGGGATTTCTACTAAATCTGAAATCATTTTCCATTTTATGACTGGTATTTGAAATGGTTTTTAAGCAACATTATAAACCTATCCATGATAGGTTTAATGGTGGTATTTTTAATTAGAGTCAATTAACAAGAACTTTATCTTTTTGGTTTCTAGATTTACAGAATGCTGATGATTGTGCTAAATATATTTTTATTTACTTCAAGAATGATCTTTAGTTTTATTCTAATTCAGTCTATAAAGAATTTAATAACTGATAATCAAAAAAATGTAAATATTAGCTGACAGCCACTTATGGAAGAAAAATCTTTATAACTTTTGGCATGAATATTTATCAGCTTGAGAATATTAATCAATTTTAAATATCTTGTCAGTGTTTTAAGTAGAAAAGGACACTTGGATTTTGAAGTACAGTTTAGATTTTAATGTGCTGCTGCTGTGTTTATTGTAAAAAAGTGATACAGATCCCTAGATCAATATAATGTATATAAAGACACTTTAAAAAAAGCATTTAGTGTTATGTTTTTTAATTTGGTGATACATTATAATAGTTACAATTATAAATGCGCATTTTCTTTGCATTGTATATAAAATTGACAGAATGGAACAAACTTCCTAGAAAATGTTTTTGACAAAAGTGAACATGGTTTTTGTAGGAAAGACAGACCTCACAAAGATTATTTTAAAAATCTTAAAAAGAAAAATTTTTAGAATGTAGAATATAATGAAGATCTACAGTTAGCTAAGAGATTAAAAGATTGCATTATAAAGTAACACTAGAGGTGAAATATGTGATGTAAATGTTTGAATATATTTGTAATTCACAAATTCATTTATGTAATGATCTCAAAAATTATCACTTTTTATTCTTTGGTCCTATCTCATTTTGGAAGTAGAATTGCTATATTATGTATGAGTGGTTACAAATTGTAGCAATTTCAGTACAAATTAGGCTTTTATTAGAAGCCAGTTTTTGCGTAGTGATGTGATATACACCTGGGTCTCTTTTTACGCGGACTTATTTAACACGATTTTAAAGTTACGCGATTCGTGTTTCACCGGAAGTTGATTTCCGATAATGCTCTATTACTTTAAATAATAAATTTCGCGCACTTACGTTATATTGAAAGTAATAGCACATTATTGGAATTCGACTTTTATCTTAGTAATTTCAATATTTTCAGTGCTTTATAATAGTAAGATTTTATGCAATAATGAAATTAAAATCATGATTTCCACATTTTTTGTATACACATATTAAATTTATAAGATTATAATGTAAATTTGTTCAAACATCGTGCGTGTTAATTTTGCATTTTAAATCACATTCTGTTTTTGCTTTTTAAAAAAGAACGTAATCAATTATTATTTTCAGTACTTGTGATTTTTGACCCAGGTGGCCACCAGAGACGCTGGTCTGTGTCAATCACAGAAATACTTAGAGTAGGGCCCCAAATGCAGAAATGCAAATTCCAGCCATTAGGTGGTGCTGTTCACAATCCGTAAGCACAGAAACATACCAGCTGGCTGACAGCAAAGCTGCCCGTTTGGTGGCGCTGGTCGCAATGTGTAAACCCATTTAGCTTATATCATCTGCTACCAGATTAAACTAGCCTGGAGTGTAATCATAAGTATATTTTTCTTATTAAAGTATTCGTAAGTCCCTTAAATATACTTTCCCCCTTTAAAAGTTTATTAATTATAGATAACTAAGAGATTGAACGGGATAAAGTAAAGTTTGTGTGTATATATATATATATATTCCCGTCAGTAGCATATATGTATTTCTCATGCTACAGAAGAGTTGGCTCTTTCAATCAAGCTGATAAACTAGTGTTCATTTAATGTATGGTATTTAATTTATAATATACTTCGGCTTGGCGGATGTGACATTTATCAATATTTTATCGTTGTGCTGTTTTTATATATATATAAGATGGAGCCACTTTAATATTATATTTTACTTGTGCATAGCATATTAGTAAAATCTTTATAGCCAACTCTACCTCGATAATATGCAATCTTCGGCGTTGAACAGAAGCATTCTTGAAAACCCGTTTGATCTAAAGCTATCTGTGAGACTTTATATGCCCATATTTAATATATAAATTTATCATAACCGGATGTATTATTAAGCTTCACTCCAGACTTGGTTTGATTACACGTATAATAGCCACTCGAACTGATGACGAAAGGCCATAACTAATAAGTGGAATGTAGTGATTTATTTTATAGCATAAAATTAGCGCAATTAAATAATAGCCACAAATTTATTTTGCTAAATGGCCTAGAGTAATGTTGTTTAGTAAATAAAATGCCTGCGTGCATTATCCAATGCTAAGTAATGGGTTATATCAAGTATATATGAAATTTTCAATAAATATAATTCATCATATATCAGTTTCTGTCTCATTATTAAGTCAATCCAATTCACTAATTGACCATAGCTATTCATTACTAAAGCCCCTATTAATTAAATATATTAGATTTTATCTTTGGAATGTCTCTAGTTTTGAAAGAAGGGGAAAACAATTAGCTTTTTTAAAAAAAAAACCCGATTGTCGTAAAAAATTACATTTTTTTAAATTTAAAAAAAAAAAAAATCACTTTTAGAGTAAATAATTTTAAAAAAAAAAAAAGATCGATTTTTAAAAATAAATAATTTAAAAATACATCCATTTATAAAACTGAAAAAAGCATGTGACACTATTAAGTTTGAATGCATATTGAAGTAGTTGTAGCTTCTTAATTAATCACACCTGTATATTATACGCCATTCATGTTTTAAGTAGTATGTACATAAACTCTATCATTGCATAGTTTTTCCATGTGTATCCGTGGAGAAACAGCGCCACATAGTGGGCTAGAATCTTAGTAGTTGCTGTTAGCAGACGACACATAAGCTAGATGTGTTTACGGCAATCAGTGCCACCTAGGTTCTTGGTATCTGCTGGTAGCAGACGATGTAAGCTAAATGGGCTTATGCATTGTGACCAGCGCCACCAAGCAGGCAGCTTTGCTGCCAGCCAGCTGGTGTAATGTTCCTGTGCTTACACATTGTGAACAGTGCCACCTAATGGCTGGAATTTGCATTGCTGCATTTGGGGCCCCTACTCAAAGTATTTCTGTGGTTGACACAGGCTAGAGCCTCTGGTGGCCCATGGGTCAAAAATCACAAGTACCTTATTTTCTTATTAATGACACTAATCATTAACTTCTCTTAAATTCCAACGAGAGCTAAATGGCGTAAACAATTAATAAAATCATCGTCTCAGAGATTAATTACGTTGTCACCAAAAAATCATAATAATTAAAACGTGTATAAAAAAATGTAAATTACTGTACTGTAAATTATGCATAAAAATGTATTATTTTAAATAAAATTAAATATTATAGTTAAAAAAAGTTTGTCTTCTATCAATTTTTTTCAAATTTGAAATTTTTTATTAGTCATATTTTATTTACTTATTATTTTTTTTTGCGCGAATTTTAAAGTAATTTTACGTTGGTGCTTTGCTTTTACACGAATTTTGAAAAATCACAGACTGCATCCCCCCCTTTTCAATGTAAGTTACGTCTATTTTTGCGCGATTTCGTTTGCGCGTGTTTTCTGAGGAATCTATCTATCACGTAAACGAGACCCAGGTGTAATGTGATTTGATTTTGAACATATGGTATTTTTCCCCCTTATTTACTTCTTTTTAGGTTACAATTGCCACGTCATGATTTTGTCATTTACTTTTTTTCTATTGCATTTTAATAAAATTTGTTTCCTTATTTGCCACCTTTTATTCTCATATGCATTATTTTTTTCTTAAAGACTTAATTATGAAAAAAAAAAATTTTTTTGTTTGTTTCATTTTGCTTATTTTACTCTCCATGATATTTATTCTGATTCTTTTTTTTTATATTCTTTTTAAAAAAAATAAATTTCAATACTATCTCTCTTCTCTTCATTATTAACAAGATAGTACTGCTTTTTGTTGTTTTTATATTTTGACTGGAAAAAGAAATGTCCAAATATGTAATGTAAACTGGAAAGTGCTATGTTGTAAAGAATATTTACTGATTTAAAATTTATAATAAACTTGTAGTAAAAATGTGTCTGTTATAATTACTTTTTTTTTTTTTTGTTCTTTTAAAAACTATTTTATTCTGTTTCATTTTTCCTCCTATAAATGTCAATATTTATAATAGTATTATTTCTCCAAAATGATATAAGATTAAATTAATATTAATCATTTATCAGTAATATATTTTTTTTTAAGTCTCTAGTGATGAATAAAGAATCTAGAGAATTAGTATAATTCCAATAATTTATTGTCACACAAAAAGGTTGAAAGTTGTATTTGCACTTATGAAATGATAAATGCCAGTAAAGCTATTTTAACTTATGTAGGATGAATTAATAAACTTACAAACAACAACAAAATAAAATATTGTTTCAATTAGAGCATTTAATTTAAGTCATTACATATGAAGGACTCATCCAAAATATTTAAAATTAAAAATATGCAAATGTTTTAAATTTCTTCTAGTCTTTTATCATCAAAAAAGTCATGTAAGATAAAGAAATCTTAATAAATACGTATTTGATTACTCAACCAGATACTGATGTGTGTTATAACAGATCTGTTCATGATCATTAATGAATTAATAGTAATTAATTCTGTTCAGTCTTTTGTAAGTCAGCTGTGCTTGGTTTAAAATAAGAAAAATAATTTAAATGAAATCAGTATTGCTTAATATAAAAAAGGAAGGAAATATATTCTTAAAAATGATTTAAAAAGATATTTTATATTTTTTAAAATGGATAATTGCCTATATGCAAGAATAAATTACTTAACAATCATTATAAATTTGTTAATGGCATAATAGAATCCTAACATACACATTATTAGCTTTAAAAGTTATACAAATTTGTTCAACTTACAAGCAATTACTAACATATAAACTTATGATATAGGAAATCAACATAAACTGAATATTTTAATGATCAGAACCAAGACATATTAAAATAAAAATAATCTGTTTAAATACTAGGATGTTAGAATTAAAGCTTGATAATGCAGCAGAATTGATATTTTATGCCTTCCATGAGGCCATTTGTGTTGTGATGTTCGTGTATCACGGTCTGACATTTCTAATGGATTTGCAGATAGTAATGCTACTCTTATAAATTAAGTACGGTGAGTAATATTAGCTGCAAGAACGCCAGAAATTCCAGAAATAATTTGATGTGCTCAAAAAAAAAAATTCCAAGTGGAGCTTATATATGATGACAATTCTTATTAAAACTAAAATCTTTGTTAAATGATACATTGAATCCGGACATTATAAAGTTTAGATATACTGTGGAAGTAACTGAAGAAACTGACAAAAATCTGTTTTTACCAATCATATATGGCTACAAAAAATAAATGAGATGATGAGTCTAAAAGAATAAATCTTTGACCGATTAATTACTTTTTAAAACCAAGTATATCATAACCGAATGTATCATGATCTTCATGGGAAACTAGAAAATCATTTACTTAAAATAATGTAATGCCAGTTAGGTTTTATTCTGATCTTATTAAAAGTTTACTAACAAAACAAAATAATGCTGTATGTATAACTGTTAAAACTATAAATTCTTAAAAATGTCCAGGAGTGATAATTAATATTCTTTTTATCATTATTATTTTGTTCTACTTTTGCCTTCTAATATTATGTTTGATTTTGAAAAAAAATTTGAATACAACATTGTGCAAAAGGAGAAACATTTTTCATTTAAATATTGCATTAACTAAGTTCTTGTTTATATTAGCATCTCACAATAAATGCATAAAAAAATTGAATGGTTTACTGCTTGTAAGATTTTAAAAAGTTCATGCATTGGAAGAAACAGAAATGGGTCTCAATACATAAATAATGAGGTCATTGAGCATCATTGCTAACTGAATTAGGCCTTTTTTTAATCATTAATAAATGCATTTAGCAGTAAAACATGTTATTTCTATTATATATATTTAAAATTTACTTAAATATTTTATTAGTATAGTTTAATATAAACAGCAAAATTATATTAATGCAACTACTATAATGTATAAACTGATTTATTAGAAAAAAATTGTAAACTTCTGTTCAATATGTATTAAATGTACTTACAAAATAATACCATACTAAATTTTTTTATATAATGTTTATTTGGACAAAAGATGGGATGATTGTGTTAAGAGGATTGTTGAGTGTTGCAGTAGTAAGGAATGGGATAAAAGAATAGATTTATTAATAAAGAATAGGGAATTAGGGAGATGGAGAAATAGTATGGAGAGTAAAAAGAGTTTAAATATACATAGAAATAAACGGAATATTCGGTGTGAGTTAATGTATGATAATAGTAAGGAAAGTAGTTTATTATTTAAGGCTTGAACAGGTTCTTTAGCAACAAGAGAGTATACATGTAAATGGAAAAATATGTGTGATTTAGTCTGTAAATTATGTAAGGAAAGAATAGAAAATATTAGGCATTTGTTAATTGAATGTAAATGCTTGAAAACAAAGGGCACATATAATGAAGTTATGGAAAAATAAATATGAAAAAAGTGATTATACAGAAAGTGGATTATTGGTTTTTATGCTCGGTTTGGAAAAAGATAAGAGGGATTTAGATATAAAGGCTATAGAGTTAACAAAGATTATGTTGTGGAAATGGGATGGAGCAGAATGTGGAAAAACTTAGACTGGCGAATATAAAATTAAGTAGTTAACTGGTTTCTCTGGGTATAATTGCTGAGAGGTTCTTGACTTAGTTTAAGAAGAAGCTACAGTACATCACATCCCATGGAAAATTTATATACTGTGATCAAAATGGATGAGGATGATGGTTTGTGCCGGATTAAACCCAGGGAGGAATAAGAGATCTTAAGTATTGTTTAGACAATTGAGAAATAAAAGCAATAAGATAAACGTCTGCCAAATAAATTTAAACAATTTGAAAATTTTATTTAATATTTGGACAATAGAATAAATAAATCTAGCCACGAATACAAAAGTGACTTAGATTTAAATACGCATATTTATCAGAGAGTGCACATGAGTACGGCACACATGAAAACATTAAACGGTTTGGCAGCAAAATTCTTTCACCTAAAAATAAAAGAAATGGATAGGATAATATCTTCCTGCTGGCGATTTATGAAATTACAAAAAAAAAAAAAACAGTAACTCTAGTTTCCTGATTAAAAGATATGAAAATATACGGTTTTGTAGGAAATCATCGAAACCAGTGCGGACGATCAATCAGTAGCATTGTAACTACTGACGTTATAACGCTACAAGACTGCTGCGCGTAATACTGCATTTAAAGCAAATGTGGTTGATTTCACATATAAGACAAAAAAAATATATATGATTACGATCTTATTATAATCTAGAAAGAAATCTCTACTTTCAGAAAACTAGAACAATAAAGACGATAAATAGCCAGCCAAAAGATTTTGTTGTTTGCAAAAAGCGCAAACTAAACATGTTTAAAATTACTTATTTTATAACAACAACCAATGGGCAGGTGAGTAAATAAAATTATGAAGACTGTCAAAGCATTTAGCAATAGTTAGTGAAATGATTAGACATATTAGGAATATAAAATATAATCTCACAATGCACCCTCTGATAAACGAAAATTGAAAACAAACTTGGAATCTTAAAACTAAGATTCCAAGACACACTATAAATACTAATTAATTTGTATATTAAATTATCTCGGGAGAAGTTTAAAATTCTTAATATTTTATAAATACTAGTAAAAGGAAATACCAATAATAAATATTAGATTAAATAATTAAAATAATTAGTACAACTTTATATATCACACTTATTATTAGATTGAGCGGAGATTTAATTAAAAGCAATTTATTTACCCTGGCAAAATTAAGAAAAAGTTTACCTTACGGTAAAGTAGAGTTCACAAAGTTTTCTGAAGAGTGCGCACTTTTAGTAATAGTTCAACTTTCAGGTATTTTGACAGTGGCAAGGTAGAGGCACAGGATCCTGTTTATTTTAGATGTTCATGGCATAACTGAAGGAGAGTCGGCAGGTGTGGGTCTGTCTTTTGAGTTAAACTTGCAAGATGTATTGTTGGTTATAAAACGTATAGTAGTATATTTTGGCATCTTGGAGAAAGCAAAATTGTTTTAATAATTGCAAATTTTGCTTTTAAAGAAATTAAATGTCCAAATGGCTAACATATGAATGTTGAATGAGGTTAATCAGAATGATGAATATAAGAAGCTAAACCAATCACCTTGACGGAATACTTGCTTGGTCAAGGCTCTCTAAAATAATCCATGAAATTTTTGGAGTTATTTATACCCACATTCAATTTTCCATGTAAACTGTCTTCGTTTGGAATTCTACGCCTAAAGGCAGGGTAAATCTCAATTTCCCGCTCAATTTAATTTAGGAATTCCAACCAAGGATTATTTTAAACTAAAACAACACAAAATTAAATCTCCACTTTTAGAGTGAACTTTGCAATGATTAAAATAAGAGAGACAGGAATGTAATTAACAAGCTTGCTTGTTTTTAATTAAATTGATTAAAAACAAGCGGTGAAAGAAAACTTTTTTTAAAATCAATTCTATACAAAAAATAAAATGATCTATTTTAAATATAAATGAGTATGTGTTTTATACACATACTCTTATAAAGAATTTATTTTATTTATTTCCTTCTTTTTTTAAATAGCTTTATGCTTTCAAATTTAATAAACACAAAAGTTAGTTCTACTTTTGTGTAGTGACCTTTGAAACGTCTACTATCCGGTTCAACTGCCTAAATATGTGATAAAATAAATAAAAACATTCCTGTTCTCCTTTTTTTTAAAACTATAAACATTTTAAATCTTTCTAGTAATCTGACTGAATGTTTGCCTTGCACTCAAAAAAAAAAAACAATAATTCATTTTAAACATTTTTTATTTATCCATTCTCATAAGTCATTAACAAAATCACCCCCCTTTTTTTAAAAAAAAAAAAAAAACAATCCGTCTGATTACTAAAGGTGAACCCTTAACTTTTGTCCGGTGGTTCTTTTACTCCTTTTATTAACTTTGTGAAGTAAGTTTTTTTTCCTCTCTTATATTTTACTTACCTAGAATTTACGATTTTGTCTATTTCTCGTTCTGTTCTATTTTCTAGCGTATACATTTTTCTGTTATCCCTTTCACATTCTGTTTCATTTTCTAGCTCATATACCTGAATCTTTTTCTTAATGAAACTTCCCAATTCTTTATCCTTTCCTACTTTATTTTCGATCATATCAACATTAGTAAAGAGATAAATTTTATTTTCTATCCATTTTTTGAATGTTTTAAATAAGATTGTTCTACAGATGGATTCTATTTCTGCTTTAAAATCATATACCAAAAACTTTTCCTTAATTCTTTTCTTAGTTTCAACTCCATGTTCTAAACTAACAATTATTTTCCTCATCTCATTTTTAGTCTCTTGAGGTAACTCTTTTACACTATTTTCCATCTCTAACTTATAACTGTCTCCAAGATTTTTTTTCTCCACTCTATTTATTTCTAATTTTATTTCAGTCTTATCTATTTTAGCAGTATCCTGTTCTAATTTAATTTCTTTACTCAACTCATTTTTCGGATCATTTTCAATCTCAACCTTCTTTTCTATTTCCTGACTTTCCTTCATTTCACCCCTCACTGCCTTCATTTCTCTAATCAGTTCTGCTTTGAACTCCCTAATTTCTTCCTTTATTTCTTGACAAAATTCTCTAATATCTTCATTCATTTCTGCTTTAAACTCTGCCAGCATTGCTTGCTGACTTTGCTTGAATTCACTAATTTCCTCCTTCATTTTTTATGCATTTCTCTATTTTCTTCCTTTATTTCTTGACGCATTTCTCTCATCATGTCCATCATTATTATCAGGGTCTCTGACTCTTTTTCAACTACTCCCATTTTTACACGACTAAATTCACTATACTAACTTTTTTCTTTTTTAAAAAAAAAAATCTAAAAGCACATAAAACGCTATTCACTGTTTGTTAATTATTTCCTGTGGAAAAGAAAACAAACTTTTTCACACTTTTGAATTCCAAAAATTAACTCCGAAAGATTTTTCTTTTTAAAAAAAAAAAAACCACTATTTACTATTTATTTATTTGTCATATCATATAAAAGTGATTTACCCGCTGATGAAGAAGCTGCAAAAACCAAAACAATTAAATCGGCCGAGTACTTTCGAGTTCTTCCCTCATATTCATGGCAACATAACTTATAAATCATTGATGTAATATGAAAAAGACGAACCCCTTCTACCAAACTGCTCAAATCATACATGCCATAACCAACAAAAACTGATATCCGCCCACTATATCTTGCCTCTTACACCTGAAATCTTTCTCGGTTGCCTAAACAAAATCTCACATGGGCTTGAAAACTCGAAGCCCTATGTTGGCTGCGCTAAAAATTTAAAGTATGTAATGGACACTCAATCTATCCTTAATCACAGAGTTGGTTGGGGATGAATATAAGGACTGGTGTAAAAGGTAGAAAAAGTGGCAAATAGGATTTTAGGTGAGAATATTCAGAAGAATAAAAGAAATAAAAAAAATAAGAATTAGTAAAAGTGTAAAAGAGAGGAAAGAAGCATTCAGAGAATATAAATGACCTATTAAGAACAAGGAAAGTGAAAAAGATATTAATGCTAAATGGGAAAAGTATTTAGAAAAGAAGTTGGCTAAAATAAATAATTAGAGAGAGAGAGAATGAAATTGAATAGTAAATTGTTGGAGGATATTAATAAAAGTGGAAGAGATGGGAGTAAAAAAAATTGGAATTACATTAAAAGGAGAAATGTAGGGGGGAGAGAGATAGTATTACTAGATCTTAAATAAATATGTAATGAATATAGAAAAGATGTTAGATGTGAAGGATAGAGTGATAGAAAACATAAAGCATATAGTAATGGGAATATTAGGTTTACAAAAAATGAATTGAATGAGGTAAAGAAGAAATTGAAAAGTGGAAGGGTAAGAGGATTAGATGGATGGGCAGCAGAGATGGTAAAGAATTTAGGATGGGAAAAAGTAAACTTATTCTGTTTTAATAAGATGGCACAAAATAGTTTTTCCCAGTAGTTGGAGTAATACAAGAGTAAGATTATTATTTAAAGGAAAAAAAGAGTAAGGATAATGGAAAGTTAAATAATTATAGACCGATAACATAACATCAGTTTTATATAGTTTTCTCATATATGGTGGCTAGAAAAGTTATAAATGGATGGAAGAGAATAATGTTGTGGGGGAAATGCAAGGAGGTTTTAGATTAGATAGGTGTATAGGAGATAGTTTATTTGTAGTTACATAACTTATGGATATGAGTAGAAATTCAGGTAAACAGATATTTATGAGTTTTATAGATATAGAGTAAATAGAAATAGATTATGGATAAGTTTAGCGAATTTTGAAATGGATGAAGCTTTAGTGGATATTATTAAGAAATTATATGAAAATAATTATTATATATATCAATTAGGGAATATTGAATCAGTTAAAGTTAAAAATGGGGTGGGACTAAGGCAAGGAGGTCCTATGTCACCTATTTTGTTTGTGTTATATTTAAGTGAAATGGAAAGAGCAATAGAAAGAATAGGAAAAGGGATAGAGATACCGTTAATAGATGGTAAGGGAGTATATATTTTCTCGGATCTTTTTTGTTGTATGCAGAAATAGAAGATATGGAAGTTATGCTGATGACGTGCAAGGGTGGGAAAAGAGATGGGGTTTAAATTTCATGAAGAAAAATCAAATATAATGATGGTTAATACTGGAGAAAGAAATGTAGAATTTTGATTGGGAGATATTAAGTTAAGTGTGATGAATAGGTATAGTTATTTGGGAATTTTTTTAAGAAATCGGAAAAATTATTTGGATGAATAGGAGAAAAAATTGATAAATGAAGCAAAGAAAAGAAAGGGATTGATAAAAGAAATTAACTGTTTTCATATAATAAATATGATGTAGCTAGAATTATATGGAAGGGAGTTGCAGTAGCAGAGTTAACATATGGTAATGATGGTTGTTTTCTATTCCTGGTGCCAGCCACCTGATGGCGCTATTTCTAGGTCAATTCCTAGAAATATACTGTTTCAGTGGCTTACACCCAACCTAAGAGGCTTCTTTCTACGAGAAAATGTTAAAAAATCCTCACGGCGGCTTTGCTTCAGCCAACCTAAGAGGCTTCTTTCTACGATAAAACACAAGAGTCCCCTCTGGCTTTTTTCTATGCTGAAAGCACAGACAAATGCCTTATTGGCTGCTGTAGTGGTTGTGTTATTAACTTTAGCATAATGCCAGAATGTCTATTTTCTCTATACTTTGGTGTGAGAGAGTGTGGATTTTAGCCTGTCGTAATTATTTAAAATTTCATTACAAGGGTTTTTTTTTTCAACTGCTCTAACCTACTGTTACGTTGTAACTTTATTAACAATGTTGTGAAGGTTCCATTACGAATGGGTAACCTTCAAAATTTGCTTTTACGTGTGCGGTAGAGAAGTATTTTGAAGAGCACATGAAAAGTAACGTTTTCGCGAGAATTCGTCTGTGACAAGTTACTTTTGATATATACAGACAAACAAAAACAATCCAGTGTCTGATTATTAATTACTGTCCAAAAAAAAAAAGAAAAAAAATTAATTGGGTATTATTTTTACATTTACTATTTAAATAAGATTAGTTTTTTTATATCTACATACATTAACAAAAACAACCCAGTTTCTGATTAATTACTGTCCAAAAAAAAAAAAAAAGAAAGAAAAGCAAATTAGTGGGGTGATATTTAAATGTAATCTTTGAATTATGGTACTTTTTATATATATGCACAATATTTACAAAAAGAACCCACTTTCTGATTAATTACTGTCCAAAAAAAAAAAACGCAAATTAGTTATCTATCATTTTTGAATTTAGTATTTAAATAACAAAAAGAACCCACTTTCTGATTCATTACTGCCCCCCCCCCCCCAAAGAAAATTAGTTGGGTATCATTTGTCAATGGAGTATTTCAATGATAGTACCTTTTCATATATACACACTAATAAAAACAACCCACTTTCTGTCCAAAAAAAAAAAAAGCAAATTAGTTGAGTATCATTTGAAAATTGAGTGTGAATTTTTAAATGTTGTTGCTAAATTGAATCATGTAGAATTGCGTCTTATTTTCTATTCAAAAAAGTCCGTAACTTTTTCTATATATACACACAAAGAAAATAAAGTCCACAGCTTTCTGATTAATTACTGTCAATACCACAAAAAAAAAAAGTTATTCGGGTATCATTTTTAAATTTAGTATTTCAATAATAGTACAGCTTTTAATATCTACACACTAACAAAAACAATCCACTTTCTGAATCATTACTGTCCAAAAAAAAAAAATAATTGCAAATTAGTCTGGTATCATTTTTAAATGTAGTATTTAAAGAACGGTAGTTTTTTATATATACACACTAACAAAAAGAACCCATTTTCTGATTCATTACTGTCAAAAAAAAAGGCAAATTACTCGTCAAAAAAAAAAAAAAAAGCAAATTACTCGGCTATCCTTTTTAAATTTAGTGTGAATGTAGAGAAATTTTGTGTAAATGGGTACAATTGCGTATTATTTTCTATTAAAAAAATACTAACTTTTTATAGATATACACACCAACAAAAACAACCCATTTGATGATTAATTACTGTCCAAAAAACGTCAATTATTCAGGTATCATTTAAAAATTTAATGTGAATTCCTAAAAAAAAATTTTTTAAAAAAAATAGTAATATTTACTATTAGTTTCTCTAATTTCCTATTACAAAACTAAAAAAGCCGATATTTCTATACATATAAATCACAGGCCATGCCCGGAATCGTAATATGTATGTTTTTGATTATCATCAATGCCATCATGCGGCTGGCACCAGGGAATAGAAAACAACTGTAATGATGCATTATGTGTTAATAAAAGGGTATTCGATTATTTAGAAAAAGTTCAAAGGGAAGTAGGAAGACATGCATTGGATGCAGATGTATTGACAGCAAGGGGGGCAATTCAAGGAGAAATAGGATGGTCAAGTTTTCATATGAAAGATGCAAAAAGTAAAATGAAAATGTTTGGTAGATTGCAGTTTATGGATAATAAAAGAATAGCCAAAATAGTATTTAATTGGGTTATGAGTAAAGGGCAGGTAACAAGATGGGTGAGAAAGGTAATGCGGTATGCAAAAGATTTGGATAAAGATTTTATATCAGTATATTTGTACAAAAGATGGGATGATTGTTTTAAGAGGATTGTTGAGTGTTGTAGTACTAAGGAATGGGATAAAAGAATACATTTAGTAATAAAGAATAGGGAGTTAGAGAGATGGAGAAATGGTATGGTGAGTAAAAAGTTTAAATATATATAGAAATAAACAGAATATTAGGTGTGAGTTAATATATGATAATAGTAAGGAAAGTAGTTTATTGTTTAAGGCTTGAACGGGATCTTTAGCTACAAGAGAACATACATGTAAATGGAAAAATATGAGCGATTTATTTTGTAAATTATGTAAGGAAGGAATAGAAAATATTAGACATTTGTTAATTGAATGTAAAAGTTTGAAAACAGAAAGAGTACATATAATGTAATTATGGAAGAATAAATATGAAAAAAGTGATTATACAGAAAGTGAATTATTGGTTTTTATGTTGGATTTGGGAAAAGATAAGGGGGATTTAGATATAAAGGCTGTAGAGTTGACAAAGATTACGTTGTGGAAATGGGCTGGAGCAGAATATGGGAAAACTTAGAGTGGGAAATGGAAAATAAAGTGGCTAACCGGTTTATCTGGGCATAATTAATTGCTGAGATATTCTTGACTTCGTTTAAGGAGAAGCCACAGTACATCACATCACATGGAAAATTTATTTACTGTGATCAAAATGGACGAGAATGATGGTTTGTGCTGGATTAAATCCAGGGAGGAACAAGAGATCTTAAGTATTGTTTAGATAATTGAGAAATAAATGTACTAAGACAAACATCAGCCAAATAAATTTAATCAATTTGAAAATTTTATTTGCACAATAGATTAAATAAATCTAGCCACGAATACAAAAGTGACTTACATTTGAATACGCATATTTATCAGAGAGTGCACATGAATACGGCACACATGAAAACATTAAATGCTTTGGCAGCAAAATTTCTCACCGAAAAATAAAAGAAATGGATAGGATAATATCTTCCTGCTGGCAATTTATAAAATTAAAAAAACATCAACTCTAGTTTCCTGATTAAGAGATGAAAATATACGGTTTTGTAAGAAATTAATGAAACCAGCACGGATGATCAATCAGTAGCATTATAACTATTGATGTTATAAAGCCGCAGGACTGCTGTGCGTAATACTGCATTTAAAGCAAACGTGGTTGATTTTACATACAAGACAAAAAATGTATACTTTCAGAAAACCAGAACAATAAAGACGATAAATAGCCAGCCAAAAGATTTTGTTGTTTGCAAAAAGCGCAAACTGACGTGTTTAAATTATTTATTTTACAACAACAATCAAGGGCTGGTGAGTAAATAAAATTATGAAGACTGCCAAACCATTTAGCAATAGTTAGTGAAATGATTAGACATCAGGAATATAAAATATAATCTCACAACGCACCCTCAAACGAAAATTGAAAACTAACTTGGAATCTTAAAACTAAGATTCCAAGACACACTATAAATACTACTAAAAGGAAATACCAATAATAAATATTAGATTAAATAATTAAAGTAATTAATACAACTTTATATATCACACTTATCATTAGATTGAGCGGAGATTTAATTAAAAGCAATTTATTTACCCTGGCAAGAATAAGAAAAAGTTTACCTTACAGTAAAGTAGAGTTCATGTAGTTTTCTGAAGAGTACGCACTTTTAATAATAGTTCATCTTTCAGGTATTGCGACATCGGCAAGGTAGAGGCACGGGATCCTGTTTGTTTTAGACATTCATGGGATAAAGGAGAGTCAGCAGGCATGGGTCCGTCTTTTGAGTTAAGCTAGCAAGACATATTGTTGGTTGTAAAACATATAGTAGTATATTTTAGCATCTTGGAGAAAACAAAATTGTTTTAATAACTGCAAATTTTGCTTTTAAAGAAATTAAATGTCCAAATGGCTAACGTTCGAATGTTAAATGAGGTTCATTAGAATGAATATAAGAAGCTAAACCAATCACCTTGACAGAGTACTTGCTTGGTCAAGGCTCTCTAGAATAATCCATGAAATTTTTGGGGTTATTTATACCCACACTCAATTTCCCATGTAAACTATCCTGTTTTTGAATTCTACACCTAAGGGCAGAGTAAATCTCAATTTCCCACTCAAATTAATTTAGGAATTCCAACCAGGCATTATTTTAAACTAAACACAAAATTAAATCTCCGCTTTTAGAATGAACTTTACAATGATTAAAATAAAAGAGACAGGAATGTAATAAACAAGCGGTGAAAGAAAACTTTTTTTGAAATCAATTCTATACAAAAATAAAATAAAATGATGTATTTTAAATATAAATGAGTATGTATTTTATACATTTACTCTTATAAACAATTTATTTATTTATTTCCTTTTTTTTTTTAAATAGCTTTATGCTTTCAAATTTAATAAACACAAAAGTTCTACTTTTGTGTAGTGACCTTTGAAACGGCTACTATCTGGTTCAATATATAATAATCAATCTAAATAAAATTGAAATAAACCAATTATATTTACAATTATTTAATTATCAACCCGGCTTTCATCTCTTATTGAGATTTTTTCAAGATATAAAGTTTTATACATCACATGTGATGTGATGCACTGTGGGTCTTTTTATACAATCTTTAGTCTCTCAGCCACTATGCCCAGAGAAACCTGTTAGTCACTTTACCTTTCCATTCCTTGCCATAAGTTTTCCCATATTCTCTATCCTGTTCCATCCCATTTCCACAACATAATCTTTTGTCAACTCCATAGCCTTTATGTCTAAACCCCCCTTATCTTTTTCCAAACTCAGCATACAAACCAATAACCCACTTTCTGTATAATCACTTTGTTTATACTTATTTTTCCACAACTTCATTATTTGTACCCTTTTTACTTTCAGGCATTTTCATTCAATTAACAGATGCCTATTATTTTTTATGCCTTCCTTACACAACTTGCAGACAAATCACCCACACTTTTCCATTTATGTGTATATTCCCTTGTTGCTAATGATTCTGTTTGAGCCTTAAACAGTAAACTACTTTTCTTGCTATTATCATAAATTAATTCTCACCCAATATTTCATTTACTTGTTATATATATTTAAACTCTTTACTCTCCATACTAGTTCTCCATTTCTCCAACTCCCTATTCTTTATTAATGCATCTATTCTATCCTATTCTTACCACTATATCACTCAACAATTTTCCTAACACTATCACCCCATCTTTTATATAAGTATACTAACATAAATTCTTTATCCAAATCTTCTGCATACTATATTACCTTTCTCACCCATCCTGTTGCTTGATCTTTACTCATAACCCAATTAAATCCTATTAGCTTTTCTTTTATTATCCATAAACTCCAGTCTACTGACATTTTCATTTTGCTTTTTGGATCTCTCATATAAAAACTTGACCATCTCATTTCTTCTTGAATTGCCTCCTTTATCATCCACACATCTGCATCTAATGCATGTCTTCCTATTTTGTACTTTTTCTAAGTAATCTAATACCCCTTTACTAACACAATGCATCGATACCCCATATTAACCCTGCTATTTCTTCATCAATCCCTTTTTTTCTTTGCTTCATTTATCAATGACTTATCAATTACATTTACTCTACCTATTGGACATTATTCTATCTTCAACAATACAATTAATACATATAAATAAATGACATAAAAATGGAAACTATATATCTATACATATATTTTTATATACCTATATAAATAAATATTCTACTCCTCCCCCCTCATAAAATCATTCACAATTTTGCCATAATTTTTAAACCTTCTAATAATGTCCATTTCCCACCTTATTTTGCTGGACGTTTAATTATATTTACACATCTATCCAAATTTTTCTGAATATGCCAAGTTTCACAACATATTCTTTTTTGATAATCTTTAACATGTTTTACAATTCTAATATTCTTCTCACATTCCATTTTATGACCAGTATCTAATCTCTTCTTCTAATTACTTTATCATGTTCCTTCCCTCTATTACTTATTGCTCATCCTGTCTGTCCTATATGATGTATCTTATTACAATTTTCACATTCAATTTTATAAACAATTTCTCCATTACTATTAATACCATTTATCCTATTTGTATTACATAACTATCTACCCAAAAACTTACTATTTTCCCGTACTATTCTTACATTATCTGGTAATTTTTCTCTTATTAACTTCCTATATATTTCTCTTGAATATGGAATAGACATCCACTATTTATATATATTTTGATTTCTAAAAATATTTTTAATTACTTTTATATCCTATTATAACAATCATTTCTACTTCTAATTTTTGCTCAAATGCATCTTTCCTATCTAATGTAAATTTATCACTTTTTAATTTAAATCTCTTTAAAACTCCTACTTTTTGACACCATGGCTGATATGACTTTGGATCAATTAAAACCTCTTAATTTTTTTTATCTTAAATATAATGCTTTACCATTATTTCATTTATCATTTCTCTCTTCACAAAAATATCTAAATATTTTAATCCACTCATCTCTTTTTCAATTCTAAACCTAATTTTATATTTATTATTACTCAATTCATTCAAAACCTTGTCAGTTCTCTACTATTTCCAATAACAATAATATCCATATACCTATAATATTCTTTAATTCCTTTACTCTTTATAAATGATAAACTTACATTAGATAGGAAAGAGGCATATGAGCAAAAATTAAAGGTAGAGAAATGTTTATGTTAAAATATATAAAAGAAAGGTAATTTAAAATATTTTTAGAAATCAAAATATAAATAGTAGAAGTATGATAAGAATAAATATAAAGATTGTAAATGGATGTCTATCATGATATTCAAGGGAAGTGTATAAGAAATTAATAAGAGAGAAATTCCCAGATAATGTAAGAATAGCTTGGGAAAATAGTCTTTGGGTAGATGGTTATGTAATACAAATAGGATAAATGATATTAATAGTAAGGGAGGAATGGTTTGTAAAATCAAATGTGGAAATTGTAATAAGGGTATGTATAGGACAGACTGGATAAACAATAAGTGATAGAGGGAAACATAATAGAGCAATAAGTAGGAGAGATATTAGATCAGGACCATATATACATTATTTAGATACTGGTCATAAAATGAAGTGTGAGAAGAATATTAGAGTTATAAAACATGGTAAAGATTATCAAAAAAAAAAGGGATGTTATGAACTTTGTATATTCAGAAAAAATTGGATAGATGTGTAAATGTAATTTAACGTTAAGTTCAGCAAAATTAGGTGAAAATGGGCATAATTAGATAATTGGAAGATTTCAAAAATTATGGTAGGTCATGTGATGTATAAAACTTTATATCTTGAAAGGTTTCAATAAGAAATGAAAGCCAGGTTAATAATTAAATAATTGTAAATATAATTGGTTGTTTATTTCAATTTTTATTAGATTGATTATTATATTAAGTATATATTTATAACAACATTGTGAACAAATATTTTTTTATGTGGGATATTTGACTATAGTATATAGTGTCTATTATTTATACCATATAATTAATAAAGCTAATATTTAAAAAAGTGTAATATTAAATTATTATTCAAATTATTTATGAATGTTATTCCTCGTAACTCTTTCTTTTAAATAATAAGAGTAGAAGTTAAATAGGAAAAGTTTTTTTATAATATTAAATTATTATTAAAAATTAAGCAGTAAAATTAATCTGTAGATAATTTTGCTCAGTTTCTTTATATATGTGTGAGGGTTAAAAAAGGTGAATGGCTTCTTATAAGTATTAGATTCAGATGCTTTTTTGTTAATATAAAAAAATATTCTGTCTGCAACTTACAAATATTATAAGAAAGTGATGATCTGAAAAGAAAAAAAAGCATTTATTAAAAATTTTGGACTCTATTAAATGCATAATTTAAGAGCATTATCATTATAACAAGTGACCATTAATATGAAATCTATTGTGTATAATTTTTAATTTCAATACAATTTTTTGAAAAATGGATTAAATTTAATTATTATGTTTTAAATTATCCAGTATAATTTATTAAATTTTTTTTTCAGCTTTCATAATTTAATACTATTTTGTTCTTCAAAAAATTTAATTTAATGGTCAAGACAAAATTGTTTTTATTATTCTATAATTAAAATATCATTAGCAGTGTATTATTTTCTTTATGTTTGGATTTTGACTATTTGATGAAACTGAGATTGATGGTTTAAGAAAAGATTGAGCTGAATTCTTTAAACAGTTCTAGTCTATATAAAATACTATATAAATTTTTAAAAGCAAGACAAAATTACCCCATCCCCCCAATCATTTTTAACATTTGTTTTTATAATGATAATTTAATATCTTGAAATAATAATTATTTTAAAAATAAATTATCAAATCAATGTTTGATTTTCATTTATTTTTTGTTGCAACTTCTCACTTTGGATTCTTTAGCAAGCAAAATAAATTTAGATACAAAATATGGAAAGAAAATTATTAATCTAACCTAAAACTTCAAAATTCGATTCTATCCATGTGGTAATTTTGTTATTTAAATAATCCATTTTTAAAATATTTTTTAATATATTCATATACATAAATATTTTATTCTTTTCCTATATTTTTAATCATCCTATCTATTTTATCTAAGAACCGCTCTGAATGAAAAGATAGCCCTGTTTTTTTTCTTAATGAACATTACTCGTCAATACAAAGATAATGGGCTTTTTGCTTGTGTGACATCATTCTTTAATCCTATAATGAATCTTAACCTGTGCTCTGCTGAAGTACATTAAATCTATTTTAACAAGTTTCACTCATCCTTTGAGCTGTCTTATATTTTCATCAACTCCCATATGTGTAATTAATTATATAATTATTATCAATAACTGTGACCCCTTGAATTTGATTAATCATTTAATAAATGGGGGTAAATAAATTAGCTCTTGTAATATCTTGGTTTAAAATAAATAATGTATATACATATATACGCGATGAATCGCACTTATCCTTTCTCAACCTTTGGTTTTGACGTGAATAATGAAATGTAAACAATCAAGGAACATGAGTTTAGTGAATATAATTCGATCAATTGTTATATATATATGTAAAAGCGTTACTGCAATTATGAAATGAAGCCTGTAGATATATATATTGGCATATTAACACCGCACTTACATCACTGTGTGTCATTGGTTTTCAATATATTTAGGTATTTAATCCAGAAAGAGCATGTGGATACCTTGAGTATATTTAATACTGTGGCATTTACTGCTGTGATGGCATATATGCGCCAGTGTCATGCAGATAGTTATGTAATCTACGTATTTATATAATTGTTTTTGAATTATTAAAACACATACTTATCTTAGTTTTCTTGTTCAAATCACCTCATCCACTTCCTCTGTCTAAATGTAATGGTTTAAGCTTTCAAGTCTTGAGATGAAATTCAAGCACAATTATCCCAAAATTATAAAATGATCACCATTTGTCCCATCGTTCAAATATTTGAATAGCCTTTTTAATCGGTGTGAAAGATATCTTAATCCATGCCATTATGTCACCATCTTTAGTCTCTCTTGTCTTTTCAGCTGTGTCTACAGGCCAGGAATCAAAGAAATTTATTGTATCATCATAAATGTTGCTCATTATGTTAGTGATCTGGAGAATGGGTAAAATAGGTTCGAACTCAGGATCATCCCTGACCTGTGCATCTCGACCCAGACTGAGTTTAAGATATTATTACTTACATTCTAGATCATGTTGAGTGAGTAGACGTGTTTGAATGGTACAATAGTTTTTTTCCCCCAGGTTTGGCGCAACATGAAGCTTGAATTGAAATACCCACATACCTGAGAAATACCAAAAGTTGTGTAATATATGCAAAAGTAGTGTTAATATATGCAAACCTAGGTATGTTATTAAAAATTTATTATACATGTATGAAATGGGAATATTCTATATATCTTTATGCAGTTGCAGATCACTCTGTGTCGACATGACACCCCAGTATTGTTAATACTGTATTAATAAAAATTACCAACCAGTAGTCGATTGAAAATATTGAGGGATTAGAGATGGATGATTCAAACCTGGATAGGTGAATGGTCTTTTTTTTCTGTTTTTATTACACTTTATTGTAATTATTGTATGGTATGAAATAGGATCATTAGACAATGATGAAAATTTTACGAGTCAGTTTCAGGTGCAAAGAAACAACCATGGTAAGAAACGGGGAAGAAAAGTCTGGTAAAAGAATTGTTTTTTTTTCTCAATAGTAAATGACTTTCAATGTTTTACTAGGTGAAATTAAAAAAAAGGTAGGCAGTTGAGGCTATAGTAAAGTATAATAAAAATAAGCAATAGTCGGGCAGGTAGAGAAAAGTTGGGGGAGAAAATAGAATGGTAGGGCAGGAAGTGTTTTTTGAAAAAAATGGGGGAAGGGTATCTATCCTGTAAATAAAATAAGAGACTAAAGAAAAAATGAAGAGGGTGATTGAATAAAAGACTTCATGAGACGACAAGAAAGAGCGAGAACAATGGTCACATGAAACAAGAGGGTGAAAATGAAAGCAAAGAACTTGATCGAAAGGCATCAATAGAAGCAAATCCATTGGGACTATCCAGCCCTGAAATTTCAAAGAACCAGAGAAGTTATTATAGGACTTCACCAGTGGACCAAGGATACCCGAGGCCAATCAAGAGTTGATAGCAATGCATAGCATGATGGAAGGAATAATGAAAGAGCTGAAAGGAGAACTTAAAAGGCAAAAGAGAGATCTAGAGAAGTCAAAAGAAAGATGAAAAGAACTGATGGAGATAAGAAGACCTATGAGAGGAGGTCAAGCAAATCAAGACCACAATGGGCTGTACACCTAATCTTCAAAAGGAGTGCACCAGATGAGGATATAACCTTTCAAGATGTACAACTAAACAAGAAATTACAGCATAGAGGAGGAATACAATCAAAACAGGAGTGTGCAACCTGGGATAGATGTTAAAGAACATACAACCACGGAAATCACTAAGTACTATGACCAGCCAGTTAGCCACCAGGGATCATCTAACATTGCGCATTTTGTACAAATACCAGTTTTTTTGCAGTGAACCGGGAAGAAAACGTAGAATGTTTGAGGGAACTTTTTCATTCACCCCGTCAACAACAATGAACAAGTAGCCATCGCTAGCTATTATTTAAAGGTAGCTGATAAAGATTGGTGTTCATTACAGAAAAAGCCAACTTCATTTGAAGAGTACAAACTGGTCTTACTACAAAGTTACTGGAATGAGGACAGGCAGGAGGTCATTTTATACTCCCTGACCACAGAGAAATACTAAAAAAAAACCATGCAATTTTTTGTGTCTGGTGGCTAAGTTTCGATCACTAACGGTCTTTTCATACACAGATGTACGTATGAGAATTATAAGATATAACATGCCAGTCTGGTTGCAAGGAATGATGCTGGGGAGTTGAATCACCAGCATTGAGGAAAGTATCAAATTTGTTACATCAGTTGACTATGGCATTTGACCCTAACTATAATTATTGAGGAACACCAGGATGACAGGATGTGTAAAGAAACCCATCGCTTGCCAAATACCTGTGTCAAGGATTGAAATTGTCAAACGAGCTGGTCCACTCTTGGCGTAGAAATGTGATGAAACTTTCCATGCACCCCATCCATCTAACACTGGCAAATGGGGAAAAATGAGTGAGAACTATCAGATATGGCTAGAAGCCAGAGTCATTAGTAAGCAAATCTGCCATATTTTTTAATAATGGCAGGGTTGATATATGACAGGGTATTGGCTTCTGATTTTTTGACACAACGCCAGGGGTTACCATTGATTACCCCTGGAGGATATGCACATTTCGTAACAAAGCCATAGATTTTGAGGCCATCACATGACCTGCATTATCGTTAGTAAAGTACAAGACTCTGTACTCATTGAACCTAAAGATCAGAAATGAGTAAAGAAAATTTTGGAGGAGTACGCCCAGGTGTTCTCTCACACCTCTGGTAAGATAAAAGGGTACACACACCGCATCTTGGAGAAAGAAGAGTTTACACACAGTCCAAGACATCTCAGACCCCATTTTAATACAGGGAATAGGTGGAAAGGCAGATCCAGCAGATGATAGAGTGGGATATTATCAAATGAAGTACCCCCCTTACAATAATGTCTTAGTCGTAGTGAAGAAGATGAGTGGAGACCTACAGCTGGCCTGGATGCCATCTGTTAAACAGCATGACGATACCAGAAAGAGACATACTGAAACAGTCAGCTTTGTCAATCTGTTTCACCTACTATATCCTATAGTGGTATTTCTATGTATATAACTATCACCAAATCCTCATATATCATGTTAATGTTATGTTAAAAACAGGCTAAATTTAAACCTAAATATGTTAATCATGTATGTGTGCATTTATCTGAATATATAATATGAAAATTGAATCTATATACATAAATCTCCATAAATACGCACATATATATTTCTGGTAATAAATAAATGGAAAATATGTTGTATGTGTAACAAGAGACTACATATATGCAGGAATGAATAATGTTAACAGGATTAAAGCATTAAAATTTCTTTACTTAAAATATTAATTCTAAAAAGTAATATTTGAAATTATTATATAATTCTGCATATATCGTTAAATTAAATGATCAAGTTACATAGTAATTCTGCATATACTGTTAAATTAAATGATTGAGTTACATATATAATAAAATGTTTTTCATCTTTTAGATTTGTTTTTCTAGAAAGGATGGCTCCATAAAAGTTAATCCTTCTCGCTATAAAATGATCTAGTTTCAATTTAAGGTTAAAATTAGATTTAAAATTAGAAATATGAATAAATTACTGTGAGTGACCGAGGTTAATATTGACCTAAAAGAAAAAACAATCAGCGAGTTTCCACGATTTTTTAGAGGTAGCGAGAAAGCTGGAAAAGTGAATCTAAAAATAATGTAATGAAGGAGAGGGGGGTGAGCTAGTATATAAGCCTTGGCATCCATCTTTGAAGGACTCTAACATTATATTTTAACAAAGTACTTGCAAAAAGAGTGATGATGATGAAGTCGGTGAAGAAGGCTAAATGCATTGCTTTCTCGACCTCGGTAAAAGCTACCTGATGCGGGAAGAGATGCAGTGAGAGCCGCTACCACCTAAAAGAAGTTCCTCGATGATGAAAACATCCTGCCAGCAGAAAAGAAGATAATGGTAAACAAACTCCTTCAATTTTAAAGCCTTTCAACTAAAGTCCACTAATTCTAATATGCTAGCTTAATCTAAAATCTATGGCCATAATATTAATGTAATTTAAACTCATATCTTAAATGTAATTTTATTTTATTTTAATCCTAAAATCTTGCCTGATTTACAAACTGATTAACTGATTCATTGACTGATTGATTTATAAGTTATTTTTTTCATATCTGATTTATTAACTGCTTTATTATTTATTATCTGAGTTATTAATTGCGTTAATAACACATTTCATTTGTTGATATGATTTCTTTATTTATTGGTTTACTTGCTGAACTTATTTATGATTGATTAGTTTTACGTCTTTATCCTATTTTGAGTTATTAAAAGTTATTTAGTCTTAACTTGCTAAAATCCATATTTTACATGTTTTAGTATAAGTTTTATTACGTATAATTCAAAATGATCTATTTTAAAATAACTTAATGATAATATTTGTCCCAATTAATTCTCTTAAACAACTTAAAATCATCTTAAACTAAGTCAATCAAATCTCATCTAAATGTCGTATAAGTTCCATTTTAAACTATGCTAAAACAGCCAAATTTCAGATTTCACTTACGTGAAATCTTATTTTAAATTTACATTTCTTTTAGTTAAATCTATGCCAAATCTTATTATTTTTCAATTATGTATTTGTTTATGCTATATTTATTCAAAACGGAGTTTTACTCTTAGTTAAATCATTAGTGAGAAGTCATTATTTATTCTCACGCATATATATATATGTAATTTTGCGTATATTAACACACAAACCAAAACTCTGTTTTAAAATGGATAAATTGTCTTATTTAAGATATAATTACAAGCTAATAGCTATTCTAAGATAAATTTGCTTTAAATATAATATTTAATTCATATTGAGTTGAAGTGATAAAATACAGCATAAATCTGTAATTCTATATCGTAATTTTTCTTAATATGCTGTAATCCTCACTAGAATTATAAATGCCTATATAGATAGCTTTATAAATTAGATTCATAAGCTTTCCTTAATAGCATAATTATAGATGCTATCTCATGAACTGATACACGGTAGTTTCATGAAGGAAACTATTGTTTAGCGTCTTAATTTTATTATATAATAATGTCAGCGGTGCATATGTGTCCTTAAAAAATGTGCGGCATAATCACTTGTTGCTGCATTCTTTAATAGGCATAGGTGTTAGGGCTACACCATTACTCTTAGTTTGGACAACTACCTTCTCCAGATGGTGGACGGGTTTGCACTTTCCCATTCTGCATCCTCAGGAACGGAGCATGAGACTCCCCACTTAAATTAGTTGTTCGATCATCTGGACTAAATGTCTTATTTTCAAACGAGTTTGGTAAAAGGGAACCAGTTACTTGGTACAAATCCTGTGAAAAAGGCACACACACGAGATGCAGGGACTCAGTAATTGTATATTTTCTATATGCCCTGGTATCTGAAGTCTGACTGCCAATCATCAGTTCATGCCGCCATAATAATTATATTTTTCAGCTTTGATCTGAGTTCGAATCTAATTTAATAGACATATTAGCTATATAGAGAATATATTGATTATTCATGCTTAATAAAATATTATGTTCCCTATTGTGCCAGGCATTATCAAATGGCCTTGCACAAAGTATGTATTAAGCACAACAAATATATATAAATGTGCTATATTAATAATGGAAATTCGGTCTGAGCATTAAAATACCCATACACACCAATTTAAATAATATGAAATTGACATAGGAAATATTGTAGAGTTAACTCATGTATTTTTTGTTTTATATTTCCGTTTTGTATATGTTTTATGATATGTTATTTTATGTATTTGGCTTTTCTCAGAAAAATTCAAATAGAGAAAAGCAATTGTTCCAATGTAATTGTACATATTTTTTTTTACTTTTCTAAAAATTAATTTTATTCTGTAAACTAAGAATGTTAATTGCTTTTGCAAAATGTTTGATAATGCTATAATTAAACTGTTATCTTTTTAAAAATTCTTTTGAATTTATTTTGTAAGCAAGTGGTCGGAGTAATCAATATGGAAACGAGTCATTGTATCAAACTTAAAATGTAGAATTTAATTGGAAAAATTGTAAGGAATGTTATAATCTAAATGATAAGATAAATTGAAAGGATTGGCTGATTCATACTTCTCAGAGGGCTAGTGGGATTGATATAGTTTAGTCAGTGCTGTGAGATTCATTCTTTCGTAAGCATTCAAGTCGTTCATTACTTTGGCTCCAGAATTCTCCAAGCACCCAGCTACTTAGAGATTAATTTATGAACAAGACTACTGCTGACACTTTCTAAGAAATCCATTATACAGTTCTTTTAAGAACTAATGATTTCTTAAAGATTTAATGAACCATTTGATAGCAAAAATAAAAATTATTATCATATACACACAGAGGAAAATATGAAGCAATCTACCAGAGAGTCCAGTAAAATGACCATGGGGTAGACAACCAGCCAGTGCACCGCCCTTTCTCTATCCCAAGCCGCCAAGATGTGACCATGCCAGTTCCAGCCGCCCTGCCTCTGCCTAAATGGATGAAATCCTCACCACACAGCCAGATGACTTGAAGCCCACTCAGAGCCCAGAGGAGAAGAATGAAGACGCCGACATAAGTTTATTTTAAGATGTTTTATTAATATTGAAATAATTAACTTTGATATTTCCTATTAAATATATTAATATTATTTTTTTTATTATTATTATTATTAATCTTTTTAAAAAAAAAAAAAAAGAGAGAGTGTTATCTCTCGCATATGTATATTGAATTACGGTTATTACGGGCATAAATGTTAAAGCTTTTACTTAAATCTTTTGAGTCAATTTTTCTATGTCAAATTCTTGTATTTTCAACAAAGGTTGCAATGAGATTTTTTTTTTTTTTTTATTCGTTTTCCTCTTTGTTACTCCTGAAATTCGTCATAAACAAATATATATGCGTACATACACTTATAATATTCGGTGAATACGATATCTCATGTTGAATATCTAAAAAAATGTATTTAACCGTATATCTTTTTTTTAAGTTTTTTTTTTTTTTTGTCACTGCTACACCTCAAGATGCGTGTAAGAAGGGATTGATCTATTATAGATTCCCTGTAAGCAAGTACTCTAATAACTTTATATTTAAAATAATAGTAAGTGTATAATTATGCTGCACGTATATACATGTATAGAAATTTATCTATAGCAAAAGAGAAATAGATACAGTACCTTATGGTGAGTACGATATAGTATCTGAGCCAATGCAACCCATTGACTTGTTGAAAATATGAAATTAGTGAAATATTTCATAGTGCAAATATATGTATAGTTTTTATTATTATATTTGCTATCAATAAAAAGGTTTTAAAGTCATCAGTAAAAGTATATGCCTGTATAACCGAAGATCTCTAATCTGAAATATATATATCAGATCACACAAAGTAAAATTTATTTCTACTTGGGTAAAAGGAGCTCAGACCACTTCCATTACTTATAAACATTGTAAATAGCTATAGGGATTTATTATTTTTCTTATTTAAAATTGTATTTATCTATTTCAACGCTTCGAATATATATGGTTTGGGAAAATTAATTATTTAGTATTTTTGTTATTATATCATCATTAGTATGACACGGTGGTGGGTATTTGGGATTAAATAAATATTTAATCATAATATTAAACATTTTTCGTTTTCGTATTATTATTTATATTGATAAAAATGTATTCTTTCCTTATCAACCACGTAACTTACCCATTTGAAGACCCTAGATGTAGGGTGACTGAGCTAGCCACAAAGGGATATCGCTCTACCGGGGTGTTATATCTTATTCTTATGCTCTGCTGAATATATGGTATTGCACACCCTTCTAGGAGGGTGAAAAATTCATTTTTTAGATTCTTTTCTAGAAGTGGCGCAAAGGTCTATTTTGTAAATAGATTTTTCAAAGGTGTACTTGCCATTGTTCTAAATATTCGGGCATTCAAATAAGATATCAACTAAAGGGTGTTTTTAACTGGAAGAGTCCTGTCAATCCACTCTTTCTATCAATTTAGCTAGAAGTACCAATACACATGAGTACAGACAATCGGCTAAATTGATATCAATTTCTTTACCTGTTGAATCTTGGTCACTTCATGCTCAGTGCAAGAGTAGGAAAAGAATTCCGCAGGGAGTATGGTCCGGTACACTATAAATGTTTATAATCACTTCTACTTGCTGTAAAGCAAATCTAGATCCTCTTATATAACATAAACTAGGTGTAGATAGGCATGAGCAAATTCACTAAATCTATCAAGTAATATTAAGGCTCATGAAAAATAAGGCTCATGAAAAATAACTTCCAACCTATGATTTCTTTATCACCTGTGAGTGATAGATATATATAGTTAAATAAATTAAAGTATTTGTAACCTAAAAACTACAATCACCTGCGAGTGATTAGAAATTCTATATATAAACCAGAAGTGCTTATACCTAAAATCATCACCTACGAGTGATATACATATAAGAAACCAAATAATTTTAACTAGCAATTTAATATCACCTGCAAGTGATCTCACCCACCACATATATATGTAAACCAAGCTATGTATAACTCAGCCATAAATGATTATATATCCAAAACCATCACCTATGTGTGAACCCAAAACCTAAATGTAAATTGTATCCCTTAATCACCTGCAAATGAGACAATGCATATAGTCATTGTATATATTATTTCAGTATTGGTAACTTATTAAATTAATATTAAATTTAACTACTGTGCCATGTCTCGATATTGCTCATCATTAAGTCATTATTTATTATCAATGTGTTAGTTATTAAGAATCACTTCCTTATTTAATAATTATATCCTAGTCACACGATATCTATATAGCTATACTAGTCAGAATGTCAACTTTCTCCCCAGCCTTTTGCTCTACTATTGTTCTACTGCCGGCATGTGATGAAGACTACTGCTGACCTCATGTGTCATCGGTAAGGTAGTAAATCTCTGAGCAATAGGAAAGGAACTAGGGCTATATCTGACCTGTGGTTTCATCATCGTATTCTGGTCGGCCTTGGATGATTTACTAACACCAGGTTTTGTTATGCGAATGTACATATTTGACCGTTACAATACTACCATGCATTCAAGAAATATTGATCCACTTAGCCGGCCAGACTGTCTTTTCTGCATTAGACCTCACTGCCAGTTATTGGCCGATGACCTTGGACCGTGTAATTGGAAATATACCGCTTTCCGGTATGGCTGGCAAACCCACATTTCAAAAGGGTGTCGATTGCTCTTATTAACAGCGGAGCAGGATTAATGTAAACAAGTTCTATGGTGTGTTATGTGGATGTTATTATGATTGCTTCTAAGAACACCTGGAATAGTTTGAACAATTTTTCCAAGAATGCACCCGGGAGAATATCACGATCAATATGGAGAAAAGTCACTTAGCAGTTAGAGATATCGTTCTTGGGCCATATTATAAATGAGCACAGTATTAAGGTGTACCCTGAAAAAGTTGAAGCCAGTTCCCAAAACTAATGGCCCATAAACAGGTCCAATCCTTCCTCAGACTTTGCAACTTCTATCACAAATTCTATCCAGGTTTCGCTCATGAGACAGTAAATCTGGTGGGCTTGCTGAAAAAGGATAGAAAATGGGAATGGATCGCTGCTCACTATCTGGAACTAAGCACCATCAAGATGAATTTCCCTTTGGCAGTGTTATGCTCCACGATCCCGACTTGTCCATTTTACGTCTAAACGGATAGCTGCAAAAGGGAGGTTAGTTGCGGTATTATTCCAGCTAGGCAAAGCAGGAGAGCACCAGGTGTTCTATTTTAGTAATCAAGATGTTACCACCAAGCCAGAGACCCCAGCAATTGTTTGGGCATGCCAAAAATTCAAACAGTTCCTTCTAGGGTCTGACGTTATTATGATGGACCATAAATGCTCGAAATTTTTGAATAAAAGCTTCCTAACTAATGACCAACTCATCAGGTGGAGCCTAACTATACAACAGTTCCGATATTGCATTGTCCAGGTTATGAGAAGGTGGTGACCGACATCTTGAGCAGCCACTCAATATCCACGAAATTGCAAAATCCAGAATTATTTCACCAAACCGTAAGTTATGGCTACTAACCAGATCTCCATAGAATCAGAACTAAAAAAACCTCATACTGGCAAGAAAAGGAAGACCAGTATGACAGGATTATCCATGACCTACAGACAAACTAGTCAGGTGACCGTATTATGATCTGCATTGAGTGGTACTCCCAATACCGGAAGGTCAGAATTCTTCAAATAAATGTAAAAGGCAAGGATCGCAAATGGCCAATAAAGTCTGAGGAGGCTATAAGGCATCAGTTCTTCTGGCCGGGATGTACGCTCACATCCGTGCTGGCAAAATGTAATATATGTGCAAAAAGCAAATTTTCAAACAAATTTTATCCAGGGCCATAAACCCCATTATGAAAGCTCAGACCAAACGAATTACCATTGATCACTATGGACCTTTGCTGAAGTTCATGATATTCCAATACCTGCTGGTGACCTATGACATTCTCGAAATACATGCGGGAATATCCAGTCAGGGTGGTGGACTCAACCGGGAGACTCCAGAACTAAAAAACCTCATATTGGCAAGAAAAGGAAGACCAGTATGACAGGATTATCTGTGACTTATAGACAAATCAGTCAGGTGACCATGTTATGATTGCACTGAGTAGTACTCCCTGTACCAGAAGGATAGAATTCTTAAAAGGCAAGGATCACACATGGAAGATAACAATCCCTGGTTAACTAAGGATTCCATTGATCGAACACATACATAAAATTCTGGGACACTATGGGCCAATAAAGTCTGAGAAGGCTATAAGGCATCATCAGTTCTTCTGCCTGGGGATGTACTCTCACATCCTCCATGCTGAGAAAATGTGATATATGTGCAAAAATCAAATTTCCAAACAAATCATACACCGGGGCCATAAACACCATTATGAGCTCAGACCAAACGAGTTACCATTGATCACTGGGTTTTTTTGCTGAAGTTCATGAGATTCCAACACTTGCTGGTGACCTGACATATTCTCGAAATACGTGCGGAAATATCCAGTCAGGGTGGCGGACTCAAAAGGTGATCCCATTATGGGCTCGGACCAAACAAGTTACTCACCATTGACCACTATGGTCCTTTGCCGAAGTTCATGAGATTCCAATACCTGCTGGTGACCTACGACATAGTCTTGAAATATGTGCTGGCATATCCAGTCAGGATGGCACACTCAAAAGGTGCCATAAATGCCCTTCATGAAAAGCAATTCCCAAAGTTGGGAAACTAGACACCATGTTATTGGATCATGGCTCTGCTTTTCACATCCAGGGAGTGGAAAATGGGTATTGAAACAGGGGCTTAGCCATCGACTCGCTTTGATCAGAAACCCCATGTCCAACTGCAAGAGAAATCAATAGGCTCTTCCATCCAAATCTTGCAAGAGAAATCAATAGGCTCTTCCATACCTACATCTCAATAGACTATCGGGGCTGGGTGAACAAAACCACAGAGGTAGTTAGTTACATAATACAATGAGTGAGTCTATAGGATTTACACCCAGATAGCTTCACCATTGGTAAGCCATGACTAGATATATTCAGGATTGTGTTACCTGGAGATAACATCTTCATCGATCAGAACCAAGACCAATAAGCTCCCCAAAAACAGTTTGCCCAAATGGTGAAAATCCATATGAAAAGAGGGTGCATACCATGCCACAAATTTTATGAAGGGAATAAAATGTGGTTAAGGTCATCCAAGCCAAGCAGCGCAATCAAGAAGGCATGTAGAAAAAAATTTCCACTGGACCATATGTAATACAGAGGAAATGCGGTGAAAATGCTTTACTGTTGGACGGGGATGATGGAATTTTTTTAAAGGAGTATTTAATGTTCAACAGATACAAGCCCCAGACCCAGGCAAAGACTAACGATAAGTACCTGGGTGGATCAATGACCCAAGAAAACTGAATTCACAGATCTTGGATAATTCTGAGTTTTTTTTAAACAGGCAAAATTCTCATATAGTAGTGGCATTCAATGCAATCCAGAATAATCAATAGATGCCAAAAGGTCTGTGTGTAAAATTTTTATCTATTGCCTACTCATCCAATATCCCCAGACTAGTTTCAGCCTTGTGGCCTTCGTCATTGAGGAGCCTTGGATCTGAGAGCACTGCACCTAGATCTTAGGATCCCACAGGCCAGAACTATTCTGGGTTTATTGGATGAGTAGGCCCTAAATAGGAATTTTATGCACAGGCCTTTTGGCATCCATTGATTACTCTGGCTTGCACTAAGTGGCACTACTGTATGGAGAGTTTTGCCTGTTTTAGTAACAGTTATGAGCAAGCATAAGAAAAGGTGATCATGTGAAATTTAGTAAGTTTTTTGTTGTTGATATAACTATGATGCAAGAGTAGTTTTAAAAGTTCAAAATAAGATGCCGGACAAGGGTAATAGACGTAGAGGTAGGAAATAGGGAATAAAATAGTTGATATTGATGTTCGTATTAATGCGAAGTAAGCACTCAAACTTGTTTGTCTCCTTTTGTCACCAGACATCTTTAATAGAGATTTTTTTCTTTCTTTTGTTTTGTTTGTCTTTTTCAAATTATTACTTTTTTTTAAAGTAGGGAATTATGAAGCGATCAATCTGGTGTCCAGATTGTACATGGCCCAATCTGTCCATGAACCACTCAGTAGGGTTCAAACCTTGAATTTTAACCTGTTTCATTATTTATTATATGTATAAAGTGTATATACATCAAAAGTACTTGTACACATTTAATTAATAAATTTTTTAAAAATAGAAATTGTGTACATACTCGGATATATATATAATAGAGATGGATGTGGAATCTACTAACATTATTACAAATGTTTTATATATTTTATTTTATTAACACGCCAGAAAGATGATGAAATATATCAAGAACTTTCTCAAAAGCACTTAGAAAAATATACAATCGCGGGGAAGTAATCTATTGTTCAAATTTTGTAAAATTTCTATTCTTTAATTGAAAATGTTTTTAAATTTAGGAATAAGATTACTAATAGATATTCTATCGATAATATTTATGTTAATCTATGTCAAAATCAAGAAATATATTTTGAATACATTTTGAGCTTTATTGACTATTTGCATCTTCTTAGACAAAAGGACAAAGGCATAGTTTTGTTAAAATTAATCAGACAAAGCAAACCTTCATTGATTTTAATTTTGGAATAACTTGGCATGATATAAAAAAGGCCAAAAATTATTATCAAAAGAGGTGTTTTATTAAAAATAGTGCTGCTATCATACTCCGTGCCACTACAAATTTTTGATATGATGCCTGAGTAGAGGAAATAACACTATCTTTGCCCCGTCTTTAGGACCATTTCCTCACCAGAATGCCATTATCTCCCACTACCTGATGAGCTGCCCACAGTGTAAATGAAATCAAGCCCTAGGGAAAGCTTCCTGCCTCCAAAGCAATTAACCACCACCAATGGAGTCATCGATCACCGTGCATGTACAAGGACCAACTCATCGCATCCCTGTAACACTGCAGGGTAATACATAACTGCTGCAACCAAAGTCTTTATATTAGCTCAAACTAGTTTTCAAGCTCCAGAATTAACTTTTCCTATGGCCTTTGAACCATGTCTATATGTATATATTTGTTTTTTATCGAACGGGCATGGTATGATGCCATTGACCCTTCACATATATTAACTATGTAAATGACTCTAGTTACTTATCTTCATAAATATATTTTTTTATGTATCAGGCTTTGGTGCTATAAAAATTGTTTATGATTATTAATTATATTTAACCTACTTGAAATTAATATGCCAATCCAAGTCAACTTCGTGAGTCCACTCGCTAAGCCCTTTTTAAAACTAAACCTTTTTTTAAATCAGGGTCCATAATAGCCCATCCATTCATTTATTGTAAATATGTACATCTGCCGGGTTGAGTTGTCTTTTACATAATGTTTTTTAAAAAGTTATATTTAAGAGATTAGTCTAATAGAAATCTATCTTGTTGGTTAACACTACCAAATAATTTTTTTTTGTCTCGATGGGATGACCATCATTTACATTTATACTCATAATCCAGTCTACACCTTCATGAAATGTTGGTCGAATATAAACCCCCACTTATTAAACACATGGGATTTATCACTTCGAAGTTTTTTTTTAAATTTATGAATGGGAATGAGGTAAACTGAAGGTTTATTTTATTAACTAATAAATAGTGTAGGAATGTTAGTCTAGTATAGCACTAGTTTGGGATTTAAGCAATATCATTAAAGATAAAATCATTTTCATACAAGCATTAAAGTTATTTCAACGTCGTTAATGACCTTTTCTCTTTCGCATTGCTGATATTGGCCGGTCTTTTATGGGATATTCGAAAATACGAACCCATGAATTTTATATATCTTTCAATGTCAGGAAATCTCACCACATTGTAGTGCTCTTAAGGAATGGTAAGCTCTGCAATGGGGTGATCCCGGGAAGTCCAGCTCTTTGCATCGTCCTACCTGTTTTATCTAAGAACCACTCTGAATGAATAGGGGGACTTAGCTGTGTTTCTTTTTTTTATGAAGCACTACTCGTTATTCAATACGAATGTCATCTATGTAATGATCGTGATGTCAATACAGCTATATATATATATTGTAATTTTGATTTCTGCTTGCGTGACATCATTCTTTAATGCTATAATGAATCGACCTATGCTCTGCTGAAGAATATTAAATCTTCTATTTTAACAAGTTTCGCTCATCCTTTGAGTTGTCTTATATTTTCATCAAATCTTATATGCATAATTAATTGTATAATTATTGTTAAGAACTGTGACTGTGGAGATTCAATTAATTGTTTCATAAATAGGGATAAATAAATTAGCTCTTGTAAAATCTTGTTTTAAAATAAATACTGTATATACATATATACACGATGAATCACACTTTGCTTTCTTGTCCTTTTGTTTTGACATCAATAATGAAATGTAAACAATTGATGGACATGAGTTTAGTGTATGTAATTCGGTCATTGAGTGTTATATATATATGCATTAAGGCAATTATGAAATGAGTCTGTAAATATATATATTGGCATATTAACACCGGAACCTACATCACTGTGTATCATTGGTTTCAATATATCTATGTATTTAATCCAGAAAGAGTATGTGATACATTGAGTTAATTTAATACTGTAGAGTTTACTGCTGTGATGGCATATATTCGCCAGTGTCACACACATTCTTATGTAACCTATGTATTTATATAATTGGTTAGTGTATTATTAAAACATATATTTATCCAGTTTTCTTGTTCGAATCACTTTTTCATCTACTTCCTCTATCTAAATATAATGGTTTAAGCTTCCATATCTTGGGATGGGATTCAAACCAAGATATCCCGAAATTATAAAATGATCACCATTTGTCCCATAGTTTGAATATTTGAATAGCCTCTTTAGTCTATGTGGAAGATATCTTAAACCATGCCATTATGTCATCCAACTTTAGTTTGTCGTCTTCTCTGCTGTGTCCCTGAGCCAGGAATCCAAGCAGTTCATTTATCACTGTAGATGTTGCTCATTAGATTAGTGATCTGAAGATTGATGAAATAGGTTCAAACTTAGGATAATTCCTGACCTCTGCATCTCTGCCGGACTGAGTTTAAGGTATTCTTGCTCAGATTCTAGATCATTTTGAATGAGTAGACATGTTATACTGGTACAATGTATTATGCATGTGATTTGTCTAGATTGAATTCAAGTTTGTGGAAGTTGGAATTCCTTTGTGATTTTTACTAATATCTGAATTTCTTTTTTGTGTGTAAGAAAGACTATATTATCATCCGTGTATACTATATGACCCAATGTTGGAATATAGATGCCTGAAGATGTTTTTCAATGTTGCTAAAGAATTGGTTTATATAAGTTGTAAATAATAACGCCCTATGTGGCGATCCTTGAGATATTGATTGCCTCGGATTAAATGAGAGAAATATTTTTTTATTGAAAGAATATTTTTTCCTTGTTTATAAATACTTTTGTTAAGTATATATAAAATAGAATTAGATATAGTATTTTCCAAATTTTGTATGAGAATATCAATTGGTACAGAGTCAAAAGCTGTTTTAAGGTTGACCGGTACTATCACTGGGCTGTATTTACTTGCATTTTGCACTGTGTCCATAATTGTGTTGAAATAATAAAGCATCTGTTGGTTCTTTTTTAATGAATTGTGACTGCGACAGCAGCGGTATCTTGTTTTACAATACCTGGATATTGGTCTTATATTTTGCATTGGGGATAGTAATATATTTTTTTTTTGTATATGGAAACAATTGCTATTGGATATATCATGATTTCATAAATTTACTTTGATAGGAAATTAGCCATGTCTGCAAGATATTTTGAGGTGAATTGATTTAGATGTTCAAATACAAACTTTGGTATGCTTGAAAGACCTGGGTGGAAAATTCAGGTATGTTTTCCTAACTTTGTATAAAATTATGTGTTTTGAAAAATATTTCTTTCCGTAATTTGCCTTTGAAGTGTGTGTAGGTTGGAGTTAGCATATTATCACTAGTCACAACAATGAGCTGCAGGTACCCTAGGTGTAAGGGGTTGACTTAGTGTTCATATATTATATTATCTTGATTTTTTGTGTGTGTGTTGCAATATATTCCTTTAGTACATCACATGTCGATTTATAATTTTTATTTTTTATTTTAATATAAATTGACAGTTGTCTGATGTGGATGCATATTTTGTAATTCTTTTATACAATTTATCAGTTAAGCCTCTCATGGAGGAAGTGTAAGAGACCTAGTAAAATAATATATAGCATGTGAAATTATTTGTATGAATGATGCCCATCATGTATGGGGTCGAGTAATTTATCTTTCAGCTTGGCAAATAGAATATAAATTTATGAGTATAGAAATTATGTAGTTCTTGTATGCAAAAATATCCTTATTGTTTTATTGTGTTATACTGAGTAGAATGTATAAATTAGATCTAGAGTTGCCATTGTTGCAGAATGATCTGAGAATGGAGCAGAAATTAGTTGGGTTTATTGAGCGATGTAATAATAGTGAATAAATAACTAAATCAGTCAATGATGAATATCTGCTATTGTTAAATGAGACTGCATTTGGCAGCAACCTCTCACTATTCATTAGTAGAATATTGATATGTCCATTTGACATAAATGTAGTATACAACATGTTGAAATCTCCCATCAACAAAATAGAAAGTGAAGAGGCTACAGATAGTGAATATATGAATGATTGTATTTTTTATTTTATGGTTTGTATAAACTTATGATCATCTATGTACAATATTCTAAATCAGTGTTTTCAACCTGTGGTATGTGTACCACTGGTGGTACGCGAGTTGCTGGTTGGTGGTACACAAAAAATAATCAATAATGACGGACATAAAAATAAAAAAATTAAATCATAAAAATATAGAAACGTTTTTTCCTATAATTCATAAAAATTATTTTAACTAATAATATTATACAGTAAAGTTGTTTATATGTACAGTCGATAACGATCTTTAATGTTAATGATAAAATTGAAAGTATGATTAAGAAATTAGATTTTTGGAAATAGTAATATATATATATAAGTATCGAAAACAATCAACTGGAAGTATTCGAAACTCTACATATTTTTTTGTTTGAAAATAAGGTTAGTCTGTCTCAAGATATATGAGAAAATATAATAGCACATTTAACAGGATTAAAAACGACTTTCATGAAATATTTTCCTAAACCCGAAAACACAAATGATAATTGGATTTCAAACCCCTTCTATGCAGAAAATTTAGAAAAAGCTACATCATTATCAATAAAGGATAAAGAAAATTTAATAGAATTATCATGTGACAGAACTTTACAAGTAGAATTCAAACGACACAATCTAATTAATTTTTGGTTAAACATTAAAGAATATGAACAACTTTCTGAAAAAGCTCTTAAATTATTATTATCGTTACAGAATTAATAGGAAGAGCTTTTTCTTCATATATTTTTTTAAAAAATAAGTATCGAAACAGATTGAATGCAGCTGTAGACTTAAGGGTATACCTCGCATCTTTTGAACCAAATTTCAAAAAATTATGTTGTTCAAAACAAGCTCAAAGATCTCATTAAATTTATTTTATAAACATATTTGATTATGATAAGAAAATATACTAATTGGTTTTTTATAATTTTGTTTTTATTAAAACCATTTATTAGTTAGTAAACGAAATATGACAAAATAGTAGATAAATAATGAGTCGGATCAAGGCAAATCAATCTAAATTATTTAATTTGAAAGAATGTATCAGAAAAGGATCATACCCAGAAATTAGACTCTCATTAATTCTTGATCATCTATTGCGGATTACTAGATGTAAGCTAGTATTTAATCATCAAAATTTTAATCCTATTAACTTCATGCTGAACAATATAAAGAAAACAAGAACAAGAGATAGCCTGATAACCCCTGAGGTTATTTTTACCATGACTTGGGACATGCTGGATTTATCCTCTCCGTGGCCCAACCAATAAAAGATGCTCCGAAATAGAGAAAACAGACTCAAATTTGGGAAAACCAAATGAGGGAATGAGAAAACACTTTGAACAAAATATGTACCAAATAACCTTTAATGTAATAATGTAATCTTTAATAAATTATTTTGGAAAAAATATGAAACTTTGAACAAACTCATACATATAAATATGTTACAGTGCATTTATAATTTCGGTGATTTTATAATCTGGCATGACGTTTAGGCATGTTTCAATGTAATTTGTCTCATTATTAGATGTGAATACATACATAGTCACCCTATAATATTTATAATGCAAATAAAATAACACACTCGCAATAAAAAATTATACGAAATACAATCATTTTTACGAAGTGGTACAATTTAGCGTGATGTACTACCAAGTGGTACGTGAGCCAAAAAAGGTTGGGAAACACTGTTCTAAATGAATTCAATGAACATGACCTCATGATAATTACTCGTGCTTCCTGGGGGTGTTGATGCTATTTTTGAAAAAGGTTAATAGCCTACTATGTTAATGTAAACAGATGAATCTATCCGAGATGAATTATATGTGATTATACAGTGTTTAGCCATTTCAGTACTTGGAAATTTTTGGGGTTTGAATTTAATTATCTAGTATTTAGCATTTTTGTTCTTCGTTACAATGTGTGTGTCTATTTAATCTACTTTTGGTGGAAAATGTAAATAAATTTTAATTTAGCTATTTTTAAACTGTATCATTAGGGTGTTATATTTTTAGTATGTACTAAAACAGTGCTATCAAATGATGTTATGTGAACTATATGATTACTGTTGTGTTTATTGTGAGATGTACTTACTACAAGTTTACTATGTCATCTTCAGAGACTAATGCAAATTCATCATCCATATTTAAAATAGTTTTTTTTAATTTTTTGTCTATTTTTGGAAGAAGTGGTTTTATTTTTGTTGGTTTTTCTGATGCCTTCAGCTTCTTTGATTACCGTTTTTACTGGATGGACAACTCATTTTTTTTACTGGATTCAGTATTTGTAATTAGTAATTCTTTTGACATACACAGTGTTAAGATGCCATTTACCTCACTTAATGTTTTGTTGATAATAGTTGCCATTGTTGAATCACTTGTAGCATAATCCTTGTTTTATTTTTCTTTGAGATATTATTTTCCTTATAAGGTTGATCTTTGTTTAGTTCTGGAAAATTTTATTTTTCTGAAGTTGTAACAATAATATCTACATTAATTAAAGTACATTGGTCTCTGAGTCTATTAGTCATGTTGCAATCCTTGTATTTCACATTGAGACAGTTTATGAGTTAAATATCCACAAATGTCACCTTGAGCTTAATATCTTTGATAAATATCAATAATGTCATTTCATGAACAGTAATCTGCATAAGTATAATATATGGATCAATGTTATCATGTAACAATACTTTAAATTCATAGTTATTTTCAAAAATTTGTATCAGTATGCCTTTAAGACAAAGTGTCTGTAAACTCAAAACATTTTTGAAGGGTTCCATTATTTTTTAAAATCATTTGATTTAATAGTTTAGATGTGCATTTTAAAGTATTCTTTTGATATTTTTTCTATGTTAATTTACTTTAATAAGTGCACAGTTTCCAAGAGAATGATCTGCTTTTTGAATATTTTTTTTGTTCTGTATCATAAAATTCTAAAACAAGATCAGAAATTCAGGTTGTTGACTATTCATAAAATGCTATCTCACATTTGTTTGTGCTCAGTGCTTCATATACTAGCTCTCACTGGCGTGCATGAAGTGTCTATAATCAACAATACAAGATACTTATCTATGAAAAATTGTTTGAAGGAGTTAAAAAGTCCTGTAGATATTGTCAAATTAAATCATCAGAAATATTTTGTAGCATTTCTTCATTCCAAGTAATAGAAAAGCTTATATTATTTTCAGAAACAGTGTCCACAAAAAGTTCAAGGCTTTCACTGTTTTTCATAGTAGTTTTGTGAAATCTTGACATGTTATTTTGGTGCATATTCTGATGTAGATTTTCATCTGCACCATTATTCCTCAATTACTGATGTTTGGCAACTGTGTAGGTCATATTACCATCGACCACATGGTTTCTTAGGTATAGTAGCCATGTTGCCTTATTTAATATAGGCAAATGAGAAACCTAAACATGTATATTAAGAGAAAAAACCCAATTAAAATTAAGCTTACCTTATGATTATTTCACTAATTATGAAACATTTACTACAGAATGAGATTAATTAGAAAAAAATATATAAATAACTGGTGCTTGCAAGCAATCTGTTAGTATTTATTGGATTTTTAACATTTTTCATATATTTTGAATATAGAAGTAACAAATGTTTTTGCCATAGGAAATCATTATAATTACTTATATCTTATGTGAGATTTTTGATTTATAAAGCACTTTGGAGAGCCAATTAAGTTTGTTACCTATGGGGGAAAGCTGTAATATATTAAAATATAAAAATCCAATTTGAATTCAAGAATTAAATTTACAATTTTATAAAGAATAGTTTATATAATATTTTTATAATAATGGTACTTGGAAAGTCACAACTGTCTTTCAGTTTTGTAATACTAAATAAAATATTGTATTTATATGCATAAAAGGGTGTTTAATTTTATTTTTGATACTTACATAGTTTGCCTGCCAAAAAGCTTGCCATCTGTTTTATTTTAAATTATCCATTTTCAGGACTTTCAATATATGGTATAAACCAGGAGTCCCCAACCTTTTTGCACTTAAGCACATTCTATAACACCGGCCAGGTGGCGGGTACCATTTATTTTTTCAATGTAAATTTATAGTTGGATATTGTTAATAATACACATAAAGTACAAAAAAATATTTATTTCAAAAATAAAATTTTAACATATAATTAACATTTATATTTTTACGCTGTAAAAATATAGTATGCTGTAAAATTTGATTACAATATAATACAATAATTTATAAGAAATTTTAAAAATTAAATTTATTTGTATCAGATAAATAATTTTTTATCGTGTTCGGATAGCGGTGGGCATGGCACACGTAAAATAATCTGCAGTCGCCATGGTGCCCGCGGGCATAGGGTTGGAGACCCCTGGTATAAACAATATGGCTGACTCTAAGTTATTGTTTTTAATATTTATATATTTTTTTATTTCTTAAAATGATAAAGAATCACAAAAGTCCAAAGGGTTATAATTTAAAAACTTTTTAAAGTCTTTTAACCATGTTTCTTTCCAAATAGATAGGCGTAGAACATGTTCGCACACAACTAAGCAATTGCATCTCTGTTTGCACATAAAATGTAATATCATGAGGATATTATCATATACTTTTCAGGTGGGCACTATCCTGTAATTTTGAAAATATTCCACTGCATCTTGTTCTGTCTATGAAAGATTCCAAATTTTAATTATATTTCCAAAAAGATAAAGCAAAAAGAAATGTTAAAATAATCAGCACATTAATGAATGTCAACAAAAAATAATGTTAATTTTAACCACAATATCTGTTTAGCTTGTGTTAACATTTGGACATTATATGTGAATGGAATTTATTAAAAATGTATTTGAATTTTTTAAAATTAACATTCAATTTATAATACCTTTGTTTAATAATTTTTAACATTAACAAGCTATAAATGTTTTAGGGGGAAAAAATATGAAAAAATTTTCGGGCTCAAAGTATTTGTTTACATTTTTTTCCTCTTGAAATTATTTTCTTGAATATGTGTAGCTTGTTAACTTTAAAAAATATTAACAAATGTATTCTAAATTGAATGTTAATTTTAAAAAATTCAAATATATTTTTTAATAAATTCTATTCACAACATAATATCCAAAGGGTAACATGAGGTGAACAGATAATATGTAGTTAAAATTAATGCTATTTTTTTTATTGATATTTGTTAACACATGTTGATTTTTTTAAAATTTGGAATCTTTCATCGACAAAACAAAATGCAGTGGAATCTTTTCAAAATTCCAGAATAGTGCCTGCCTGAAAAGTATGTGATAATGGCCATGATATTACACTTTGTGTGAGAACAGAGACACAATGGCAGTGTTGTGTATGAACATGTTCCAAAACATTTTTGTGAGTGCACTGAGATTAATATACAGCTGGTGTTGTGAATTTATATTAAAAAACATTTTAATTACAACCCTTTGGATTTTTGTGTGTTTCAGTGGAATATTTTCAAAATTATAGGCTAATGCTTGCCCGAAAAGTGATGTCTGTCTGCATCTTTGTTATAGTTTGCTTTACAACTCTTTGGATTTTGTGTTCCTTTATCATACTAATGAATTAAAAAAAACCATAAATATTGAATACGATAGTCTAGAGTCAATCATATTGTTTATACCATGTGTCGGATGCTCCTGAAAATGAATTTAAAATAAAATGGGTAGCAAGCTTTCCTGCAGGCAAACTATGTTTATTATTTTTTATATTTTTACAATTAAATAATTTCATTTTATTGAATCTTTCTCAATTAACCAACCCATTTTCTCTATTCACATGAATATATATTTGTTATAAACTATGATTACTAAAGTTTCAATCTACTTTATTCACATTAGATAACCATCTATTTTATGTTATTAATTTAAGAATTATTTTTTAATACTAATGTCTTAGTTGTTATTTTAAGCAATAAATTTAAATTGTACCTATTAATACATTTACCATCATTTAAATACTTTAATGGGGAGGGGGATTCATTATCTTCCATTCAAATAGTTTATCTATATATTAATCTTTTTCCTTTATGCATCTGTTGAAGATGCAGTTTTTACAGTAACTAACATATAGGGGATTTGAATTCAGACTTTCAAGCCCTTCACTATCCACACTATCTCATTCCACTGATACACATGCAGAAAAGATAAATAATCACCAATATACATATTTTGTGCTAAACCAGCACTCATCAGTTCGTCCAGACTACTATCTCCCATACATATATATAATCAGTGCTCAGTTTATATTAAGATAGCAAATCCTTACACTTTGATGGACAGGCTTCATCTTACTCCAACTCTTCAGCTATCCATACCAGCAGAATTCCCAAATCCCATGCTGATGCCAATATTGTTGTAATGCCCATATTGACTTCAAGTCACTCTGACCCCTCACATATAGGACAGTATCCATTTAAATACATAGAAGAAGGTTGGGCAGAATGCAGGCTTAATATATAAGATTTGGAATACCTGGCACTCTTATATCTGGAGCCTAATTGTAAATATATGAAATATGATATTGGTCATTATTTATCTTTTCTGCATGTGTGTGGTCATGTGTATTAGTGGTTTGAGATAGTGTCAATAGTGAAGGGGCTTGAAAGTCAGTTCTAATCCCTTATATTTACAATTAGGTTCTATGTATAAGAGTGCCTGGTATTTCAAATCTTGTAGTAACTCACACAAAAAGTTGTAAGATATTAAATGATCCATAAAACTATCAGATCATAAAAATCAGTAAAGATCAGAAAATATAATAATGAAAATTAAAAAATTTAATTATCCAAATAGTCTCTCTGGGGAATCTTTAGCTATCTAATACTCTTTGATTCTAGTCTTTTTTCCTTACATTTAAGGGTTTTTTTTCTAACAAAATAAATAATAATTATTAATAATTTGTTTTTCAATGATTTATTTTAATAATTGCATTAATAAAGATGTCAACTAAAATACATTACTTAACTGAAATGGGTCGATGTAGTTTTTTTTGCTTTGGATTGAGTGTATTTCATTTACTTAAGAAACCAGTAGTTTGAGTATATTTTTATCCTGTTGACAATGGAATCATCATATTTATTAATTCCACAATAAAATTAAACTTTAATATGTTGTATCAATATAGCCTCTTCATATATATATATATATTATATGTAAAAAGTGTAAATATAAAAAAACATTAAAATTAATGAATTTAATAAGTTTTATAATATAGCAACAGCTGTTTTATTTATTTTTTTGTTAGAATTTCTTCACTAAATTCACATTTTCAAATTTTAGATATATATGGTCATATTTATTAATGTGTGTTTCAGATTACATTGAAACAGTATTTTCTTTTCCAAAAATTTGATATAGTTTAGTATTTTTTGTAACAAAGTGTTTTTTAAGTTTAAAGTTAGAAACTTTATGAAATTTGAGAAAATGTGTTAAGTATCTTTTTAAGCTTTAAAATGAATGTTATCAATTTAATAGTGGCAGAAAAAAAAAGAACTTGTAAAATGTTCTTGTTTTGTGTCAGAAAGCTTAAAGGCTATATTAAAAAATATTCTAGAATTTGAAATTGGAAACAGCAAATAGGAGTGATTGTATGGATTCCAAGGTTGATATAGACTTTAAAAAACCTCAAGATAACTTGAAAGATCATAAGTAAAACTACTGCTATATTTCTTTTGTGAAAAAATACTATTGATGATAAAAGGTATCCACATCATTTCTAATTACAATGAAATTGGATTATTCTGACATATCAATAGCTTGATAAGATCAGTCTAACATTTCATGTTCATTTTATTTTAATAATTTTTTTGTTGAGTTTTTTTTAAAACTTTGTACTATAATCTTCATTTGTATATAGATATTATATACATAGAAGGATACCTGTGATATATGTATGTGTGTTGAAAAGTACTGGTCACAGTGTAATAAACAATATATATTCTAATCAAAGCTTGAAACAAAATGTAATGGATATCACATTTCCACTATCAATATAAAATATTAAATGTTGCTCATAAAGCTAACCTAAATAATAATAATAATAATAATAATAAGGAAATATAATAAATTACTATAAAAGATTTTAAAATTATTAAATTTGTTCATATATCAAAAATGATATAAAGATGTTAAAATAAAAAATAAATTACTAACTGAATTTAATTAATTTATACACATTTGTGCATATATATACATTGTTTATTAATAATCAATAAAGCATGTCATATAGTGTGACATTGCTTTTATGAGCTTGTATTTACAAATATGTAATATAGGGAGTTTACCTATAACTTAAACAAGCTTTTAATTGATAAGTGCAGTAAGAGAAAATATTGAAAATCGCTTAATAGTTTAGCTTCTCACTGAGGTGAACCAAAAGCTCGAAAGCAATTGGTCTGGGGATGGGAATGTTCCAGATAGAGATTTTAAATATTTTCTCTTAACACACTTATCAATTAAGAGCTTGTTTGTGCTATTGGTATGCTCACTGTATTACATTGTTTATTATATTATCAATTTTTTTTTATAAATTAATATTTAAATTTAATGTGATTAATATAGTTCTGATAAACTTAATTTATTTTTTTTTATAATTAAAAATAGTTTTGCAACAAGACAATTTTTTTCAATATAACACAAAAATGTAGTTATTAATATTTTACATGTCAAAGTGCATTATCAATTTTTTTAAAAATCTTGTGACATTTGCTATATTTTGTTCCAACACTCCCTTGTGTATATCATTTATAACAGATAAAAAATAGTTTACATTTTATTTTCAATTTCTGATAACAGCTCACATTGTCACTTGCAGTAAATCCATGAATCACCTTAAGGGAACAATGAAAAATTTAGAGTAGACATGGATTTTAAAAAAAATTTAAGCATAATAATAAAAAAAAATTATTATTTTTTTAAGTAAAAAATAAAATATCAATACAATTTTATTTTTATATTATTCAGTATTAGTTTTGTTGGGAAATATTCATAATGGCATCATACAAGAAAATTAATATTTGAACTAGTTTACTCCATCAATTAATCAAACTGAGTGCATCTTGTTTTTCTACTATTTAACTTCTACCATTCCCAGGTTAGATAAATTAGTCTACGCATGGTTGCGACGATAAGTGTGATTCATAACTTGATATAAATACTTTGTGTTCTACATTTTAAATTATTTATTTAGATCGGTTTTTTACCATTCTTGTTAATTATATATTTTACTTATTACTTTTGCATTCTAATAGATATATTATTGATATTTTTAATTCTAACATTTTTAAATAAGAAAAACAAATATCAAACATTGCACACTCAATTTAAGACTGACTTGTCAAAATTTTGACTGTTGTTTGGAAATAGTTATTCTAAATTAGAGAAAGAGCATCCAGTTTATATCCACATACTTAGATGAAACTAGCTTGCTTTTGAAATGAAATAGCAATTATGATTAAATTCAATAATTTACAGCTTTAGATTTTTAATGTAAGCCAAACTATAGAAGCAATTATGAGCTCTGGAAATGCAAGTTTTACATTAATTATTAAATTAATTTCTATATTTTATTAAATTTGTTAAAATTTTTGTTTCATTTAATTTTTTTTGTCTATATAGTATATATGCAAATATATGTACTTCTATAAATGTAAAGTATGTGTGAATTTATTAAAATTATTTTCTAAACTTTCTATTTCATTATATTTTTCAATTAGGCAAAAGGTTTTAGAGGTTGCAAATAGGAATAGATTATAAGTGAACAGTATTTATCAACCTGCCCATATATATCTTGGATACTTTTTATGTGAATAGTATAAATATTAAGATTATAATATAAACAAAATAAATGTAAAAAAAAGTCATGTTATCAATAATAAATTGAGATATCATGTTTACATATATGTATGTACTGTGTGTGTTCTCATTCACATTCATCCAAAAAAAAAAAAAAGCTTATAGTACCCTATCTTTTTAAAAAAAAAAGTAAAATGGGTAACAAAGTATCAGACTTCTTGTAGATTTTAAGTCTTTTGATGCAAATATTTTACTGGTTTATATTAAATTCAATGTCTTCCAAAAACAATTATCTTTTAACATAGATAGAATTGAGCTATTTCAGAAGCATAAATAAGGTAACATAAATATGCTTTGGACTTTTCATTGATTTTTTAATAGATAATTCATTCTTTTTTAACATACAGCTGAATATGAGTTTTTTTCACTAGTATGGCTGAGTGTTGCAAAATTAAAAAATGATTGCTGATATACTGTTTGTGCTAAATACTTATAAAATGTATTAAATATAGAAAATGTTTTTTTTTTTTTGCTTATCTATATTTTTTGATAGTTTATTTATATATTGAATAGCATTGAAGTTGGGATAGAAGGTGATCTCTAGCATTTTATGTATATTAATCTATTCATTACATTTTTTTACTATTATTATTACTCTATTTGTAATAAATTTAATTAATATCTTTCCAGAATCAACTTCAATGGTATATTGTCTGCTTATTAAAAAATCTATTTGGAACTGGTAATATCCCTTGGGGAATTTCTAGCTGTAAACCATCTTGGTGGCCTGATGATGTACCTTGGGATGTTAGAGAAGACACAAGAGATGAAGTTTGTAAACAAAAAGTATGTAATAATATATATAATCATTTTTTAACTATTAACAATTTTTATAATAAAAATTACCATTTTTGCAATAGTATGCTTGTTTCCTTTTTTAAAAAATAATAATTTAGAAATGTATTTAAAGTTTTAATTTATGCACTGTAATATTTATAATAAATTATATATAATTATTTAAAACAAAATAAATGACCATATAGATTTGTTACAAATTAAGAAACTTATATTAGGTGATGGAAATGAAAAAGCATATTGATCACTCATTTTTTTCCACACAGAAGTATGGAATATATATACATAAACATGAATAAAAAATAAAATAGAAAAACTGTGATGTAAAATATAAATATTCTGTGCAAGTAATCTCATTATTGACCTCACACAATTTCTTAAAGCCTTTTTGTTTTGTTTTTTGTTTTCTCCTCAAATTTTCTTCTTTAAGTTCTTAAATTATTTTTTAACTTTTTTTCTAAATCCTCCAGAAATTGTCTAATGCAATTTCTTTATTGGTTATTATTATTTGTTTTTCATGTTTTAATTTATCTTCATTTACCTCAATTTATTTCTAAAGTTTCCAATGGTTTTTTTTTTTCATTCTTATTTTATTATTCCAAATTTCTGTTTTATATAAATCTCCTAAGAAAACATTTTAACAAATCTCTTTCAATGTATCACAAAATGAAGTCATTCTCCTGCTTAGCTATTGTAATTCTCTTTTTTTTTTTTCACTTTTACATATATTTAAAAACACTAACTAACCTGCTGAGTTATTTTCAACACTGTTATTTTTAACCAAAATGCAATCTTTACAGTTTTAGTTGCATTGTTTTTAGCCAAAATTTTTTACAAAAATTATACCACACCTATTTAACATTTTGTTAAATTCATTGATTTTTACTGTTTTTTCAGATATCTTCATTCTTAAGTTCTTTTTCAGTTTTTTTTTTTTTGCTGTACTTTTCATATTCTTCTTTTTATTACTTGGGCAGTTTGATGCCCGGGCTTCTTTTTATAAAGTTAGTCGCACCCATGTCAAAGTAATACTTAATCAGCATAAAACAAGATATATATAAAATGATGAACCTTATTAATTTTTTATCGTAACATTTAATGCGACCATTGGGGAAAAAATTATCAGCTTTAGCCTGTGAAAATGAAATGTTAGTAAAATATATTTAATCATTGCAATTAAATTTATGTGTCAAATTTTAATAACTTTGACACCAACCATCTCAGATAAATTGAGTAATGGTTATTACTAATCGTTAATCAAAAATTAATATATCTGGCTACATACAATCACACAGAATAACACATTTTCAAAACATTGGAATATGTCTTCAAAAAACAAATGATCTCCAAGATGTGCATTTCATGCAAAACCAGCATGCACCAGTTGGCCCAGATCTCTATCTCTTACATATGTGTTCATCATTTGTAATTAAAGTCTGATATACTAATCTTTAAATGAGAATCAAAAGTTATATCTGGGCTAGATATAATTTTTAATATTTGATTGGTAAATAATCTAATAAATTTATCTGAGCTGATTTGTATCAAAGATATGGGTGCATAAAATTTGACATTTATAAATCAAATTATAATGATTTAATTTTGATAAATACTAAACATATAATGACATATGTAAAGATAGAAATTTGGGTTAGGTGATGGGTACTGGTTCAATATGAAATTTGCAGCTTGGAGATTATATGTTTTTTCAAATGTCTGTCTTTATTTGTATATTCAATAATATGTGTTGGAGTATTTTATTTATTATGTATTAAAAATGTAAAAAGCTATAGTTGAATTGTATATTAGTAAATGATCATTACATTGGTTTGCTTTTCAAGATTGAGGGAATAAAGCATCATTAAATTTAAGGTCATGACTTGAAAACAGTGACTACTTTTTTTTTAAGTCCAGAAATAAAATCCCAGTTAAATAAAATAATGAAAACTAATATTATTTATATAGTTTTAGTCAAATATTATCTCTGTTTTGCTTTTGGCAATATCTAGGTTTTTGCAGTAGCAGAAAATCTTATTTCAAAGTAAGATTTAAAATCATTATGCAAGCAATATTCATATTTTATTAGCATTTCAAAAATCTAAAAGTCATTTCTTTAATTTTTGCATTTTCATGACATTTGAAATATTGAACAATTTTCAGATATGTCTTACAATTCACCATTTTATTAGATATGGCAAAAAAGTTTCAGCAATAAATAAAAGATACATAAATGTTTTATACATGTTTAAGATTAAAATTCCTTGTTGTAATACAAGTTGTACCATAATATTTCAAAACAAGGCCTTAAATCTTCATGGTTTCATGAAATATTTCTAAATTAGCAAAATCATTTAACTTTACCAGAGAGAAGAATGAACACTTCACTAGCTGAGAAAGGGCTTAAAATGGCTCAATTGTGGCTATCTGTACAAACTTGATCTAAAATGTGTGTGGACTGATTTTAATTCTAAATAAATTACTCAGATATTAATATTTTTCCAAGAAAAACAAATTGAATATGTGTCTTTATATTCAGAATTACTCATTGCATTTAAGCGGCCTTGGCATTTGTTTCAATCTTGAAATTAAAAATCATAAGTTTATATGTTGTTTGTTTACTTTTTTTTTTAAATTAAATATTTGTTTCTTAAAATGTATATGATATTTAGATTTTATTTGAGCATATTTGTTTGTTTGTTTTTAACAGAAATTAAGTGAAAATTTGCTATATTAGGAAAGGAAACGTTTAGCAGCAAATAAGAAATACCTACTATAATAATAATATCTACTTTATTACTTTTTGTAATTATAAATTGAATTTTTGAATTTCAAAGATTATTTTCATTATTTCTGAGTATTCTTTATTAAAATATACTTTAATAATACAAATTTGGTGGGTAATTATTTTTATTTATTAAAAACCATTTTATAACCTGAAGGTTAAAATGAAATCCTTTTTTCAGATTATTTAAATTTATTATTATTATTTTTTTTTTTTGTATATTTTTAAAACTTTTGCTAAGTTTATTTTGGTATTATCCTGTGGCAAATTCCAACCACTATCTCTTGGCCTTTTTTGGCCCTGTTTTGTGAATCTTACACCTATTTTATCTAAAAATTACTTCAAAATGCTAAAAACAATACTTTATATAAATAATAATAATAATAATAAGTTAATATATACACATTTTGTCCCTTCCATGATTGAAATTTTGGGTGAGATACCTAGGATCTCAAGATTTTTCAGTCTTAACATATATTTAAAGAGTATGTAATGATAAACTACAGCACAGATATTGGGTTGTGGAAATGTAAAATAAGAAAAGTTGTAAATAATAAAAAAATGGAAAGAATTTAAATTTTGAAAAAAAATAGAACTATATCTAGAAAGTTTTACAATAAATTGATAGATATATTTTGCCCACATTGGAAATGTGATTTTGCTATTACTGTAAGTGTCCACCACCAACGTAAATGAAAGTAATATAATATAGGACCTCTTTTATGAAAATTGCTGGAGAAGTAAAAATAAATTCAGTATTATAAATATTAATGAGAAATATAATCAAACTGCAGCAAAAAAATATATGCAAAGGTTTTACTAATTTCGAACTCATAATGGCATAATGATAAATTGAGATAAATGTTATGAGCACTTATAAGATTGCAGATTTTTGTTGTGTGCAATTTTATTTGTTTAATACTCTCAGTTATTCATTTACAAATTTGCATGTATTTTAAATAGGTTAAGCATTAGAACACTTAAGTTTTATTAACTTTATAATAGATTTAACAGCATAGAAATTAAGTATGCCTTCATTTGTAACTGTTGGAATAGAATTAAAATGTATTATAAAAAATTTGCATAATTAGACATAAAAACTATAATATTTTAGTCCTAATACTAATTTGCGTATTATTTGTTACCAAATTTTTTATTATATATTTCTGATTAATTCTGAAAATGTTTTTTTTATTTTTGCCAACAAGTCCAGAATGTATTGATTTTTTCCATTCTAAATTTTAATGCATTTGATTTTATGTATGTAGATATAGTAATTATTAAAAAAATTTAACTTAGGTTATTCTTAAATCTTTTCCTGACTTGAGAAGGTAGTTGACTTAAATAATTTACTATATAAGTATCCTAGAAATAATGGCACAATTCAAGGTAATGATAATGGTTTAACTCTTCTAAAACTATATTTATGCATTGAAAGATACACTGTGTTATTTAATGATCATTTTTTAATCTAAGATTGTCTGAAAAAAAAAAAAAATGTTTGACATAATAGGGGTAATGGATTAATATTGAAGGAAAAAAGTTAATACTTTAATTATACTATGAAATTATAAAACTATGATGGATATAGATGATAGATTGATCTATAAAACTCTGAACAAGCTTATTCAAAAGTTCAGTGCAAAAAAATTGTAAGTACAGTTGAAATCTCCACAATAAAATAACTTGGATTTATCATTAATTTTTGTTGAGTCTTTTGTTTATATAAGAAATATATCATATTAGACATGTGTAAGGAAGTCAGCATAGAGAGGATACCTATTAATTTGAAACAATTTAAAAGAGATGATATTTGCATTTATTTCAATCAATAATATATGAATCTGATATTTGAACATTTGTTAAAATTGTGAGCTTTTATTTTATTATTAAATTTAACTTTAAAAAAGTCATATTATTTAGTTGTTTATAAGTATCAGATAATGTTAAAAAATTTAATTTAATTTAAAATATTTACATTGTAAGAGTGAAATTCTAATAATTTTGAAATTCTAATAATTTTAATATATTAAATTTTTCAAGAAAGAACTATTAATGCCCATTATTTAAGGATTACTGTGTCAGTATTTGTGCTCATAGACAAGTTATGATGTTTGTTTTTTTTTTATCATTGATTGAATGATGTTTCCATCAAGATGAAAATCTATTTCAGTTTTCTCAAAGTTTACAAATCTTCATTGAATGATATGTTATTATTTTACAAATATTTGTTCAGTACTATCTTGTCTGAGAAATATACAGGAATTCTTAAATCTGGGTCTAATATAACTATGTAGTTAGGTAAATATTCTTAAAACTGTTTCAAAAGATACTAAAGAATATTTATATGTGGGTTTAGTGTTAGAAATACCTTGATTTATATGCTTATTATTTTCATTTGATTGTGTTAAACAAACTATTAGCCCAATTGCAAATTAAATTGGTGATAAAATGCTCGATTCAAGTGTAGTTTGTGTTCCATTAACAATTATACATTTTGATATTTTTAGGCCTTTATATTTTTTCAGTTTAAAAATATATCGGGTATTTAAGGGAAATGCAAATGCATTACTAGAATATAAATTTGTAAGTGCATCAATATTGTTGAGTATATTCAAAATGCTATCTTCTAATTCGTGCAATTTGTATACTTCAGAATGATTTACTGCTGTAGATAGTTAAATAAAAGTTTATCAAATGGCTGTCTTTGCTTTCTTGGCTGATGATTTTTCAGTTTATGAAAAAATGAGGGCCTCAGTTATTTTTTATCTATTATGACTATTTGTAAATGTAAAAGAAAATCAACAATCACTCATACATATCCCTGTCATCAAAAAAACCCCAACTGACATCTTAATTAAAATCTCTCAGGTATATAGAAAAGGAAAATTGTATTTTTGGTCTTAAATTCAGAGGGAAAGTTAATAAATTCATTACATTTGCTAATACCCCTGCCATCAAAAAAACCCCAACTGATATCTTAATTAAGATCTCTTGGGTATATGGAAAAGGAAAATTGTATTTTTGGTCTTAAATTCAGAAGTGAAAGTTAATAAATTCATTACATTGGCTAATACCCGTTAGTGAGCTACTTTTATTATTTTTACAGTCACAATAACTGCAACAATAACAGCATATTAGGAATTTATTTTGCTTGATTCCTTTAAGGAATCAAAGTCTTTCCTTTCACTTAATAAAAAACTTTTTTTTGGCTAAGAATTAAAATTAATATTATTTTACCCTAAATATCATTGGATGTGTCTGTTCTATATAATATTTCTGAGATTTTTATTACATCCAATTTTCATAAATCCAGTTATTTTTGTACTGCAATTTTATAATCTGGTGTTTTTTAAGAACTCGTTAATTTTTAGATCTTTTATTATTCACTTTTTCGTAAATTAAATGTTTGTTAACTTTGATGGATTTTGTTCGTCAATGTTGATATGAATAATAGAATAGTAGCTATTGAGTAAAAGTTTCAGATTGAAAGAAAGAAAAACGAAATCCAAGATTCAGTACTTGAGATGGAACTCCTGTACTGCAATAATCATAAACTTCCCAGTTTGATCCATAATTGATTATCTGAAAGGATAATTTAAAATCATATCATGTGATTCTCAGCTATTAATGATTGTGATAAATCACCTTAGTGTGGTTTAAACATTATAAAAGAATTTAAATATAAAATAATATTTTTAATAGTTTTTTTTTTTGATTTATCAAAATGTTTAATATTTAGTCAAAATAAAATTTAAAACATTTCTTATGTTTTTAGTTTGTAAATAAAAGATCTCATCAAATTCTGGAAATCAAATTATGCATCTCTTTTAAATGAAACTTAGTAAAAAGAAAAGAAAATCCTTAGTAAATTTTATATATGTTTATCAAGTTACCAATTAAAACAAATTGTGTTTTCAGAGAAAAGATTTGGATGATATTTGCAATCAACTGAAAAATTTGCATTACTATGGAATATCATTTTTATTCTCATGGCTGTTAAAAACTTTTGTGTTGTTCAAAAACAAAAGCAGATAGCATTTTTTTTTTTTTTTTTAAAAAAAGGATATTAAAATAGTGTAGTTGAAAAAAAATGGAGGAGCTACCTATCGCGACCAGATCATTTTTGATAATTAATATCTGCCAATATTTTTCCCTCTCTATGAAAAGTCTATTTAGTTGAATGGTTAGTGCTAATTAAATATTTGTATTTTTGTGCATATATTTTTCTATAAATAAGCATTAAAAATTGATTTTTTTCTAAGGTTCCTTGGAAAGAGGCATTATGCAAAGTTATACACAAATGCTTAAAACATTATGGTAAAGAAGATATTTCTTCTAAATGTGCAGCGTCTCTAAATCCTGGTTGTCCTCAAACATTTAAGAGTCATTCCAACACTAGTGATAGCAGTGGCAAAAATGCAAGCATTTCATATAAAGGAACTGAGTTTGTGGTAATTTATTTTACGATTTATTTATTTCTAATATATATGTATTCAATAGCACTACATATTAAAAAAATTTAATGAATATTTCAGGATTCCAAAACTACCAGAAGTCTGGAAAACAGTGGCTCTCCATTTAAAAAGATTTTGGGAACCAAAGTTGATTTAGGAATTAACTTTGTTGATAATTATCATATCACTGGTGAGTACAGATAATTTTTTATAAGTAGAATTAAAATTGTGTCATTATGTTATTAACTTTAAAAAAAATTACACTTGTAAATCTTCCCCATTCATTCTCTGTTATTTATAAGTATTAGCTTTATCCTTTTTTTTTTTCCATATTTCGGTATAGTATTGTAATTGTATTATAATGTTTTTAGAGAAATAAAAAAATTGTATCATTGTGTTAATAACTTTAAGAAAATTACACTTGTAAATCTCCTCATTCATTCTCTGTTCTTTTTAAGTATTAACTTTATTTTTTTTTCATTTTTGGCTGTATTGTTATAATTGTATGATAATGTTTTTTAAAAAAAAAGAAATTGAGAGAATTTGTGGATATATTTATTTTTGGTGAGTGACTGGTTTTTTTTTTCCAATAAATTGCTTTCTCCTTAGACAAACACTTTATGTAATTAAAGTAATAAAATTTTAGAACAATTGCCAACTTACAACTATGGTGGTTTCCATAAATGATTCCACCGATTTCCTCCTTAGAAAAATAACTGGGATTTGGATAGCGATTTTAATCAATGAATGTAGGTTATTAATTTATTTCAGAAATTCTGAAAAAGCATTTCAATAAAATGAATAGAGTAGTTTGCCTGGAAATTTATTGGTTAGAAAAAATAATTTTCAGAAAAATACTACAAAATATATACATCTATAATGTTTTTTTTTTTATGTAACGGCTAGATAAATCCTAAGATATGTGGACAAATTATTCTATATCTTTATTTTAATTAATACCATTTAGAATAAGGATGGGCACAATGTCGATTGGGGTCCACCAGTGAACTGTCAAGAAATTTGGAATGGCTGTCTGCTGATGCTATATTATGCTAGATTAGATAACTATAAAAATAAATATACATTTTTCTCATATGTACAGCTACAATCGAGCTGACTGTGTGTAATCAGATAAGTTAGCAAATGAATGTGTCAGATGACACATTCTTTCATTTGAAAACCATAACAATGCATACTACAATTAATAAATTCAACATTTTAAATATGTTCACTGTGCAACGAGCAGCATTGAATAACATTCAGTCAATCACAAAAATGTTGAGTTTGTTTGTTGTGATAGGTACATAAATTCAAATAGTTTATTGTAAAATAATAGTTTATTATATTTTAAAAAGAGAGTGTCATGTGCAAAACAAATGCAAAGAAAAGGAATACAAATTTCATGCAAAATGGGAACAACAATTGTTTTTCTCAGTGGTGAATACAAAATATGTTTATTATATATGTCATGTAAGTGAGTCACTTCCACAAAAAGGAAATGTGAAAGATATTTTAAAATCATGCATGCAATTTTTGATAAAGATTTTCCATTAAGCTGCAAATTATGAAAACAACATTTAAAAAAATTTATGTCGCAGTGAACCTGCCAACAATCATATTTATTAAAACTATTCGTAAATCTAAGGCAGCAACAATTGCATCATTTTGTATGAGTTATGTGTTAACAAAACAGTAATTCTTTTGCAGATGGAGAAGTATGATTAATGTTTGATTCATTCAAGAAAAAAAAAAAATGAAAATATTTTCACTATTAAAGACATAAAATTGTCAGGCATTATTCAGAAATTTTAAATTCTGAACTGGTTGAACAAAACTGAAGATATGACTAACTATTTTATTTTTCCTTGCCATATGATAAATCTCCTGACATACATGATGTTTCTTAGTTTTGTATTTTTACAAGAATGGTTTTTAATGATATAAATGTAAAAGAAGAATGATTAACAATATTATTTTTAAAAAAATCTTAAGTGATGTTTTCTACATTTTCAAAAAAAAAAAAAAGGGGGGGGGATCCACTTTATAAAGTTATATTGATCTTAAACTGATGGGGTACCATCATTATTTGTAATTATTACTACATTGTAATATATAGGTGGTGAATCTCGACGCTCGGAGGAAATTTCCAGTAGTCTTTGCCCTACAATAGTTTATCATCCATGATTTAAAGAAAAGATACTTAGCAAGTCTTACATATTCTACAACTGCCATAACTATTGATTTTCAAAGTTTGATCTTTTAAAAAGGGGGCAAGAAATATTAATCATAGCTGAGTAGACAAATTATATTAACCAAATGGACTCCAAGTACTAAATATTCAGATAAACATAATATTAAAATTGATATATTATAATCTAAATGTTTATAATTTCAAATTGCATATAGATATAAAATAAATAATTAGTGAGAAAGAAAGAAAAAGTTTCATATCCTGAAATAATCACTATTTTAAAACTAGTATCTTGGATTCTACTCATGATTAACAATAGCCAGTGAATATTACTAATGGTTTTTCTTAATAAAATTTGATAAAATGTATTTTAAATCTAGACCAACTGAATAATAATTCAATTATGAATTTTAATACCAGAAACAAATGTGCTTGTAGAATACTAATAACTAAGCAGTACATGATCATAGATCCAATAATATTTTATTAGTAAGTATGATCAAATGCATTATAATTTTACTCATGTGTGAGATATCAGACCATCATCAAACAAAATTGGTTTCATATTTTCAAAATGTGGAATGTATTGTAATTATGGATAAATGGTTATTTAGTATAAAGCTCTATGCTTTTGAAGGGATTTCTCATAGACAATATTTGCTCATTTATACTCAATATTTAAAAAAGAAAAAATGTTTCAATACATTGGAAGTTATTCTGAAATAATAATTGAATCACTTATTGAAATAACAAAGTAAATTGTATTTATATATTAAACTATTTCCATCATTTAATATTAAATATTGAATATCTTTAGAAAAATTTGACTTTATTTAAATTTTCCAATTACACTTAACTATTAGTAATAGCACACAGGTTAGTATATACAGAAAGTTTCAATAGATTGTCAGGTGTTGCTGACTTGACCAGTGAAAGTACTATCATGGGAAACTGGACCTTTAAATTCTTGAATATTGAATTTTAAGGTAAAACTGGCAACAGTCAGTAGAAATTTCATATACATATTTATGGTATTCTTTCTAATTTCTCCACTTTTTCCTGAGAGCGTAGTTGATTAGTGGCTTCCATACATTATCTATAGTCACATTAGGTTGACTTATAGGATTATTCACCATTATTATGTTAGCAGCTTATTTGAATATTCTTCTTTGTATCTTTTCCTCTCTATCCAATATTTTTGTATTTCCCCAATTGAATATATGTTCATTGATACATACATGGGCTGCTACCTTAGATACATCTGTTTTCTCTCTTCTTGTAGTAATTTTAAGTGCAAGAAATATTATAGATAAAAAAGATCGATAAGAATACTCCAGAAGTTTAAATTAAAAGAATTAATGATAATGAAAGCTTATAGGAATGTAAATGATTAGTTACGTAATTAAAAGGTTGCAACAGTCATAATGAAAAGAATGGAAATGCAAATGTTGAGCGAATTAGTAAAGATAAAATCTTAACAGAAATAAGATATTATTTTATATAGCGCTATGTTTTTTATGTAATAGTAATATTAGCGATTAAGCCAATTCACTTGCGCTTTAAAGATAAATTATAAATGAATACTCATTTTTCCAGACACGAGATATAGTATTTTAGAAAGAATGGAATGAATCCACCCATTCTTTCGACCCAAACGTTTAAGTATGGGCAAATCTTAAGTGTGTAGAAATAAGAGCGTGAAGGTGTTACACGATCACCCAAACGTTTAAGTATGGGCAAATCTTAAGTGTGTGGAAATAAGAGCGTGAAGGTGTTACATGATCACTTTAAATTACATTTGTTATGTTTCCACACACTTAAGATTTGCCCATACTTTAAACGTTTGGGTCTAAAGAATGGGTGGATTCATTCCATTCTTTCTAAAATACTATATTTCGTGTCTGGAAAAATGAGTATTCATTTATAATTTATCTTTAAAGCACATGTGCATTGGCTTAACGGAAATAGTAGATCCAGAACGCGCAATTAAGAAAATGCTTTGCAAAGGAGTTTTAAGGAATGGAAATTGTGGATAAGAGAACAATTAAACTTTTGCTCTTTTCCTATTTGGTGTTGGTGAAGTGGTATCGTTGATAACCAATCAACATCTACAAGGAAATAAACCCAGATGTTTCTGAATCTGAAGGTATAAAAATCCGATGATCTTATTTTGGGTTTTTTTTGTAGGTCTAAAGGGCTCTTAGGTATTGATTTGGGGAACTATATTTATTTAACCTAATTGTGAAGGAGTCGAGGCATTAAATGAGACAGTAATTGTCAGATTGTATTTAAAGGGTGTTTAAGAACTCTGGGAACATTTATTATTATTATGTGTATATATTATTTATAATTGAGCTTATATATATTCTAATTTTGCGTTGTATAACTTGTAATAAATCTTTTAGTCTAAATTTACTTTTAGTTATTAATTAATTGTGGTTTATCTTATGCAAGTCATGGGTGAATACACAACAAAATGGCACAGTCAAAATTCGAACATAGAGAGGGAAAGTACAAGCAGAATTGTCAAGCAATAGTATAGATTTATAGTTTGATCGATGGGTAAAATGTCAGTATGTCAAAGATAGTATCTCTTAATTTGATGTAGAGAATCCAGTGGAATGGCCGTTGTATGTGATCAACTGGAAAATTTTTTCACACTTAATGGAATAAGTGGTAGTAGTAGAAAGGTAGCAGTCTTGTTGTGTTTGGCAGGTAGGAAGTTAATTGAAGTTGATAATAAGTTATTGGACAGACCTATAATGGACGTAATAAGTTATGAGGTTATAGTTAATAAGTTAACAGTATTTTAGCCCACAGCCATCTAGGCATATCGCGAGATTGGCACTCCTTAATAGAAGACAGTCGAAAGGTGTAAAAATAAAAGATTTTGACATAGTGTTATGGCAGTTAGTAAAAAACTGTCATTATGGGGAATTTGATGAATAAATTTTATTGGACCAGTTGCTATGGGAATTGGCAGAGGAAAGGTTAAGACAAATCTTATTGGACAAAACTGAGTTGTCTTATGAATTAGCGATCAAAAGAGGTATTGCGTACGAGTTAATTATTAAGCAAGCTCTCACTTTTAGAAGTAAAGCAGACAAGGAGAGCAGAACTATAGTTTGTAAAATGGATAAAAGTAGGTCGCAGAGAAATGATAAATCAAGTAGTGAACCAATATCTCTAGGGAAATATTTTTGCTGTGAAAAACAGGTCATTTTGCTAAGAATTGTAAATGGCATAGAGAAAGCTGTTTTAATTGCGGCAACAGAGGACATTTAGCAGCAGTTTGCATAAAATGCAAACCCAAAGATAAAAGTGAAATAACCAAACAGAGGGGAGGTAAGCAAGACGAAGTTAATAATAAGAGTATGATTTTGCCAGTGCAAAATCAATATATGCTAACACTTAAAATATGTAGTACAGGATTTGAAATAGAGATTGATAGCGGCTTAGGTATTTCATTGGTTTCCGAAAGGCAATGGAAGGAAATATCAAAAGGTTATAAGAATGTGGAAATGAAAAAGTCGGAGATTAAAATTAAAGATGTAAGCAGAAACTCGCTAGCATTAGTTGGAATGAGAGGCTCCAATTTCATATAGAAATAAAGTATGCTTTTTTCCTATATATAATATTAAGGGACAAATGACTCCAATAATCCATAGAGAGCAGTTTAAAAAGTTAGGTATTAAGGTATCAATTGTTAGAAAATGTTGAATAGGTATCCTGAATTATTTTCTGAAGAGTTAGGTTTGATAAAGCAAACTCAGTTGATTTAGAATTAAATGAAAATGCACAGCCTGTTGTTTGTAAGCCACGGAAGATTCCATCAGTGGTTAGAGGCGGGTTAAACACTGTAGAAGAGGTAGAATGTGCCATGCCCATAATGGTGATAACTAAACCTGATGGAAAATCAGAATGTACAGAGATTACCGGGTGACAATGAATATATATCTTAATAAAGGTGCATATCCCATAGCTAAGGTTAGAGAAGTTTTAGCTAGTTTATCGAATGCAAATTTTTTTGCCAAATTGGACCTTAACTCCGCTTATCAGATCAAAGTTACTGACAAATCAGCAAGAATATTGATACTGTTTGGTCTGTTCAAATGTAATTGTTTAGTGTTTGGAATTGCTGTGGCACCGAACATTTTTCAAGCCAAGTTAAATTCAATGTTACAAGGGTTAAAAGGTATAATGCCTATAACAGCAACATCTAGTGAATTGCTAACAGACAGAATTTTGAAAGTTTGTGATAAATTGTCAGGCGGGTGTTAAGTTAAACAGGGAAAAGCATGTATGAAAGACAAGAATTAAAGTTTCTGCGACACAGCATTTCAGTTAAAGGAAAATGTCCTTAGATGGACAAAGTCAGGGCTGTTAGAAAGGCCTAAAAACATAAAGCAGCTTCAGGCATTTTTAGGACTAATAAATTTTTTTGAGCCATTTTTAAAAAATAAGGCAATGGTGGCAAAATCGTATGAGTTATTGCACAAAGGGCAAAGTTGAGTTTGGTCTCAAACTCAAGATAGGGTTTTTCGGAAAATGAAAGATCTTTTCTCATCTGATAATTTGACAGTGAGCGTGAAGTTAGAATTACTACTGATGCATCAGACTGGGGGATAAGGGGAGGGGCTGTATTTGTTCACTCTGTAGATAGTAATGAGTGGCCTGTAGCTTATGCATCCAGAACATTGGGAAAAGCTGAGCGTAATTATAGTCAAATTGACAAAGAAGTTCTTGCGATAATTTTCATAGTGAAAAAATATCAGTTTGTTTTCGGGTGTAGTTTTGAAATTATTACTGATCATAAGCCTTTGTTTGGGATTTTTGGAAATCATTGTGCAGCACCCGAACATTCAAGTCCGTATACGTTACGATGACAGAATGTGCTAGTTGCATATGACTATTCATTAAAATATAAATGAGGGAAAGAAATCTCACACACAGATGCGTTGTCATGGTACCCAGATAGTCAAGAGACATACAATAGTGAGTTTGAAGTTAATTATATTGCCATCATGAACTTACAAGTATTAAAAAAAATAATAATACAATCCAAAAGTGGACTAGAGTAGAAAAAGAGTACGATATTCTTATTTGGATTAAGAAGGGCTGGCCTAAAACTAGACCTAGTTATGTGGCAATGGGGTTTTGGACTAATAGAGAGCAGTTATCTGTTTGAGGGGGGGGGGGGTATAGTAATGGGGGATAGAGTAGTTATACTGCCTGCAGGGAGGGATACAGTTTTGAAGCTTCTCCATGAAGAACATCCGGGTTTAGTGAGTGTGAAAGCTTTGACGCATAGCTATGTCTGGTGACTCCAAAATAATGCAGATATGGAAAATTTCATTAAAGATTGTGCTGCATGTCAGTCTGAAAATTCTTTACCAGCGAAATGTTTGTGTCCTAGCCGAAAGCAACAAAAGCATGGGAGAGAGTTCATATTGATCGCGCAGGACTAGTGAATGGACAAATGCTACTGATAATGACAGATGCGCTCTCAAGATGGATAGAATGCTATATTGTGGAAGACCCTAGTGCCCTTGAAACAATTAAGTGTTTAAAAATGGTTTTCTCGATTCATGGTTTTCCAGAAATGGTTGCACCAAACAACGGAGCCGGTTTTACTGGAAAAGAATTATAATAGTGTGTTAGTACCTGTAGGATTCATCACATATGCACTCCTCCACATCATCCTGTCAAATGGATTAGCCGAGAATTTGGTACAACAAGTAAAGAGAACTGTAAAAAAATGAGTAACTTAGAAATGCAAGATGTTTTACAGACCTTTATACTATACTAACACTCAACGCCATCTACAACAACAGGAAAATCTCAGGCAGAATTAAGGTGTGAACAGAAACTAAGGACTAAATTAGAAGTTTTGTGTCCTAATGAAAAGATTTGTACTCCAAAGGTGAAGTCAAGTTAATCTTGTGAGTTGGTGAACCTGTATGGGTGAGAGATGTTATATGTAAAAAATGGACCAAGGGAACAATAGCCAAAGTATTGTCAAATCAGATATACATACATGGTTAGTGGAGAATTAATGGTTTACAATACCAACACCACGTGAATCATATAAGGAAAAAAGAGCTGGAGGATTTGTAGCTGGAAATATGATAAGATTCAAATATGCAGGAGGAGGGGGCGATGAAAAAAGCAACATGGAAAGAAAGACAGAGGACAAACAGCTAATCGAGGAAAACTGTGAAAAATTTTTAGAAGAAATTCAAGCAGAACCGGAAATAAAAAAAATCGCCCAGACTATTAAGGAAAAATTGCAATTTCTGTAGTGAGGGGAGGAATTGTATAAGTGCTAGAAATATTATAGATAAAAAGATTGATATGAATATTCCAGAAGTTTAAGTTAAAAGTATTAATTAATGATAATGAAAACTTTAAGTAATTAAATGATTACAATAGACTTGATGAAAAGAACAGAAACGCAAATGTTGAATGGATTAGTAAAGATAAAATCTTAACAGAAATAGTAGATCCGGAAAGTGCAAATTAAGTAAATGCTTCGCAAAGGAATTTTAAGTAATGGAAATTGCAGATAAGAGAACAATTAAGCTGAAAATAAAAAAACTTGGGATAGTAGAGTTAAGCGTTTTTTTCTCTCTTTTCCTACTTTGTATTGGCGAAGTGGTATCGTCAGTAACCAGTCAATGTTTGCGAGGGAATAAACCCAGATTGTCCAAGCGCCATATTCAACTGACTTGAGACACAATTTTGACAATAACTTCAGTTTTAATAATGTTAAAGCAAAAAACTTTACATTGATAGAAACTAGAAAACTAAGGAAAACAATAAGGCTAAGACAAATAGTGATTACCATTTTAAAAAAATAAGGAAAAAAGAAATATCAACATCTAACATAATTATTTCTTTACTGCTTGTTTATAATTTCTAATTTATCATTAATTAAGTTTAAATTACATCTTCATTGATAATTTCTCACAATCTTTCAAACCATAAATAATGCTTTTTACCTGAGATAATCCATAACTTCAGAATCACCAAAACTAGTCGCATAAGAATTCTTCATTTTTATCTTATATCCCAAAAGTTAACAAAATCTCAAAAGTGACTATAAGAAACAGATTCATCCTAATAAAAGATACAAAACAAATCATTTCCAGAAGGTGGATATATATTTGTCATCATAGCAAATGGCGTTTTGTCTATCTAAAAGCAGAAATTGTAGGCTACTGTCTAAGTCAATAATAAAATGAGTTTAATCTCTTTATTTTATATTTTTTGTGTAAACCAGTGATGTTTATATTCTTTATGCATACCAGTGATACTATCTTGTTATATTTATTGTCCCACAGAGATGTAATTTATTTACATCTCGCTCATTTGCTAGCTATAGACTTGATGTGATGCAAGATGTGGCAAAACTACTGACTCCATAGCATGAGTATCAAGGCATAAGTGAGAATCCGAATTTGATTCTTTGCCTGCATACAATTTGATGTGGTATATACTTAACTATTGTGGCTGTCACTACACACACATGATTTGAAATCTCTCTTTATTGGTCTTAAGTGTTTATATTTTCACATGGTACTATGCCCAGTAAATTTTGTGATTGCTTTATCAATTGCAACCTTTCTGTACATCTGATAGTCAGTTTTAAAATTTACATTGCACTGCTCTATATATGTAAATCATTACTTGTTATACAACCACAAACGTGCAAGTGCAAACATAAATACACTAATACAAATATAAACATTAATAAATTATTAAACCTTTTGAGAATCATTATGTCTATAAAATAAAGTTGCCTCAAACTTGGATCAGAGACCCAAAATTTACATTATACATAAACCACTTTTGTTATATTTGAATACAAATTTATATACTGTATAATGAAGAGCATACATGATTTAATATTATATACACCAATACAATCACAAAAACATTAATAAATTATACCATTTATCAAATAATTTTAAAATTAAAATATTCAAATAATTAAAAATTAAAATTAAATATTTACGACTGATATTCTGCGATTACGTTTTTACTATGTTGAAGGCCTTTAAATGCGAATCATCAGCGTATTTTTAATCCATTCTACTAACTAATCTGGCTTATAAAGCAATTCTGCCTTTGTCATCTTCGTATAATCTAGTAAACTGACCAGAAAAGAAAAATAATAAATGCACCTATTAATACAAAATTCAAATTTTATCCGATTTCAAATTTTGATACACCATTTTAAAGAGGGAATCAAGCAGCAATGAATGCCAGAATTTCTGTTGACTTTGTGCTTATAGTTTTCACACAATTTAAAAAAGAAAACAAAATTTCTGACCAGAAAATAAAAATATTAAATGCACCTATTAATACAAAATTCAAATTTTATCCGATTTCAAATTTTGATACACCATTTTAAAGAGGGAATCAAGCAGCAATGAATGCCAGAATTTCTGTTGACTCTGTGCTTATAGTTTTCACACAATTTAAAAAAGAAAACAAAATTTCAATGAATCAGCTGCCACAAGCATATGACACGTTACAACTGATCAACCCGTTAAAGCAGATCGTCACAATCTTGTTTTGTTTTTTTGTAGGCTTAAAGGGCTCTTAGGTATTAATTTGGGGAACTGTATTTATTTAAACTAGTTGTGAAGGAGTCAATGCATTAAATGAGACAGTAATTGTTGGACTATATTTAAAGAAGGAGTCGATGCATTAAATGAGACAGTAATTGTCGGACTATATTTAAAGTGTTTAAGAACTCCGGGGGCATTTATTATTATTATGTATATATATTATTTATAATTGAACTTGTATATATTCTAGTTTTGCATTGCATAACTTGTAATAAATCTTTTAGTCTAAATTTACTTTTAGTTATTAATTAATTGTGGTTTGCCTTATGCAAATCGTGTGTAAATACACAACACTTCTAATCATCAGTTTGTGTTCTTGCAAGTGCTTTTCAATAGGCTGACTATTCTCACCGTATATATTCTTCCACATTCACATGGTATTTCATAGATGCAGTTTTTTTTTTTTTCAGCATTTCAAGTTTAAGCTTTGTAGATATTAGAATTCTGTGTAGTGTGGTATGGTTCTGGAAAGCTGATCTGATATACTGATTGGAGATTTTTCTTAATTTGTCTTTTTTGGCATGTAGGGATACATTACTGTATTAATAATTTTTATTTTGATGGTTCTTTTTGTTGTCTATTTAAGGTTTTCATAATAACAGCTGGTGGATAACCATTCTTCATAAAAGAGATCTTTTCTTTTTTCAAATCACTGGTTTCTGAACAAATTTCTTTTGCTCTGTTCCATAGTGATAGTAAAAATGTTTTGTGTTTCTGGTATAATTGGATGTATACGCTAAGTATTTTCCTGAATATGTGGATTTTTTATAAACTGTAGTTTTGATTTTGCCTGAGGGAGTCTTGTCACAAGAACATCTAGGAATGTCAATTTTTGTTTTTGTTCTGACTATTGTGAATTTAATTAAAGAGATATGTTGTTTGGTATGTTTACAGAAAGTTTGCAGTAGTGCTCCATGATGTGGTCATACAACATATGTATTATCAACATAGTGAAGCCAAACTTTATGTGGATGTGGAGTAGTCTTTATGGCTGTGGTTTCAAGTTCTCCCATGTAAAGATTTTTAATCAGGGATGACAATGATGAACTTTGAGTTATTCTTTGTTATATTGAAAGTAGGTTGTTATACAAAATGTTAATAGTTCCATTATTCTATCAATAGGAAGAGTTGTTTTGTTTTGTAAGCTATTATTGAAATAACAAAGTAAATTGTTTCAAACACATTTTATGTAATCTATTTATACTAACTGTAATGATATGTTTTTTATTGGGTCATTTATTCAAGATAAAATGAAATCTACTGACATAAATTAATCATTGTATTATGAACATTATAAATTTAAAAAAATGTGAATAGGATTTTTTTTTCCCCTGACTTTTTTTTGGTCATGTTCATGTTAATTCAATTTTTTTATTGTAGTTATCCAGTGTATATGTATTTTTTCACACATCCCCCCAAAAAATTACACAATGGTATGCTGCTCTTTAATAGCTCATTTCTTGATTATAGTTAGTATTTTAATCATTGAAAATATTAAACATGCCTGTCTGTTATTATAGTGGTATCTGTTGATATGAATAAAAAATTGTTACTTCATGTTGCAGCAATAGTATTTTTACTTATAACCTGATTTTCTTATACTATTTATAGTAAATAGTTTATGCTAAGTTTTTCATTATCTAGTCACACTATAAATATGATTGTATTTTTGAGACATTATAAGAGCAACCATCAAGACAATATTTTAATGATAATGATCTTTCATTATTAATGATGTTATTATTACGCTAAATCTTATTTAGAAATTAAAAAACTTACTTTTAGGATATAAAGCAAAAATGCATTTTCTTCTTGATTATGTAATAAGTATATTAGTGTTGAGGTTTTTTAGTATTTTTTAATGAAATGTTCACAGAAACAACATAAAACTTGTAAAACTTCATTTGACTGCCAGTTCTTGAATTGCTAAAGTAATACATATATATTGTACCGCTAATGATAGCGCTCCATAAAAAATTGTTAGTTACAATTATTACAGGTAAAAGTTTTCATAAATAACGCAAAGGTTTTAAAATTAATTAATAAATATAAAATTGTTGCAGAATAATTTGTCTGTAAATAACTGATTAAAATATCTCATTTGAAAAAAAAAAAAGAAAATCTATAAAAGTTTAAAGAGTAATAGGAAGGGGGAAAAGTTTAACTTATAAAAGTTAAGTTATGACAGTTAAGGAATGAATCTTTCACATAAAATTAAAAATATATCTTCATTTAATTTAAAGAAAAAATGAATCTTCCCATTTTTTTTAAATAAATGAGATTGTAAATAATGAGTTGATTTTAAATATAAAGAAATATAGTAAAATGTATGCATGTTAATAGAATGATATATGAAAGTTAAATATTAAAAAACAAATGAAAGGGGATAATTGTAATTTCCCTCAAGGATTGTATACATTCATAAGCTATATAAAAACAGAATTAGCAATGGCTACTAAGTAAAAATTCATAAACAACAGAATTAGCAATGGGTACTAATTAAAAACAGGATTAATTAATTAATTAAAATCTTATCAAAAATTTAATCAAAAGCAGTGGACGAATTTTCAACAATGGATATAGCAGGCGGGTATAGAAACTGATTGAAAAAAAGTACAACAGGTTGTCATATAAATAGTCAGTTTTTCATCATTCAATCAGTTTTTACAAGCAATCTTCAGTCAGTCTGTCACGTATCCAGAATCATTGTTTTTTCACGACAATGCAGTGTTAGCAGTCATCGGAAGCATACGGCCAGACTCCAGCCTCAGTCCGATTGAACATCAGCAACCTTCTCAATAAAAGTGATTCCTGCGTAATAACTTGAAACTGCCAGAGATATCTAACTGTCTTGAATAATAGTATCACAAAATAGCAGTTATAGGAAACTCCACAGAAGCCTAAAATTCAACCGGTTGGTAAAAATTCACATGAAGCAGCAAACTGCAAGAAGTCAACATCCAAAATCTTATAGGTAATAAATAACATTTCTTCTTCCAGTTCTGATATTAATGTAGCCATTACAATAATTTGAAGCCTCCAAAATTAGTATGCATAAAATGAACTATTGATGTGTGTGTTTTTAAATGTCGTGTATTTATTTAATGCTTTGTGATATCTTATATTTTATTGTATGAATTAAGAGTGTGTGTGTGTGGTCATTATATAAAATACCATTGTTAGGTTAATTAAGAAGTTATAAAAGTAGTTTAAAATTATAATAGTAAATCGTTTAGTTAAAATAAATTGTCTTTAAAACTTAATGTCTGTCGGCCAATTCTTTTACCACTAATTAAAGCAGCAATGTATTATATTATCCTTTTGATTGAGCTAGTTGGGATTTCTTATGCGCTGAATTAGTTTGACATCATTCAGGGCACGTTAGTTCTTATAGCTAACTGGCGCCTGGAGTTTACTCCGAAACAAAAAAATGCTTTGAATGATAAGTGTTGAATTCTGTAGCCGAGAAGATCGATGTCCTTTAAACATGGTCACAGTTATATATAGCTCTGGCTTGGGCATGAGTACCCTCTGGGTATTATGCTTCTCTGCCTAAGGGACCATGGTGGTGCAATAATTAAATTGCATTGGTGTAGATCGAATTACTAAATAATTGTATTTTTTTTTGTATAAAAGTGAGTCTTACAATATTGTTTCACAAGTTTATATTTCATAATGCTATTTTATTAAAGAGTAAAAGTTCATGCTAGATTGTCCTCAAGCTATCTATACCCCACCCGGTTCAATATATTATCATATGACAACTTCTAATGTTCATTCCTTTTGTTTTTGCTGAAGCAGCTGTTATTATTATATGATTATTTATATACTAAACGAACTTGGACATATCAACTAATTGAATTCTTTTTCTGGTTACCTGATTGTTCTTGATTGAAACTTAATTTCTTGAAGGCTGAATGAATGTGTGTGAGTGGCTTCTGTTTTTAAAAAATATATTATAATCATAACAGAAAAAAAATTAAATTTTGGTTCTTATTCCCATGAGTGTAAAATCATCACCAAAATAGCAGTTAGCAATCAAAAGCAGATGTTAACAATTTTCTGATTGTAAATCAGACTCATTTATTAATGATATTTTATTAAACTATCTATAACTACATATCACTTTCAAGTAAAGAAAGATTGTGTGAATCTGAAGAAAAACTAATTAATATTAGACAGTTTTCCAAAAAAAAAGATTTAAAAAAACAATTGATTTTAAAAGTGGGTATGTATTTTACTATAAAGACCCAAGTGTTGGAAGATCAATATTGTGGACATTTTTGATTTATTAAACATAGTGACAAGATTGATTATTCAACTTTATGGAAAACAGTAAATGCAGGTAATTCAGATTTATGCCCCAATAAATTTTGATTGAGAAATTTATTTAGCTATACAAAGTGTTTTGATCATGCTAACCAACATTTTAAATTTTCTAATAGGAGACCTTAATTCTAGAATTGGAAAACAATTTGATTATGGGGATAAATAAAAGATGACACAAGCTTATTCATTTTGCAAAAAAATAAAAAATTGTATATTATGATTTTTTTTTTTTTGAGCAGAATGCTAGCAGAAATGTATGTGAAAGCATTCAAATGAAAATACAGCTGAATTGGATTATATACAGTAGTGGAACTAACAAATATATATATATATTATGTTTACAATGTTATTAATTGATTCAACAAAGGAAGTGATTATCATTTAGTGAAATGTAAGATGGAATATTAATGGAAAACTACAGAGATAAAGTTTATAAAGACAGTATTAAATATCAATATTCTAATTTTTAGAAATATTGAACAATATTATACTAAGAAAAATAACAAAAAGCACTGGTATTAAAAAGTAATTTTATCAACTAGACAAAACAGTTTATGGAGAAAAGAATAAATATTTAAAAATGATCCATTAAGAAGAATTGATTGTCTAGAATTCTGTAAATTAATGCATAAAAGAGTTAATAATGATTTAAGAAAATATAATTTTGAATTGATAAGAAAAACTCCATCATAAAACATTTTATTATATTAAAAAGAATAAGAAAAAAAAATGGAATGATTATCACTAAAAAGAAGGATAATATTGTAAAATATGTGGAAAAGTTTTACAGAGAATTGTACAGTAATAAAGAGTATTTAAAATACCAAATATTCCAAACAAATAAGTGAAAATATCTAGGAAATGATAAAATTATTATTTATATCTTTCTCAACATTATATTTCAAATATTTAAATGATAAAGATTAGATCATTGAATTGATGAACTAATGATATCATTAATAAAGATAGATGACAAAGAGAGTGCTATAAATTACAGAGCTATCAGTATTTTATCAGTTCTATCTAAAATCTTTACCAAGATAATTATAATCTACAGCTTATTTTGGACTCAAAAAATAAATAAATAAAACAAGCTGGATTTAGAAATTTTAACACAATGTATTACATCCAATTATTGATGGAAGTTATAGAAAGGACCAGTGAGTATGAGTTACAATTATGCTTTGGATTTGTAGATTATGAAAAGGCATTTGCTTCTATAAGAATTTCTACAACGATCAAAGCAGTGTATCATCAAGATATAAATCTAAGATATTGGCATATTCTGAAAAATATTTATTAAAATACAAAAGCAATGTTTAGATTACATGATGACATTAAGAGGATTATATAACAGAATGATTCCACATTTCCACAACTTTTTACAAGAAGTATGTTGTGGATTAAAATGGGAAGTTAAGAGAATAAAAAATATGCTAATTATTTGAATCATTTAGATTTTGTAGATGGTACATTTATTTTTTCAAATAATGCTGCAGTTTTCAGGAAATATTGAAAAAATTATGAAATAAAAGGATTAAAGGTAAATAATTGGTCAGTGGATTTTTACAGAAGAAACTAAATATTGATGATAATGAATTAAAAGTTAACAATTTAATATTTTTTATTAGATTATTAATGGAGGTGAAAACAATAGATTAAATTAATCATAGAATGTATTTGATGGAAAGCTGTTGGTAGAATTAACTTGCTATTAAAAGTATGTGTTTGAAAAGAAATATTTTAATAGCTATATAGCAGAAGAACTAATCAGGAAGGATCAAAGTGAAATGTGTGGGTAAGAGAACAAATAGGTGTCATTAAAAAAATTAAAAAGAAGGAAAGCAAAATAAAATTTAGAATCATTTCTTGCAGCAGCAGAATCTTTATTTTCTGATTTTAAAAATGAAATCCTCTTTGAATATTAAAAATTTACAATTTTCCAGAATAACATGATCTATTGCTAAAAAAAATAATAAACAAGATATTTGAAATCTTAAACTGGATTTCAAGAAATCACAAAAGACTTAGAATTAATGAAAAAGGAAGTTTGTTGGTATGACATGGAAAAAAAATGCAAAACGATAATTTTTTATATGAAGATTTGCTACAACAATGATCAATTGGTGCTTTTTATTTCAACAAACAAACAATTATTTATTGTAGCAATCTTGCAAAAAGGAAATGGCTATTTCATTATGTTAGTGGATATCTTCTCCATATAATAAAATGGCTATATTTACAGTAATGAAAAAGTAAGTTTTATTTAAAATACAATTAAAAATATTTTGAATCATATGTAATAGCAAACTATATACAAATTAAATTGAAAAATGAATATATGTTACATTAGCTAAAATACAATTTTCTTTCCTAATTTTTTTTAAATATCTTTGTAATAATATAACTGCAGTCATTTAGAGAATGTCTTCTAGCATAAATGTAAAACAATCATGATTAGAATAGATTTGCATTATATTAACTAAAATACATCTTATTTAGCTAATTTTTAGTATCTTTCTCATTATATAATTGCAAATCATTTAAACAGTTGTCTTCCGTCATATATCTATACATCTCACCAAATATATATATTTTATTAACATAATTAAAAACAACTTTAATTACATAATAAAGTTTTTACCAAAAATGAAATAGAAAATCCATGTTGTGTTATCTAAAATACTTTTTTAAGCCACTTCATATTTAAATAGTTAGACACAGTAATTTGATGCCATCTTATTTCAAACAGTATTTTTACGTTACAATCAAATCTCACTTTTTAGCAAACTAAATTAAAAGTGTCCACAAATAAATTCAAAAATGTAAATTGGGTTGATTTTTTTTTTAAAGGTTTTATCTTATGTTTTAAAAATGCCAAATTCATTTCTGGGAGTGTTTATATCAAATAAAGAACCAAAAATAAGTAGATAATATACATTATATTTATGTTGACCATGACAATATATCTTGCATTTTGATTGCTGCATTCAATAAAGGCTTAAAATTAGTAATAAGAAAAAAAAAACACAGTAATTTTAGTGTGATTATTAATAATAAATTTACAAGGGTTTGTATTTTTGTTAATAATATACGTATATATCTAATGCTTATGTATAGGAGAAATATACTCAATACGTGGTATAAAAATTTAAATGATATTACACATAACAATATGAGAAATTATACAAGAAAAAAAAAGTTTTAGATTTTATAAATTTCTAGTATAACATCTAAAATCATATTGTACTGGTTTGGTTCTCCTATATAATAATTAACGTTTATAGCATGTTTTAAATCTTTTGTAACAAATTAATTTTTTTATTATAAGAAACCATTATAGCTGCTTATTTTTCAATATTTTTGATTTTATGATGAGTTTTGAGTAAACACATCACCCTCATTGTTCAACACAAAATGTATATTAGAATCTAGAAATGAAATGGCATTTGGTAGTTACATTATTCATTAGTTCTAGAAAAGTTTTTAGAAAAATATCAAATATATTTGAGAATTATTAAAATGTCAGATTTTTATAAAAATGTTCATTGTCTCATTTTACATAAATTTTGGATTGATAAATTATATATTCCATACATTACTATATGACAAGTGTTTAAATACTTGTAATGGCAATGTTATAAGTTAGTATTTTGTTACTTTAAAGATAAGTTTATTGTCTATTAACATTAGGTAATCTATAATCCATTATGATTTTCTGTATGCCACATTTAATTCATGATTATAATAATGTTATATACAATTTATAGGAATTTTTTAAAAAAATAATATTATTTTGGTATACTTTTTGCTAAATAAAATATTTATGAAATTTTTCTTTTAGTAAAGTGGCTCAATTTGTGATAAACAATATATCTTAAGGTTTGCTCAAAAAAGATTACTTATGCTTGAACTAGAACATATATTATCTTCTTAATACTCTTCTATTATAATTGATTCAGGAAGAAAGTTAAATCAGTAATACAGCATCTATTGATCCACACCCCTGATGGCGCTGTTTCTACGCTAAAGCACATAAATATGCTGTTTGCAAGGCCGCTCATAGATCTTACGGCCTGTAAACTGTTCAAACACAAAGATGTTGAAGTGCACCCTTGCCCCAACATCTCTAGCATGTTGAACATTATTAGCGACGAGTATATGACACTCTCTATAGACATTACTCTTGACTACTGTACATTGTATGATATGAAGGTTTCTGTAGTTGTAATGACGAAAAGTATATTAGAACGGATTTTTTTTGCTACAATGTATTGTAATTGATGTGAGTTCGTAAAAATTGTAACGAATTCTCAAATACCCCTACTTTCATTGTCAGGGATCAGAATTCACTAAATGAGGAGTGTAAATCACGATTCGACAAAGTTCATGATCAAGTCGCGCACTTTCCGATACTTTTTCGAGATCAAAGCAGTTCAATGGCAGACGACCATTTGGCGTTGTAGTTTTGAGATTTACCTGCTACAGAAGCAGATGCACTGGCCTTCCTTCAACCCAAAAAAAGAAAATATTTTAGTCACCCAGAAAAAAAACTGTCTTTGTGGTGGTTTAATGAAATTAAGGCATTGTCAAACATCTGAAATGGAATGGCAGTGACGACGAAGGTGTTCCATTCACTCATGGGACTGGCTTTGAGAGCTGCCTGTGAATTGCTTTTTCGCAAGTGGTGCCGCTAATTTATTTTTGAAGACGGGATCAGCTTACAGTGAAGCGTATTAGAGCCGAGTTGGAAAGGTGTCAAAACACCGTAAGGAATATGATGACAGGTCTTAGAGAGGTTTGTCGAGAAAGCCTTGTTTCTCAATAAACAACAACAAAAAAAAGTTTCTTCAAAAACAATAAAAAAGACTTGGTTATATATATAAAAAAAAGTTTATTTAAAAAAAAAAAAAAGAGACCGGATAAAAAGAAAAGTTTTTTTTATTTTTAAGAAATATACATCAAACCGGTTACAAAACAATAACAAACAACAACAAAAAAATCAAAATCAAACAAATCCAAAATTAAAAACATAAATCAACAAAATTGAAAAACAGCCCGGTAACATTATATCTATTTGTTTTTCACTAGCAACAGTGCCATAGAGCTGTATGGGGAATTAGACGATGTATTACCGTTAAATCTTTTTGCATCATTGTTTAGATTATTTTAGACTTCGGCAAATGATGCAGTTTTTCTCGTAAGTATGTAATGAATTCTGAAATCAAATCACAAAAGATACATGCAGTTTTTCTCATAAGTATGTAGAGTCTCACAAGTAAATTGTTATGTATCACTAACCTAATTGTTAGTGAATTCAGAGATCAAATTACAAAAGATACTAACATTAGATGGTGGGCTATTTTTACATTGTATTAATATATCTTTATTGCAGTTTATATAAGGCATTTGTTAAATCAGCAAAATCTTTTATAATAAATATATAAATACATCTGTTTAAAAGTATTTTTTCTCATTAATATATATATATTTTTTTTTAATTTCAGAAAATCTTGCTAATAAACAAAAGTTGGAAGTATTTACCTGCAACAGCTGTGAAGCAGAATATTTTACCATTCGATTGCTTCAAGAACACTTTGCAGTTTGCATAAATAGATTAGTTGCTTTTGATGAAAACTCTAAAAAACTTAATCAGCGTGCTTTTCTTAGTGGTTTAGCACTTGCTTCTTCAGAAAATAATGGGAAATTATCAAATGAAAAAAATTTGAAAGCCTTCAGAAAAATTGTGCATATGTGTCAACTTAGCAAGTCTTCACTGAGTAGAATTGACTTTAGCTCACCATTAGGTAGAAAATTTGTTACTGAAACACGTTTAGAGTTTCATGAAAATTTATGTCCTTACGAAAGATATTGTGCTACTACCCAGCAAAGGTTATATCGCAGTGTTACTGTGTGGAGTAAATATCCTGTTACATTTAAACCCAAATGTCGGGATTCACCATGTCATCGATATAAATTTAACCGTGCACAGAAAGAAGAATTCAAATTGATTTTGAAGACTGGACTAAATAGGAGGGGCAGAATGCTTCTCAGTCGATGCAAAAAAATGTCTGTAGTTCTTCAGAGATTATCAAAGAAGGAAATAAATTATTGGCTTTCAAAGAGAGACCTTGGAACTCAATCATTATCTCAGGAAACATATATTACATTACCAACTAATAGAATCTCTAGTTCTACACGGCAAAATTCCAATATCACTAATGAAGAAGATTTATGTATTATAAAAGTCATCCAACATGGAGAAGATATCATTGTTGATATATTGGGAGATCGTAATAAACAAAATATTGGAAATACTGTCTTCAATAATAGTAATAAAAATCGTTTGCATTTCAGCAGACCCCAACCACCACCATTACTAGGGGAAGTAGCATGGCAAATACCAACCCAAAAATTGACTTCCCCATTGTATGAACATTCTTATATAAATTCCCTTTTTGTAGATAAAGGTATTTCTTCCAAAACTGGACTGGATGGAAGTATTTCTTCTAAGAATGGACCAGTTATAGATTGTAAAGTGGTTTTAGAAGATATAATGCACAAAGTAGTTGTTGAGGGTGGAATAGCAAAAGTCAAAGATACAAGGTTTGAGTTATATAATAAGGAAGGTTTATCTGCAGGGGAAAGATGTTCTTTCGAACCACGTAGACCTTCTAAAATTGCGTTTTCTTCTTATAATGATCGGCATCATAAAAGGAGTATTAGTGAAGATGTTTTTCGTGCAAAATTATCATCGGGTACTAATCATTCAGTAGATGATTGCAATGACAGATATCTTAAGGGAAATCCCATGCTTATTGGGAAAGAAAATTGTGCTCATCGATTAAAAAGTTATGAAAGTATATACTCTGATAGTTCAGCATTGAAACTTAATTGTCGTTTTAATTCTATTCATCGTATTAATTGTTCTGATCAAAGAAGGCCATCATTCACAATAACATCAGAATCTAGTAAATTATCTGATAGACTTAAAATGCCATTTAAGAATGATAGCTACAAGATGAATTCTGTCACTTTACAATTGTCGAATATTTCATCACCAAAGAGATCCACAACCTTCTATAATACAAGAGGACCAGCTAAACGATCTCGTCCACTTCATGAATCGGCTTCATCTTCTGCAGTAAGATTTAAGTGCCATGTGTGCAATTTGGATGAGTTTTTAGGATTCTGTCCACAGTCACTTATAGACTATCATATGAGTAGTCATGGCCCTCTTGAATTTTTTTATGTGGAATATGTGCAACAAATAGGCAGTGCAACCATACCTGTTGTGGAAGCATGTTTAAAAGAAGTTTTACCTTCGTTGGTTGAAAATCATTCCAACGATAAAGGCAGCATTACTGATGAGTCTAGATTTCGACATGATTCTGAGATTGCTAGTAATTATTATCCAGAAACTTTAACGGGTGAAAATTTTAAGTGTATGATTTCAGAATTCCCTAATGGGCCAGATACAAATTCATCTGCTTACATAAATGGTGATAGGGAAGACCAGAGTGAAATTGTTGTACTAGAGGAACTTATCATAGTGGATTGACAATAAAACAGGGTTTAATTTTACACTATATTTACAGAATTTTGATTAATACAATACTGTACAAAAATTTATTTTTGTGTTGTGAATAAACTTCCTTCCTTTTTTTCTCCCACTTTAATTATAAGATGCTTAAAAATCGTATGTAAAAAGAAAGAGGAAGAAGGGTTGTGTCATTTAATTTAAAGTAATATTTTGTTGATTTAAAAAGAAAGTGTCTCAAATCTTCATATAATATTGTATATACTGTAAGCATATTTATACTGATGTTGCTTTTTTTTTTTTTTTTAAATTTCAGTTTTAAAATCATATAATCATACCATTGTTTAAAAACATGGTATTATTGTCATTTTTGCCCTTCTTCCTTACCATTATAAAAATATATGTATGTATGTGTAAATATATATACATATGTGTATGTATATATATGTACATATATATAAGTTATTTTTTTTTTGTTATTGTTACATCTTATAAATTATTATAAAAAACTGGAGTCCACTGCCATCTTGTTAATATACATTGGTAGGTAATTTTTAAATGCAGGTTTATTAAAACCATCGAAACGTCTTCCACTTTAGTACCCTAATAGTTGGTCACATTCATTTTCTCTCAAGTTGTTAGAGAAATTTTAATTTATTTTAAGTTGACGTTTCGATTTAATAAAAAAATTGTGTAATATTAAGATAATATACTTTTTTCTTGTTTGAAATAAAATATTGTGATTTTTAAATTTTTTTTTTTTTTAATCTTTTTTTTTCCTTGCTTTAGTAAAACAATACTAGTTTTTGTGAGTATTTTTATAAATAAAAAGTGCAAACATACTTCAACTGAATAACAATTAATTATTCTTTAATAAATCTGTTAAATATTACTGTTAGTTAAGTTTAAAGGAATTATTTCACAGTATTATTTGGTCAATAAATCATTTTGAAATTTCTTACCATTTTAAACACAGTATATATAAAAAAGTATCTAATTTTTTTTTTTTTTTTGCAATAAAGTGATAATTTTAAATAATATAGACTTATGATAATAATGTATATAGTAAATTTGACAGACTACATATTTATATAATGCTTCAGTTTCTAACTTTGATATTAATATTGTACACATACAATTAAAAGCTCTAAAACAAATTGCAGAACATTACTATTGTTTATAACAATGTAATATATATATATATATTGGAGTGATTAATTTTATATAAAATAAATGTTTAAGTGAAAAATTGAAAGTGTGTACAGAATATTAACCTTTTCTTTACAAATGGGAAAGATTTTTATTTATTTGTTAAAATTTAAGTTTATTATTTTATTTTATTTTATTTTTGCAGAAAAGTATGATTACTGTATCTGAAAAGTTTCCAGACATTAGATATGTAATCCAAGCAATATGTAGTGTAGTTTGATTAGAACAAAATGATTTTTTGTGTGTGTTTGTTTCAAATAATGAAATTGATGTAACTTCTGTTTGTCAAAGGAAAAGTTTGTTCTTTCCATACATCACATAAATTCTTATATAATTAATCCCTAGTTTCTATGAGAATTTAAAAACAGTCATTTAACATTGACATTCCTGTGTAACATCTGTATATATATATAAATTTTAATTTTATAAAAATCAACAGTTTAATCAATTTGAAAAACACTTCTTTTAATCTTCTTATAGATTAATAAAAATTTTAAATCTAAATAGTTGCTACATAATATGAACACACTTGTGTTAAATATTTGAGTATGTACATTTATTCATTTAAATGTGTGGATATAATAGGTGCATGTGGACACACGCATATATATGTTATTGTTATAATGGATAAAATTTCAAAATGAATATGATAAATAATGAAACATTAAAAATTTCATTATCCCTTTCAACAATCAATTCAATTTTTTTATCCTCCAAATGTATGTATGTCAAGTCTCTTGAAATTTAAAACAGGCAAAACTCTCCATAGAGTATTGCCACTCTTGAAATTTATTGGAAAGTTTAAGAAACTTGTTGAATGATTTTATATTTACAATTTTTTATTTTATTTTACTACTTATGATAAGGTTAAAAAGGTTATACTATACACATAAATTACTGATCAAGTCATAAATATCTTTTGAAAAATATATAATTGATACAACTATAGTAGTCTAGAATCTATTTTCAAAATCATCTGTCCTATGTCTGATAATAAGTAATCTGTCATTGCAGTGATTATCTTCTAAACTTGAGATTTACTGATGGCTTTAACTGCAGTTTCCAACAAGAGTTATTATTATTATTTTAAGATTATTAAATGTAGTTGGTTAAATGTATGTTAAGTTTTCTGCAGATTGGGTTAATTAATAATTATAAAATATTTTATTTTAGAAAAAGTATTTGTCAGATTAAGTTTAAAAAGTTACAAAACTAATTAAAAATTGGCAAATTATAAGCAAAATAACTTTCTCTTTAAAAAATGTTCAAGAATAAATTGCTTTCTGAATATTTTTTAGGGTATTTAATCATCATTAATTGTAACCATCATTTCTATAAAAATTATACCTGAACTATGGGCAAGAAACCCAAACTTAATAAACAAACACTGGTCTGCGTGTGTTTACATACACATTATAAAAATATCTTATATATATATTTTATAAATTATCTGAATTTTTATTATTACGTTGTTACTTTTGTTTAAATTAGTATACATGTGAATAAAATATATATGTAAATAGCTTAATTCGTGCAGGGGTTAAAAAAAAAATAGGTTTATAAAATGTTTCATTTGACTAATGCATTAATATAAATAATATGGTAAGCGAAAAATGCAGAAATATATAAAAGGGGACATATTTTTTTCCATAATTTTGGAAAGAAAGAAATAAAATCTATTAAAAATATTTTTAAAATCATGTTTTTGTTTTGTGTATATATATATATATTAAAATAATTTTTCATTTAGCAAAAGCAAAAGATAATATAGACAAAAATATTTTATTGATTTTAAAGAAATTAAAATTTTTATTATTTAGAATGTTATATGTAATTTTTATTAAATTAAAATATATCAGAAATCTGTAATAATTAGCTTATTTATTTTATAAGAATATATGCATATGTTTTACATATGTGTGTGTATATATAATCCAAACATGCATATTGCTAAACTGAAAACAATACATAAATGAACTATTCGAACAAAATTTAAACAAATCAGGCAATCAGTTCTTCTGGACTTACAACATTGCTCGGCAGCTGGTTGCACCCAAAGTTAATGCATATAAATTACAGACTCAAATTAATCAGTTTTAAGGCATGAAATAATTATAACATGGTTTACAATATTCAATATTTAAATATTACAGCGAAAGAATCTAAAGTAAAGTTGAATATAGTAAGACTATATTGTGATTATTTTGTCCTTTAAAATGTCACCACTCTTAAGTTTGGTATTGTTAGGCAAAAGTCTTTATGCATTATATTGAAATATTAGCTATGGTTGCAGCCAGTTTATCTGAACAGAAGTTGATTGTTTATTTTAATATTATATCAAAGGTGGAAAGTGTATAATACTGGGGATTTGATTGGCTGATTTGTTTAAGGTTCAAGCAGCCTTATGACTTATGTAAATAGTGAGTTCATTTCCACTTTAGCAATATGCATGTTTTGATTATAATATAGTGGATTAATTATTATTTAAAATGTTAGAATTTGTATTTGTTTTTCTCTCTGTTTAAGCTCTTTTGCCATAATATTTGAATATTAAACATTATAGGATTTCACTTAAAAATCTGATCAGTCTTAAGTTTAGTACTTTTTGCAAAGGACTCTGCTTTACACTGTAATACTCTTGGACTTGTAAGCAATCTATAATTGCCGTGGAAGAGTTGATTGGCTAGTTATTATTGTGTGATATCAAGGATGTTAAATATAAGTTATTAGAAATTTGATTGGCTGGTTTGTTTAAACTTTTGTTTGAATAGTTAATTTATATATATAATTATATACATACTGATGTACATAATTATTAATTGTTGAGACTCTTTGGTCAACAAATCATCTGAAAGATTTTTCAGTCTATTTCCAATCTCTTTATTCTCCATTAATCTTCTGAGTGTATGTACAATATATTTGCACATGGTGACCAATTATTCTTCCAGAGAAAAGATGAATTATTTGTTATATATGGAATAATTAATGTACATTATTCGTCTAGTTAGAACATAAATCGTGTTAAATCATATCTGAAGTGTATAATGCATGTTTTGAATCAGTGAATCTAATATGAATAAGTATATGCATAAATTTTTGTCTTTTACTTAGCAAAATACTGATATATGTATACAAGATTGATCAATAGTATCAATTGGAGGTTTGGATCTTGATCTTGATGTATGAAATTCATTTGATTTTTGATATATTAGTATCTATGGGAAGCAACAGTGAAAATTATTTCAGAAATTTGAAAATGACTGAAAACATTAAAAATTTCCTATGTTTTGATATATATTAATATTGTCATGTAAGTCAGTAATTCTTTATTATAGAAAGCTGAGTTTTTTTAGCTCATTTAAAGCTCTTTTAGTACACTTCCATTTGGCATGTAAAAGTATATTTGCAATATAATAAATAAAAAATCACATCAGTTTTCAAAATTTTGCATTTTGAAAATCTTTGAATTTTTTTTTTAAAAAAATTATATGCTAAATCCAGATTTTTTGTAACCTAGAATCCAAATTTTGATCAAAAGATTAATTTGGTATTACTTTTAAAAATCTGTAGAAACTGACTTATTCTTTTTTTGAAATGGTTTATTATAATTAAATAATTGCATATTTATGCTGTAGAATGTTGCTGGGGGGGGGGGGTAGCTTTCTACTCTTTTTTTTTTTTTAATAAATAAATTATTTGTTTGGGTTTATTAATGTTTACAAGATTATTTCATTCTAATAACATTTGATTAATAAATGAACATGGATTGGGGGCATACTAGCTTGTTAGGTAATATTGAGAGTGTTCCTTAAATCGTTTTCTCTGTATCTATGGCTTTACTTCTCTTCAATTATCCTGATTTCTTTCCAGGTGTATTATAGGTTCATGAAATTTACTGTATTCTGCAGTAGTGAATAATATATTGAGATTGATGCAGGCTATTCAATCACAATATGCTTTCAATTTTAAGTGGGCAATAACAGATTTAATATACACTTTGTTAGTTCTCTCTTAGATCTTGATGAGTTCTCGGGTAGCATAATAGATCGCTGGTGGAGTGATCTTTACATCTCTCTCTTTAATTTTTATAATCTTGTTTAATATCAGTGTTTGTGGTGTCAGATATTTTTGCCTGAAACATAGTTTACATCTGATTGTCCAAAGTGCAGATTACAAAAAGGTAGAGGTTCTAATATAGGGATACTTTCATTTTTTGATGCTACTTATTAATGAGCTTATAATGTCACTTTTTAATCTTGTGATATCTAGTAACAGGGATTTGAGATCTCGTAATGCAAGGCGTTCTGAGAGGAAGTGTCTTATGGTTTCATCTGTCCTGCCACAGAGAGGGCATGTTGGATGGATTCTCGAAATGCCTCTTCTGACATGAAGGAAATTATTGATTGGTAAAGCTTCTATATTTATTTTTATCAGGAAGTCAGTAAACTTAGGTTCTAAATTCCATCATCTAAATCTCTTGATTTTGAATTTGTTTGAGACGTAGTAGTGAAGGAGGGCAATGATCTTCTGTATGTGTAAGCTGGTAGACTTCCCAATAATTGAGTTTCTTCTCGGCGATTCTGTGGTTAGATGTGAAGTAATCTGATGATTGTTTAATAACTTCATAAAGCCAGCAGTTTTCTGTGGGAGGTGTTATGGTGAATTTTCTGATATCTGGGAATCTATCAATCAATCTTACTAAGGTATTGTTTCTTCTTTGAATAATGCTCATGTTGAGTACATGCAGAGACATGCCATTGTTCTTCAGGGTTTTTTTTGAAGATTTTTCAGGCTGATTGCTGGGACCTTTCCCTGCCATAGAAGTCTACCACAGGTGGTGTTAATCTTTCAAAAGATTTTGTGAACTTTATTGCAGGCATATAATAGCAAAGTTTTGGAAGTGTGAAGTGACATGTATGCAGTTGTGAGGGCTTTTGTGGTAGCTTGTATTTTGGGAGTAATGCATCTTATATTCATTTCCGTATTTGCCTTGTGCCATTGCTATGCCTAGGAAGTTATGTGGTTTTGCTGCAAACTGACCTGTTGCTATACACCACGATGATGATTTTTCTGGATTAAATCTAAAGCTATATTCGAATGAGTACTTGTTAAGAATTGAATGTAGCACAGGAAGATATTTTTTTGATGGCAGGAATATTGCAATGTCATGCATATAGGTGATATGGACTATTGTTTTTTGTATCGATGATATATATATATATATTCCTGGAAGCTTGTTTTCCAGTTCAATTAGCAAAGGGTTGATGTACATTATAAAGAACAGTACACTTAAAGGAGATCCTTGTGGGATTGATCGGTTTGGTTTAAATCCTGTGGTGCAATTCCCATTGAGAGTTATTAGGACTTCTCTGATGTTTAATAGGTTGGCAATGATGAGAAGAGTTTGGTAAGGGACATTGCAGTTTTCAAGAAGGGTAATAAGCCTATCAACCCTAACTGAGTCTAATGCTGCTGTTATATCTTGTACCACTATGGGCTTTCTCTTCTTAGACTTTGTTTGGGCTGCAATAATTCTAAACAGTGATATGGCATCAAATATGGATACACCTTTTCTAGCATATTAATGTTTTGAAATGGATTGGGGAATCTTCTTCTGTATCTTATCTTTTATAATTGACTCAATGACTTTAATCATTAAAGGTGTCGGGCCTGATGTTTTCAATGGGTGATGGAAAGGTGGATTTTTTAAGAATGGCACCATTGAAATGGGATATAGACCACTTATGAAAATGTAGTTGTTTGCCAGTAGATTAATCATGTTAAATATAATCTTAACTGAAAAATGGCTCAGATGCAGAAGGAGAAATTTTGGAATTGTGTGTTGGCCAGGGTGTTTGCTATCCGGCATGTCCCTTATTTTTATTTAGAATGTCTTGTTGAGTGATCCCATGAAGGCGATCTCCTCTATTTTTATCAAGCTGATATTCTTGTGAATTGTTGTTCTCTAGTTTTTCTTTAAAATAATAATTATATTTCTTTGAGCATGTTTAGTCCGGTGTAGCAGCTTTCATTCTTGGTAATGGAAGTAGGAACTTTTTTTTTTATCTTTGTAGCCAAGGGCCCATCTGATGTAGCCTCTTGTCCAATTATTAGATTGTTTTAAATAGATTTTGGATTTTTTTTTTGAAAGATATTCAGCAAGGATGGCTTGTTTTTCTGCATATTGTTTTTTCAATGGCATTATTTTTTTCACTGAGTTTGAATCACTTTTTATATTTTTTAATTGGTTGGTGATTTCTTGGAGTTTTGCTATACTTAGTGTAATTTTTGATTAGCGATTGAAATGATGTTTATGAATGCAAACCATGCTTCTGGTAGCTGTAGATCAGAATATTTACTTTGACAAAATAAATGTACGCTTCAGATATTACTGCTTCAGGGATAGAATTCTTAAGCAATATCCGAAGAGTGTTATTACAATTAAGGTTGTATTGTGGATTAAGACTTACTTCTAATTTGATATTAAGTGCTAAGTGATCTGAGAAAACTATTGGCTGTAGATCTGGTGTTATGTCAAAGTGCAGGTCTGGTGTGTAAAAGACTAGGTCTATGAGAGATCTATGCTGAAACGTGTAGAATGAGAATGCATTTGCATTGAAGAAGCCCTCTCCACTCATGAATCTATTATAAAAAAGATGTAAATATTTGTGAGTAAACTCTGCATATTTCGTGTTGAAATCACCAAATAATATGGTAGCGTATGGGTTTGTAGATAGATGCATGTTAATATTATCAATCATTAGAGTGATTAGGGATGGCTTCTTGTATAGATAAACATAGACTAAATTTATTGAATAAGCTTGATGTATAAGAGTGACAATGAGTAAATTTTTGTCAATATGCAGAGTTTTATGAGTAGAGAAAGGAGATCTTTTGAGAATAAGAATGCCTATTCCTCCCACAGCTGTGTCTGGTAATGAGTACTGCAAGTGTCCAAGTCCCCCAAAAAGACTGTCTATTTGTATGTTTGAATTTATGTGAAGCTTCGTCTCTCCCAGACAGACTATATGTGGCTGGTATTGCTCTATCTAAGAGTTAAGCGCTTGAACTCTGTTATAAGAATTAAGCCCTCTAATATTTATGCCTGATAGTTTTATTTGCATAGTCAGTAATACCTAGTTATGATTTAATAGTTCTGCATGTGATGAAACCTGTTGATTGGTGTAGAGTAGGAATTTATCTAATTATAGCCTGTTGGTTTTTGTCTTTGGCTGTTTCTCTTCATTGAGTCTGGTAGTTTTTTTTTTGGGGGGGGGTCTTTTTTTTTGAACTGGAGTCTTCCGTTTAGTGCTATTCTCTGTTCAGCTACATCTTCATGGGTATTGTTTGTATTATGGTCTTTTTTTCAATGCTTATCGGTTTTTTCCTTGTTCTTTCAGTTGTTTCAACCTTTCTAATTTTTTTATTTTGGCAATGATTTTGCTTTTCATTTATAGAGCTGTCTGATAGATCTAGCTCTGATTTTTCACTTTCTTTTTTATCAGCCTGGAAGTGTCTGTATTGTAATTAATTTTCCTCCTATGATTTTTAACTTTATTTAATTTGATTTGAACATGCTCATTATTCTCATCTATTTTTCCCTGCTGTGGCAGACTTTTAGTTTTAAATTCTTTGTTGGTTTTTGTTCTTTCTGTGCAGTCAGTAGACTGATTAATTTCTGGGTGATTTTGTATTATGTTGAAGTTATTCTCTACTTTATTTTGCTGTTTTGCCAACACAGCTTTCTACTTTGTAAATCAACTTTCAAAGCATATTTTTATGATATTTAGAAAATTCAAATGAGATAGCTCAACATATTTTTGTTCTTAGAAAAAATATATAAATACGTTTATCATTGCAGAAAAATTTCATGACTTGCAATTATATTTATCATTTGTTTTAGAGACAAATCTGGGCCTGTCTGAATTTCGATTTGCACACATCGTTGATGAAGCCTATATATTGTTTTATTTATACTTTTAAGAATTTTGTAATCATAAAAACTGTATCTAATATATTTCAAAGTAAACTTTATTGATCGAGAATACAAGGTTACATCAGTGAGTTCCAGTCAGGATAAATTGTAAGTGATAAATTATAAGTGAATGTATTCTAATATATATGAAGAAAATTTTAAAAACTGGGCCATTTATTTTCTGAAATGTTATAATCCTTCAAAAAATAATCAAAAGTTACTGTTTGTTGAAATGATTTTGAAATTAAAATTGATATGACAAACTATGTTAAGTGTTTAAAAAAGCTAATTAATACAAGTTTCTGAAAAAATTGAATCTGCAAATGATAGTGTTGAAATACTATGTTCTAAATAATAAAAACGGAATTATTAATTTATTAATTGCAATACTTTATTTTTATTTATCAGCAAGTCACCTGTAAAGAAGAAAAAATTTGATCATTTTTAATGAAAATTATAAAATTGTCATATTGCAATTGAAGGATAAAAGTTTGTGCATCAGCTAGGTTCCACAGTAAAAAAATGATAATTATATCAAACCGGCCAAAAAGTCAGCTTCTATGATTCAGGAAAAGTTTATGTGAACATTTGTATGATTAAACTTGTAAAAAAAATTAGTGGCACAGGAAGGAATTTTATTATTATTTTGACTATAAATCGAGAAAAAGATTTGATGAAAAGGCTGTAGTTTTAGTAAGAAACAATGGTTTAAAGCAGAGTTTCCCAACCTGTGGTACGCGAGTTGCTGGTTGGTGATACACAAAAAATAATCAATAATGGCAGTCATAAAAAAATAAATCATAAAAATATCAGAAATGTTTTTTCTATAATTCATAAAAATTATTTTAATAATATTATACAGTAAAATTGTTAATACGTACAGTCGATGATCAAAAATCCGGCAATCGATATCATTTTTTTGGAATGCACTTTTAAATTTAGCCGTTAGCCATCAGTAACTTGAGATGTCGACATCACTGTTGTGATGGTGCTGCACTCTCGTTGACTTCACCACGCGGCTTACAAGTGACAGGTTATTGTTTGTGATTGTATCGTCTTTGTTTATTAAAATTCATTGATCCTCGTATTGATTAACTTTTTTTTTAATAAGGCTTATTAAATTAATTAATTAAATAAGCCATGGATCAGTGGTTAAGAACTGGTATGTGCCAAAATCTCAAGAAAAACACGAGCAGTGATGTATTGCCGAGTTCTACAAATGACAGGTCTGAAAATTCGGTGCAAAAGGTTGAAATTGCGCAATCTTCAGTTCTTCAAAGAGGCATTAAAAGAAAATACTGTGATGAATAGATAAAATATGGATTTTTTAATATTGGAGACGAAGACTGTCCTAAGCCCAAGTATGTAGTGTGTAGGGTAGTGCTTTCAAATGGATGCATGAAGCCTTCATTTCTTTCACAACATCTACATACAAAACATATGAATTACAAAACCAAAGATTGTGATTTTTTTAAACATTTAAAAGAGCAAAATAACGTGTCTATTTTATCATCTTACATTCTACCTGCTAATAGGGATAATGAACATGCAGTAGATGTTAGTTACCATATCGCCAAATGGGGTTATAGACATCAAATAGGAGAAAAATTAATTATACCTTGCATAAAAGATGCTGTTGGCCTTATGATTGACCAAAAATATATCCAAAAAATTAATTGTATTCCTCTTTCAAACAATACGGTATCGAGAAGAATTCACTATATGTCTAAGGATATCAAGGAAGCAGTGATAGAGAGAATAAAAAAAAGTAAATTTTTCTCAATTCAAGTAGATGAGACCACAGACGTAACAAACAAATGCTGTATTGCTTGTTATTGCAAGGTACATTAAAGACAATGAATTTGAAGAGAATCTTTTACTTTGTTATTTTCTCTCCACACACACAATGGATGAAGAAATATTTAAAGCTATTGATAATTATTTTATATTGAAAGATATTAGTTGGTCAAACTGTTGTGGATTGTGTACTGATGGTGCCAAGTCAGTGTCAGATTTATATATTGATCTTCGTGCCCACGTCTTAAATATAGCTCCTAATGTAATTTGGAGCCACTGCTGTATCTATAAGCAAAATCTAGTAACAAGCGCCTTCCAGAAGAATTGAAATCGTTCTCAATGATGCGATGAAGATTGTTAATTTTATAAAGAAAAGCTCCACAAACTCAAGAATTTTTAAAGTTATGTGTAAAGACTTGATGAGTCTTCATACTTCTCTACTCTTTCATACAGAAGTGAGATGGCTATCTCGTGATAAGGTGCTAACCCACTTATTCGAACTTAGACAAGAAGCACAAGTTTTTTTTTAAGATAATCCTTTTGATCTTTCTTCAAAATTGTATGATTTTAATTGGCTTCAGGTGCTTGCATATTTATCTGATTTTTTTTTTCAAATAAATGAACTTAAATTTGACACTTCAGAACAACTCGATAACGATCTTTAATGTTAATGATAAAATTGAAAGTATGATTTAAAAATTAGATTTTTGGAAACGGTATATCAAAAACAATCAACCGGAAGTATTTGAAACTCTACATATTTTTTTGTTTGAAAATAAGGTTAGTCTGTCTCAAGATATACGAGAAAATATAATAGCACATTTAACAGGATTAAAATTGTCTTTCATGGAATATTTTCCAAAACCCGAAAACACAAATGATAATTGGATTTCAAACCCCTTCTATGAAGAAAATTTAGAAAAAGCTACATCATAAAAGATAAAGAAAATTTAATAGAATTATTTTGTGACAGAACTTTACAAGTAGAATTCAAATGACACAATCTAATTATTTTTTGGTTAAACATTAAAGAATATGAACAACTTTCTGAGAAAGCGCTTAAATTATTATTACCGTTTATTAGTACGGAATTAGTAGAAAGAGCTTTTTCTTCATTTATTTTTTTAAAAAATAAGTATCGAAACAGATTGAACGCAGCTGTAGACTTAAGGGTATAGCTCGCATCTTTTGAACCAAATTTCAAAAAATTATGTTCTTCGAAACAAGCACAATGATGTCATTAAGTTTATTTTATAAAAATATTTGATTATGATAAGAAAATATATTATTTTTTTATAATTTTGTGTTTTTATTAAAACCATTTATTAGTAAATGAAATATGACAAAATAATAGATAAATATGAAACTTTGAACAAACACATATATATATATATGTTACAGTGAGTTTATAATTTCAGTGAGTTTATAATCCAGCGTGACATTTAGGCATGTTTCATTGTAATTTGTCTCATTAGGTGATATGAATACATGGTCACTCTATAATATTTATAATGCAAATAAAATAACACACTCGCAATAACAAATTTCACAAAATACAATCATTTTTCCGAAGTTGTACAATTTAGCGTGATGTACTACCAAGTGCTTCACGAGCCAAAAAAGGTCGGGGAAACGCTGGTTTAAAGTAATATCTGGCTAGAAATATATTTCAATCAGAGAAAAAAAGCCAATTGGAAATTATTATTTCTGTAAAATTTACAAGAACTATATCAGACATTTTAATAACCAATATCCTGGAAACAAAATTAGGTTTTACAAATTTTGCATTATATCCAAAAGCATTGTATTTTAATTGAGAAAAGTGGAATGCACATAGTATGTTTGTAGTACTATATCAAAACAAGCAATTAATAATTAACAGGCACATCTGAAAAAAGTAAACTTTGAATAATGGTAAACATATCCTTTTAAATTCTTACCAAACATTTTTGGCTTAACTAATGTGAAATCCAGCATATTGCTATATAAATGAATGTAGGAATATCCTAGCATTGATTTCTTTAAATAAATTCATTATTGCAGAAGCTCAAAAGATTTCTTTTTTTTTGATCAAAGTACTTTTAAAAGAGTTATACCTACAGATCACTATATGATAGAGACTAGTAAGTGATCAAAAAAATTTATTGCTGGGTTTTTTTTTTTTTTAAGATTTATTGAAACTTAAAAATCCATGATTCTATTACGCAGTGTCAGAGTTCATTATTTGATTACTTGAAAGATACTATTAGTCAGGAGGAGCCTATCACAATTTGCAATTGTACCAAGACTGGAACTAAAATATTTTTTTTTCATTTTTGATTGTTTTGATTTTTAACAGGGATGTTTTTTTGTACTTTTCAAATCAATTCTTAAAAATGTGATACCAAATCTTAAAATAATATTTATTTCTTAAATAGTAGTGCTGCTAAACATGAACATATTTTGACATAAATGGGATTTTAATCTTGATGCGAATGGCAGTTCGTTGTTACATGTTATAGCAAGATTGTATATGATAACTTAGGAAAATCTCAAATAGTTTGCTGTTAAGACCAGTCCTCAAAGATATTATAATAACCGGATCATGATTCTCAACAATCTTTTTGAACTCTCAAATCAAGAAATTTCAGGCATTGTAATATTTTTCTAATGAAGACTTCAAAATCAGCAAAATAAAACTAGCTTCAAGATAGATTTTTTGGAATGTAAAAGATTCACTCTATCCTGCTCAAGTCAACAATCTGAACTCGCTGTTAAATTGTATTTAGTTGGTGATAATGAGGCTGTCTGTGCTGTATTTTTGAAAATGTCTTTGATTTAGCATCTACAGTTCCTTTGAATTATATTACTGTTGAACTGTGTTGTTTGTTTGTATTCTTACTAAACATGATAACATTAGCAAGGTTTTTTCTGCAAGGACCATCATTTTCTTTTGTCCTTTCTGATGATACAGATGTTCAAGACATTGCTGTTAACACAGTGCTAACACTCATGATTGATTATTTCAACCAGGTGTGAATATATTTCAAGTGAAAGTGATACATCAAATCATCAACTTTTCTATCACTTGGACTTTAAAAAAATGGCTTTAACTTTAATTAAGCAAGAGTTTGTTCATCAGTGTTTTAAGTTTCACTTTATATAGTTAATTTATATTTAATTCATGGGATTTATTTCAGATATATGTTAAAAATTTAATTTTGAAAATAAGCAAAAATGTAATGTTTCACTTATTTTTATAAATTGAAATAATATAAATTTGCTTAAGATGAGATAGCACAATATTATTTTAATACTTCTGGGTATTCCATCAATATCCATAGTATTTTTATTTTTAACATTATAAACAACTTTAAATTTTATTAACTTGATATGTCTCATTAAAAACAAAGTATCATTATTCAAAAGATGTCAAAATGCTTTCTCTAACTATTTAAAATTAAATGAGTAGCATTTACTGATTTTATTATTTTAGATTTATATGTTATTTTCAATGCAGCAATAAAACATTGATATAAAGTGAACAAGTTTGCAAATGATTATCATTTATAGTTTAATTTTTGTCATTCTTAATTAAATTTTATTGACAGTCATCCAACGTCCCTTTAAGTTCTTAGTTTGCTTATAAACATTAACAATAAATGTATTGTTTAGACAAACCAAATTTTTTTTTTAGTGTTAATAATTAATCTGAACCAGTTATGATTCTTTTTAGTTAATTCAAAATAATCTTATAACTACATTCTGTTAGTTTTCTATTGCTATTGCTGCATTAGCATTATCTGGTTTAGTATAGATTTTAGTTTCTCAATTTAATGAATATATTTTTAATCATAAACATTAATAAAGTGAAAACAAGTACTATTTGTGCAAAAGAATTTTTTATGACAATAGAAAATTAAATAAAACTTCAAAACAAATCCAGCAGCATGCAATTTTTTTTTACATGAACTATCCTTTCAAAAAAACTTAATTCTCTACTTATTGAACAATTAGATGACTGTATGGTTGAAATCTATTGCTTTTCTACTAAGATTTCATTTGGTAAAAAATCTTTTTCAAGCACATGGGCATGTTTTATTTTGATATCATTTATATCAAAAGTACTTCTTGCAAAAATTAAATCTGATTAATATCTATTATATTTAATAAGTATCAAAAGAACTAATTTAGTCTTAGAAGGAAAAAAATACGGATATGTAATAATCTCCAGTATTGAGAGAAAAATCTATGGGATATGGCAAGTCTTGAAAAATCTATATCAAACAAAATCGTATATTTTTTGTTCTTTTAACTAGAAATAAAATTCTAAAACTTTTTGGTTGTATTCTCATTCTTGGTGTTTGCCTTAAGATGGCGTTGATGCTAATCAAAAACATATACATATAACGATTCCGGGCCGAACCTAAATGATCGATTTGATCTAAAGAGATCTGATTTCTTAGATTTGTAATAAAATATTCTAATAACTAATACTATTATATGATGTTAGTTTTTTTCATTTTTGTAAATGTTTATTAATCTTATCTTGTTTTTGAGTTTGTGTGTGTGTGTGTGTGTCTTTAAAGTTAGGGTGTTTTTCTAATTATTTTTTTTTTGACTTTACGTGTGTCTTTTTAAAGTTACGGTCTTTTTTTTTTGCAAGAGTAAATCAATTTTATTCAAAAGCAAAACGTAATAAGTAAATGTTTATTAATCTTATCTTGTTTTTGAGTTTCTGTGTGTGTCTTTAAAGTTACGGGGCTTTTTCGAATTTTTTTTTTTGGACTTTAGGTGTGTCTTTTTAAAGTTACGGTATTTTTTTTGCAAGAATAAATCAATAATTTGATTCAAAAGCAAGATGTAATAAGTCAATGTTTATTAATCTTAGATTGTTTTTGAGTTTGTGTGTGTGTGTGTGTATCTTTAAAGTTACGGGGCTTTTTCTCATTTTTTTTTTGGACTTTACGTGTGTCTTTTTTTTTAAAGTTACGGTATTTTTGGTCAAGAATAAATCAATCATTTTATTGAAAAAGCAAGACGTAATTCTAAATCTATCAAAAGTAACGTAATTTATATACTACAATTTAGAATTGATACCCGACTACTATTAGTAAGTACCGTCATTAAAAGACTCGATTGAAAAATGATACCCAACTAATTTCCGTTTTCTTTTTTGGGGACAGTAATGAATCAGAAAGTGGGTTGTTTTTGTTAAGTCTGTCTATATAAAAAGGGTACCGTTATTGAAATACTAAATTTAAAAATGATAGCCGACTAATTTGCGTTTCTTTTGACAGTAATTAATCAGAAAGTGTTTTTTTTTTTTTTTTGGTAAATCTTGTGTATATATAAAAACAAACAAACCGTAATTCAAAGACTCCTTTGAAAAAAATCAAACCCCGTTGAATTTGCCTTTTTTTTTTTAAAAAAACAGTAATTAATCAGGAACTGGGTTGTTTTTGTTAGTGTGTAGATATAAAAACTAATCTTATTTTGAAATAATAAATGTAACAAAACAAAAAAAAATAATACCCGACTAATTTTATTTTTCGGACAGTAATTCCTAATAATTAGACAGTGGATTGTTTTTGTTTGTGCGTATATATATATATAGCAAAAGTAACTGGTCACGGACGAATTCTCGCGAAAACGGTACTTTTCGCGTGATCCTTTAAATTTTTTTCCCTTTTGCACCCTTAAAAGCAATTTTTGAGGGTTACCCTTTCGTAATGGAATCTTCAGGACATTATTACTAAACTTACAACAGTAAAGTAAGTTACAACACATTTAAAAAAATAGACATCTTATCAAATTAAAAAAAACTACGACTGTTTCAAATACACACACGCAAAACTACAGAGAAAATAGATATTCTACTATTATGAGAAAATGATAAACAAAATCGACTACTATGGCAGCCGATCAAGGCATTTCTTTCTCTTTGCTTTTAGCATAGAAAAAAAGCCATAACTGGCAGCCGTCGGGAACTCTGTGTTTTATCATAGAAAGAAGTCTCTTTGTGTTGGCTTCTGTTGCCGCCTCCTCCATCCAACATAACATGAGGACTTTTCTGCGTTTATAACGTAGAAAAATTCCTCTTTGGTTGGGTGAAGGCCGGTGAAATTATATTTCTAGGAATTTATCTAGAAGTAGCAACATCTTAAGGCGAACACCAAGGATGAGAAAACAACCAACTTTTCTTTATTATTTGTGGTTCATCAACATTGTTTTCAACAATTATCAATCCACTATAGGATAAAGATCACCAAGTTTTAGTTTCTTTGATCCATAACTTCTTTGTATCACTCCCGTATACTTATGTATCTATCTGATGGGATTTTTTTTTTTAAAGGTAATTTTATAATCTCATCAGATATAGCTTAATACTTTAATTGCCTATACATTATTATACAACTCAATTACATTTTAGCATCTTAATTTTTTTTTTATAGTATAAAAAATTTCTGTTTATTATTTTGCTGGTGTATTTCATTTTCAATTTTTTTTTTTGCCTGTCCAATGTAAATTTTTATACTTCATTGTATGATTGAAATCTATATTGCTCTTCTATTAAGCATACAAATTCTGACTCATATGTAGTCTGATAAAATGGTTATGAAAAATATTTTCAAATACATAAGTATATTTTAATAGTTATTTATAATAAAGGCATTCCATCCAAATATAAATTTAATATTAATTTCATCTATTACGTTTCTATCTGTATTGTAAAATAAAAGCATTAAAAGAAAGAATTAGAATGCAAAGGATAATCTCCAGTGTATACACAACAATTATATATGTGTGTGTGTAGGGAAGATAAAATTTGTTATAGATAAAGAAAGAATGCTGTTAGGAAGATATTTCAGAAAATGAGAAATGAAATATTCATTGCAACTTAAAAATGAGTAATATTCTAATGACAGAAAAAGAAAGACAAAGAATGAAAGTTTATGAGTTTTATAATGACTATACTTGGATTCAATTACAAAATATTCATACATTTTACATATTGATATGTGCTGTTTTAACTTTTCCTACAGTAAACATTTTCTCAAAGGTATCGTCAGTTTGTCTGATTATAATTCATTGTATTCTTTTGATTGCTATGTTTTTCCATGAAATTAATATCACACATTAGAATGTTTGAGTTAATTTTTATAGCATAAATAGGGCTTATTTCTTTTATGAAATGATGTTTTAGTTCATTATAAATGCTGTTTTTTTTTGTTTTTTTAAGGAAGTTATTAATTTTCATCCATTCTTATACTCAATTGTAGATTCTTGCCATATTTTCAGAATATTACAGATGATTGCTTATTGAATTTTTTAAATATATCTTTGTTACACTGATAGTAGATCCATTTTCATAAGATAAATTTGGTAGAACATTTTTATATATAGTTTAACCAAATTTAGTTATATCACTATTGTGAAGTATTTTGTTGTTGTTGTTTTTTTGTTAAATGTAGCAGCACATTGAAATATTTTTCATCCTGAAAAGCTATTAATTATATGTAAATTAATTTATTTTCCAAACAAATAATTATTTAAGCTAAAAGTTGATTTTTGTTTAGTAATTGGAGTTGATAAAAACACCTATATGATTTTGCTTAAAATATGGATTTGAACAGTTAATTAAAACAAAAAAGTAATGTTTCAGATTTAAATATGGAAGAAAAATTAAAATAAGTTATAAATAATTAGAAACAATATCCCCCCCCCCATTCCCCTAATAATAAAGGAAGTGATATTAATTTTTATTTATGTAAAAACATTTTTAACTGCAAAAGACACAAATAATAAAAAAAATGTCCTTTTTGAAGTTGATAAATATTATGTACATTAATATAATTATTTATAGTAAGTACTATAACAATCAACGTTAATTAAATTTTTTCGTAGAACTTATTTTAATCAAAGGGAGACAAAAACATGTATGCATACAATAATTTAAAAAGTATTATAGCAAAACATACTTGGCAAACAACAAGGAATGGTGAGCCATTCAGAATATTCTAAGAGTTGAATAATAATGCATTAATATTAATTAAATTTTTTAATATAATTTCAAAATGAGTTTTAAAGTTAATGAATCACTTATAAAAAAAAATTGATGGAAAGTATAAAATCAATATTAAATTTATTGAGCAATAATGTATTGCTTAATAGGAATAATATTTTGCAGAAAGTTGGCCAATAATTTTAGCCAAGATGGTAATGATGTGTACAAAAACTTTTTGGAAGATGAACACTTTTTTTAAAAAAAAAAAAAAAGGTTGCTTTAGAAGATACAACTGATACAGTTAAATTAGCATATTTAACTCCATTAGTTGTAAAGGTAGTTCTGTTATTATAAGAAAATACAATCAAATAGTGTATCAACACAGATAGAGCTTTAAAGTGATACTTGACGTGTTTTGGGGTCATGAATAAAGAAAACTTTAAAATACCAAATTTGGTCCTTTTTTATTGGTGTATTGATGAGTAATAAGTAAATAACCCTCAGCATATCAATTTAATTACTTCAATGGATTATAATTACAAAGTAAAATATCAACAATAGCATTAATGATAATGGCCTTTCATGATGAATATAATTAGTGCAGGAAAAAAATGATTTAATTTTATTACAAAGTTTTTTAATAATTTTTAAATGAAGTGATGATTTAATTAATGCTGAGACAAACAGATGGAGAAATTATAATGGTGATTAAATATATGAACAAAATGACTGCTTATAAACAACATGCTTTTGAGAAATTCATTCCATTTTCTTTATTGCATAATCACCTATGGTAAAGCTTAAATAATCTATGGACACTTAAGTAGTAATGTTATATCCATATGAGATTAGATTTTGGTTATTGATCATCTTCAGTGAGGAACAAAGATGTACTATAACATGAGCTTTTAATAGATTGTTTTGCAGCAGAATAAATAAAATGAATTATTTATAGAAAATTTTGAAGTAGTTTATAGATAGCTGCCATAAAAGTGATTTATAAATTGTAAAATGTAGCTGTTAAAGTTTGAAAATCATCAAAATGCCAATTATAAGTAAAATATTAAAAAAAAAAAACCTTTAAAAATTAATAAAGTAATTTCCAAAAGAAATCTAGATGAAGCAAAAAAGTCCCCCCTCCCAATTGTTAATTAGTAAATTCAATAGATATTAAGTAATGATTTGATTAATATCTACTAAATATAAAGAGAGGGAGATTTTTTTTTTTTTTTTTAACTTAATGATTTTTTTTTTTTTTTTGCAAATTGCTGTTACTGAGTATTGGTGGTGTAATAGAACTTGAAGTATTGAAAACCAATGATTCCAATTCATAAATTCAAATGCTATTTTGAAGTCGATCTAATAAGTAATAATTTGCCCTTGGCAGCCAAAATAAATACTTATAAGGTGGCTTGATATATGTCATAACTTTTAATAATGTGATGTGATGATAAATTTAAGGAGGAGTGTGTCAGAAAATTTGCTAATTAAAAAGGCTTCCATTGTTATTATTTAAGTAATTTTTTAAGGGATTAATAAGTGATAATTTTTTTTAGAATCCAGATTATTGGTTGACAAATTATTTAGATTAACTTAGAACATTGCTAGTTAAAGCAAGTATATGAGATTATTAACCTAAGTATCAGATATAGAAAAGTTGAAGTTTAAATAGTTTAGAAATATGAAAATTGAATGACTTACCATAATTTAATTAGATTTAGCAATCTTCAATATGCTTGAAGCATTTTTTTATTGTTGAAAAAATGAAAATGGTAATATTATCCTGTAGACCAGTGTTTCCCAACCTTTTTTGGCTCACATACCACTTGGTAGTACATCACGCTAAATTGTACCACTTTGTAAAAATGATTGTATTTTGTGAAATTTGTTATTGTGAGTGTGTTATTTTATTTGCATTATAAATATTATAGGGTGACCATGTATGTATTCCACATCTCATAATGAGACAAATTACATTGAAACACGCCTAAACGTCACGCCAGATTATAAACTCATTGTAACATTTATATGTATGTGTTTGTTCAAAGTTTCATATTTTTTCCAAAATAATTTATTAAAGATTACATTAAAGGTTATTTGGTACATATTTTGTTCAAAGTGTTTTCTCATTCCTTCATTTGGTTTTCCTGAATTTGAGTCTGTTTTCTCTTTTTCGGAGCATATTGCTGTTGGTTGGTAAATGGAGAGGATAAATCCAGCATGTCCCAAGTCATGGTAAAAATAACCTCAGGGGTTATCAGGCTATCTCTTGTTCTTTTCTTTATATTGTTCAGCATGAAGTTAATAGGATTAAAATTTTGATGATTAAATACTAGCTTACATCTAGTAATCCACAATAGATGATCAAGAATTAATGAGTCTAATTTCTGGGTATGATCCTTTTCTGATACATTCTTTCAAATTAAATAATTTAGATTGATTTGCCTTGATCCGACTCATTATTTATCTACTATTTTGTCATATTTCGTTTACTAATAAATGGTTTTAATAAAAACACAAAATTATAAAAAACCAATTAGTATATTTTCTTATCGTAATCAAATATTTTTATAAAATAAATTTAATGAGATCTTTGTGCTTGTTTCGAACAACATAATTTTTTTGAAATTTGGTTCAAAAGATGCGAGGTATACCTTTATTCTACAGCTGCGTTCAATCTGCTTCGATACTTATTTTTAAAAAAAATATATGAAGAAAAAGCTCTTCCTACTAATTCCATACTAGTAAACGGTAATAATAATTTAAGAGCTTTCTCAGAAAGTTGTTATATTCTTTAATGTTTAACCAAAAATTAATTAGATTGTGTCATTTGAATTCTACTTGTAAAGTTCTGTCTCATGATAATTCTATTAAATTTTCTTTATCCTTTATTGATAATGATGTAGCTTTTTCTGCATAGAAGGGGTTTGAAATCCAATTATCATTTGTGTTTTCGGGTTTTGGAAAATATTCCATGAAAGACAATTTTAATCCTGTTAAATGTGCTATTATATTTTCTCGTATATCTCGAGACAGACTAACCTTATTTTTAAACAAAAAATATATAAAGTTTCAAATACTTCCAGTTGATTGTTTTCGATACTTATATATATATTACTGTTTCCAAAAATCTAATTTCTTAATGTTACTTCCAATTTTATCATTAACATTAAAGATCGTTATCGGCTGTACATATTAGTAACTTTACTGTATAATATTATTAATTAAAATAATTTTTATGAATTATAGAAAAAAACGTTTCTATATTTTTATGATTTAATTTTTTTTTTTATGTCCGCCATTATTGATTATTTTTCATGTACCACCAATGGTACGCATACCACAGGTTGGGAAACACTGCTGTAGACTAAATAATTTGCAACTTTAAAAATGGTATTCAGTCAGCCACAGTTTAATGTTTTTGAAGAAAAATCTGCATGATTTCTCCAGATATATTTTAAAATTGTAATTAAGCTGTTGATAGTAAATGAGTTACATTGTGAAAGTAATATGTAGAAATGAATGTACTAGTGATATAAAACTAACTTAAAATTATTAGGACTAATACATGTATTTATAAATTGAAATCTCATACATCTTATATGAGAACTATAGGTGATTTACAAGAAGATGAAGACAACAAAAACATATTGACAAAGATAATTTCTTTTAGAGGAAGTAACGAGAGCAGTTGCAGAGCGAAATGGATGGTGGTAGTAATACCTCATGACTTTGATAGTAATATTATGTTGAACAATACACAAAATACTATCAATATCTTAGACTTTGTGGAAAAATTGTATGATAAAATAACAGATAAGTGAATTGTGATTAGTTTATTCTTCTAATTTTTTGAATATTTGGCTGAAGTGTGAAAGATTGATAGATATCTTTGTTTCATAAAGTGAGCTGTCCTGAATTATTTAACTAATTCTATGAAAAGGTTTAAGATCGAACATTATTGAATTATTAAAGTTATGTATAGTGTTATTTGTTAGCAGTCTTCAGACAATTTTTCCTATTAATATTAGGATTAACAATTAATGTTAATTGGTTCCATTTTTAGTATGGCAAATATTTGTTTCTATTATAAAAAATTCCAAGTTATTGAAGTCATTTAGCAGTATTTGAATTGGGTTTTGTACTAAAAGAGAAATTAGCAGATGATATTTTCTACCACATATTGAAGGGATATCATCTTAGGCAAGATATTTTTTCTGTGGTTTGATAATTAAGTACTAAATTAAATTGAGGCTGAAGAATATTACAAAATAAAATTCTAGAGTGACAAAAAAATAAAATTGATTTAGCAAAAATCATAAGAGCTGATTTATTATTGGCAACAATATTTGACTAATTTAGTTTGTAGATCAAATGATTATCACATACTAGCCACTGCACCGAGAGTTAAATGTGTCAAGCCTGGTGAATGAATGACTATTTCATTTTAGTATAATTTTTTTAAAAAATAGAGTTGACTTAAAATACTGGACAAGTTGTGTTGTGCTTTTAATTTTTTTAAAAAATTAGAAAGTGAAGTCAATGCAGCTTAAAACTGCATACTATGGATTAGCATTCTTGGTGATATTTAGTAATTTCTTAAAACTCAACTTTTTTACTGTATTTGCAATATTTGTGCTGTTGCCTTGAAAAGTATTCACCTGCTATTAATGATTTACCTGAAATATAGCTGTAGATTACAATGAAACATGTTTTTATAGTGTAGATTGGCTATCCTGCAGCAATATTTTTCAGCAATACTAATTATCAGAAAGAGAACTTAAAACCTAATGTCAAATATGTCTGCAATGGACATTAAGTTTGCTGAAGTGCAGATAAGATTGTTTATTCATCTTAATTAATAAAATTAGTATCTTTAATTCTAAGTAAAGCAGAATCTTGACATCTGTTTTTGCAAGTAATATTGAAATGTCAGAAGCACAGGTATTACTAATGTTTAGCAAATGAGTGAGCCATTAAAATTATTATTAAAAAGTCATTTGCATTTAGAAAAATATCTATTTTGAATACTAGAGCTATATAGAATTATTGGCAGAATCACATTCAATTTTTATTGGTGAATTCTTGATTTCCTTTTTAGAATTAGCCAATAAATTTAATAACTACTGACAATTCAAAGAGATTAATTATATAACAATTACTTGAGATATTAGTGTTGTTAATTATATTTAATAAGATTGCAGTCTCTCAGTTACTTAAGTAAGCAGTGTAGTAACACAAAAACTTTTTTGACAAAATAAGCTTTTTAATATTATTTTTGCCAAAGCCACTTCCAGTTTAATTTTATGATTTATTTAATGTGTTATGGTTTCAATCTATAATAATAATATATTAATAAAGCACTAACTTTTTGCATTTTAATGTTTTTACTTTTTAGTTCTTTTTATGTTTTACATGCCTGATAGTCTTTTTCAATTGTAAAATAAGCAATTTTTTATATATCACTTTTCATATATGCCAAAAATATATTTTACATATTCATATTTTATGTTAATTTATGACATTTAATTTTCAACAAATATGCATATTCAATTATGAATAAATTATGTTGTCCAAGGTATGGTGTGTTTGTGCTGAGCCAAAATAACCAATTACATTGTCAATGACATATTATATATACGCTTATTTAGTATTTACCTAACAATTATAATAAATACATGTGTACTCATTATTATGTTATTGTTTTCAATCTTTATCATGAGGGGGAAAAAATCATTATTCTATCACTTGATTTAGAGCGCTTTGATTTATTATTAATCATAATAAATTCCGTGTCCTTTATTTAAAATTAATATAAAAAAGGAAAGGACAATTCATTCTAAATTCAAATTAAAAGTGTTAACTAATGATGTCCTTACTAGGACAAAACACCCATCATAAGTCAGTACATTGTAATGCATCAATTTTTTATAGGAACTATTTATAAAAGATTATTTGTTTTGGTAGCATAGTGTGTATAGTAATTATTTAGTTTGTTTATTTGACAATAGTATATTCCCATTTAATGTACAATATAAACATTTTATTGTTGGACACATGTTTTAAATAAGCACAAAAGTTAAGGTTTTAATCTCAAAAGCATTTTATAACAGACAGAAAAAATTGTTTTACATATCATCAACAGTCTGGAACCATTTGTATATTGATTATCTTCTGATAAATTTCCAAATTACAAAAGTTAAGGTTTTATATAAATAAAAACAATTATTAGAACAAGATTTTTATCTTCCCCAACAATTTCCCAATATATTTTCAAGATGTTTTTTTTTTGTTGTTGTTAAGTAAGATTTGTTTTAAAGTAGGAAACTTGGTCTACATTAAAAATGTATTTTGGAATTTAAATTCTTAATCAACTTACTTCATGTGGATAAATTTGTGTCAAATTTTTATTAGAGAATATATTTTTTACTTGAATTTTACAATATTCAATTTAGAATTTTTTTTTTTAATTGTTGATTATTTGTTCTTCTAATTTTTTCTTCTTTTTTTTTTTTATACAAATGTCTTAGCAATATCTATATTATAACTTCAATTTCACATTTAAGCTGAAATTCGGCATTTTTCTTTAATTTTATAATGTACTGTAACTACTCAAAATATATTTTGATATTCGTATACTATAATTATAAATAACTAGTGATATTACAATTTTCTGTAAGTTGTTAGAATGCCAGGGAAACCCTTTGACTTCTCTTGGAGGCCTTAAAGAAACTGAGCAGGGCAAATTCTTAAATGTTCACTCAATATGTTCTTATCATTATAGCTGTTATTATGTGATTATTCTTATAGTATATGAACATGGATGGGCTGCTTACCAATGTGTATTTGCCAACGTAGTGAGTTTATTGGCTTTTTATCTCTGAGTTCACGATCAAGAAACACCCAGGTCTTTCTTCTCAATTGCTTTATAGCTTTTAATTGTAATCAGTTAAGTGTTGTTGAAAGCTGAATGAATATATATTTTTTCTAATAGATATTTACAATTATGACAAAAAAAAAATCATGGCCCTAAATCCTAGGTGGCTCTAAATTTCTAACCAAGGTGGCTGTTGGCAGCAGAAGGCCCAGACTGCCATTTGATGACATTTTATTTAGGTACTTACAACTGCACAGAGCACATTTGAATGAGGAAGATTGGAAGAACTTGGTAGTTACATATTAGTTCTGTAACATAGAGGTGGTATTCCGTTTCACATTCGTGATAAATGTCTAACTTTGCAATAATGTCAAATAAACCCTGTGATCTCGTCCAAAAATGTGATAAATTTACATTTTCATTTATTGTCCAGATTTCGTTCAGACAAGTTCTTTTCAAAGTGTTATTTACTTTAGGGTTGATTTATTTTTTCCAATTTTCTGATTAATACTACAATTTTTTTTCGTTTTTTTTTTAAAAAAAAAAACAATACAAAATGATTAAAATTTTACCCGCTACTGAGATCAATGCGGTCAAGTACATCCCACTTTGGACAAGCAATAATATTGTAATGTTCGAGGGCGTAATAATAAATAGACTTTCGTAAGGGAATGTTGGAGAGTTCCAGAATTCCATTTTTGATGGTGATCTGATTTATTTACAGCTGGGCTCACAAATTAACATCCATAGAATGGTGGAAAACAGCTTGGTTTAGCAGAGAAAAACATAAAATTGTAGGCCCTAACAAAATCGTTGAAATTGACAAGACTCTTTTGCACAAAAAGAAAAAAAAACAAGCAGAACAATTTTTTTCAGAACAGGAAGACCAACAAATGTTTCATCATGAGAATTCATGGAATAACAGCAGCAACTTTGATGGAAGCCATCAAATAAAATGTGGAAGAGAAATTGGCAATTTATTCAGACTGTTGGAAACCCTATAAAACTGAAATATAAGCTGCCAGTTACCGACCATTTTTGTGTCAATCATACTGGACAACTTCAAAAAAATTAGTCCACCACATTGAAGAAATAATAAAAATGTAATAATTTAATTTTTTTTTGGTTTTGAAAAAAATACATTTTCTACTTAACATTTCTGGTGAAGATCCCATGCAGATGTTATATTGCACAATCACATGTTAAATGTTTCTCTTTTGACAAAAATAAAAAATATATACTTTTAGTCTCCATTTCAAAATAAAATTTAATCCACTTAAAATAGAACAGATAAATTGTTTTATCTTGACAATTCCTGTTGTATATTACACGGTAAGTACATATTTTGTAATTTAGTGATTGTTTTGTATATATTTAAAGTAACATCTGGGAATTGCATAAAACTTTCAGATTTATTTTTGTGTGAAATTATTATTTTTAGTATTTGTTAGATTTAGGTCTGGTGCAATTACTGTCAGATATTAGAACTACTACGCCTTTTCACATACATAGTTAGATTGCTGATAACTTTGTAAATCTTATGAAAATATGTACTCGTGGTTCATTTTGATGAATTTATCATTTTGAGTTAGTATAAGATCAAAGTGTACATGTTATTTCATCAGATCACAAGATTAGAAAATTTATCAGCAGATTGATACACATGTGAAGAGATATAGCAGGTCTAATATGTAAGTACCGAACTATCTTGTATTAAATGTGATATTATTGAATTTAGGGAAGTTAGAAGAAAAGATTAAGAGACAATTGATTTAAAAAGTTGGCATATACTGTACTATAAAGGCACAAAGAAAATTGATCGGGATTAGTGTGTATTATTAAATAATTGAAAGAAGAATTTTATTGTATGCTAAAACAAGCAAAACTCTAAGTACTGATGGAGTAAGATTCATTATAATTAAAAAGTGGAAGAACAACATAGTGGAGATTGATAGTTTATCAGTCAGAGTGGCAAGATTAATTGTTCAACTTAATAGATACTAAATGCAGATAATTCAGGTTTATGCCTCCAACAAGTTCACATAGTGATGAGGTACTAGAGGATTTTTATATGGATGTTACAAAAAGGCTTTTGATCAGACCAAACATTTTAAAATTGTTATGGGAGACTAATGCCAGAATTGGTAAACAATTGAAAAATGATGTAAATAAATTTGTTTTATGGTAATAGAAATGAGAGAGGACATCAACTTGTGGAATTTGCAGGGAAAAAAAACTATATTATGAATTCTTTTTAGAAAAATGTTAAACAGAAATGTACATGGGAGCATTCAAATGAAGGTACAGAAGAATTGGATTATATTTATTTATTTTGATGTTTTAATAAATTCAACACAAAATGATCAATTAGTGGGATGTAAGGTACATGTTAATGCAAAATCAGAGAGACAAAAAATATTAAGAAAAACAGTATTCACAGTTGATATTCCTAATCTTCAGAAACCTTCCAATGAAATTAGAACTTGCAAATTGTTTTCAAATATTAACATTTTGAACAAGATTTGAATGAAATCAATAAGAAGATAACTGATACACTTTTAAAAACTACAATAAAGATAGCTGGTACAAAAAAACAATTGATCAGTAAAATTTCTTCTGTGATGACAATTTATGTAGAAAAGAAAGAATGTATAAATAAATAAAAATGATACATTATTAAGAAATGATTGAATATCTTGAATTTTGTAAAATGGCGCAGAAAAGAGTTGGTAATAATATAAATAAGTATGTGAAGTAGCAAGGAAATCTGAAGAAGAGAATAAAAGTCTCAAATGTAAAACGTCTTGGTATTGATAGGATACATTTCTGCAATAAGAAAAAAACTATTACTAAAATGACATCATAAAATGTGTAGAAGAGTTCTATCAAAAATTATGTAGCAATAAAAAAAAAAATCTGATTCTTCCGAATTGCCCAGGATTTTAAATGAAGTGAAACATGAAATTAAATTTATAAAGAAAGGAAAAGCTCCTGGTAATGATGGAAGCAGGAGAAAAAAAAAATTGATAAAGTTGTATATCAATTATCTAAATGATAAAGATGTACAGATTATTGGAAGAATGCAGTATTTTAAGGCAATAAAGAAGATATTAGGACTTCATAGATGATACTATCAGTTCTATACAAAATTTTTACCAAAATAATTAGAACTTGTGTACAGCGAACTTTGAATTTTAATCAAACAAAAGAACAAGCTGGATTTAAATATGATTTTAGTACAGTGGATTATATTCAAGTATTGGGGAAAGTTATAGAAAGGATCAGTGAATATATATTGCCATGATGCTTTGGATTTATATATTATGAAAAGGCATTTGATTTTATAAGGATTGTTTTAGTGATTAAAGTATTGAATAATCAAGGTATAAACCCAGGATTCATATTCTGAAGAGTATAAAAATCCTGCAGCAACAATTAGATTATATAATGTATAACGATCCGGAGAAGGACTTAACATCGTCTGCACTACAGGGTGCCATCTAGGCATTTGAACCTAGAAAAATTTATAAAGTAGGCAGATACGTCAGTCTAAAAAAAATTTTTTTTTTATTTATACATTTTGATATCCGGTCGTTAGCCCATTGTCACTAGCTCAAGGAGTAGCAGAGATTTAATAATATAATATCTTATCTAATTATATTTCAATATTAAAAAATAAATAAAATAAGCCACCGCCAGTAATTAACATACAAAAATTTATTTACGCACACATATATATATATATAAGATTTAACATTATTATTTTAATATGTTTACTTTAACATTTAACATTATTTTTACTTTTATTTTAGATTTTTAATTTACATTTTAAATTTTGTACTATTATTAGTTCACACAGATTTGTTTAAAAATGTTGAGTATAGATCGGTTACATAGATTCCACGGTCAAAAACATTTCAAAATAAACAAACGACCAAAATACAAAATCATTGATACCGTCAATTGCAGAGGGAAATTTATAAGTAACCCAATAGCATTCACCATAAGATGCTTGCATTAACACCAATAACTTAAAAGACATCCGAATAAATACATTTTAGATACTCACCGTAAGGTATCAGTATTTACCGGATGTCTACATTTTGATCGAATATGAAAACCAAAAACATAATCAACTGGTAACGAACCTATACCCAATTTAAATTTAATACATCTTTATTTAGAGTGTCGAGTATGAATAGACTACATAGATTTGCATTTGAAAAGAACATATTCAATCCTTGCTTAACTTTAGGCCAAAGGTTCGCAGTCAAACCAAACTTCAATCCATCTGATATATCGATGTGTTCAATGTATTACGAATATGGCAGCACAATTAGGTTAAGAGAAGAAACTGCTTCTTGTCAGATAGGAATATTACATCTATCTGTGATGAGAGCAATAAAAAAAACTCCATAAGAAGGAAATGTGGTCTCCGTCTTATAATTCCTCCCATAGGCAAAACGAGTGTGTGCAGTGTATAATAGCGATTCTGCCCATAGCGAATCTCATACTACATCTACTAACTACACCAATATATCCAATCCATTGACCCAATTTAACTACGAAACAACCTAAGATTACCCTCCCCTAATATAACTTTACAAATCTATACAGCCATTCATGCCCGACTTAAGTTTAACATTGATATATTTTAATTTATCAGAAAACAGAAATCATAATAAACTTAAAAGAACAAAAAAAACTAAATGGAAATGATTTTACAAAAGAAATACATTAAATAAAATTATAACTAATTAATAAATAATGTTAGTCAGATAGGATTCTATTTCTTATAAATTGAAGACTGAGAAAGTTTATATTTTAAAGTTCTTAGTGTTTCAAAATGTTTTTAAAGTTCTTACGATTTTTTTTTTCAACGTTCCTCTTTATTCATTGCATGCCGTTTGGAATCCACATTAAATCCCCTGACGATCCTGTTGTCCTCAATATAAGAAAAGCGATGTTTCATTTTTCCATTTTTATAACAACTGAAGGAATTGAAAGTGCGTCTTTCAATCCCTTCACCTCCAACTCTCCGACTTAACTCATCTCAGTCCTCTCTTAATAATCCATAATAATTTCCAACTTTCCCTTTTATATTAATCTTAAGGATTGACTCAACATTACGTCATCGATGATGGTGGTCTTTTCGCTGAGGTCCGATTCCATAGGGATTTCTTTTTATTTGCTAAAAGTTTCTATTGTTTTCCTATCTGACCGTTGTTTATACATTTAAATGCCCAAGGGCTTGTTCACTTGGACTAATTAAAATAATCATTTCCATAACATTAATTAACCTGTTTTCCAAATCCAAAGGTATATTTAAAGATATAATTTTATCTCCAAATCTTTTTAAAATTTAGTTTTAAAATACTTTTTCTTTAATAAAGTTTTATTTTAATAATTTTTCTCATCTGTGCGATTTATATATATACGAATTTAAGGTAGAATTTATTTTCAATTTTTCTGTCTTAAAAAAAAAAAATTTTAAATGCGAACTTTTTATTTTAATGTTTAATAATAAAAAAAAATAATGTAACGTTACAAATGATATTAAAAAGATTAACATCGAGAAGGGTATACGATAAGGTGACCATAGATTTAATATCTCCAAAATTTTTACAGCAGTTTTGCAAAAAATATTTTGTGAGTTAAAATAGGAAGCTAAGGGAATAAAAGTAAATGGAGATTATTTAAGTCATCTAGATTTTGCAGATAATATAGTTGTTTTTGCAAATAATGATTTAGAGCATCAAGAAATGTTGCAAAATTATTAGATGAAAATAGAACTAAAAGTAAATGTTAAAAAGATTAAAGAAAACTTCAATGGATTTTCTCAATAGAATAAAATAAAAATTAATTATTGTGAGTTAGAAGTTAACAACTACAAATATTTTAATTAGATTATTACTGCATATGGAAACATAATAGATGAAATTAAACTTGAGTATTTTTGGTAGACATAATTGTAATATTAAAAGGAAATATGCCTAGGTGTTTGAAAAGAAAGGAGTTTTTATTTACAGATTTGAAACTTAGACATCAGAACAATACAGAGATTTTAGACCACTCAAAGAAGTATGGAGATATGTATGTTAGGTGTAATAAAAAATCAAAATACATTGGTGAGAGAACAAATGTCATTGAAAGAATTAAGAGACTGAAGTGAAGTTGGGCTGGACATATTATTAGAAGAGATGATAGTAGATGGACAGTTGAAATCTTAAACTGGATTCCAATAGATTGTAAAAGACCTAGAAAGAGACCATGTAGATGAATGGACGAAATAAGGATGGTTGCTGGGGTTATGTGGAGAAGAGAGGTTAGAGATCAGAGAAAATGGATTGAACTTGGAGAGACTAGTCCTTTAGTGGATTGATAATGGTTGAAAATGATGGTGGTGGTGATTACATTTTTATCACTTCTAGCTTAGCAATGTTAGTTGTATTAAAATAAGTGTCTATTATAACTCATCATATTAAATGATTACAATTTTTAAATCATTCATAATTTATATATATATAAACTTATTATACATTGTGGAGAAGCAAAACTTTTTCATATTCTAACAATTATTTAATCGTGATTAAATGAAAATATGGTGAATGAAGATATTTCTAATGAAAACATTCCCTTAATTTTTTTAAAAAATAAAAACTTTTACAATTTTTTTTTTTTTTTGTCTTTGGAAATGTTTACTATTATATCTTAAATTTGTTTCCCTAAGAATCTGCCATTGAATTCCTTTTAGTTTTTGTATAATTATTTGTTAGCTTTCAAATAATATATATGACATTTATTTCAATAAAAATCATTAATGATTTTAATTTATAAGATTCATTAAAACTTCATATGTTTTGTTTAGTTTTATATATTTGTCTATGTTTTTATTATTATTAGAATATTCTGATTTGTATTTTCGAGCCTTGGCATAGCTAATGAAATATTTGTCGTGAAACTAGACTTGTATCATCATAATTTATAATTTGATTATTATATATAGCTATAGCTGGCATAGACTGCAGCTCCCAAAGAGACTCGATAACTCTTGAGACTATTGTTTGTTTTTTCTGAACTTTTATATTAATAATTTATAATAGTATAGTAAATGTCAATACAAGAATAGTTTACTTCATAAATGATTTAAAATAAGTAAAAAATATTTTAAAACTAAATGTTTATATTTTAAATGGTAGTAGTTATATGGATTTTATCATAATTGGTAAAAAAGTATTTGATTTTTGCTGATTTAGTTAATGCTGGTTGTTCTCACTAAAATTAGTTTCAAAAGTGGCTACTATGATTGCTGTATTATTCATTGCTTCCATCATCTGGGCTCTGTCATTACTCTAGTATGTACAAATTACACTCTTCTGGTTATAATTTGATATAATCAGTGTAATGTAGATAAATACTTTCCTAATTAATAAATACTTAAAACTGATTTTAGTGAAAGTTATAAAACCTTTCCTTAAATGTCTGAGCAACAAGAGTACAAAATGGAAATAAAAGTGTTTAACCTACTGGGGGGGGGGTACTGTTAAATATGGGAAGGCCCTAAATATTATCTGTTATATACAGTCCTAGGTTATTTTAAAGCCAGTAATTTAAAACATTCTGAATGTAGTTATAAAAAGTTTAATATGAATTTTCTCCTGAATCAGATCTATGAAAAAAAATTGAAATCTAATTTAGTCATTCAACTAAATAACCTACTTTCCTACTATACGCAAATGGTTTTGACGACTGAAGTTAGTTTTATTATAGCTTGGAATATTGCTTAAAGTACATACCTTACTGATAGAGAATCTAAAAAAAGGAAATATTAGTGCTGTGATTGCAATTCTTATTCCAGAGAACTCAAAACTTGAACAGGCAATAAAACAAATTCCTATCTTCTGTGGCATTAGTGATATATTTGTGAAATTAATTCTACAATATCTTATGTTTGCCACAGAGTGATCTAAAAATTTGCATTGCCTTCAACTTAGAATTTCATAATATTACTGACAGTCAATATATCCTTTAATTAGCTGTTGCTATGTTACAAATGATAAAAATGTGAAAGAATTATTAGACTTTATAAGCTTTAAAGGGAACTACAAAAGATAGTAATATAAAAATGCATTTAAGTAAGCTTTATTAAATGCTGAACTACTAAACTTGTTAACATTGCAACAGGTGCAGTATCAACTATATATTATAGGTCAAAATATTGATCTAGATAGGAAATTAAAACATATCAAATATAAACATCTTCATTCACTGTATAATTTATCTTGAGCGTTTAGTAAACCAATAAATACTTCAAATTCAACAATATTATGCATTAAAACAGGCAAAACTCTATATGTATTGCCACTCAGTGCAAGCCAGAGTAATCAATGGATGCCAGAAGGATTGTGCATAAAATCCCCATCTAGTGCCTATGCATCCAATATCCCCAGACTAGTTTCTGGCTTGTGGCCTTCATTAGTGAGGACCTTGGATCTGAGAGCACTGCACCTAGATCTTAGGATCTAATGCAACCCTCCAGCAGTCACCTTTTATCTCAACTACGAGACTTAAATTGAAAACACTAATATTTTCAATCCAAGCTCATCAGCTTATATAGTCATATAGATCTGAACTCAGTTCAGTACCTATACATTTTAATTCTTTAATAACCATAGCCACCACTATCCTATTAGGCAGGATTGGTTTTAAGCCAATAAACATCACATGATCATTATTTCTTATGCTTGCTCTTATTTTAAAGCAGGCAAAACTCTATTGCCACTCAGTGCAAGCCAGAGTAATCAATGGATGTCAGAAGGCTTATGATAAAATCCCCATCTAGTGCCTAATCATCCAATATCCCCAGACTAGTGCAATGCTCTCAGATCCAAGGCTCCTCACTGACAAGGGCCACAAGCCAGAAACTTTTTTAAAAAAATATTAAGAGGAAAAATAAAATAGTTTTTTTATCTTACTTGTAAAATTCTGTTTTCATTATTTATATTAGTATTATTTTTATTTTATTAACGTAATAAAAATTACAAGGCAATTTATGAAAAACAAAAAAACACAAGTTAAAACTTGCTAACACTTGTATTTATGACAATAGATTGCATTCTACCAAAAACACAATTTATAGTATTTTTGATTAACTTGGAAAATGAATTTTATTTGGTTAAAATAAGTAGATTCATTTTTTCTGTCATAAAATCTACATGATACGGTGCAAAAAATGATTACTTGTTAATCTTTTAATTCCAAGAGATTTTAACTCTTCTAAAAAAAAAATATTTTACTTATTATCATTTATTGAATTACATTATTAATATTTTGTAATTGTTCATCTTATATTGGTTAAATAACTGCTTAAAATAAATATTTCATTTATGTTTTTTTTGCTGCTTATGTATTAGACCTGCAGCACATTAGATCTGCTACGCCTTTTCACATTCATATTAATCACTAATAACTTTCTAATCTTGTGATCTGACCAAATGATGTGTACATCTTGTACAAACTTAAAATGATAAAATTATCAAACAGACCACATGTACATGATGTTTTTGCAAGATTTATAACATTATTGGCAGTCTGAATACTATGTGAAAAAGTGTACCACTTCTAATATATGACAAGAATTGCACCAGACTAAATCTAACAATACTAAAAATATGAATTGCACACAAAAATAAATCTGAAAAAGTACATTTTTAACAATACTAAAAAATATGAATTTTACATAAAAATAAATTTGAAAAAGTTTTATGCAATTCCCAAATATTACTTTAAATATGAATCACTAAATTGCAAAACACTTAAAATATACACAGAATGTACTTACCATGTAATATATAACAAGAATTGTCATAATGAAATAATCAATTTGTTGTCTACTTTATTTTAAGTGAATAAAATTTTGCTTCAAAATGAAGACTAAAAGTAAAATTTATTTTCCCCAAAATGGAGACTTACTTAACACGTGATTGTGTAATATAATGCCTGCGTGGGATCTTCACCAGAAATGTTAATAAGTAGTAAATCCATTTTTTTTTCAAAACCAAAAAATTTAACTTACTACACATTTATTATTTCTTCAATGTGGATTTTTGATGTCAGTATGATTCACATGAAAATGGTTAGTAACCAGCAGCTTGTAATTCAGCATTTTTATAGACTTTCCAACAGTCTGAATAAATTTTTGATTTCCACATTTTGTTTGATGGCTTCCATCAGAGTTGCTGCTGTCCTACCATAAATTGTCATGATGAAACAATCATCCATCTCCCTCTTTCAGATGAATTCATCCAGTTTTTTTTTCTTTTTGAGCAAAGACGCTCATCAATTTTAATGATTTTATTAGGGCCTTCAATTTTATGTTTTTCTCTACTAAACTAAGCCCTGTTTTCCCCATTCTATGGATATTAATTTGTGAGCTCAGCTGTAAATAAATTGGATAGCCATCAAAAATGGAATTCTGGAACCCTCCAACCACATTCCTTATGAAGGCCTATTTTATTATTACATCCTTGAATGTTCGAACCCCATTGCTTGTCCAAAGTATGGATGTACTCGACTGCATTGATTTTAGTAGCAGTAAAATGTTTATCATTTAGTACTGTTTTAAAAGAAAAAAATTGTAGTATTAATTAGAAAAAAAATAAATCAGCATTGAAGTATAAAACACTTTGAGAAGAACTTGTCCAAATGAAATCTAAACAATAAATGAAAGTAAATTGATCACATTATTGAATGATATCGCAGAGTTTATTTGACAGGATCACAAGGTTAGACATTTATCACGAATGTGAAAAGGTATATCATTCCTCCTACATTGCAGGACTAATACATAAATACCTTTTTTTTTTATTAAAACTAAAATACGGTTTTCCAAGACAAATGTACTAAAGTATTTATTTAAGAAAAGTTGTTAAAAAGAATAAATGCAGGAAAACTGCTTTCTAAAATGAATTATCCTCTGAAATGTATAAATTTGATTGTCGCTTGTCTACAAAGGTTGTAGCAGTCATAATTTTAATAGTGGATTATATAACAATTATTGTTTTGGAATCTGGGTAACAAAAAGAGTCTTCAATGGAAATTTTGAATTTAATATCTTTTCAAATGTAGAATAAAATTAAGAATGATATTTTATTTATGATTCTAAAGAAGATAAAATGGATTCTACATGTAAAAATGGATAATATGGAATAACATTTACACCTTGTTATGAATAAAGCAGAAGAGCAATATATTAATAAAAGTAATAAATTGTCATCCCATGATTCTATTTATTTTAAAATAACTTTTGACGATCTTTTAGACTATATATCAGAAAGATACTGTTATTTACAAACTCTACACTTTCAATATTTGATCTCCAAGTTAAAAGTTCAATATTTATTTACATGTAAGCTTAATTATGTAATATGCATACAATGAGAATGTTGTATCCATAGTATTTAGTTTCAAGGCTTTTGTGAATGACATGAATTCATGGATAAAAATGAACGCTATACATTCAATATATAATAAAAGAAATTCCAGGTTTTTTTTGTATATTGATTAAATTATTTTAACATGCACACACACATATATATTAACAAACCTGGTAATCATTTAGCAAGCACTTAAAGGATAGTTATTGATACTTCAGGGAGTTATCCCATCACTATTGAAAATACCAAGCAATAATTAATACAAGTAAGAGTATGTTTTATTTACAAACAAAAATGAAAAATAATGTGTATCATGTAATTCAATTTAAATATAAATATTCTATGTGTATTTTTCTTATTAAGTGATATTACAATTGACAAGAATCCTAATTTACTTGTGTACAAATTAATTTTAATATTTATGTACAAATCCAGAAGCTTGCCAGTTGTTTTATTTTTTTAATAATCCATTTTCAGGGTCAAACTATTTGTTTACTTCTTTTTTCTCTAATGTGTGTAAACTTGTTAACTTTAAAAAAATTATTAACAAATGTATCCTATCTGTGTTTTTTTTCTTTTTCAATCTGGCTTGTCAGATGTAAATACATTTTCAGTGACTCAAATCTAAATATACTGGAATACTTCATAAAGCTTTTAAAAGGGTTTTGCCTCAGAGATCACATGTTAGCCCCCGAATGGCTACATACAGAATCTTGGACATTGGTGAATTTTACAGGACTGAATTTTCCATAGACTTTAACTGAAATACCCAACTCTCCAATGGATTAAAAGCTCCACAGTTTCAAGACAATCAGTTTTCTGTATTTTTTTTGTATCTAAAGTTTTAATATATTTTTGAAAAAAAAAAAAGTATCCTTAATTAAATGTTAATTTAAAAAAAAATTGAATACATTTTTAAATAAATTCCATTCGCAACATAACATCCAAACATTAATATGTGGTGAACAGTTAACACATAGCTAAAATTATTGTGATTTTTTTTAACACTCCTTTTTAGCCTTATCATTTTTGGGAATATGGATTAAAATTTGGAATCTTCTATCAGCAAAACAAGATGCAGTGGAATATTTTCAAAATTATGGAATAATACCCATCCAAAAAAGTGATGTCTGTCTGCTGACATGAATAACCATTTTGTTATAGTTCGGTTAATCATGTTTTTTTTTAAAAATTTACTGCATTTATATTTTTAATTACAACCTGTTGGACTTTTGTATTTCTTCATTACTTTAATAAATTTTTAAAAAAAGTAAATATTGAATACAATAACTTAGAATAAGCTATATCATTTATATCATGTTGGAAACCCCTGAAAATGGATTATTTAAAATAAAAATCTGGCAAACTTTCAGCAGAGATTCTATGTAAGTATCTTTTTAAAAATAATAATAATAAAGATTATAAAAAAACAAGGAAAAAAAATACAAAATGATTTGTACAAAGTAATTTTTTTAAAAAAAGAAAAAGGTTACAGGCAGAATATTGAAATCCCATGAGATTGAAAAGTAGCATTTCTCTGATACATCACTTTCAAGTCAAGATAGATTTTGTTAGTTTGCAGTGTTGGTATTTCTTAGAGCCATTGTTTATTTAAAATGTCTAAAGTTTTTTAAAACCATCTATAGTAGTGTTTTAAAGAAACTGATTTTTTTTAAATTTCATTTGTTTGCAAAAAAAATCTACAACTAATCCCCATTATCTATGTTTCTTTAAATTTTTTTATAGATGAGAAAAACTCATTTGTCACTTTAAATGTAGCTTCTCCAATGTAGTATTGTTTTGACTGAAAAACACAGAAAATTATTTCACTTTATTTTAATCAAGAAAAAAAAAAGATTGTTTTCTTTGGTTTTATTTTTTCTTCCCACAGTAGTTTCACAAAAAACTCCATGTATCAATTTTCGATATTCATTGTTTATGTAAACAAACAAATTTAATGATTATACTGTAGGATTTCATTGTAACCTTTTATTATTAATTTACTTTTTACACCTATCTGTATTTGATTTTGTTCAATTGTAATATGATTTGCAAAAAAAGTATACATAATATTTTATTTGGTATTGATATAGTCAGATATCTACATTTGATTTTCCATTGAAATGATACTTTTAAATGTGTGAAGCTAATGAAACCATATTGACATAACTAATCAAATTTAAGATTCAGCCTATTTTGTGGATGTTAACTGATACATTTTTTAATAAAATAAAAAAAAAAATGAAATCTATTAATGAAACTTTTTTGCACTTCAAATTAAATACTTTACAAATGATTCTAAAAATAAACTTTGGATTATTCATTTATAATGTGACAATATATTTTTAACTTTTTATAAAGAAATTTAAAAATTAACCTTGCAGGTACTGAGGTAATTGGGTTTTTACATTCAAAGATTTTATGGTTTAATTGATACTTTTAAACAGTGTCAAACAATTTTTTTCTGGCTCTTCTTTGGGACATTCATTTGGCCTACTGGCAGTAATGAATTTTTTTTTTCCATTTTAACCTTTTTATTCATTATTACAAAGCCAGTTTATTACTATTTTATTTTAATTGCTTTTTTATTTTGGTCTAAAACTCGACAACCATATTTTACCTCTTTTTTTTTCAAAACAAATTTAAGATGAATAAATGTGTCAGTTACATGTCACAAGTTGTTTGAAATTATATATCACATTTATAATTAATTGTAAGTCTGTGTTAGATAGTATTATATGAAGTCAATTTTTCAAATAAAAAAAAAAACTTCAATTTATCAATGAGTTATCCCAATGTGGTTTCATTAGCTCCCCACAGTAGCTAAAAATGTAAAATCGAATGTAGATACCAGACTATGTTAATAAACTTTTATTTACATAGCACATTACTTTTCTTTATTTTTATTTGTAAATAAAACAAACATTCCAATCAATTGTATAATTTTATTAAGTATTTTTAGTAGTGGTCTGATAGCTTCCCCAATTGTCAATAACTATCCTTAAGCACCTGCTAAATTATTAACAATATATATCTATATAATACAGTACATTGTAATATAAAATAATTAATAGAAATATATGAATAAAATGTGTTTTTTTTTAATACTAGACATCTTTAAAAGTCTGTTTGATTTCACTATTCTGTTAAACATTTGTACAAAAATCCTTTTCAATTTTTTTTTCTATTTACTTATTTTTCTGAAAAAGTGTTAATGGTGTTTTACTGCCAATCAAAAAAAGAAGAAAAATTACACCCTCCAAATACATAATTTTTTTAAGATGAAAGGAATTTTTTTTAAAAAAAAAAGGCTTTGGAAATAAACAATGTCCTTTTAAACTTATACTAATTATTGTAATAGTACAATTATATGTGTGTGTATATTTTTGATAAAGAAATGCAAAAGATAAATAAGTGGTAGTATAATAAAAATTTTGTTTTTTATTCTTAATATTTTATTTAAGTTATAGTTGAGAAAATAAATGGATCATATTACAATTTTGTTGGGAGGATTGTAAAGAATTTTATTTTCTTTATAAAGATTTCAGTTAAAAATCAAATCCATCTATTATTAAAGATGTAAATTATTACCGCTATTAAAATTAAGTATTAAAAGAAATATTACATTTAACCTATGTTATATATGACACTGATATAACATTTTTATATATCATTGACTGCAAAAAATTTAATTTTTAAATTTATATCTGAATTGATCACTATACTACTTTTAAATCTTATACTTAATTAGATTCTAATAATGGATGCATATTGTACAGAACTAAATTTATAATTTTGATTATAAAATAGAAATCCTATTAAGAAACCCTGATGTTTAAGTTTTCTCAATGCTTTAAATTTATTATTATGTTTTGATAATTTTTTATTATCAAAAACAGGTTTATTCAACTATATATACAATAATAAAAGTTTAAAAAACTTATTAAAATTCAGCAATACATTTATAAGTCAGTAATTTTCATAAAAAAGGAGAAAAAGACTCATTCTTTCAGAGTGGAATATTTAATATTAGATGCCATGTGGAATTTACTATAATGTGAGGAGCTAACTTCAAATCTCTTTCTTTGATGGTTTTTAATTTCTGTAGAAAAATTAATTTTGGATCAGGCATAACTGACTCAAAGATTAGGATGCATCTGACAAACCATAGAATGTGATGAAAGTGGCACTTTTTATAGTTGCAAAATCCCCAGAGGCAATATCTTCAAGATGAGTGTGTTGATAATTGGATGTTTTTGTGTATAAATTTGATTAATCAAGATTGTATAGCCCTGAAGAGAGGAACAATTGTTGAAAGTGTGAAATATGGTATCATCTTCCCTATGGCAGAGTGAGCAAACAGGCTTCAAAGAGGAAAAACCTCTGTACATCACAAGAAAGTGGCTTATGGGAAGGGCATTGAGATTTAGCTTTAGAAGGAAGTCCAAATATTTTGGCTCTAGATTCCATCTTTTATATTTCTTTGTAATGGCAAAGTTTGAACAGGTGAGAATGGTAGGATCTGGGATAATTGATGAAAACAAAAGAAGATAGGCATACCAATAATGAAGTTTTGTTGATTTTGTTTGAGTTAAAGGTGTGAGAAATTTTGCAATGTCAATTAAGACTTGTGCCAACCATCATTAATTGGAGGTGGAGTATCTGTAGGGTGAATAGATAGAAAAGGTGAGTCATCAGGAAAAATCCTGTTGAGTCTTGTAATGAGGTTATTTGATTTCTGCAAAGAACCTGAAGTGAGTGCAGTGACAAGTCATTATGTCTTGTCGGTCTCTGCACTCACCTTAAGCTAGTAGCAATAATTGTACCCTTCCACATTAGTCTAGAGCAGAGAGAGTTTATACATCTTGATGAGAATTTAACATCTTGATGAGAATTTAACATGTTGAGAAGGGGTGCTTGTGCAAATAATGAGGTATAAACTTTTGAAAGTGAATCAATTAATTTCCTTGCAGAATTTATGATGATGTCTTATATTAATTTCCTCATTGCTGTATGAGAGAGGCTTAATGATAAACTCAAGAATTTTTGTGGCATCACTGTGAAAAGAGATGGAATGGATTTTCCAGAGGAAAGCCTCCATGCAGCAGATTTTCTAAGGTTAAACACTAGACCTGACTCTATTGTGAATTTGTCCATAAGTTGAACCAGTTTTGGAATGAACTTGCTAGACAGTAAGAACATTGCCACATCGCCCATGTAAGAGATGTGCTGAATGAATTTATTGGTATCAGGAATGGACAAGCCAGGAAGATTCATCTCTAATGATTTAAGGAATGGATTTAATATAGAATAAATAACAGTGGACAAAGGAGAGCCTTGTGAAATCGACTTGGTAGGCGTGAATGAGTTTGACATTTTGACATTTAGTGAAATGGCAATATGTCTTGAATAGAAGGTTAGTAATAATGTTTCTTATACCTGTGGGAATGTTTGGACCACTTAGGAGATAGATTATATTTGTAGGTGAGGAATTCTGAGTCAAAAGCAGCTGAAATATCAAGTTGGACAAAGTACTGGCTTGTACTTTTTGTTTTTTCTTGTATAATCCATAATTAACCTGAACAGGCAGAGTGCCTCAGCTGTGGAACTACCTTTCTTCACAAATTGAAAACTAGAGATAAAAGATAGAATGAAATTTTGAATTTTATCTTTGATGATTGCTTCAAGCAGTTTAATAATCAACGATGTCATCGAGATAGGTTAAAGATTCTCCAGAGATTATGGGATAATAGGACACTTAAGAAATGGGTCCATTGCAATGGGGTACAGTTGATCAATTGTAATGGGTCCTGAGGCAAGAAGGTCAACATTATTCACCATTGGGACCCTGAAGACTTCAAGGTGTTTGAACAGGAATTTTGGTATACCATGGAGGCCAGGGTGTATTCTATCAGGGATGGATGAGAGTTTAGCTCTAATATCATCACAGATACCATGAATAGTCTCACCAGAATATATAGATGTGTCAAGCACCGGATTCTGTGAAACATAGCTTGCATTTATAATGATTTAAAATTTGTAAAATCATGCCATTACTTGAGAAGATTATATTATTCATTGTGATCGCTAATGGAATTTTAGACCTACTTTGAAAACCCAGAGCGACCTTATATATCCCCTTGAGAAGTTATGAGGTTTAGAAAGATAAAGCCTAGCCTTTTTCATAGCCAGGTAGTCTATTAGGATTTTGTGTCTCTACATACTGTTGCTTCAGGTCAATAATAACCTGTACAGATGATGGTGTTGGTGGGATATCTTTCAATGTTTTAATTAAGCTATCTGATTTCTGTAGTAATTCCATTGGCTCATTATTTTTCCTGGTGTAATGTGAAATCAAAGAACTAAGAATATTTATAAACACAAACCAAGATTCAGCTGGTGGAAGAGCTAGAATGTCTATTTTCTTGGAAAAAATATAAGCTTCGGAGATGATCACCTCCAGTGTAGCGGATTTTAGCAAAATTCTTATTGTAGATTTGAGGTGTACATATGGTTGAGGGAGCAAGTCTAATGTTAGATCAAGCATAATAGCATGATGATTAGAGAGAGGTAATGGTTGATAAAGATGGATTGATGAAGAAGTGCAGTTCTGGAGAGTAATATAATAGGTCGATCATGAGGTAAGAAACCTTGTGCACACATGAAATTAGAATTTAGAAGGTGTATAAATTTTGAATTGAAACAGTCATAAGTTGAGTTGAAGTCTCCAAGAAGAATTGTAGGAAAAGGATTAGAGATAAGTCCTAAATTAATGAGGTGAATTTAATTATGAATGAGCCCAATATCATTGCTTAAGTAGAGAAAAGTGGCATTGAATTTGAAAGAGTTTATGCAAATGGTTATAAAAATTAAATTAAAGTTTAAAAAGATAATTCTGAAATTTTGGATCTGAGATTGGAAAGGAATAAAAAGAGCAACCCCAGCTGATGGGCAGTTAGATGTAGAATAATGAAAGGATCCTAATCTGTGCAATTTGCCAATTATCTTTGGGTTTGAATTAATATGTAATTTTGTCTCCCAAACAGATTAAATGAGGCAAAATCTGTTTTGTCCAGTAAACCCATGATATTTAAGCCAGATATTTTTAATTTCATTCAATATATAAAAAAATGGAGGATAATACAGCATCTATTGAGCCACACCATTCAATGGTGCTGTTGCTACCCTAAAGCACATAAATATGCTGTTTACCAGGCCGCTCATATATCTTACGGCCTGTAAACTGTTCAAACACTAAGATGTTGAAGTGCATGCTTACCCCAACATCTCTAGCATGTTGAACATTATTAGTGATGAGTATATGACACTCTCTCTAGACATTACTCTTGACTATTGTACAGTGTATGATATGAAGGTTTCTGCACTTATAATGACAAAAAGTCTCTTGAACAGATTTCTTTTTTTTTTGCTTCGATGTATTGTAATTGATGTTAGTTGGTAAAAATTGTAACAAATTGTCAAACGGCCCTCCTTTTGTTGTCGGGTCAGAATTGACGAAATGAGTGTAAATCACAATTCGGCAAAGTTCACAATCAAGTTGCGCACTTTCTGAGACTTTTTCGAGATCAAAACAATAGTGCAATGGCAGATGACCGTTTGGCATTGTAGTTTTGAGATTGACCTGCTACAGAAGGCAAATGTGCTGACCTTCCTTCAACCCCAAAAAAGCAAATATTTGACACAGCCAGAAAAAAAACTGTCTTTTGTGGTAGTTGAATGAAATTAAGGCATTGTCAAACATCTGGAATGGAAGCTCAATCACGTCAATGCCAATGAAGGGATTCCATTCACTCACGGGATGGGCTTTGAGGGCTGGCTGGGAATCGCTTTTTCCCAAACGGTATAGCGAATTGATTCTTGAAGATGGGATCAGCTTACAGTGAAGTGTATTACAGCTGACTTGGAAAGATGTCAAAAAGGCCGTAAGGAATATGACCACAGGTCTTAGAGAGATCTGTCGAGAAAGCTTTGTTTCTCGATAAACAAAACAAACCAAAAAAAAGTTTCTTCAAAAACAATCCAAAAAGACTTGGTTATATATATATATAAAAAAGGTTGCTTCTTTAAAAATAAAAAAGAGACCGGATAAAAAGAAATAATGTTTTTGTTTTTTGTTAAAAAAAAAAAAAAGACGGAATATTTTTAAAAGGCAAAAAAAAAAACCATTTTTTGATTTTTAAGAAAAATATATACATCAAACCGGTTACAAAAAAAAAAAATATAAATAACAAACCAAAAAAAAAGTAAAAAAAAATTCAAACCAATCCAAAAATTAAAACCCATAAATCACAAGAAAATTTGAAAAACAGTCTGGTAATGTTATATCTATTCGTTTTTCACTAGCAACAGCGCCATCGAATGGTGTGGCTCAATAGATGCTGTATTACCAAATGGAGTTAAAGAATTAGCTTGAGAGATCTAGAGACTGTGTAGAAAAAATCATTTAGAGTATCAGTGTGTGATAGGGACCATCACAGAATCTGATTTTTTAATCTTATCATTTATTTTATCAAGGTTATCTACAATGTAAATTTTATGTTCAATATCCATAAATTTTTGAGGTGTGTCTTTTTTTGTAGAAATCTTGTCAGTGTTTGAGTTCCCTTTAGACATGATGTCAGACATCTGAGACTAGATTAATGATAAATTTCAGATTGTCGGCTTTAAGTTTTTGATCTTGACATTGGTTTTGCTCAATTCATTTCCAGAAGAACTTTTATTTGAGTCTGACAAATCCTCAGAAGTCATGGAAGGTTGTTTGTCAATCAAATTCCTAACACCTCTTCCTGCTTTTTGTTTGGATTTTTTGATGAGTATAAGAATTTGTTGTCATACTTCCATCCGAATCAGAGTCCATTATATGTGGTTTGTTCTCTATAATCATTTGCATGTCAGTTTGCTCTTCTTCAATATGGTTCTGTACAGGTAGTACAGGCATCAAAACTTCATGAGCTTGAGGCTGTATGAGAGATTCTGAAGGTGATTGAAAGATAGAGAGTAGGTTTTGAATTGAAGACCTATCACAGTTATGAAATTTGCTATTTCTTCCCTTGCATTTAATGCAAATTTTAGCAGAGCAGTCTTTTATGAGGTGTGTTCTTAGACGGCATAGAAAGCACTGCAGGAGAATACTCCGAAAGGAAATTATAAGAGGAGCTGACTCTGCACAATGACTTGTAGGAATTGAAATAGGACGTATACCTTTAATCAATGATAATTTAAATAGAGCAAAGTTAGTAATGACATCAGTATTTGCCCTTTTCTCCAATATACGAACTCTGAAATGGAACCATAAGGTTTTAATAATTTTTGGAGATCATGTTGCCCAAAATTCAAATAACAGTTTCTTGTGTGTCCTGATAATATTACTGGCCTGTTCATGTTGCGTTAACCACAATTTTGTTGTTAATGAATTTTAGTGAATTTAGTAAAATGTTTTGATAAATTTATTTATAAATATTTAAAATAGCGAATATAGTCTTTATAGATTTTAAAAATCATTTAAGTCTACTCTTATCCATATGAAATATATTTACATTAGTTAAACTTCATCAAGCTTGTGTTGATAAATATTTTAAGTAAAGAAATATAAAATGCATTCCTATTCCTTTATATCTCAATGTATGTTTTATCATATCCCATTATAATATATCAAAATGTTAATTACTTATTAATATTTTTGGTCATTTTGGTTTTAATTATTTTATTGTATTACTTTTTTTTTATAAATAATTTCAAAGTATATTATCATTATCATTTGAAATGGCAAATTGATAAAGTATTCATCAATAAACATAAGTCAATTATAATAATTATCAAACTTATTTATTGATAATTTCAGATCACTTTCTATGATTTTTTTAAGTCTACATTAAATAAAAAATATTTTGATTTGCTCTTTATAATGCTTTTAATTGTCAGTTTCTAACATTAAACACATGAGATAGTTTATTATCACCTATTAAATCAATTTCAATTTTGTGATTTTTACAAAAAATTACAATGAAGCTGCAAACTACACTATATTTTGTTCCAAGTCTTTGTGTACAAATGTATATAATATGTAATGGCTCACATTTTATTAATAAATATTGATTAGAATAGAATACATTTTGTTTATTAAACTACAAATGTATAGGACTTTTCAACACACACATATATCCAACATTTGTTAATGTATAATATGCATATATAAATTAAGATTATAATTATAATAAAAATAATAAATTTAACAGTAATAAACTATTAAAACAGTCTTTAAATCTGCAGAAGTAATTTCAGTTAATTTCTTAAACCTGCCTCAACTACCATTAAATTAAAAAAAAAAACACCAAAGCGGAAGCAAACGTCATCAATTCAAATTCCACATTTTAATGTTAGCAGCTTGTCTATTTATTAAATGCATTTTATTCCTATTTATAAAAATTGCCTCCTTAATTTTTTTTATTATGGTTTCTCTCTTCATGAAGAATTTTCACACTTTCAAAATCAAATTTATATTTACATGTTTTTTCGCGATCAAAGAAAACTGAGTGTATAAAAAATAAAAATAATGGTGATTTAATGACTGCTTCAGTTTTCTTTGATCATGAAAAATCATGTAAATATAAATTTGATTTTGAAAGTATGAAAATTCTTTATGACGAGAGAAACCATAATAAAAGAAAAATTAAGGAGGCAATTTTTTTAAATAGGAATAAAATGCATTTAATAAATAGACAAGCTGCTAACATCAAAATGTGGGATTTGAATTGATGACGTTTGCTTCCACTTTGTTGTTTTTTTTTAAATTTAATGGAAGTTGAGGCAGGTTTAAGAAATTAACCGAAAGTACTTCTGCAGATTTAAAGATTGTTTTTAATAGTTTATTACCATTAAATTTATTATTTGTATTATAATTACAATTTTGTTTTAATTAACGGACATTTTATTTATATTACAAATTAAGATTATGTATAAACAAAATTTTTAAAAATAATATAGTTAATTATAAATTGAGGCTACATGTTGACATATATTTTACTGATTGTGTGTTCGTGCATTCACTGAAGCAATAAGAATAAGAAAAAAATAACTACCATATTTTTATTTTTAAAATAAAGTAAATAGAGAAATTTCTAACTTTTTTGATATTAATTACACTCAGTGATATTTTTTTTTTCCCAAAACCTTTTCTTTTATAGAAACAGACTAATCTTTATCAAGAAATTGTGTTCTCTAATTATTTTCATGTTTATAAATCAATAATTTTATAAAACTTTTAGCATTACTCTTAGAAAATATATCAAGTGTAATAATACACATCAAATTCAGAAAGGATAATAAAGGACTAAAATGTATATGCTTTCAATATAACATGAAGATATTTGATTAATGAACATGATCATTTGTGGCATTCTGAGATAGAAAAATTGTTTCTGGCATAATTTATAATTTATTTACATTTTTTTAAAATGTATTGATGTGCTCAGAAATAAATCAATAGTTGTTTAGATATCATAAAATTTGTTGTAATAGTTTTTTGTTTATTTCCATGTTTCTTTTAGTGTATAGTTGAAGTTGTATAATTAGATACAGCATAGTCTATGGCATATGATTTATAGGGGAATGTGTGGACATTAATATAAAAACTACATCTGGTCTTTATAAGGTTTAGCCTGTGACAATGAATTTGCCATATTTAAAATAAAGAATAAGAAAACATGTTCTAGATTAATTGTATGATATGTTGAGGGCTATTATGCTCAGAGCAATAAAGCAAAGTATACATTTTCTTCAGAAATGTTTATGAAGATTCAAAGTAGCCTTTTCAGTTATTATTCATGTCTTATGCTTTCTTAAATGTTATTTCCTTATTATGGAAAGAAAATTATAATTTAATTAAATAATTATAAATGCAAAATATGCAATGATTTTATTAAAATCTATATTTATAATTCTGTGTTTTTATTCTATTAATGAGATAATTAAATTATTTAGAAAATTTATTGATAATTTTATCTAACATTTATTGATAAATGCACTTCATCATTTGCATCCTATATGTTTATTATATATATATTGTATTTAAAAATATAATATCATTTGCATCCTATATGTTTATTATATATATATTGTATTTAAAAATTCTTTATGGTTTAATCCTAAAATACCAATAGCCAATTATATATATATAACTAGACAAAATAACTTTGATTTGGCTGGCATATATAATTTGATTAAAAAATTATATAACATAAAAATAATTTAATAAAAAGTCAGATTAATAATATCAGCAATAAGTGTGAAAATCAAATTTCTAAAATTAAGATAAATAATTTTATTATATTATATAAAAATGTTTGTTTTGTAGTAATATAAATATTAATTTTAACCAGTATATTACTTTTAATTTTTGTGTTTTTTAAAGAAATATAATCTATCAAAAGACAATATAATGAGTATATATCTTAATGTTACTATATTGAAAAGATCATTTTACAACAATAAGAAATAACATATGCCATTTATCATTTTAATATTAACATGAGAAGAGTTAGTATGCAACAATATGCTTATAGTTAAAAATTAAAAATTGTAAGCAGTTTAAAGTATATTTTCAAGCTGGATATTTATGTAAACCAAAGAATGCTTATAAGGAAAAGTATAAATAATTAATATTAGTTTCTGGCTTTATGACTTTTTAAACCCGAAATTAGAAACATTTATGCATCATAGATATTGAAAATATTTTAGGGGCTATTTTACTATTTTTTTAATCATATTTAGAGATCAATATTTAAAATAAAGAAAAATTAACGTTTTGTTATCAGACTAACATTAACTTTTAATTTCATTATTAATTATTTTTCATATTAAAATTGTGCATTGTTTTATATTATAATGTTAATACATTCTGCATTTTCAAAAAATAATATAATTAACTGGATATGATCCTCTACAACATGTAATACTATGATCAAATTTTGTCTTCTATTTAATTAAAATGTTATTGATATAATTTTCTAATTTATTATATGATACTGTTTTAATTATTCTTTGTTAAAACTGTACATTTTCAGTTATACTTATTCAAATTTTACTCTTAAGCAATGCTGTTTTTATTAGAAAATGTTGATACAATTATTCATGTCAGCATGAATGTTTCAATTATAATTTAATAATATTCAGAAATTTATATTTAAAATTGAATAGAAATATTATTTTAGAATAATATTTCTTGAATAGTTAGTCCCACTTAATGTTTTTTAAAAAAAATTATCAATGAAATATGAAATGTACAAATAAATACATATTTTTTTAATCGTAACAATTTATATACTGCATAAAACTCTAAAGTATATTTGCTATATTAGATTATGCTAAATAGCCATTTGCTTATCTATTAGAGGAAGCTAACTGTATTGGCTATATTATCTATGATTATAGATTTTTTTTGTTCATGTTTTTTTTTTTTTAAAGAAAAATATTGCAAACTTATTTGATAATTAATTTATGGTTTTCTGTTTTATATATATATATATATTATTTGTGAAAGTCTGTTGTGATTCTTTATTTGAATCTGATCAAAATACTGATTGCATTTATATAAATGATTTGAAATAATTAAACATTAACTAATTTAAGTCTTATCAAAAATTGAAAAATTAATCCTATCTTAATAGTATGAATATTTTCTAGCAACAGATATTCCTTTAATTTTATTAAAAAGTTAATTATTTATTCAAATAAGATAAATAATGTACATTATGATGCTTCTTCATATGTGTTAGTGTTTGACTATATATTTTTGAAAAGAAAATAATAGTAAAAAAGATTTTGAGACAATTTTAAAAAAATATATTAAAATTATAGATTTTTTAATGAAGTGATGTATTCAAACAATTTTTTATATGTAAAATGATAAATATTTTTTTTTTTTGAAAGAGTACTCTTTTAAATTAGTTAAAAAGGTAATTATGTACAAACAGCTTTGAATAGAGATTATAATGTGGCAGCTAATGGATAAATGAACCAATTAAGGAATTAAAGAAATAAAAATTATAAAGGAAAATATTTTTTGAAAAATAAAGATATTTTTAAACATAAAAAACAGAGGATACTGATTTAATCATTTGCAGTTTTAAATTGAATGTGAATTTGAATGAATATGTCTTTCGTTTGTTATTAGGAAATAAATAAGTTATCCTATATTTTTTAATGGACCACTATATCATAGCTGCTGAAGATTAGATGATAGGGAAAAACTTTAGGCCAATTGCTCATGAATTCTGAGTTAGACAGCTATCCCCAACATCATGTTTCTATTAAGGATTGTTACGATTCTCCTTGCCTAAAAAATTATTAATCATGTGGGTGCATAACTCCAGAGAAATGTGGAAATTTTGTTAATGGAACTGTTAAAATAAGATAAATTTATCTTCACAATAATTATAATCTTAAAGTTCATTTATACCTGTCTCTTCAATTATTTAAAATGAATACTTTTTACTTATTTTAGATATATATATTTGTCTATATATTTCAAGTATATTCGTGAAGTGACATATAATATGCATATGATCTAACTTATTTATTTTAAATAAAGATAATTAATTAGTTGCTGTTTTAAAAAGTCTTAACTTGCACAAGCTTATTTTCAAAAGAATTATTATTTAAAAGTTCTTAAAGCAACTTAGCTTTTATTTTCTCTTAAAAGAAAAAATCAAGAAATGGAAACTTAAATTTTGTTAAGATTGTTTAATCTTGTATCAACTTTTAGAATTCTTTATTAAATGATTGATAGTATTATTCAAAGGTAATACATTTTACAAATTGTTTTAATTTTATCTCTACATAATAAGAGTGTGCTATTGATTGCTTTTATATGAACTGATTTTCTGTTTTATTATTAATTTATTAATTAAACTGTACTGTTTATATAATTGTTATTGTTTCAAGAGTCTTTATATTTTCTGAATTAATTGAACATACTTCAAAAAATGGAAGAAAACAATTAAAAGAAAGAGAATAAGTTGGGGTGTGGGGAGTGTTCCAACTTAATTAAAGTATGATGGATCTTGTCCATATTGATGATGACATAATCCAGTATAATATACAACTGATTAAGCACCCAACAAATAAATATAAATCTTTTATTATTTAATCGTGTTGATCTAATGCATTCTTTTTTTTAAAACTTCATTCCAATTACTGGAACTATTATCGATGGTTGTACCTTATTATAATAACCATCTTTTCTATTGGCACCATCTCCAATTAATGTGTTATACCTGTTATTCTCTTAACAAAACATATATTCAGGAATATATAAATAGTGCAAGAAATTGTGCCTATTAATTGATTGGTGTAATCATCTGACCTGTTTTGTATATACTAAGACAGGGGTCCCCAACCCTATGCCCACGGGCACCATGGTGCCCGCAGACCATTTTTTGTGTGCCCGCCACTATCCGAACATGATAAAAAAAATATTTATCTGATCCAAATAAATTTAATTTTTAAAATTTCTTATAAATTATTGTATTATATTGTAATCAAATTGTAGGGCATACTATACTTTTACAGCGTAAAAATATAAACGTTAATTATTTGTTACAATTTTATATTTGAAATAAATATTTTTTTGTACATTGTGTGTATTATTAACAGTATCCAACTATAAATTTACATTGAAAAAATAAATGGTGCCCGCCATCTGATTGAAAAAAATAAATGGTGTCCGCCACTTGGCTGGTATTATAGAATGTGCTCTTAAGTGCAAAAAGGTTGGGGACCCCTGTACTAAGAAATAAAATTACCATCTCCAGTTAAAATCAGTTATATCTGGTATTCTCTTAACAAAACATATATTCAGGGATGTATAAATAGAACACCAAATTGTGGCAATTGATTGATTGGTACAATCATCTGACCTGTTTTGTATGTACAAAAAAATAAAATTTTATTTAAGTCAAATCATGTATATGGAAGAGCTAATAATTCCATCATTTACTTTTTCCAACTGTATTTTTTTTAAAATAATTTTTGATATTATTGTTCTATTTGTTTGTTTTTTTTCAAGTGCTTTGATTTTTAATACTTTTTTTTAATGAAACAATGTATTTATATAGTAAAAGAAAATGTAAAGGAAAAATCCCTAATAATAATGAATAAAATAAAAAAGAGTGTCCTGAATAGCTTGTAGATTTGGGTACTATCTTATAAATAGAATATGTCCTTTTGGACAAGTCAAAATTTATAATGGATAATATAAAATAATAGACTTTCATCACGATAGACAACTAACATAATAATTGGAATGGACTATTCAGTAAATGCACTAAGATTAGGTAACCATAAATGTAATGGAAATGTTATAACTGAGCAAACTAGTTGACCTGCAAATAACTCACATATTTGGGTAGTCTAAATATACTGAATAAATGTCGTACTCAAGCTATTTAAAATATAACTAATAAATAAATGAGTTGATCATAAATGACTTTATAATAATTTATATCTACATGTACAATGAACTCATAAATTTGTAAAAAGTGCCAATGGGTCCATAATGGATGCTCTTGCTTGGCAAAGAAGATAAAATTTATTAAATAATGTTTTACTTGATAATGAAATATAACACGAGATGTACTATAGAATAAAATAGTTTTATAATGATTTATGCAGTAATAAATCAAAGCACCTAGATTAATAACAGCAATATAAATTTATTAAAATAAACATTAATTTATTTGTGGTGATTAAAAACTAAATAATAATTTATAACAGTAATTTAACATCATTTGTAGTTCATTTATACTTTACCCTCCTATAGTATAATTAGATATAATTTATAATTAAAATTATAGATGCATATAGTGAAGAAAGGATTAATTATAGATTTTCTTTCACATAAATGTGTGTTTAAATAAATTTATAATTATAAATAATAATAAAAAATATACAGAAAATTTTTAATATTATTAACTTTAAAATAAGAAAAAAATCAAGTAATATTTTTTTTATAAAGTTATTTATAATTCAAATTAAGTTATGCAAATATTATTTATGTTTTAAATGATTTTTTACTTTACTTGATTGTTATTAGTTAAGTTATTGAATGACAAACCTAGACTGCATTGTAATCAATTCTATTAATTTAGAAAAAGATTTTATAAATATTACCATTTTACTTTTAACTGCTGTTGATAAGTGATTTTTTTATCTGAGCATCTGTTACTATTAGAATATATAAAACTTTGATTTAAATTTTTTATTTTGCAGCAATTCCTTTCGAACCTTCATGCTAGAACACACATATGAAAGGCTCCATAGACATTTTAATCTTTGAATGTTATCCAATTATTTTTCATTTGTTAATATTACAATCCAAGTAGATTTAGTAGTCTTAGATTTATGGTGGTCAGCATAGCATTTTTGTTGGAATTCACTTTGTTTTAATCCCAAACATCAAACAAAGGAAAAGCTTCTATTCCCCTTTCTTAAGTTGTTTTACCCACAGTACATCTTTCTTTGCTATAACAAAATTATTTATAAAATAAGGTAAGGTTAAAATCATTTTTTAAAGAAAAGAAAATATGTCTTCTTCTTTTTGGAATCATTTCTGTCTCTATAATAACACAAACAATACAGTATATATTTTTAAACATTAGTTTTGAAAATGTGATTTTTTTTTTCTAATTTTAATAAATAAATGACTCATTTATTCTACATTTAAAACAATAAACATTTTATTACACTTATGACCTTTAATTGTTGTCTTTATTTAATTACTTATAAACTATAGAAAAAAATAAATGAAGATATGTGCATACCACAATATATTGTCCCAATCGTTTGGCAAAATGAGATCATCAAAGTTAAGCACAAATTATATATAATCCTAATAACTTTTGAGCTCCAAAAGCATTCACTTACTAACACTTTATAAATAAATAATGAATATAATTCTTAACTATGTCTACAATAATAATTATCATCATAATAATAATGATAATTTCAATTTATTAATATTTCAACAGTTAATAAAACCATTTAAAGAACTACATTACAACTTAAATATTTGATAAGCTAATTATTGTTTCCTCAGAAAATGTCTTTAGATCCACAGAAAATATACCAATCTCATTGAAAAATGTATTATAAAAATTTGGTAGTCTGGGTAATGCTGCCACATATAAAGTTTTACATTTATATTTATCAATATTAAATAAATTCTTATTCCTTGTATATACATGAGGAACTCTTATTAATATTTTTGAAATACAATTATGTAAGAAAAATTTTCCATGAATGATTAAATAAAAAAATTTCATATCACAAATCACTCTTCTATGAAACAAATTTATACAAACATCTTGTGCATTAATTATATTAGTGAATTTACTATATAATGACTGTAATTTATCTATATGAGATAACATCTGAGTTCCATATTATTGAACCATATTATTGAAGTGTTTTAAACAAATATATCTTAACAAAAATATTAAAGTAATGTCAATAATAATAGTAATCATCATCATCTTTATGTGGTTTTGGATTCCAAATGACTGTCCTGCTTAAAAAAAATGATTCTGGATTAATTTCAAGTTATTACTAAATTATTACTCAGTCATTGAAATTTGTAAGTTGGTGTAAAAGTATAGATAGTTGTTACACATTGTTGCTGGAGCATATGTTACACATAATGTAAATGATTACCTCAATTTTTTACTTTATCAGTAGGATAAATATTAGAATCTGAATATGATCTAACTTTTATAGGACAGATATTTAAAAAATTGTAATATCATTTAATGTTAAATTTGAATAATAATGGGCGAGTATCTAATTCTAGCACCATAAGCCTAATAATGAATGATATCTCAGTTTTTAATGGATTTCCGATTCATAACTATCAGTAGTTTCTATAACTCTGTAATTGATAAAAGAAATCTTTGCATTGACTATCCTAATCTTCAATAACAAGATTTGAATTTCTTTGTAATGTATGGTTATTTCAAACTATTAAAAAAGTATGAGATATTAATGTTACAGTTATCCACTATGCCTAAAATTTACTATTATTTTACTATAACCATTACCTCTGGAATTTTAAAAAGAAAAAATATTTACTTATCATTATGCAACATTTAGTTTACCCAGGCATACAAAAAATGCAATAAATATATAATGAATCCCTTTCACTCATTTTCTATTTCATTAGATTAGTTTTGTGGTAAGATTTTTATTTCTTTATTAATTGTAATAAAGAAAATATTGAAATAAAATTTAGTTTTATTATATTAGTCATTCAAAATATTTAATCAAGACATGTCTGAAACTTATTTTACATATAGGTATAATCTATATCATATAATACTAAATTGTCCATTTACTTAATTTGAATTTAGAGTTGAGGCTATGAGATATAAAGTTCTGAAGAAGATTGCTAGGGCAATCAAAACTGTAAAAAAGATTGGTAAATAAAGCATTATGTAACAGTATTAAAGTGAATGGATAATTTAGTATTATATGATAGATATTTGGCAATGCAATAAGAAAGAGTAATTATTATACTTATTGAAGAAGATAAAGGTGTAATCTAAATACACATTGCTAATAAACTATTTTAAACACTATAGTTTATTTAGTTTCTTTAATATGTTTTAAAGTAGCTAAAGTGAATAAATTTTCATTATCTTCATCTTTATTAAATATTTATATGCAAAAAAAAAAAAAGACACAAACTGGATTCATATATTTATCTATGAATAATTCATTACACATATAATTTGAAATGAATTAGGCTATGATTTAAAATTTATATGACTTTTTAAAAAAATTATTTCTTTTGATCCAGAACTATATAACATTGAATTTTGCAGACTCTATCTAGAATATAAATAAATATAATATTTAAAATTAGTGTGAACAATATAAACTAAAATATCTTAGTTTGATCAGCCATTCAGTTGAAACAACTTTTTAAATTAGATATATCCTTGTTTAATTAGATATATTTTGGTGCCAATAAATTAATATATATTGTAGATAGTTTATTCCAGATTTTGGTTGATCATTATCTTGCAATAAATTGTCTTTTCGAACTTTTTTTTTTTTTTTAGTATTGGTTTAAGAAGAAATATTAAAATAGTGAAGCACAACTTTGAATTAGCCAGTTGATTGGTAGATATATATAAAAAATAGCAATATGAAATTTAGAAATTATTTTAATTTCATAGAAGTTTAAAATATGAAAAAAATTAAATTATCCTTATTGATATTAGCTGGATGTGTTTAAGTTTTCATTTAATTTAAGCTTCCTTTAGTTTATCTGTATTATAATCGATTGATTTAAAATAAGGTATTTGTATGTTCTCTTCATTTTAAAATCTCTTATTTAATTAAATAGTTTAATAAATTTATTTTGTAAAGCATACATTATGTTTAGTAAATGACAGAAATAATTTGAATAAGATTTTAATAAGAGTCTTTAACAAATAATTGTAATAAAAAATTTAAACATAAATGTTTATTGACGTTTTAATGATTGTCAAAGTTTTTCAGATATTTATTTCAGATATGTTGTGTCACTGGAAGATGATACTCAAGACTGGAATTGTTTTTTATGAATAAAATACTGTACAAGTCAATCTGAAATTTTTTTTTTAAATGTCATTCCCATCTTTATACAACAATTCAACTATATGGATTTTTTTTAAAGATTTTTTTTTATTAACAAAATATCTCCCCTCTCCCTATTGTTCAGATAGCATAAAATAAAACTTTGCTAATAATTGTTTTGTAAACCCATGACTGAACATAAAGTTAAATATTAAAATATTTATAAATATATTATTAGTAGAATAATTTCAAATGATTTATTTTTTGCTATTTTAAAATTACTGATTAAAGAAATCATTAACTTTGATTTTCATTTAAATCACTTGATAATAAATATTTTCAAGGGATTTGAGTTTTGACTTTGAAAGCACACATTTCAAATACATCCTTATAAATATTTGTTGGATAATGACATGTTTGGCAATGTGCATGTATTGTATAATTTGTTTAACGTTCTAACATTTTATTTAATCTTGTTATAAATACCGTATAACATATCGTAACTCTATTTCCCAACTCTGCATATGCTCTTGCCTTATGTTTAATAAATTATAATAAACTATTAATCATTAAGTAGTAATATCTTAACTTATTTTAAACAAATTGTTTATATATATATTTCTATTCTTTTGAGTTGTGATTGGGTATTTAAAGCGGTGCTCGTAAGATGCAAAAACACCTGATCATTTTAATAATTATGAAGATATAGAATAATTAAAGAAAAATCAAAATTAATATTTGCTTGAAGTTTTGTGATAATGACATTTTAATTGTAATTATATGTTGTACTACTTCCACCATCTAATATTAAATATTGAATGTCTTTTAAAAAAAAGTTAGAACTTTCTTTGAATTTCCAATTACATTCAACTACACACTAGTTAATATATATTGTAACACAAATGTTTTTTTTTTTTTTTGTCATTTATTGGTAGTCTGGCAAATGATAATACTAGCATGGGAATCGAACCCGAGTCTTTAGTTCTTGAATATTGACTTTTAATATAATTCTCTAACCAACTAAACTATTAATGTTAGATCATGGAAATAGTCCAACACATAATTACATTCAAAATTAAGATTCTTAGAGCCTCTACAGTCACATGCCTATATAAATACTATTGCTGAAAATTTAAGATGGTTGTTTGAAGGTTCAATTATTTTAAATTGGCATCTTTTATGTACCATTATATATGAATAAATAAATGCAAAATTTAACAATGTTAAGGTATAATTTAGTAAAATATGTTAAAACAGGAAAATTTCTCTATACATATTGCCATTCAGTGCAAGCCAGAATAATCAATGGATGCCACAAGGCTTGTGCATAAAATGCCCATCTGTATGGGGATTTTATGCACAAGCCTTCTGGCATCCATTGATTATTCTGGCTTGCACTGAGTGGCAATACGTACAGAGTTTTGCCTCTTTTAATAACAGTTGTAAGCAAACATAAGAAATAGTGATCATATGATGTTTATTGGCTTAAAACCAATCCTGCCCAATAGGATAGTGGTGGCTATGGTTAGTAGTGCTTCATATCTCATATCACTAGAAAAAAAAGTTTATTTGTTTAATATTTGAAATGTTTTGATTGTTCTAGATAAGCACTTTTCAAGATTTTCCTGGTGACTATACAATATTTTCATTAATATACTTATTTTATAAATAAAAACATTTTATATTTGTAAGTTGTTGAAAATACATCATAATATATTTAAAATAATAATAATTATTTCATCATGATTTGTATTTGAATTAACAAAATTTATATCCAATGTTTGACATCAAATTTAGAATTGAATCATATTCTGCAGCTTAGAAGTAAGAGTCAAAAATGTTATGAAATCTTTGATTTTAAAATACCAAAAGTCCAGATGAACAACTATATCTTGCTTCCTCATAATCTCACTTTTCATAAAGGCTACTTGATTTTTTATTACATATGTGTGTATGTGTTATTTAATGTTTAATAAATAAATAAATTTGAATCTATGATAAGTACCACCACACTTAACAGCCTCTATTTTAGATAATCACTTTCAGTGAGTATAATGAAATTATAAAATAATTTAGATACAAATTTATTTTTAGTTTAATGTACATTTTTATGTATGACATACAACACAAATATATATTTCAGTGTTTACATAAATACATATAGTGAGATAGTCTTATGCCCACACGAGAGTGGATAACTTGATATTGTGCACACATATATGTATAGATAGATAGACAGACAGATATAGAGACACAGATAGATAGATAGACAGATAGATAGATGGATGGAGAGATATGTAGATGGATGAATGGATAGATAGACAGAATTTGTAAAGAAAAAAATTGAATACATATAAAAGTTAGTTATACAAATACTAAAATCTAGAATATTGTAAATATTAATTAAGGAATAATATTCTTGATATTTTGAAATGCTATAAATTATTTAAAGTTAAATAATATCTCTATGATACAAATAGATTTATATCTAATTTTGACAAAAAATTAAATTATTAATATAATAAATGAAAAACATTTTTTTTACATAAACAAAAATATTGTTTAATGAATATGTAATTATAAAAGTTAGTTTCAATACATTTTGTATTTGAAAGAATTTTTAAAAATGTTAATAAAAATTATTTTTAATTTTTTAAGTAAAAAAATATGAATGTTGTTTTGATGAATTTAAGATAATGAATACCAACATTGTATTACAGTTACAATCTTATTTTTATTAATTAGCAATTCAAAATCTTGCAGTTGAGAAGAGAAGAGGCATGGCTAGTAGTCATTCCAAGCTTATCAATTTTTGGACTGCAGATGCATTCCAACATTGCTGCATTGATTCATAATAGAATGGGTGTGCAATCATTGCTTGTTGTATCTGAAGTTCAAATAGTATGGAGAATAAATCTGAGTTGAAGGCTTATCTATCTCTTAATCAGAACCTATTATACGTACAATATATATTCCTAGGCTAACCTCTTTGCATATGCAAGTATATGAAGAAAATCAGCTACTGAAAAAATAAAGTACCTGTATACACACTATCTATATATCAAGTTTATTGTATATACATATAAAAGCATAGACAAAGGATATCTAGCATATAAAAGCATAGACAAAAAAATCTAGCAATAATAAGGGGGAAAATTCAGTCATATATAGTGGATATATTAATTAATTAGTTAATTTCAATTCTAAAATAAATAAAAAAAACAATGAAGATAAATAACTTTAAACAGAAAAGATGTTAAAAGAAACTGAAGTTTAGCTCTTCAATCAGCTATTTTTTCTCATAGCAAAGGGCCATTCTTGTTTTATTTTTAATAAATGGTAACTAATTCACCATTGTATTGAAAAAAATATTAAAAACATCATTTAAAAATGTAAAGTATTCTTTAAAATATATCAACTTTGCAAAATAAGTAAATAAATAAAAACAAAATACTTTGATTTTAGCTTTCAGGCTAAAAAATATATATTTTAATGATATTTTACCTCTTTCAGTAAATTTCTATCATAAAATGAATTTTTGTAAAGAATACATTCAGTTAACAAAATTACTTTTTAAAATATTAAAATTTGACTTCTAATTTAAAAAAAAAAGCAACAAAAGAATGGGTTAGGTACTTAATACTAGCATTTCTTATTTAATAATAAGCTCTTTGAAATATTTGCCACAACAGATTATTTTTCTACTAAAAAAAAACAACAGATATTTTTAATTAAAAGCTATATGAATATATACTTATTAATTTTGAAAAACTATAAATAATGTGTAAAGTTATGTTTTTTTTAGTTCTCAAAAGCCATAATCAATTGCAAAAAAGAGAGGTTGCTTATTCCCATTAAGTCACAATATCATAATCTTTGATCATCTTAATGTTTCACTGAGAGATACTAGCATCTATGTATTTTAGTTCAAAACTAATATCATTTAAAACATTTTTATTATAGTTTTTATTAAATGAATGCAAAACTATAAAATGGACACTACAGAGGACTGAAAATGAAGTACCCTGATTCTAATTGCAGCACAAACGCAATGTAATATCAAAATTGTGGATAGATGTAAAATCCTATGGTTAATTCAAGGTCCCAAAAAGAAAAGAGCTGAATTAAATATGGTGTTTTTTAAGTTTTTATAAAAGACTTTTGATTAAAATGATGATACAAATATTTTTATTGGAAGTATTATTTTATATTGAAAGATAAATGAAAATTGTAAAATTTTAAATAATAATTATAATTATTTTTATTTTCTCTAATGAAGTTTGCAAGTCATTCAAAACTGTTAGAATGTGCATAAATAAAATATTATTTTAAAAAAAGCATATTGTTACATTAATTTGAATATAACTATAGATCTTATTATTGATTCTTTCACTTTCTAACTTACCTTGTAAAGATGTAGCTGAATCATATTTTCACAATCTTTAAATTTTTCTTTATCTAATTATAATTCCAGATTTTTTTTTTACTTTCTCTTTATTTTCGGTATATACTATTTATGATGCATGAAAATACCAACATCATATGCCCTCTAATATACTTCCAATGGTTATCTTCACTTTATGATAACTCCATTTACTGTGAGCTTGAGAAATCAATGGATACCAGATAAAAATTCCCATCTCCATACCAACTGATTTCTGTATTTTGTCTGTCAGTGAAGATTAGGATTCAGAGTCAAAACTATTGCACTTAGGCATGTAGCATCTACTTTTTATCTCTTTATATCATCCAAGCTAATATCTTAAATTTTTTTAAAAAATCTTGACTTTACAGATCTGAAACTAGAACAGTTTCAAGATGTTTTTGAAACCTCATTCAACAATATCACATGATTTTTCATATGCTTAATCATAAACTATCTAGAGCTATCATCTTTATTTTACTTTAGAGCCATTTATTGTAAGCTTGAATAACCAATGGACAACAGATAGTATAGTGCTATAAAATTCCATCTCCAGATGACTGGTTTCTGTATTTTATCTTTTTCAGAAAATCAGGACTTTATAGCATTATATCATCTGAGATCCATTAATTACTCATATTTAGAATAAACTACTCTAAATTAGAATGAATACATGGTTAATATCCTTAACCTTTTATAATTTTTCCAGTAATTTTCATTTAAAAATCTGTTATCCTTATATCTAATATTCATTTTATCTTTGTTGTTATTATTTTGAATTTTTAGTTTTGTTAAATTTTCCAATTGATCTCTACTTTCATTTCTTAGTCTCTGTTTTTTTTATTTTATTTCAGTATTTAGTTGTTTTTTTAAAACATTTTTTAAATTGTTAACCATTCTCTTTGCTCATAAATTCTATTTAATTTTGCACTCCTTATCCACATCCCCCTTTCTCCAACACTCATTGTAAAAATCAAATAAAACATCAGTAATATAGTTAAATAGTCTAATATCTGTATTTTTAAATTAAAAAAACATAAAATGATTTAGAGTAATATTTTTATAGATTTTTTTATAAATGTTCAAAGTATAGCATTTTTAGTAGGCATAGAAGACTGATAAAAATATAGACATAGGCTTCATGATCTAATCAAATTCTTCTAATGTGTAATTTGTCTACATTTGATTAAAACAAATTAAATTGTTATACTACTGTTCTTATTTCCTTTTGCTAAGTCTTCAAATGTATTTATTGAATTTTAAGTAACATCAATTGCTATTAATTTTGACCTTTTGTTTAATAGTCAATGAAGCCTACTGAGTTAATAAAAAAGTATGTGTCAATGTTTAAAATTACCTGCTACCCATTGTACTAATGTTATATAGAATTAAACGTTAAAACAGGCAAAACATCTCTATACGTATTGTCACTCAGTGCAAGCCATAGTAATCAATGGATGCCAGAAAGCTTGTGCATAAAATCCCCATCTAGTGCCTACTCATCCAATAACCCCAGACTAGTTTCTGGCTTGTGGCCTTCATCAGTGAGGAGCTTTGGATCTGAAACTAGTCTGGGCATATTGAATGAGTAGGCACTAGATGGGGATTTTATGCACAAGCCTTATGGCATCCATTGATTACTCTGGCTTGCAATGAGTGGCAATACATATAGAGATGTTTTGCCTGTTTTAATAACAGTTAAGAGCAAGCATAAGAAATGATGATCATGTGAGAATTAAAAGTTATTATTGTTGATTAAAAAAATCTGAGATATTTGAAATGAAAAATGGTGTAAACCAAAGATATATTTTAGCTCCAATTTTATTTTTAAAGACGTTTAAGTCACAATCTCTGGTTGTTTGTTTATTTGGAAAACTTTTTGAAATCAAAATTTAATATATTTTATATTCAATATAATTTCTTCAAATTTTGTACATTTATTATAAATCACTGGCAATGCAACATTACATTATATTTTAGATAGGTTAAATAGTTACTTAAATCCAAAAAAGTTGGCAGGTGAAATTTCAAATATTTTGGTATAAAACTTCAAGTATATTCATATCATTTCAATAAGTTTTCAAATATATGTACAAGAGGGCAGTATATCTACTTTAAAAAAATTTTTTAAAAAAAATATCTTAATAATATTTTAAATTCAAATAAAAACAAATCTCGACTATGAAAATATATTGTAAATGAACTTCATTTAACTTTAATGCTAAAAACTGAAAAATAATAGATATTAAAAATATTTTATAATAAATATTTTTGTTTATTTATTTTGGAATAAAAACCCACAAAATAATTACTTCTTCAAACTCATTTGGACTTTTCATATATAACTTAAAATAAAAGTATGGGAAAAAAGTCCAGAAATTAATTAAGTAGAGATTGACTTTATTAATTTCTGGACCTCTCTTTCCCCACACTTTTTCAAGTTAAATATTAAAGCCTCAATTGTGGCTAAAGAAACTATTATTTTGTGAGTTTTTACTCCAAAGTAAATAAATAAATGTGTTTATTATAAAATATTTTTTATATCTATTATTTATTTTTATGCTAATAGTCTTTGAAACACTTTTTAGGGTACTTCATGAAACACGCATTAAAATTAAGTATAGATTAGATTATTTTTTAATTTGAACTAATTAAAAGTCAAGTAAGAAAAGACTTCTATATTTACAGTAGGCTGATGATTGCATTATTTTTGTCAATTCAAAGAATCATCTATAAATGCTATTAATATCATAAATTACTGAGCTTAAAAAAGTTATTTTATAAAACAACTATTTTACATAAATGTCATGTTTTTTATTTTATATTTTTATTAACAAACTTTCTTCAATTTTTTTTTCTAACAGTCAGTTCTCTCAAACTAATTACATATTTTTCTTAATTCATTAAATTTATTTATATAAAAATTATGCATATTTTATTATTATTAAATGCAAATAATTCTAATAAATTATTTGAATGACATTTCACCAGAATAATTGTATTATTTAATAATCTTTATTTATATAGTGTAATTTTCACTACATCATTCTCACACAAGATAGGACTGGTTTCTATTTACTTTTAATACCTTGTAGAGGGTGTAATCATAAAAATATGACCAAGGACATTGAAAAAGATAGATGTATGACCCCCAAAGTGCACATTTTGTGCTGAACTACCATTCATCAATTGACCAGATCACAATCTCTTGCACATATTTTTATCATTATTCAGTATAAATAGATAGCCAATTACTATAGTTTAATTGATAAAAGTCAAACTTAGTGAATAATCTCTACTCTAATGGATGACTAATAAAAATTTATTAATATACTTCCATTAAGTGATTTGTGTCAAAGTTGTGAGGGCAGTGAATTTGACACATCAATTAAACTGTAGTAATTGACTATCTATATATACTGAACAATGATAAAAATATGTGCAACAGATTGTGATCTAGGCCAACTGATGAATGCTGTTTCAGCATGAAATGTGCATCTTAGAGATCATACATATTTTTCACATCTTTGGTATATGATTATGATTGGCCCTGCCACAAGATGTTAAAAGCAAATAGAAACCAGTCTCTAGCTTGCATGGGAGTGATGTAATGAAAATTACTCTACAGAATTATTATTCATTAATATATTATCTGTTTGGCTTTTTAGATCCTTTAATATCACTTCTTGACACATTGGTGATTGTTCTCTTTTTTACTTTTCAACATTTACAAACGTTCATTGCATTAGTATAGTGCTGGATCCAGATCAATGGACCATGGCTCTAAATCTATTACTCCAATGCCTCAAACTTCTTAATTCCTGAGCAATAAACCAATCAATTGTTTTTAATTTTCATTTCTAAGCATTATTCACAATTGCGATGAATTATATCAATATAATATAACAACAAAACAATTCCAATTTGATTATTTCATGTGAAAGTTCAGGTGTAATGTGACGGAATTTCTTTTCTGTTCTTATTTTCTCAGCACCACCATCCTGCTTCTTCAGTGCAATTTTTATAGTCAAAAAAAATATAGGAAATGCACTTCTTTTAAATCTATCCATTTAATGTGTAATACTGACTATATAATTAACTAGACAATCTGAAATATTTTCAATATTTTTTAAATTATCTTCATTCACTGTTTTTCTTTTTTTGACTACTATCACTACAAACTTATATATATATAATCAGAATATCTATACAGGCTTATAATGCCTCATTTAATTATGACAAATATATTTATATGTAAAGTATTGAATAAAAATATTATCATTACTTTATGACAGTATTTCACTATTTGTTATCAAACTGAACATTTGATGGACCATAAATAAGAATCTGCTGGTGAAACTTAGGATGGATTTGAAACAGACATCTATCAAATGAGTAATTCAGTCAGATTTTTTAGAAGTATATGTTGGTATTAATAATTACGCTCTAACACGCCTGTTAGAGAAGTTTAATTTTGTTTATATGTTTATATATCCTAAGCGCTTTCGAAGTTCTTAGACTTCATATTCATAGCTGAGTGGAGTCAGTGGCAGTGAGGAGTATTGTAATTTATGCAAATTAGTTTGCTGTTCATTAGTCGTAGGTCATGGCATTTTGTTTTGATTAATTTGTCCATCTTTTTGAAATGGTGAAACAGATGTCCTTCCTATGTTATGAAAATTTAGGCATTATAATAAAACATTCCCAAATATTTTTTTTTGTTTATTACAAATTATATTTGTTATTAAATCATTTATTTAGATATTATTTATAATTATAATTTTATATGTACTTTATCTAAGATTGTTTCAGTCTTATATAATAAAAATTATGCAATTTGTATTAGCTTTATTTCCTTTATATATTTTTTTTTATTTTAAACATAAAATCCTTGACACTTTAAGAAACACTAGCACAATTAATTGATAATTCAATAAACTTAAAATAAAACTTGATTTTCAAATAAAATGCATTGGCAACTTAACCATTCTTATATGATAATAATTAAATTTAAAATACGCATTAAAGATTTTATATTACTAAATAATAATTTTTTGTAATAAGAATTAATTATATCATAATTTATCAGATTTTTTCCTGAGTGTATTTTGTGAAATAAAAATAAATATCCATTATATATATATTTGCATGTAAATAAATAAAATTATAAATAGTTTAATAATATTGTATTTTTTAATATAAAAACTTTCTTTTGGTAACATTTTATATACCAAATAACAATTATATAATAAGAGAGAAAAGTTAAAAAAGAAAGAGACAAAAAAAAGTCTAGTCATCATTATATATAATGGCCTGTAAATGTTTTCAATAATGTTATATTGAGAAGACAGAAATAAAAAAAACATTTTTTATATTAAATCATTTTATTTGCTGTGCACTAAAAAAATTGTTTCTTCAACCACAATTGGGGTTTTTAGATTTAACTTGAAATAAAAGCATGTGGGGTCCACAAATTATTTAAGTCAATCTTTTGTTATAAAAAATAGGATTGACTTAATTAATTTCTGGACCCCCCACCCACCCATTTTTATTTCAAGTTAAATCTAAAAACTCCAATTGTGGTTGAAGAAACAATTATTTTATTTCTAATGTATTTTTTTTAAATTGTTTTAAAATAAAAATAAAAAGTTTTAAATAGAAAACTTAGACACTCATTTATTATACAACATATAATTATTATTAAAAGCCAGTCAACACGTAGACAATTCAATTTCAAACAATTTTAAACTGTTGTCAAAGCAACCTCCTTTTAATTATATACACATTTTAAATATAATATATACAGTAAAAGTTCAAATGTTTTTTAAAATGTTATTAAATTGAAAGAAAAATTTAACTGCAAAATGTGAAATTATTGAATATTTTTCATATTTTTACCAGTCTCTGTTTCATATCTATCAAACTAGCTGACATACTGAAAAGATGTATTGTAAATGGATTCGGGTGATATAACTTATTTATATATCAATTTTCAAGCAATTCTATTGAATTTAAATATATTAAATCTCAATTTTAAATTTTCATTTCAACTTGAAAAAGATCAAAAGTTAATAAGCAAACAGATTTTTCAAAATCAATAAAAGCATTTAAAAACAGATTGATTTAATTAATTCATGAATTACTCATGCTTATATTTCAAGTTAAATAAAAACCCAATTGTGGTTGAAGAAACAATTAATTTCTTTTTAGTGCATAGTAAATAAAAGGATTTAATATAAAAAAAATTATCTATTATTTTTAACTTTTTAATATTAGCACAGTAATTAAAATGTAAAACTATATTTTATTTGAAATTGATTTGACACTTATAATTGATATATATATATATATGTAACGAGCACATACACCATTACAATATATATATATATATTGTAATGGGACGACTCTATCAACCTTACCTGCCATACCCTGTTGCAGCACCAGGTACAATGGACAACCATACACAGATGTCCCAGTCCAAAATACACTTGGATTACCTTTATCACCTGCAACATCTCCATGCCTAACACATTGTGTGCCAGATATAATGGAACCCGCTACCCCAAAATTAATGGTGCCAGATATACTCAAACCACAAGTTACACCCTATGATGACACGAATATGACTAAGTAGTTGGATAACTTGGATGAAATGTGTCAACCCAACCACAACAAGTCATATCCTAAATTCGTGATTTTACAATAATTTGAGTGTGTCAGATGTTATAGAATTAGCAATGGCATGTAATAAAGGGAGTGCATCTCACTACTATCAGATCTGAGCCTTCAAATAGGATGCTAGAGAGGTCACCATGAAATGCCCAGTTCCAAGTCGCATCTATTTCAATATACTATCCTAGAATCTGCTTAAAAGTGTTTCACTGTAGCCTAGAGCAGCGCATATTCATACATCTCCCTTTTTAAGCCCCATTACACCACGGAATTCAAACTCAGGGAGTTCTTATAATCAACTCTCTTCAGGGATGGACCTACTCAATTTTAAATGAATTAGGCTTATGTATAAGCATAGTTATAGGAAAATACTGATGATGATCATCATCATCAAACCTATAGTAATGTAAAAGCATCATGTGATGATGATCATCAAACCTATAGTAATGTAAAAGCATCATGTGATGATGATGATCATCAAACCTATAGTAATGTAAAAGCAACATGTGATGATGATGATGAACATCTGTTGGTATAAATGCATAGTGATGGTGGTGATGACCAAACAGAGATCAGATTGATTTAAACAACTAATTTATTAACAACATATATAAAAAATATAACTATTTACAAGCAAGAAATAATAAGACAGATTAATATTTAGTTATAAAAAAAAAACTAATGGTTTCTTTATCATCTTGGTGACTCCATACAAGAAATAAAAACGCAATAGTCGACTCATATTAGATACAACATTATTCTCTGATTCATTAAATATATATATAACACAAGATAGAGAAAATCATAAAAGTTCATTACTTATAAAATTACTCCATTAAAATAACTGTTACAATATTTATAAGTTAAATTACATATATTATCATTATGACTGCCCACTCCCATTTATCTATATGTAGGTTAAGGTTATGGTAGAAATTAATGATAGCTAAAGACCATTTATTCGGAAGGATTAGTCGTATATTCAGAATAAATAAAACTACAAGAAAAGATTAGTAACATTGATTAGTATATTGTCTCAAAGTCTTACTCTCAATATTATATGTATAAATCTTACTTGAGATGAGATCACCTGGATGGGTTATTGTTGACTTCTAGAGGAATCTAAAAATTTACTTTATTAAAAAAAAGATGTATATATATCTATTAATTAAAGAGAATTCCCTTTTGAATTTATATCAACAAAAGATTTTTCCATCCATTTGTTCACTTTAAGTTGTAGTTGATCGAATTAGAAAAAAAAAACATTTTAAGCACTCAATAAAAAAATAATAATACATACTTTCAATTAGAAAATTACAAAAGCAAAAAAAAAAAAATAATGATCACTCATCACGTGAATCCAATATATAGTTTATCTAAATTACAGCAAGCGTTCATTCAAAGAAGATGCCCATGTCCATGGCTAAAAATTCCAGTTGATCCGCTCTGTTATTTTTATTTATACATTCCTGATCATATGAATCCATGGAAAAATGTTTGTGTACCAGCATTTTCCAAAATAGATATTCTGAGGACCGATTTTATGATTTCATAATCAAGTAACGACCTGCAGATTGACTAGAAAAATCCCAACAGCATTAGTTTTCTACTCCAAACACATTGAAATGTTTCTTATCTTATCAACCATTGTTTATAATTTATCTTAATTATGTCTAAAAATGATTTTAAAGACAATAGTTAATCATTAGTAGTTCTAGATTTCCTTTTCATTTATATTATTATAAAGAAATTTACTTATAGAAGATCTTAATTTACAAGTTCAGAAACTATTAATTTTTAATTACAGTTTAACTCCTGGA